>OX608073.1:100839172-102039172 GCA_951509635.1 Eupeodes luniger | reverse complement strand
TGTGGGTTGAAAAATGTGTAGGAGAACCATCATTTAAAATAGCTAGGCTGGAATTAGTGAAGAATTGTTCCACAATTTTACCGCGAGTGTTAATATTAGGAGATCCCCAGATAGGATTCCAAGCATTAAAATCGCCAGTTAACACTATCGCTGTATTGAAATTCTTGGCAATTAATTCCAAATCAGGACTTGTAAAATCCTGTTTTGGAAGTTTCCCGAATGTTGAAGCATTCAGGCTCCCAAGTGAGCCTGAAGGATTCAACACACGAGCAGCAGAGTCACTGATTTTGGAACCTATAGTTTGATTACTGGTCATCATCATCCATTACGTTTACATAGTAACTATTTTCTTTAAGAAGTGTTTTTGTAACGTGTGATATTGGAGAATCTGATGCTGAAGAATTTGTGTTTGAATGTGAATCTTGTTTTGGGGTTGATTTTGTGTTTCTGTGTTATTTGGTGTGATTGTTGTTCGGGTAGTTATTGCGGGCTTGTTAGAGGGATTATTTACTTGTTCGGGTTAGTTGTTGGTTGTTTGGGTAGTTAGTGTGGGGTTGTTGTTGTTTAGTTTGGTTAAGGTATTGTTATCTTGTGGGAAGGATTTTTCTGTTGAAATTAAATTTAAACGTATTGGGATAGGAGGTTGGTATGATTTTGAAGTTGATGGCTGGTTTTCAGGATGATTATTTTGTTCTTTTGGGGATTGTTCTCTTAGAATTCTGTTTTTGATGATCTCTGCCATTGATGGTTTGGGATCAGTTTTTTTAGTTGGCGCGGGAAGTTGATGCTGTGCGGGGTCGTCTCTGTAGATCTCCCAGGCTTCTCGGAGGTTGCAGCGGCGGTCGGATTTTATTTTGTTGACTGATTTATGGCGAAGGAAGGTTGGACATGAGGCATCATACGATGTATGACTGTCTTCTTGACAGTTGATGCAATAAATGCGTGAACATTCATCGTGTGGCGGGGGAAGGCAGCATTTTTTGCATATTAAAAATATAGTTCATTCAGCAATTTATTATTTTCAAAAATGGGTCTCTGATGCAAAGGAAGAACCAAAAAAAAGGGCCTACATATTTTTTACAGTGACCGACCGATCATTTTCTAAATTTGTGTTTCATTTCTCAACAACATATGCAAAAATTCAAAAATATGCAATACATTATTATTTACAAAGGATAAAAGGATTTCCTTGTTTAAAACTCATTCTCCTCCATGTGCGTGGATTTTTCGCCTTCGCCCGAATTATATTTATTCTCTGGGATGTGAATGACAAACTTGAAGTACTTACAACATGCACTGACGGAGTGCCCAATTAGATTCGTATGACTTCATGACCTGCTAGACCATCACTCTGTTGTAGCGGTTAGATCTTCTTGGATGCTGATATTTGTTGTAACTTGAAAGCCTTAGGCAGTTTGTAACATTTTATGTTAAATTAAAAAAAGAATCCTTCGAAACAAATTTAAATTATTTATTTCAAGATCAAAAGTTTTTTTTTTTCTCTAATCCTAACTTAAATTCCTAATTTCAAAACAAATAAGATTTTAGTTTTTGTTATAATTACAATAATAAATATAATTTACAGCTTAAACCTAATTGGTTACACAAAACGTATTATTAATGTTATTAATAATAACCTACTTAATTTAAGCATGGTTCAGTCGCAATGATTTCCTTTTAGGCAGTGACACCACCGGCGATGTTGACGTTGTCGTTGGCGTTGGGGTTGACGACGACGTTGGCATTGATGTGGGCGTTGACGTTGGCGTTGACGCTGGCGAAGAAGGCCTTGAATTGTTTGACTGCAGGGTACATAAGCGCTTAGGTCTTGCTACGAATTTACGTTCTTTACCTCGCTTAAGCCTGATACAGAATTTTTTTATTTTTACGCCACATACTATTGATGACTGTTTATTATTATTTTTTTCTTTCCCTTGCTCTTTTTCTTTTTCCTCATTTTTCTTGTCTTCTTCTTCTTGTTTCTTTTTTGTCTCTTGTTCTGCTGAGGCATTTGCTACCTTTGCTACCGTTTCTACTTCTGCCTCTGTTTTAGATTGGCCTTGGCCTTCCGTTTTCATTTTTTTATTTTCATTGTCCTTGTTGTCAACTTTCGTACCTTCTGTTTGTTGTTTTCTTTTCCCATAAGAAATCGGAAATGCTGGATTTATAAATTTATCAAAATTATTTCCATCCATTGAATTGCTATCGATAATCGAATTCTGTTGTATCATTATGCTGTTGATCATCAATGAGACATCTACTCCGAAGGTTACATTTTCCAGTTCAAATGAATCGGGATAGAACATACCTGGAGTTCTTTCTCTTGTCTTAACTATAGACACATCACCTGCGTCGTTGTCTGGAAGTTCTTGTTTTATTTTAACATTTGTCACATTTGCTGAAATATTAAGTGGATCTTCGGCTGGTGTAGGAGTTTTCCTTTCTTCGACCCATGGTGCAGCTAAAGAAGTTCTTTGCATTGGTTGTAGGGCTTGTTCAATGGGTTGTTGTTGTTGAGTTGTTGGCATCGTAGACGAAGGCTGTGAAAATGATTTTGGTGGTGGTGGTAGAGGTGTTTTAGTTGGTGTGTTGGCGACATGAAACTCATCAACATTGCCCCAATACTTCCGAGCTTTCTTTATTCCCTGTTGTTGTTGCTCCTGCTGCAGTTGTTGATTCTGCTGTGGTGGTTGTTGCTGCTGCTGAACTTGTTGTTGCTGGTGCCGAAGTTGTTGCTGGAGCTGTAGCAGTTTCTGCTTCTGCAGTTGTTGGTCCAGTTGATGTTGTAGTTTCTGCTGCTGCAGCTGCAATTGCAATAGTTGTTGTTGGTGACTCAATTCTTTGTTTTGCAGAGGTTGCGATTGCACAAATTGATCTTCTTGCTCTGGATTCACGAGCGCATTTGTATCAGAAATTGGTTGATTATATTGTACATTTTCGGGTCCCTGTACACTTTTTGTGATAGTCTTTGGTGCAGGTGGTTTCCTTGACAGCACAACTGTTTTTCCTTCCGTCATATTCGTTGTTTTTTTTAAAGCAATATTACTTGTCAATTCAGATTTCTGTCCATTTTCCACTTTTCGAATGTATGTTGGCATGCGATTAGATTTTCCTGGCGATAAATCCGTTGTATTATTCAAATCCACCGGAATAAATGCTCCTGATATGTGCGGATGAGGCTTAACAGCCACCATTGCTCCATTCAGACGAATTATTTTCATACCCGCTGCATTGGTAGTGGGTTCCATTTCATTTATCAGAGGAGGCAGACCTGGTATATTTTCGATTGATGTCGTCGGTGTCATTGTTGGTTGTGTTGGTGGTAGTTGTTGTAATTGTGGCTGCAATGGTGGATCTGGAAGGTCTTGATCTACGCCTCTTGGTTCTTCAATAATACATTCTTCAGGGTCTAGTACTTCAGATTTTATAATTGGGGCACTACTTGGGTTAAAGTTCATCAATTGTTTTTCAGCTTCTGCTTCTGAAGTATTATTTTCAACCGGCATGTTCTTCTTCGGTATACAAAAAACTGGTGGTGCATCTTCTATGGTCTCATAATCAGATACTGTGAAAATAGCTGGTTTCGTTGCTGAGGAAGCCTTTGGGGTAATTATATTAGATAGTGCAGTTACTGTTGAAGGTGGAAGTGTAAGTGGAGGTGTAGGTGCAGGTTTTGATTGGAGGTCTATTGGTTTTGTTAATGTTGTGGAATTTGGTTCAGCTTGTGCAACAGCGGTGACGCCGGTAGCTGCAGCGACAGGCCGTTTTGTTAGTGTAAATCCTCGATGCAATGTAATTGGATTATTTGGAGGAAGTGTTACGCTATTACCATTCGCTCGATTTACAATACTTATTGTCTGTTTAGTATTGATTGACATTTGTGTTGGTATTGTTGTAGGTGGTGGTGGCGCTGCTGCTGTTGTAGATGGTGATGCAGCTGCTCCTGTTGCTGGTGCATCTATAACTTTTCTAGTAACGGTAACTGTTTCATTCGAAAAGACTCCATGCACTTTTGCTTGCTGTAAAGCTGCTGTTGGAATAACTTTAATATTGGATTTACTAGAAGCTTTCGGTTTTTGGGCACTACTTGGTTGCAGTGAAAAAATTTCCTTTATTGCTAGTGGTGGATTTATCGGAAGGGCTCTATTTTTAACCTCTGTAGTAGCCATAGTTCCAATTGGAGTTCCATCTGCTTTTACAATTTTTTGTATAGAAACTCTTTTTAATTGTCCCGGGGTGTTTGATGGTGCCCCTGGCACTGCTGTGGTTAGTTTATAAGTTGGAAATTGGTTCAGTTGCTGAACTTGTGATATTTTATAAGTAGGAATATTTTTTGTGGTTGTGGTTGTGGATGCTGATGCTCCTGCTGGCACAGCATCCACTTTTTGTAAGCTTATATCAGCTATCATTGATTCTTGTTTGTCATTTGAATTTTCATTTACATTCAAGCAAACAACTTTTCCATCTTTTGAATCTTTTAATAACGTTAGATGAACCGAATTTCCAATAAAATACGTTGAATGAATGTTTTTTAATTTAATTTGTGTTCGGCAAAATTTCGTATAAAAATTATTCAATTGCTGAATTTGTATTTTACAACATTTACATATATAACCTGGCAAACCATCGGTTTCTGAAATCTAGAAATACATAAAATGGAAATAAGATTGATTACATTTTTTTAAGTGGCAATAATATACAGTTGCGGTCAAAATGACAACAGAGTAACATTTCCATGGATAAATTTAAGTGAAAACTAAGCTATGACCAATGAATTGTATATTCCTGTTGCAGTACAAGCATTTTCCACTACCTAACGGTTTTCTTCTCCAAACGATACTTAAATTCACTCAAGTTCTTTTCATTGCATTAAAAAAAGTAGCATTGTTCAATATTGTGTGTATGATTTTTTGACAAGTCCCTAACTCACAGGAGAACAGAAATTTGGCCACTTGATAAGTTCATGTACTTAACGGATCTGCATGATTTATACAATATATAATTCTCAATAGACGTAAATCGACAAAAAATCATGTATTAGTATTTACCCGTAAACGCAAGTGATACTTAACCATTTTCAATTTTAAGGTTAAGGTGTAAAAGTCCGACATTTTTAACGATTGTCGACATTAATGTTATGAATTTATAGATACCAAATTCAAGCTATCATTTTCCAGCACTTTTATTCATTAACTAGTTACTTAATGGGAAGTAGCGTGACAGTTAGTGCGTACCATCTTAAGTTTTTCTTCACGTGTATTGCCTCTTGCGAGGAATGGACAAATCCTCAAAGAGTAATTCTTGTTTTAAAAAGTGCCTTTCTCAAAAGTAGTCGTTCGGGTTCGGCTTAAAACTTTAGGCCCTGACAATATTACTCGCACACAGGAATGGTTGAGAGTTGTAAATCACTAGGCTCTAGTTCTCAACGGACTGTTGAGCAACCCAATTTATTTATTTTTATATTTTCTTAGTGGATTTAATAAGGAGATAAGTCGATATAACTGTGTTTATAGAAAGTTTGATAAACAAAAAGATGTTCAAATAGTAGACATGTGCAGCACCCAAAAGGACGCAAGCGTCTGCATGTTTTTCTCAAAACTCTCCTCTATCTACCAGCTCCTACACTCAACTCCCCGTCGTGAACATCGGGTACCTATTAGGTTAGAAGTGTCTTTTCACTAAGGCACCTCTTCTTTTATCCAGATGGCAGCGGAGGAATTCCCAATATGTTATCAACGATGGTGTCTACAGTTCCAGTTAGATTGAACTACTTGGTGAACGCCTTATAGGGTTTCTACGACAAATTTTAAGCCCAGGCCTGTAAGGAGCGGTTTAACCCCACTGGTCCTACAAGTTTGGGCTGTACAAATATTTTGTTGCGAAGTACCAACAAGCCAAGGATACTGACGATGAACCAAGAAAACGAAATAAGAACAACGAACTTCGGATCTCTACGTATAAACTAGAAATGTTAGGTCCCTTAATAGACCACGTGTAGCCGAAAAATTACCCGAAGCCCTAAACTGCTACAAAGCAGATATAACCTCCATCCAAGAAGTGCAATGGGATGTATGCAAGTATTACTGTCACCGAGAAGAGTTGGCTAAGGCATTCCACATTCTCGATGTGCGGTTAAAACAAAAAATATCTGTACTTTATAGTACGTGCAAAATTGGGCTCAAGGGTAAACTGATGAGCATTTCTGAAAGTATGGGTATTACGGTTGAATTGTTTAAGGGGCAGAATGGATCTTTTACTAGAGTAAGATTTGTTCCACTATTCGGTGAGATAAACCAGTGGATCTATTGCTAAGAATGCCATATTGCCGGTCATTAAGAAGCTGTCGTTGTTCAGGATATTTCTTAAGGTAAAGATCAGCGTTTTCATAACTTGTTTTCCATCCACTCGGAAAGAGACCTCAGGAATAGGACAGACGTAAAAGCTTATGCAGTGTTTTTGACAGCGTTGAAGAACATCTCTTCAGAACAATAGAGGGGATACTATTTGAGCCATCGGATATGTGTATGTCAACGTCTTTCGGGACTCTTGCAAGTGTGCGGGTGCGAAAGAAGATTTGTCAGATAAAATAGTCTACGCTCTCAAGTACAGGACTCATGACACTTTCCGGTAGCATCAAATTAAAAGCAAACTGTGCTGCAAGAAAATCGGCCTTATCTATGGAGTTTATAAAAGGAGTCATTGTAAACGAGAGCCGAACCGAGGATGACGTGGTGTTACGTACGTTTTTTACAAATGAGCTAAAATTTTTATTACCTTTGGGATATTGTAGTATTTTTTACCGGAATTTCTGGTCATGAACAAATTTGGTTTGTCGAATATACCTGTTGCATGTCTTTCTAGCTTGTTTGAACTTATTCCGGTTTTCCTCAGTGGGGTTGGCTTCTTCACTACGGAAACTAACATCTCTGATCTCAATAACCTCTTTACAGCTCGAATCAAACCATGAGTTTCATTTGGTTTGATAGATTTTTCGCAATTCGGGATAAAATTTCTCATTCCTCAAGGAATTAAGTTTTTAGTCATATTTGCGCTGAAATCTATGACACTATCGAAAAATCATAGTGACCAGTTGAATTTCTTAAAGAAGTTCTTAATCGTTCGCACTTATAACAGCGTGCAGACATTAAAAACTAGAAAATGTGCATAACAATCCAAATTGTTCACACTGATCTCTTTCTGGCAAATAAATTCTCTTTTAGAGCTGAACTCGCCTGAACTTACACACATTTGTTGAATAGGTCTTTAAGTTTGTAAAGGAAACCATGTTCAAATCTGAATAAAGTACAACTAATAAATTCTACCTTAGAGGACCTCACTTTTAATGGATTAAAATGCTTACTGCTTTTTTCGTGGTTATAAGTTCAGATAAATTAAATAGTATACAAACTCCAACAACACATAATTGACAAGTAACAAGCTATCGAGCTTCAAAAAAAGCAAGGCCAGTTTTTTCAACAAAAGTTAATCTTGCACTACCAAGGTAAAGGTAGAATGTTTAACATGCATAACAAATAACCAACGATATAACACAACACTTACTGCGATATTTGTGATATTGATCAAAGCTCTTCTTAAATTATTATTACAACTTCCAAATAATAACTCTAAATTTGGTTTTTCGGATTCACAAATGCGACATGCCATCCATTCTATTGTAGCTTTTTCTGTAAAACAAGAGAAACGAAAGAGTTATAAAATTATTATGAATTTTACCTTCATAATTATGTGTTTGAAATTACTCACTATTCAATTCCAACGAACAACTAAAACATACAGTTATTGTATCAACAGATGCTTTTCCTTTTGGAAGTAAACTTTTAGCTTTATCTGACCATTTGGCGGTTTTGTATCGCACTGTGTTATTCTCGCAAACAATATGACAAACATCACAAGATGGAAGATTATGACATGTCTCACAATAACCCTCGTTGATCAATTGGTTTCTCTGTTTGAGGCATCTTACACATTTTGGTATAATTAGATCCTAAATTGAGTTAAACATTTTTATTTTACATTGTGTTACTTGAGTATAGCTAGAAAAATACTTACACTATTAAAGCCCAGTTCAATGTTACTACCTAGCGCTCTAGCAATAACAGTGGTAGTGTCGTCTATTGAGGCACCGCATATTTTTACTATTTTCATATCATCCTCGGAATATTTTGATATGTCCAACTTGGTGCCTTAAAAATAAGAATTAATACAAAAAAACAGAAAAAAACAATGCTTTTTGAATCCTTACCCATTGCTCTAAGTTTAGATTGAAGTGTAAGTCTTTGTATACCAAAAGTTTGTTTCATCTCATACCAATACTGTAAATAACAATAATCGCAATTTATTAGCAAAATATTTCTGAGAAAGAAAAATAAGCAAAGAATTTAAATTTGAAGTAATTACCTTTTTCCATTCTAAGGCTCCCATATATGCCCCATTTTGAATTGCATTACATTTTAATGTAACTTGTGACCAAACTCCCTGTTTCTCAACTAATGATGTTGAAGGTGATAGGATCTTAAATCGATTATTCAATAAAATTGTAAGTAGTTCATTTTTTTGATTTTCATTTGGCTGATTGGCTGGATTTGGCTGAAAAGTTTTGGTTTTATTTCAATTAAAGAAATTAATAAAATAGAACTAAAATATTCATACAACCAAAAATTTAATTTATTTTGTATGTAATTATGTTTTTAGCTTACAATTCGAAAATTATTATGCAAATGTGGTTCGAATTTTATCAAATCTTCATGATGTATCCAATTGGGCGATGTCGAACAAAAATAAGTTTGTATCAGAGAACTCCATCGGTTCGCGCAATCTGAAACTAGATGATAAGTTTTGGCGTATAGTAGTTTTTCTTTTTGGTGAAAAAAAAAATTAATAATCATTCAATGAAAAAAAATGAAAATTAAAAAGAATTTGTTTTAAATTTTCTGCTCATCAGCTTATATGAAATTGGGGAAGAAGCTGAAAGTTTCGTACGAAAATGAACTGTGTTTTTCACACTTCTTATGTGCACTGTTAAGTAGTTTCACAAGCGAATGGCGTTGAAGAAGAACTGACGCTCCGACATTAGAAATGAAAAACGAGGATCAATAAGTTGGAGGGTGCTACTAGATCAGCACATTCGTAGTCTATCAAAGAGGTACCCATGCTCATATGTTTGCATACTATTTAAAAGGAAGAGTTGGTAAAATTAAGGATTTTGCTATACATAAGGCGAGTTTTAAGAGGTGTAAAATGTTGTGACAAATGTAGTTGGCGGAGTGTTTTATAAGTTTTCCCAATGGCTTGGTTGATGTGAGTGCCCCAATTGAATGTCCTATTGAAAGCCATGCTCAAATTTTGTATTGTTTTGATATATTCTAAGACTGATTCGATTAAAATTAAATGAGGAAATTAAGCAAATCAAGAGGCTTACGACTGATCACTATACATTTACATTTTGACGAATTAAAAAACAGTCCATTCTTCTTAGACCATTAATATAAAAGGGGAATAACAAAGGACCTAGAATGGAGCCTTGCGGTACACCTTAACCGTAAGGAGAAAATTAGGGAGTTCTTTAAATGCAAAAACAGCCTGTTTTCTGTAGGTCAGATATGAGAAAAGCAAATAAGCTGAGCTAAGGCAACACGAATAATTAGTTAAGAGTGGATGTCGTAGGATTTCATAGTCAATGATGTCAAAAGCTTTAGAGAAGTCTAGCAGTACGAAAATAGTTACATTTCCTCTGTCGAGGGCATCTCTTATATCATCAACAACATTGGTAAGTGCTGTGATGCAGCTATGTTTAGAGCGAAAACCGGATTGGAAGGGCGAAAGTAGGTTTAGTTCCGTAAGATGTAATTTTATTTCTTTTTGTATAGTTCTTTCAAATACTTTTGATAAAAATGGTAAATCCGAAATAGGCCGATATTCGTTGCCAAACTAATTTTTTGGTATGAGGATAATCGTTGACATTTTCCACTGGCTAGGTCATCACCGGTCTTTAACACTGTATTAAATGTATTTGTTATAAAAGGAAGTATAATAGGATATATAATAGCTTGAATGAATACATGATGAAGTTCATCATCATCAGAATACGTTTGTAAAAACATGTATATTTGGATCACTGAAGGTAACTTCGTTAAAAAAATTTAAAAGATTTGATTTTTCATATTTCACTTACTAAGAAATTTGCAAATTAAACTAAGAAGTTTTACATTTCCAAATTTATGTGAATAAATAAGTTGTAAGCAAAATTGGACCTACATAACTTCATACGAATTTAGATACAAACTTCTCATATTTGGCCATAACGTATTTAAAGCTATCAGTATAGGTTAGGTAATCCTAAAAAAGTTGCTAAGGTCAACCGGCGCAAAAACTCAATGTTTTAATAAAGTTTAGGATAGCTAGATAGGTGATGGAAAGCGAGAACAGTCTTGAGCTTCAAAAATAAGGAAACATTTCATAAAACACCTATAGAAAACGTTTATGGATTTTGATAAGTTTTTTTTTTTAATTTGTTTTGTTTCAACTTTCTCCGAAATGAAATACAATTTTTTTTGTAAATAGTTAGGTAGAATTTTCGTTGGTCAAGTTAACTAGCTGTTTTTGCACTTTAGTAACTCTGTAACGGTTTTTTTCTCGTCAAATGACAATGTTATTATTAACCTCGTATTACGGAAGTCTTTTACTTACAATTTAGATAATTTCTTGCTCCACGTCGAAATGACACCAAAAGGAAAACAATGTATTTGAAAATAGACGTTTTGTTGCATAGCCAGGAAGGTAAATCAATACGAGAAATAGGAACAATTGTGCAGCAGAGCTCTTCCACACAGCTGATTACATAATTTCACGATTGAAAACGAAAATAGGATTCATATGTGAGCAGAAAAGTAAAAGAAAAGAAGCTGGAGACGTAGGATAAGAAGCTTCTTTTAAGGCTAATCAACTAAAATCCTTTTTTAACTTCCGAATCTCTAATATAATTTTAAAAGAGTTCACAACTAAAGAGGTCAGCAACGTAACCATCAAAAGAAGAAACCATCGAAGTAATGACCGAATTGGCCATGCAGCCGTGTATAGAGAGCTATACATCAGTGATGAAAATAGAAATGAAAGACTTAAGATAGGTCGTCTTTTGGGAATAAGGTGCAACAACATATTTTTGCGTTGGTAGTTAACCATTAAGGTGCGTATCCATTTGAAAGTACTTCTGCTAGTTAACTCTCGAGAGCAACTCTAGGGATACTGTCCATTTGAGAGCCAAACTTTAGCAATTTTGTTATCGCGAGCTCTGCTAGAATATTGAGAGTTTTCTTGCTGAGGATACTCTCATAATCGTGTCCACTTGATAGTTGGCCATGTATTCTTACAAGCGAAGGGTTGCAGCTGCTTTAATTATCGGCACTGTTCTTAAAAAAGAAAACAGAATAAAAAAAAATGTTGGGTCAAACCGTGGGTAGATCGTCGTAACCAATTCGGTGCGGGGTCTGCTCTTTGAAGAGAGCTTCAAATTGAAGATCCTCAACTGTTTCCAAATTTTTACCGTTTGTCAGTTAGTGAAATTAAATTTTTGATACAAAACGTTGGATCCATAATTTTAAAAAAAGATACCCAATTAAGGGAAGCCATACAAGTACGCGAGAGTATACTGGTAACACTTAGATTTTTAGCATCCGGTAAGCATATGAATCGCAAATCATTTTCGAAGGAAAAACTAAATGTTAATTGTATGATCTGTGCAGGAGATTCATACGGCAGCCTTCAGTACCTTTTTCGGATTCCAGTATGTACAATAGGAAGAATTGCCATGTTTACTCTCGACAGCTACTCGCAAAATACGAACTGCGTTGGTATTCTGCGAGCTTATCTCGGATAGTGGTACACACATTTGTCCACTTGCGAGTGACTTTCAAAAAGATCGAATGTCGAGAGTAATTAGTCAACTCTCCGCGAGCTACTCTCTAGACTATGTTGCTCTCAAGAGCAGCTTGAGAGCGACTCGCAGCACGTTTACTCTCAAATGGACACCCACCTTTAGACATATGACATTATTATAAGTTTGGCTTTGTTCACGGACGGAAGCAAATTTAGCATTAAAGGATCAGAAGGCGGAATGTATGTATGTTTGACAGAAAAAAAATTAAGAATTTCCTCATAAGCATACTTGAGCTACTGCAAAGCATGGCGGTGGGCCGGTCATGGTATGAGGATGTGTTGCAAGTTCTGATGTTTGGAACTAAGATTTTGTGGAAGGTAAAATGTATAAAATGGCTAACATCAATATTATGAAACAACATTTGAGTCCTGTGTCTGTGAGCTCGGAATACAAGACAATTTCATCTTTTACCAGGACAACTACCCAAAGCACATAAAACAAGGGACTTCGAGTTGCTCAAAAGAACTTTAGAAACATTAAGAACTTTAAGACGGGTCTTCAAGAAGAATGGGAAATATAAGTCATGGAGTGTGCTAAGAACTTGTCTCTTCAATACTCGGAATATGAAGTGTCCGATTATGTTGGAGGTGTTGCCTTTGTTTTTGAGGAATTTGCTGTTTAATGGCTTGAATTGTAATTTTGGCTAATTTAAGACATAAATGTTTTTAAATGTTTATAAAGCTTAACACTCTCCATACATTTTTTTTTCCGATTAGTCGTAGAAGCCACTGTATAGTAATACTCGAAAATTCTAATTTTTGAGACCTGTATAGTCACCTTAACTTGCCCTAAACTAGGCTTTTCACGACTTTAAGTAGGAAATAAATTGCTAAAGTAGGTACATAAATAAGATGCAAAGAATTTAATTTTCAAATGAATATTACTTCGTTTTTTTTTTTGTTTTTGAAATAGAAGTACAAATTTGCACACATTTATTTTAATAATAGTAAACAAAAACACCAAGTCCCATTTACTCAGAATATTTTTTTAATGTCATCTTGGGTGTTTTTCAGTACCGAAAAACCAAAGTTTTTGTCGAGGTTTTCATCAAGAAATGGTGTTTAAACTCTACGTTAAATTCAACGATCAAACCCATAAGGTTTATACATTTTTGACTTGTGGACCAAATCAGTTCATCTACTTAATTTGTGAACATTTTTTGAAAATGTATAAGGTTTAAACAAGCAAGAAACAAACAAAAACAAAGAAGCGCCCTAGCCTTTTAATTATACGATTTAAATCCCTTTCCACGTTAGTGATCTTCAGAAAAAGAAAATAAAGCTGCAGTTAATGCAAAAAGTTTATTTGAGGATTTACAAAGTTAGCTTCTCGTTCGAAATAGTATTTGATTTAAGTAGAAACAAAATTGTAGTTGTTACACTTGGCGCTTAGGAGAAACAACATCGCATATGTACGGCGCGGCGGCAGGCGGTGCTACCTTTAATGAATGGCCTTGGATTGTCTGACTTATATTCGTTGTGATTAATTTAATACCTACTCCAACTTCACAACATCAATTGCAGTCTAAATGCAAATCTATTTTAATTGAATTGTGAACTTCGCAAAACATTAATAAGAACAATATTGTTAATAATCTTACTTGGTCTTTGCAGAGTATTAGAAACTCTTGCCCATGTTAATCTATTCTTTGCAGCATTGTTAAAATCAGGATGATTTTTGTCATACAACCATCTTAAATTATACACTGTTCGAATTAACTTGGTTTCAAATTCTTGTTCTATTTCAGTTTGAGTTTTAGTTTGGAAAGTTTCAGCCATATTTTTGTTTTTGAAGTTTACAAGTGCATTAGATTTTTATTATTAAATATTTTAGGGAAATTTTTGCTTGATTCAAGAGAACTAGAATATTTTCACTTTCCACATTTCATTCACAATCACTAGTATTTTGAAAATGGAACGGCTTTGACGTTTAATTTATTTGTTTCATATTTAGAATTCCGTTAAAGAATAAGTGGGAATAAGACAGAAGGAACGGAATAGAATTTGGTTTTTCGTCTGGGGTGCTGAATAGGAATTAAAGATAGGTACTTTTTCAAAAGCAAAAGTGTAAGTAGCAGATGTACGAAATTCAAGTGTGCATAAACATACGTTTGTTCCTTTTGAACAAATGATATGATAGAAGTTAAACCTAAAACCTAACAAAATGCTAGTTATTTTTCGCCATACATATTTATGTCGATTGGATTTATTGGGAGTTATTTTTTTTTTTTTGATATTTATACTTTTGTCGAAATGTCAGAATTTGGCATTGATTTAGTTATTTTCATATATGATGGGATGTTATCATATGTCATACTGTCTTTTTTGAAGTGTTAGCTGGGTACGTAGTAGGATGGATAATGGGAAAATGCTTAATGGTGTTAGTTAACATTACTTTAAGATTATTTGCGCCCGGATTGTGGCTGATTTTTAGTCCGAGAGCTGCCAGACATTTTTTTAAAACGCGTACTATGTTGAGGTGTTTTTATTGAGATTTTAAAACCAGTCGTCTAGTGTTTTTTGTCACTGGGCCTAGATGAGGGACATTTAGAGGTTTACAAAATTTTTAATGCTGGGGTCATAGAAGTCCCTAAGTTCCACGAACACACCTACGATAAAGTATATTTTAATTTTTAAATAATATTTTACATAGGGTATTTTCTTTTTAAGCTCAAAGCAGAAAGCTGAGCTGTCAAAAAAAAAAATCAGTGTTCTTTTGGGCTCGGTTTGTGTTTCTTTTTTCAATCAGAGGTAGCTCGGAGAGCGCTCTATAAAATGACCGAGCAAATGGAGCTATTGACAGTTCATTTCTCCAATGTATTTCATAAATAAGTCGGAGAGCTCTGATCAAACTCTGCTCAGATAGTACTGTGCTCAGGCTCTGTTCAGTGCTCTGCTCTGAGCTTAAACATTTTTTCCAATATCTCGAAAATGGAAAATGGCAGCACAGTTTTATAGGAAATTTAATTTACTACTAAAAAGTCCACAGCACTGTACTGATAAGATTGATAGTTTTAGAGATATTCTTACAAGATAAATTTGGTTCGAAAACCTATGGGAATTCAATGCTACTCAAACTTCAACTAGTAAAATCGCCAAAACTATACATTTTAGCGGTATAGTGTTAAGGACTTTTTTGTAGGAAATTGAATCTTATATCTTTTCTGTGGGCCCTGTTATTTTTAAATTAATGTCAGAAAAAAGAGAAAAGTATGAAAAAAAACGTTTAAGTGACTTGTAATTCCCCGTAGGTGAGGGTTAAACATCAACCGTAATGCACATTTTTTCCACAGTGTTTCTTAAGTTAAAATCTCTTTCTTTATTTATTTTATTGATTTATTATGATAACATAGAAGTCCAGAATTTGTTGTATGATAATATACATACTCACTATTACTAATCCTATTGTATACAAACAAATTGATGTTTAAATTTAATGTTAATAGGTAATTTGTGAATAGCAGAAAATATATAATCTGCACGATTATTATAAGCCGAAGCAATACAAAATTATAGGCACCATTGAACATGTGCTACCTGTTTTCCTACGATTTTCTTTCACGTTCCATCCTCTGATCATAGCTGATCATGGACGCGTTAATTATTTTGCTATAATAAATACTGACAGATTTCCTCCATTACTTCAATAAAGCCAATTTGCTTGCAGCACGGTTTGCTGTTAATTCGACGCTACCGGAAAGTGTCATGAGTCCTCCTGTTCTTGAGAGCGTAAATGATTCCATGGGACGAATCTTCTTTCGCACTCGTGCAGTTGCAAGAGTACTGAAAGACCTTGACATACACAAATCCGCTGGCCCGGATAGTATCTCCCCAATTGTTCTGAAGAGGTGTTCTTCAACGCTGGCAAAACCACTGCGTAAACTTTTCCATCTTTCCTACTCTACAGGTCTCTTTCCGAGCGGATGGAAAATAGCATTTGTCCAGCCTGTCCCTAAAAAAGGCGAATCCTCCTCTCCCTCTAACTTTCGTCCAATAGCACTCACGTCCCTTCTTTCCAAGGTCATGGAAACGCTGATTAATTATCAGCTCAAGAAATATCTTGAAGAACGGAAGCTTCTTAATGACCGACAGTATGGCTTTCGTAGCAATAGGTCCACTGGTGATCTCATGGTTTATCTCACCGAACAGTGGAACAAATCTTTACATCGTTTTGGAGAAAGTAAGATTATTGCACTTGATATTTCAAAAGCATTTGATAGAGTTTGGCACCAAGCTCTCTTATCGAAAATGCGTGCTTTTGGTATTGATGAATCTCTTCTTCGTTGGATTAGAAATTACCTTTCTAACCGTTCAATACAAGTTGTATTGGATGGTTTCAAGTCTGAAATTCATAAAATAAATGCTGGTGTCCCCCAGGGCTCCGTTTTGTCTCCGACTCTCTTCCTTATATTCATAAATGATCTTATGTCTGCCACTTCTAATCCATTAAACTGTTTCGCCGACGACAGTACCCTCATACTCTTTTATAGATTCACATCCTTGTCCTTCGGATGTGGAACTCAAACGGCAGCGTATGATAAGCTCATTAAATTCAGATCTTGACAGCATTGTCCAATGGGGAGTCAGAAATCGTGTAGAATTTAATGCTTCGAAAACTCAATGCTGTCTCCTGTCGTTAAAGCGTAACACATCCCCGATGCCACTATCTATGAGTGGCACTTGCATCCAGGAAACTAATTAACTGTCAGTACTCGGTATGCGTATCACAGACCACCTTTTATGGAATGATCACATATTTGATATTGCCAAAAATGCTGCCAGGTGCTTAGGATTTCTCCGTGGGTGCAAGAAATTTTTCACCCCTTCTGATCTGGCTGTAATTTACAAAGCCTTCATCCGTCCAAAGCTAGAATATAATTCGCATATCTGGGCAGGTGCCCCTAAAACAAGTTTAAATCTTTTGGATAGAATACAAAAAAGGGCTTTAAAAATGATAGGTGATGGAACTATAATCGAAACATTTACATCGCTTGAACACCGCCGCAACGTTTCACGCCTTTAGTTGTTTTATCGGTATTTTTACAAACAATGTTCTGTTGAATTAGCCAGTTGCATTCCTCCCCTTAAACTATTCAGCCGTAATACTCGCACTTCCAGGAATGCTCATCAGTTTACCCTTGAGCTCAATTTCGGGCGTACTGTCAAGTATAGAGATTCTTTCTTAAATCGCACATCGAGAATGTGGAATGCTTTGGCCAGCTCTGTTTTTTCCTCCCATTTTTATGTTCAGAACTTTAAGACCAATGTGCATTGGTATCTCCTCTTAAATCCTTCCCTATTTTCCTAATGCTCGCACTGTGTTTAAATATAAACATATAAAGGGTACTAATAACCCCTTGAGTGCCTGTAAATTATAAAAAAAAAAAAAATGCTATTCATTAAAACGACTGGTTCGCACCAACTTGCTCATGTCTCCAAAGGTTCTGTTCACAAATAGTACATATATCTATTTAAGAATGTACCTTTAAAATATGTTTGGCCTTAAAGCTTTAAATTTTTTTTTCGAAAATCTTTAGAACGTTTTTTTAATAAATCCATACACAATTTTTCAAATTTAATTTAAAAATATTTAAAATATGCAGTTATTAAGAGTTTATTGATTTTCGTAATAAAATGATGACCTATTTTCGAGATTGAAAAAAAATTAATGTTTTTTATTAAATCCTAAAAAAAAATCACAATCATCATCAAATATTATTATTACAATATTTGACAATTATTGAAATCGTCTCAATAGTTCTTGAGAAAAAATTTGTGGGTAGCCATCTGGAGCAATACAAAAATATTTTTTTATTGAAAGAAACCAAGTTAAATAAATAAATAAATTGGGTGGCGCAACAGTCCGTTGAGAACTAGGGCCTAGTGACTTACAACTCTCAACCATTCCTGTGTGCGAGTACTGTTGTCAGGGATGGAGAGGACCTACAGTTTTACGCCGAATCCGAACGGCTAATTTGAGAAAGCACTTTTCATGACAAGAATTACTCTTGGAGAATTTGTCAATTCCTCGCAAGAGGCAGTACCCGTGAAAAAACTTAAGATGACATAGGCAGGGATCGAACCCAAGACCTCTGGCATGACAGTCCAACGCACTAACCATCATGCCACGGGTACCACGAAGAAACCAAGTTAAGAATCAAAATTTAATCGAAAATTTAATAAAAATCTATAGTTTTTTCATTTTTGATAAAATTCAAAATTTTGATTTTTGAGCAAAAAAATTAGTAGTACTATTATTTTAAGTCTTAAAATTGCAAAACGCGGATCTGCTTAAAACCTTAATTTTCAAGTTTGAACTCCATTGACCAAATGCATTTACAACTTTTGAGTCTTTTGATGTTATTCTATAAAACTTTAAATAGACTTAGTTTGTAATGAATACAAATAATCATTATATTCTTATTTCGGATTAAGGAAATTCTTCTGGGGCCTGACTATGGGATTCGCGGCGAATCGTTTTGCTAGCGAGTTTGCCATTTTTTCAATTATTGCTTTCGCTTTCGCCGTCTTCGCTTTGATTTCGACCAATTAATGAATTCGAAGGCGAATTTGAAATGTCATGTTTGTTGGCGAGTTGTAATCCGACAGCTTTTTTTGGCGGATTCACAGGCGAAGAGTGTTTATTATTATTCACTGTTTCATTTCGTGGATTATTTCTTGATTGTAATTATATAAAAATGTGAGTTAGCTTTATTTTAATTTTCTTATAATTTATCCACCATAAAATATAAAATTTGAAAATTCATTCAAGGAACGATAAAAAAAAGCAAACAAGCTTTAAAATTGAAGGAATGCCAATCTGATCTGCTGATTCTCGAATTCCTCGAAAGTCAAAATAATTTGATATACCTATTAAGACAAAGTGTGTAGATTAATTGATTCATTTGATTTAAACTAAAAGGAAAAAATACTTATTAAGTTGAAGGGAGATCCAGAGGAGAAGATTTTCTTCTTAGTAGACTCCTGGACACACGTAATCTTGAGGATTCCTGGGATTCCTCAAATTCCTCCCTTTCAGAATAAATATACACCATAATTGATTCCATTTTTTAAATTTAATATTGTTTATTGAATAAATCACCGCAAATTTCACTAATTCAATCAAAGCAAAACAAAATTTGTGGAAAGCTGTCAAACTAAAAGTGCCATATCACTGGAATATAGAAAGAAAAAGTCAAACCAAAAGTGTCAAAACACTGGAATATAGGAAGAACTATTTTCGCTTCGCGGCGAATTCGTTAATCAGGAAATACGACGTGAGTCGAATTTGAAAGGTCTAATTGAAAACGATCCGCTGCGAACCTCATAATCAGCCTGTTGAATAATTTCGTCTTAATACCTGGATGTAATCAACTCAGTCTATCTTAATCTGACACGCTCGATAAATTTTGTTTTCATTAACCCTTTCGTACAGCACACCCATTGCGCAAACCGTCAAATTAATAAATCATTAATATTAAAAATACACAATATTAAAATATGACTCATTCAAACAGGTAACAGCTTTTTTGTTCCCTCACGAATGAACTGAAAAAACATTATATAACATTTTTTCTTTTTATCTTATAAGCTTCCAAATCTGAAAGTTCTCCACGACGCACGAGTTATTCCGCATTTAGCATCGTTGGCTTCTCTACTATAAAGTCTGATTAAAAATAATTTTAATGAACTCTTTCACTCATTTTATCATAATCGGAAACTTTTACGAATCTCAAAAGTAACTATTTCCAAATACATTCGTGGCAGAAGATGTCATACAATTTTGTGTTACGAACGTATTTGATAATTTGTTCGGAATTCGCAAACATTCCCAATTACGATGGAATTCGTGATATAGCTCAATATTTTATATAGTTATACTGTTATATATGTATGTACATAATGTGGTCATAAGCAAAATTATTTTTTTTTCCCCAAACATATGTGACCCACCCTATATTGTTGGTGACATTTTGCATGTTAAGAACAAATTTATCAAATTTGACACTTACTTTTGTTCTTTTTGCAAAAAGTATTTCAATTATATATCAAATTCATTAAATTTTTCTTTGAGAAAATATTTTCCATTTCCATTTTTTATTTTACACTCCCACTTAATTTTTATTTCATATTAAATAGGAATGGAACAGAACGCTCAAAATGTAATACGTGGGGAAACACGTTGCAATGATATGACGCAGAAAAAAACGACAGCATCTGGTTATGAAACAAAATAAATTGAAACAAATTGAAAAACGAACTTTTTCGGCAGTGTTGCCAAGGAATTACGTTAAAAAGTAAGCCAACTGCCAAAAAGTAGTTGTAGTAAAATTAGCAAGAACAATTTTTAAAAACTTTATTTTTTCAAGATTGGTTTGAAATTAAAGATGAAGCAAACTATAAACAAGATTAATGAAATGAGAAGATTTTTTTTTTTTTTGTTTTTGAAAAAAAAATATATTTCCAAATTAGTTTTAATTTCAAGTGTAATATGTTTTAAGTTTTGCATTTTTCCAAAAAATAGTAGTTCGGACGTAAATCGAGTAGTAAATAAGTTTCCAAAGTACTATAGTACTATTCTAGTACTTTCGACAGTACTGTATATAATAGAGGAATAAAATGAGCTGGAACAGATAGAAAGGGGCCGGTTATAGCTATCAGTAAAATCCATCAGTAAAATTTTTGTTTTTAGTTTTTGAACATGTTACAGATTTATTTCTAGCAAAAGATTGATGCAATAAGATGAATCCTATATTCAAGTATTTTTTTCAAAAAGAAACAATGCATTTAAAGTTTTATTTAATTTATAAATCCATTTTAATTTTTTCAATGATGAAATTTAATTTTACTGAACAGCTGACTGCCAAAAGCCAAAAAAAAATCCATTTCATTTTACTGTTGGTGTTCCAATTTTTTACTGTTCCGATCACATCATTAAAAATTTTACTGATGAAAGCAACAGTAAAAAAATTGTCTGAGGCGCGAAGCCTAAAAAGTGACATTTAATTTAATGACGCAAATTTACTGATTGCTATAAACGCTCATCAGTAAAACATTTCAGATTCCTCCTGTTTCAAATTTTACTGATGGATTTTACTGATAGCTATAACCGACCCCAAAGAGAAAAAACTTTGTGTACTTCATAAGAAACTTGATGGAATAGGTTGAAACAAAACAACATAACGGAGATGCCACATTTCATAAAATTTTGTTGTATAAAGGCCGATTCCAAATTTGGCTATTAATTTCTAGAAAATAGTTTTTAATGCAAAACTAAAACTATTAGCAATAAACAAAATAATCTAAAGTAAAAATAATGTGCATTCAGAAAAATTGAATGGCCTTTACAAATTATTTGCATTAAAAAAAAAATTGTGCAATCACAATTTCTTTTTAAATGCAGAGGAGAGAACTGAGCTGTCAAAAAAAGATCTGTTCCTTTTTTTGATCAGAGATATTAGAGCGCTCTGTTTGCTTCTTTTTTTTTATCAAAGGTAGCTCGAAGCGCTCTCTATGAGCTCTGAATAAAATGACTAAGCAAATGGAGTAAAAAGCTGAGCGTAGTTGACTTCACGTATGTTTCATGTGGTATGAAAGAGACTGATGGAAAATTCTTAAGATATTGACAGTTCATTTCTTCAGCGTGTTTCATAGATACATAAGTCGGAGAGCTCTGATCAATATCAAACACTGCTCAGAGCCTTCTTGTTATGCTCCCCTTTGCTTAGTGTTCTGCTCTGAGCTTAAAAAGAAAAACGCCTATAAACATGTTTACAACCCTGCACTTGTCAGTGTTGTGTCTGTAATCAGTATTTACCGAATGAATACCAATTTCATGATTATCTTTCAGTACAGAAATATGTAAAATTGTTTTGGCTATCATAAAAATTGATTTTGTTCGTTTAAATTTAAATGAAAATGTAAATTTTCAGTCCGGATGTCATTTTACTTCAAAAGCTCTTTGTTTGTCCTTATAATTTTTGTACTACCATCAAATTCTCCCATAAAATACTATTTCAGGTCAACCAAATTACCTGCGTAGTATATTTTATAGCATTAGCAAATAGAAAGAAATGTAAGATACTTTCTTACAATAACGCTCAGGTCCGGACTGTACTACCAATTTTGTTTGTAGCACAGCTGTCTTTCATCAAGTCTTCAACTCATTAAAATTGTTTTTAAGGCATCGCCTTTCCATAATTTCTCCATCACAACTCATATCTCGTCCACTTTGGTGCTTAGGTCGAGAGACATAGCATTCCACTCTATAAGGAATGCAAATCCATTATTTTTCTGAGCCTATATAGTGAGGAAGAGTTTTTAAGGTCTCAGTTTTAATTGGTTCTCGTTAATACGTTTGAAGCCCCGTAAGAACAGAGCTCAACACCTGTTACACAGCAAGACATTAAAATACGGTAGAATACGGCAGTCTTATCTCTCATGATCTGGAATTTTTGTTCTTACTGTAGTTTTGGTCCTATTATTACTTATTAGGCTTAGAAATATAATAGATCGGCACCGATATGTAGAAAAACTACAAAGGATCATACTACCAACGCGGTAGATGAGATGGCAATTCAATATGAATATTTCAATGGTAAAATTGCTCAAAACTCCCGAATAGAAAAGCAAAACAATTGTTTGGAGATAAGAACATTGACCTTATACAGTGGAATCGTCAATCTCCTGACCTTAATCTCATAGCGAACTTTTTGTAGGGAAGGTTTCAAAGGCTAAACCAAAACTATCTATGAGGTATTAGCCGTGACTATGGAAGGCAATGCCTAAAAAACGATGTTAACGACACCATAAAACAATCATAACCCTAAATGAAACTAGTACTGTTAAGTTTTCGTGTATTTTTTGTGTTTAACACCTTTTCCAAGATATTAATGTGAATTACTATTTTTTGATGATGATTTGTTTTACCTTTTACTTACAATTGGCGTTTGTATACATATGATATAAAAATAATTAACATAAAATATACTTACATAAGAAATCACTACTATTTCAATGCTCATAACTGTACATTTCCGCTGTCGCGCATTTCAACCCTTATCTACTTTTTCAAAACTGTAGACGCTTTAAGTATATTAATACGCAGTGCTCGCTTCTATCTTTAAAACATTAATGTACTCACATTTTGTTTGCTGTGTTATTAAGGTATTTGATAGCTGTCAGCTTTGATTTATTTATTTTGTCGATTCCCTTTTTTTATTTATATTGTTCAGGGCCTAACTTGACGACTTAAAGAACAAAGTTATTGTAACTGAAGGGCCGATTATAGTTATCAGTGAAATTTATCAGTAAAAGTTTTGCTTTTCATTTTTGAAGAAGGCAGAGGTTTATTTTTTAAACAAATGATGAGATCATTTATAATTTTAAATATTTTTTATCAAAGAGAAACAATTTATTTGAAGTTTTATTTATTTCTTAAATCCATTTTATAAATTTTAATGATGAAATTCATTTTGATTGAAAAGCTGACTGTCAAATTGCAACAAATATGTAATTTCTGATTATTGATGATGTTCGGCCTCTTTCACACGAGACGGTTTCGTCCGTACGGTTAAAATTCGTACGGTTTTTATCTGTGAGCCATTGATAGTAAACTAACAAAATTAACTAAAGCTTTCACACTGGACGGAGACGGGTTTTTTCCGTACGGACGATTTAAAACAGCAGTCTCAACGACTGAAATAAACTGCGACCGTGCCGTCGCCATCTTATCAGTGGCGAACGTGACTACGCGAACGCATTCACAATAGACGATTTTTATTCGTCTGCCGTCCGTTCTTGTGGTCACTTGTACTAAAGAAAAATATCTAAAATATAACCAAACGTAGACGATTCACGGGGAAAATACGTTATGTGTGAAAACAAAGTCCGTACGGAAAAAAATCGTACGGATTTTAACCGTACGGACGAAACCGTCTCGTGTGAAAGAGGCCTTCCAATTTTGTATTGTTTCAATGGCATCATTGCAAAAATGGCTGTTGAAATCAACAGCAATAAAACGCTCTTTAGGGGCCAGTTATAGCAATCAGTAAAATCCACCAGTAAAATTTGAAACAGGAGGAATCTGAAACGTTTTACTGATGAGCGTTTATAGCTATCAGTAAATTTACGTCATTAAATTAAATGTCACTTTGAAGTTTCTATTTGAAGAGTTTGTTTTTTACTGTTGCTTTAATCAGTAAAATTTTTAATGATGTGATCGGAACAGTACAAAATAGGAACACCAACAGTAAAACGAAATGGATTTTTTTGCTTTTGGCAGTCAGCTGTTCAGTAAAATGAAATTTCATCATTAAAAAAAATTTAAATGGATTTATAAATTAAATAAAACTTTTAAAGCATTGTTTCTTTTTGAAAAAAATACTTGAATATAGGATTCATCTTATTGCATCAATCTTTTGCTAGGAATAAATCTGTAACATGTTCAAAAACTAAAAACTAAAATTTGACTGATGGATTTTACTGATAGCTATAACCGGCCCCTTACAGATTTCTCCAGTTTTAGCTTTTACTTATGGATTTTACTGATAGCTATAGTGTAATACTGCTGCAGCGATCGAATAAGCTGTTACCTTTTTTCCATTTAAAAACACGATTAAATATGCCACTCTCTATCTCTTCGTTGTAATACAACATTTATGTTATTTTATGGTTTTTGGTCCCGAAAGCCAGCATATGGCATTATTAATTCAGTTTACTGAAATAAGTACATATGTTCGTTTCTCTAAGTGACGATGATGGTAAACAAGTCTGCCTGGTGGACAAGTCTGCTCCTCTCCTGGTTTTTTTCCCCAACTGTCAAAGATCTTTTAATTTTCTTCACAGACATTTTAGTGGATTTCGATTTTGGTTCTTTGTACTGACAGGAAGCATCTTCATAGTGTGTAATTAAAGTCTAACATGCATCTATAGTGATGACCAAAACTAAATCATAAAGATATATAAATTTATAAATATCCCAATAAAAAGTTAAAACTTTTTTATAATTTTTATTTTTTCTTATTTACAAAACATTTTTCTATATTCTACAACTTTAAATTGTATTTTAAATCTTAAAATATTTAAGACAAATTTTAAAAGTTAAAAACTCATCAAAAAGAAGCTGGACAAAACAAAAGCACATTTTGGGCGTTTTTCTTTTTTAGTTCAGAGCTGAGCTCTGAGCAGACTCTGAGCGAACAGAGTAGAGTAGAGTACAGTTCTGAGCAGAGTATGTTCAGAGCTCTCTGATTTAATTATGAAACAACTTGAGCACTAAACTGTCATGATTTGAAATGTCGCCTGTTTGAAGGCGTTTAAAATTTTCTTTAATCAAATGAATTAAATGAACAGTCATAGCGTTGGTCCATTTGAAGCCTGAAATAAATTTGATTCATAAAAATGCTATCTGCAATTAGTTTTTCCTAAATTATCTTTCCTTCTGCACCAGAGCAACCAGCCTCTTCCGCCATTTTTATTGTTTTGATGATGATTTTTTTTTTAATTTCCCGGCTTTCAGATATCAAATTGTTTGTGCTCAGCATTTTACTCCGTTTACTCTGTTATTTTATTCTGAGCTCACAGAGCGCGCTCTGAACATGTTCAGAACTAAAAAAGAAACACGAATTTGAAGCTCTGAACGTTCAGAGCTCAAAAAGAAATACAATTATTTTTTTGACAGTTCGAGCTCTGCTCTGAACTAAAAAAGAAAAACGCCCTTTGTTTAAAGGAAGTAAAAAAAGTTGTACCTAATGTTAATGGCGTAACCATTACTTTTGGTCACTGCATCACATCGATGACGTGGCATTGAGGCAATTAGATTGTCAATTATGTTAATGGGGATATTTTCCTAGATAGTTTGAACTTTTTGGAGCAGTGAAGTCAAACTGTCACATTTTCTTCGATCAATCTTCTGATATACAATTTCCCATAGGTTCTCTATGGGGTTGAGATCAGGAGATTGAGCTGGCCACTTCATAACTGTAAAATTGCTAGAAAAGGACCGTCCTCCACTTTTCTCTTGTCCAGTTAAGTTGTGTTTTGGCAAATTCTAGTCGTGTCTTCTTTAGGAAAGCTTTCCAGCCGGTACTAATCGCTCTTCGCCAGATCGTTCTGGAAGAGATTTCAAGTCTTATACTTTTTTATTTTTGAAGAAGAAATATAAGGGTAATTTTTTATTAACCTCATTATTCGATTTCCATAACGCGATGTATGGTTTTTCAAGGTCTACCGCTATTGTGTCCTGTTAGAACAGTACTTTGAGTACGAAATCGAGCTATTATTCGAGAAATAACTGTATGGCTGACCGCTGATACCATATTTTTTCACAATAAATGTTATCGATTCACCGTTTTGAAAACCCGACACTATTTTTACTTTAAGTTCATTTGAATATTTATTCCGCACCATTTTAACATTTCAAATTGTGATCGTTATCACCATCAAAGATCCGACAATTACTTTTTATTTTTTGCTTAGAATATGCTGGACTAAATATCAAGTGAAGTGAGTAGCATTTTAAAAGTAAGTTGTAAAATTTGATAACTGTAGCCAGTTGAATGTGCTTTAGTTTTGTCCAGCTACAATATTTTGAAAATAAGAAAAAATAAAAAATTATAAAAATATCATTTGTGTTTTCACTTTTTATTCGGAGGTTTATAAAGTGATACTTTTTCTTGCTTTAGTTTTGGCCATCACTGTATGTATAATATATAACAGAATATCAATAAGAATGTTGGAGGAATGACAACACCCTTACTAGAAATCGTGACGCGGCATTTCGGCTAACTGTGCACAAACACAGCAAAAACAGTGCCGATCTCTGCATTCGACCATGAGCGCACGCGTGGGAGTGTAGTATAATTGTCCCTCGCAGTGTTATCTTTTGAGAAATGAATATCAATAGAAACTATTTAATTAAAATCCAAATTTTTTTTCACCCTGCCCAAAAATCAATAATAAAAACAAAAATAAAGTAAAACAACGCGCCACGTGTGCTAACCAGAATAATATCCCATTGAAATTTAGTGCATACAATTTATAAATCAACCACCCATAACATAACTACGAAGCAGTCTCATTCTAGTGCAAACAAAGATATAATAACAACACAGCGGGTCTCCTTTGTGCTTCCCTTCCGCTCTGTTCCAATTTCACTCACAAAATAATAACAACACAGCGGGTCGCCTTTGTCCTCCCCTCTTACTCTGTTCCAATTTCACTCACAATTGCTTAGCTAGCATAGCCACTGCATGCACTGCTTGTTAAAAACATACAGTTTGACATTGTATGTATGCATATATTTTTATTGAGGCTTAAATGAATGTTACATGAATATATGAGAAAATATATCTAGTTCTTTCTTTCTTGTTGAATAAGCAGACGGTGTAATGTATGGCCACTCTGTTCATGGTTTATTGTTTTGATTTTTATTTTTATTTTTAAACTTGAAAGTTGAGTTTAGAGTAAAGAAGAATAAAAGAACAATTCGAGTTTTCTTATTAGCTTAAGAATATTTCATTTTGGTTCTTTTTATTTTTAAAGTATTGTTATAATAATTGCAAGAGTATAGTTTCGACCCAACGATAGCCTTCATTGAAGATCTTGTTGGATGTTAACCTGTTTTTATTTATCATTTTTAACTTCCCATAGGAAGTTATTGCAATCGGTCCGATTTGTCTAATTTAAAATTTTCACATTTCTCAACGTTTCAAGTCCCTAGAGTCGAAATAAAAGATTTTTAGAGATACATATGTATGTCTGTGCGTGCGTGTGTACGTACGTTCGCGAAGTTTTTTTCGTCTTCCATTGCTCAAGAGCTAGTAGTGATATCGATTGCATGGGTGGTTTTTTTTACCACAGCAATTTAAAAAAAGGTGAAAATTTTGGTTAACCCAAAATATCTCACGAACCAATAAGGCTAGAGACTTGAATTAAATTTTAAATTATATATTGTAACGTGATACAAAATATAAGCTCTACAATTGGAGTAATAACAGGACACTGCCTCATAGGAAGACATGCTCTGAGGCTAGGGGTCTACACAAATGACTTCTGTAGAAGCTGCATGGACGAGGAGGAAGAGGAAACAGTCCAACACCTGCTATGTACATGTCCAGCACTCTCCATTAGAAGGAATAACTTTCTCGGTAATCCCTTCTTCGACAATACCAGTGAACTGGCAATGACAGACACAAAGTGTCTCTCTAGCTTTATTAAAAGCACAAAATGGTTAATTTTCATTACTCTCCCATGAGTAACCTTATTAGTGGTATCACAATGGACCCTTGAGGTCTAAGTGAGTCAATGACATCTAGACAGCCACTCCAACCTAACCTAACGTGATACCAAACAAGTATATTTTTGGAAAAAAATCCAAATAACGTTTTTTCTTTAAAAAAAACGTCGAATATTTTACGAACAAAAAATGATTTTGTCTCCAAAATAATTTTGTGCAACGAAGAATAACGTTTTTGACATCTGGTAAAAATTTGAGAAAAATCGACTCGACAGTTTTTCTTACAAATAATAAAAAAAAGCTAAAACAAAATTAATAAAAGTTGGTAAAAATTGATTTTCGACTCAAATATCTTTTCAAAAATTCGAGATTATGGCTTCAAACTAATTTTTTCTTATAAGAAATATTGTTTTCAACATTCGGTAAAATTTTGAGAAAAATCGAATCCACAGTTTTTCTTACAAAAAATAAAAAAAGCTAAAAAAAATTAATAAAAGTTGTTAAAAATTGATTTTCGACTCAAATATCTTTTCAAAAATTAAAAATAGTGGCTTCAAACTAATTTTATCTCACAGAAAATATTGTTTTTAACATTCAGTAATTTATTTTTTATAAAATAAAAATAAAAATCCGACAGTCAGTTTTTCCATAAAAAATAAAATCTACAAAAAAATAGTACGCAAATTTGTAAAATAAGGAATTTGTATTTGTTTAAATAAGAAATAAAAACTTTTAAGAAATGCTTCTAAAATTGTTAAAAATTGATTTTCGACTAAAAATCTCGTTAACAAAAATAGATTTTAAAATCAAACTATTTCATCATATGCAAAATATTGTTGGTAATTTTTAATTTTTTTTAGAATAATTCAACTGACAACTTTTTAAAAAAAAACACGAAAACCTACAAACCTTTTAAGCAAGACAAATCGACAGACTGGATGGGAAGTTATCAGTGTGGGTCGCATCCCAGCCTCTTTTTGATTTTTTTAGTTATTCATGTGCTTTACTTTTTTTATTTTTACATTTTCAGGTGATTTCCGTCTTGGTCTTTATGTTACTTATTATTTGTTATATTTTTGATTTAATTTTTTTTGTAGATTGTATGTTGTATGGCTAGTTTAGTTCTCTGTTGTGTCTTCTGATTGAAGTCAAGAACAATTATTCAGGAGTTGATTAAAAGTTAATATTTTTTATGCTGCTTAGTGATAGATAGAGAGATTCAAGCCATGAGTTATTATTTTGAATGATTTAAATACCCAAGTCGTTGTCTGAATTTCAATTTTTGTTTGGGTTCAGGAGCGTATCAGTTTGAATTTACCATTAAGGCATAACTTACTTACTTAAGGTGGCGCTACAGCCCTGTGTGAACTAGGGCCTCACCCGACAAACTTCTCCATCTAGCTCGTTCCCCAGCTAGATGTCTCCAGTTTCGCGCTCTAAGTTGGATGAGGTCACTTTCCACTTGTGTGCGCCACATGATTCGCGGTCTTCCTCTACTGCGCTGTCCTGTGGGTGTGAATTCGAAGACTTTCCGGGACGGAGCATTGCTTTCCATGCGCTCTACGTGACCCAGCCATCTTAGACGTTGAACTTTTACCCTTCTGGCTAAGTCTACGTCGTTGTACAGCCCGTACAGCTCGTCGTTCCATCTTCTCCTCCACTCCCCTTCTATTCATACGGGACCGTAGATCACACGAAGAACTTTTCTCTCGAAACTACCCAAGATGCTTTCATCCGCTTTTGTCATAGTCCATGCTTCTGCACCGTATAGGAGGACGGGGATGATGAGGGTCTTATATAGCGACACTAGAGGACTTTGCTTCTCAATCTCTCTTTCTTGACGACAGCATGTACTTTGTTTTGCCCTCATTAACCGTTAAACCCATTTTTGCCGCCTCTGCCTCAATATTCACAAAAGCCCCATTGACATCACGCTGAGTTCTTCCGATTATGTCAATGTCATCAGCATACGAGTACTGACTTTTGAAAGATAGTGCCTCTAGTGTTGACGTGAGAGCTGTGCACTATTCTTTCAAGTACGATGTTAAAAAAAATCGCATGACAGCGCATCACCTTGTCTAAAACCTTTTTTGACATCGAAAGGTTCTGTTAAGTTGTTTCCAACCTTTATGAAGCAGCGTGAATCCTCCATGGTCATCCTGCACAAACGGACGAGTTTGGAAGGGATGCCAAAAATTAGACATGGCTCTATACAGCTCGTAGTAGTAGTACCCGTGGCATGATGGTTAGTGCGTTGGACTGTCATGCCAGAGGTCTTGGGTTCGATCCCATACCTATGTCATCTAAAGTTTTTTTCACGGGTACTGCCTCTTGCGAGGAATTGACAAATTCTCCAAGAGTAATTCTTGTCATGAAAAGTGCTTTCTCAAATTTGCCGTTCGGATTCGGCATATAAACTGTAGATCCCCTCCATCCCTGACAACAGTCGCGCACACAGGAATGGTTGAGAGTTGTAAGTCACTAGGCCCTAGTTCTTCACGGACTGTTGCGCCACTCAATTTATTTTTTATTTCTATACAGCTCGTCCCTGAAGATGCTGTCATATGCAGCTTTTAAATCGATGAAAAGATGGTGGGTGTCGATTTGGTGTTCTTAGGTTTTTTCCAGGATCTGCCGTAATGTGAATATTTGATCGACTGTGGACTTTCCTGGTCTATAACCACACTGATAAGGACCTATCAGGTTGTTGTTGATGGGCTTTAGATGTTCACATATTACGGTAGAGAAGATTATGTTAGCGATGTTAAGTAGACTGATCCCTCTATAGTTGGTGCAGTTTAGAGGGTCTCCTTTTTTCAGAATCGGGCAAACAATACTGAGGTTCCATTCATCGGGCATGCTTTCTTCCGTCCATATCTTACAGATAAGTTGGTGCATGCTCCTAGCCAAATTATCTCCAGCTGCTTTAATGAGCTCGGCATTTAAGCCATCTGCTTCAGCTTAGATATGGCAATCTTTACTTCGTCTAAGTCGGGAGGACGGGATTGTTGGCTTTCGTCGTCTTTGTTGAATGGATCATCCTGCCTGACAGCAGAATTCGGTTCGTCGTCGCCGTTATACAGTCTGCAGAAGTGGTCCTTCCATATCCTCAGCATTGACTGCGGTTCCACTATGATGTTTCCACTTTCGTCTTTACAGCCTTCGGTTCTAGGTTTATGGACTTGTGAATTCCGTTTTACCTGCTCATAAAACTTTCAAATTTCATTCCTGCTTTTGAACCTCTCAACATCTTCGACCGCACGCTTCTCATGCTCTCTCTTTTTCCTTCTGAGAAGTCGGTGTTCCTCTCGCCTCTTCTGCTCGTAGAGCTCATGAGCAGCTCTCGTCCTTTTATGCAGCGCCGCTTTGCGTACCTGTTGTTTGGCTGCATTTGTAACTTCTCCCAGCATCTCCCCGTTTTGCCTTGGGTCTGGAAACCCGAAGTGCTTCCTTGGCTACAATGAGGTAGTGGTCCGAGTCGATGTGCTGGAAGCGTGTCTAGCGTCCATCGCAATATGGTCAATCTGGTCTACGGTAGATTGATCTGGAGAACTCCAAGTTCCTTTGAGAATGTTGAGGTGTGGAAAACGCGGTACTGGCTATGATGAAGTTTCGTCCCGCAGAAAAATCTATGAGTCTGAATCCGTTGTCGGAAGTGTTGTGGTGTAGGCTGTTTTCCCCGATTATTCCACCAAAGATGTCTTCCCTTCCTAGCTTGGCATTAAAATCACCCAGGACAATTTTAATATCGTAGCTAGGCTACTGCTCATGTTTTGTCTAACAGCTCGAAGAACATATCTTTGGTGGTGTCATCCTTCTCTTCTTTGGGGGCGTGCGCGCATATCAGGCTAATGTTGCCGAATTTAGCCTTGATGCGGATGGTCATGAGGCGCTCGTTGATGCACCTATAGCTCAAGACTTGTTGCCTAAGTTGATTTTCTCGGTAGTCACCATAGTAAATATCGCAGTTTTTCATCCTCTTTTTGCCCGGCCCATCCCATCGTATTTCCTGGATGGTGGTGATGTCTGCTTTATAGCAGTCTAGGGACTCCGCTAATTCTTCGGCTGCACGTGGTCTGTTAAGGCACCTAAAATTCCGCATGAATATCCGAAGTTAGCTGTCCTTAATTCGTTTGCGTGGGTTGTCAACAGTAAATCCGTCCGTTGATTCCATCTCTGGAATTCCTCCAATGCCGTCTGGATAAGCAGAGGTGCCTTAGTGGAAACACCTCTCCCCCTCTCTCGTTTGCTGTCCCAACAACTTTCCCCACCCACTGGGGTTGGAACCAAATCTCCAGTTGAGGTACTAGGCACCCGATGTTCCCCACGGGGAGGTGAGAGTAGGAGTTGATAGACAGGTGGGTTTTGAGAAAAACCTGTGGACGCTTGTGTCCTCTTGAATGCACATGTCTACCATTTGAACATCTATTAAGGCATAACACTAATGGTAAATTACAACTTTGAAGTTTTAGTGTCCAAATTTGTTTTGGTTTTCTTTTGTATTTTTGTGTATTGTGTTTGCTGGTAAGTAAGCAAAATTCCTGGGCTTAGAAAAAATGTTCATGCTGCATACGTTCATACCGTTTTAACAGGTCAGCTGTTTTGGCACTAATTAAGCCATTAGGTTGGTGAAACCACCGATAATTTGGAGTTTAACCTTCACGGTAATAGTTTAGTGCTATTATTCTTTACTCATCATGGTCTAGCCGTATAAGTACGAAGTAATGTTGACTATCAACTTTTACCACAGTTTGGTTAGTGTATTAACACGAAATTTAATTAAATGTGGTTTAATTTCACGGTCTAAAAGCGCATCATTCTTACCTGTTTTATTTATCTTACCCCAAGCCTGGATAGTAATTCGACTTCCAACGAATTCAAATGTTCAGACATTTGCTGAGTTAAACAACTTGACTCAGTAAGTTGACGAGCCAACTTGGATTCCTGACGTTGGAGATCAATAAGCCAACACTCTAGACTTGTTTCTTACCTCTGATCGTAATAAATATGCAATCAGTGTATAACCGCCTCTAGGCACATCTGACCATTGTATCATATTTGCAAAATTTCTCATGCCCAAAAAAACAGTTAAAGGAACTGTTCACTTGTAAGAAAACGTACGTCACACCACGTCATCTAGCTCGGTCCCTAGCTAGATGCCTCCAGAGTTGCGCACTCTAAGTTGGGTAAGGTCACTTTTTACTTGTGCGTGCCACCTGATCCCCGGTTTTGCTCCAATACGCTGATCTGTGGGTGTTGATTCTAAGACTTTTCGGGCCGAAGCATTGCTCCGACAGACTTTTGAAAGGGAGCTCTGCTTTATTCTTTCCTGGACGATGTTAAAAAAATCGCATGACAGCGCATAACCTTGTCTAAATCCCCTTTTGACATCGAAAGGTTCCGTTAAGTTGTTTCCAACCTTTATAGAGCAGCTCAAATTCTCCATAGTTATCCTGCACAAACGGACGAGTTGTGCTGAAGAACTACTCTATACAACTCGTCCCTGTAGAAGCTGTCTTATAGAGCCTTGTAGATTTGATGTTCTTGGGTTTTTTTTCCAGGATATGCCGTAATGTGATTATTTGATCGACTGTGGACTTTCCTGGTCTAAAACTACACTGATAAGGACCTATAAGTTGTTGACAATGGGATTTAGACGTGCACATATTACGGCAGAAAAGATTGTGTAAGAGATGTTAAGTTGACTGATGCCTCTATAGTTAGTGCAATTTAGAGGGTCTCCTTTTTTTCAGTATCGGGCAAACTATACTGAGGTTCCATTCATCTGGCATACTTTCATCTGACCATATTTTACAGATAAGCTGGTGCATAATCGTAACCAATTTATCTTCACCTGCTTTGAAGAGCTACGCATTCAAGCCATCTGCTTAAGCGGCTTTGTTAGACTTCAGCTAAGATATGGCAATTTTCACTTCGTCTAAGTCCGAAAGACTTCGTCTTAAAGAACTCGTAAGCAGCTCTAGTCCTTGTATACAGCGCTGTTTTGCGAGCCTGTTGTTTAGCTGCATTTTCCTGCCGACATTCCTCATCAAACCAGGGGTTTATTGTAGGTAGTTGTTTCAAACCCAGCACGTCAGAGGTGGATTCTCCGATTGCATTTTGGAAATGTTGTCACTGGTTCTCGATACATTGTGTCGACGACGGCAGAGAAATTCGAAAGAGGTTACTTGTATCCGTTCGACGTTGTATCTTCTCCCAGCATCTCCCTGTTTTGCATTGGGTCTTTAAAACCGAGGTGCTACCTTGGCTACAATGAGGTAGTGGTCCGAGTCGATGTTAGCTCCTCCTCGTAAAGTTCAGACGTCTATGATGCTGGATGCGTGTTTAGCGTCGACGTCGATCACAATATGGTCAATCTGGTTGACGGTAGATTGATCTGGATAACTCCAAGTTCCTTTGTGGATGTTGAGGTGTTGAAAACGCGTATTGGCTACCATGACGTTTCACCGCGCAGCAAAATCGATGAGCCTGAATCCATTATCGGATGTGTTTTCGTGCAGGCTGTTTTTCCCGATTACTCCACCAAAGATGTCTTCCCTTCCTAGCTTGGCATTAAAATCGCCCAGGACAATATTTTAATATCGTAGCTAGGACACTGCTCATATCTTTTGTCCAAGAGCTAGAAGAACACGTCCTTGGTGTTGAAATTCTTCTTTTCTGTGGGGACGTGTGCGCATAATAGGCTATTGTTGCCGAACTCAGCCTTGATGCGGATGGTCATGATAGCTCATGACTTGTTGCCTCAGTATGGCTCCAATAACTAAGCCGATAGCAGTCGTCATAGTAAATATCGCAGTTTTTCATCTTCTTTTGCTCGGCCCATCCCATCGTATTTCCAGGATGGCAGTGATGTCTGCTTTATAGCAGACATAGCATTCCACGTGCATATCCGAAGTTCGTTTGCGTGAATTGCCAACAATAAACCATTCGTATCTGAGGCTTGTTGGTTTTTTTTATGTGGTCAGGAAGTCACCGTGACGCACGGCCATCAACCTGACGGACCAGATCCTTGATTTAACTCCAAGTCAAGAGCCGGCATAACCACTCCTTACAGGCCTGCGCTCCGAAAATGTCGTAGTAACCCTGTAAGGTTTTCACTATGTAGGTCAACCTAACTGGAACTGTAGTTGCCACTGTTGATTCCATCTCGGGAATTCCTCCGCTGACGTCTGGATAAATAGAGGTACCTTAATGGAAACACCTCCCCACTCTCTCTCGTTTGCTACCCCCAATAACTTACCATTGGGGTTGGAACCCAATCTCCAGTAGAGGTACTAAGCACCCAATGTTCACCACGGGCATGTGAGACTAGGAGTTGAAAGATAGAGGTGGGTTTTTAGAAAAACCTGTGGACGCTTGTGTCCTCTAGAATGCACATGTCTACCGTTTGAACATCCGTACTCCCATCCACAAGCGTAAAAACGAGGAAGTAGCCGAGACTACCATAGGCTATGAGCCAACAAAAAAAAGGATCCTTGGTATGACGATGAATGCGCTGTACTGAAGTAGCACGCGGAAAATGCACGAATGCAAATGGCATCATGTGAACGAAACAATTGAAGAGCAAAGAACTATGAGACCGCTCAATGAAGACTCAGTCCCGGCGCCCAGTATTGAAGAAGTTAAGGAAGCCAAGCTTGAAAACAACAAATCCCTCGATTAGGATGGTCTCACTGCGGAATTCTTTAAATATGGAGGTGATGTCATGGTAGGATGCGTGAACCAGCTCATCAACCAAGAGACCCACCACCTTTTCATCGACTTCAAAGCCGCATATGGTACCATAAATTGTCAAGAACCTTCATCGGCGATGTATTAGCTCCGACTTTAAAGCCGCATATGGTAGCATAAATTGTCAAGAACCTTCATCGGCGATGTATGCACTCCGGATCCCGAAAAACTGATCCAGCTATGCCGCATGATGTTAAAAATACGTACTGCAAAGTGCAAAATGGTATCAGCTCATCCGAGCTATTCCAGACATGTGCAAGGTTCAAAGTCTCATCTGTCCACTGTCTAAGACAAAACATTATTGTTGGTAGCGGTATTTTCGAGGTAGTCAAAGAATTCACCTCCCTTGGAGCAGATCTAAATTCCACGAACGACACCTTAGTGGAAATCCGACGAAGAATTAGCCTACCGAAACGCTGTCACATCTGTTTAGCTAAAGAAATGGATTCAAAACTCTTTTCTCCTTTTAAAGCAATACATTTTAAAATTAAAGTCTCCCTCTAGACTAAATGATTTAATGAAAAAAATGATAGTTAAATTCAAAAATAAGATGTTCTCCAAAATTGAAACAAAATTTGTATTTATTTCAGATCTCCAGACTTCCCTTGCAAATCTCCAGACCTCCCTTGATATTTCCAGACCTCCCTTAATTTTTCTAGACCTCCCTTGAAATCTCCAGAATTCGGTTAATATTTCCAGACCTCCCTTGATATTTTCAGACCTCCCTTGATTTTTCTAGACCTATCTTGATATTTCCAGACCTCCCTTGAAATCTCCAGACCTCCCTTGAAATCTCCAGACCTCCCTCGATATTTCCAGACCTCCCTTGATTTTTCTAGACCTCCCTTGACATTTCCAGACCTCCAATGATATCTCCAGACCACCCTTGATATTTCCAGACCTCCCTTGATTTTTCTAGACCTCCCCTAATATTGCCAGACCTCCCTTGAAATCTCTAGACCTCCCTTGAAATCTCCAGACCTCCCTTGATATTTGAAGACCTCCCTTAATTTTTCTAGACCTCCCTTGAAATCTCCAGACCTCCCTTGATATTTCCAGACCTCCCTTGATATTTCCAGACCTCCCTTGATTTTTCTAGACTTCCCATGTTATTGCCAGACCTCCCATGATATTTCCAGACCTCTCTTGAAATCTCCAGACCTCCCTTGATATTTCCAGACCTCCCTTAATTTTTCTAGACCTCCCTTGAAATCTATAAACCACCTTTGATATTTCCAGACCTCCCTTGAAATCTCCAGACCTTGATATTTCCAGACCTCCCTTGATATTTCCAGACCTCCCTTGAAATCTCCAGACCTCCCTTGATATTTCCAGACCTTCCTTGATTTTTCTAGACCTCCCTTGATATTTGCAGACCTAGCTTGAAATCTCCAGACCTCCCTTGATATTTCCAGACCTCCCTTAATTTTTCTAGACCTCCCTTGAAATCTCCAGACCTCCCTTGATATTTCCAGACCTCCCATGATATTTCCAGACCTCCCTTAATATTGCAAGACCTTCCTTGATTTTTCTAGACCTCCCTTGATTTTTCTAGACCTCCCTTGACATCTCCAGACCTCCCTTGATATTTCCAGACCTCCCTTAATTTTTCTAGACCTCCCTTGAAATCTCCAGACCTCCCTTGAAATATCCAGAATTCCCTTGAAATCTCCACACCTCCCTTGATATTTCCAGACCTCCCTTAACTTTTCTAGACCTCCCTTGATATTTCCAGACCTCCCATAATTTTTCTAGACCTCCCTTGATATTTCCAGACCTCCCTTAATTTTTCTAGACCTGCCTTGATATTTCCAGACCTTGATATTTCCAGACCTCCCATGATATTTCCAGACCTCCCTTAATATTTCCAGACCTCCCTTAATTTTTCTAGACCTCCCTTGAAATCTCCAGACCTCCCTTGAAATCTCCAGACCTCCCTTGAGTCTCCAGACCTTCTTTGATATTTCCAGACCTCCCTTGATATTTCCAGACCTCCCTTGATTTTTCTAGACCTCCCTTGATATTTCCAGACCTCCCTTGAAATCTCCTGACCTTCTTTGATATTTCCAGACCTCCCTTGATATTTCCAGACCTCCCTTGATTTTTCTAGACCTCCCTTGATATTTCCAGACCTCCCTTGATTACCTCCCTTGATTTTTCTAGACCTCCCTTGAAATCTCCAGACCTCCCTTGAAATCTCCAGACCTTCTTTGATATTTCCAGACCTCCCTTGATATTTCCAGACCTCCCTTAATTTTTCTTGACCTCTCTTGAAATCTCCAGACCTTCTTTGAAATCTCCAGACCTTCTTTGATACTTCCAGACCTCCCTTGATATTTCCAGACCTCCCTTGATTATTCTAAACCTCCCTTGATATTTCCAGACCTCTCTTGAAATCTCCAGACCTCCCTTGATATTTCCAGACCTCCCTTAATTTTTCTAGACCTCCCTTGAAATCTATAAACCACCTTTGATATTTCCAGACCTCCCTTGAAATCTCCAGACCTTGATATTTCCAGACCTCCCTTGATATTTCCAGACCTCCCTTGAAATCTCCAGACCTCCCTTGATATTTCCAGACCTTCCTTGATTTTTCTAGACCTCCCTTGATATTTGCAGACCTCTCTTCAAATCTCCAGACCATCTTTGATATTTCCAGACCTCCCTTAACTTTTCTAGACCTCCATTGAAATCTCCAGACCTCCCTTGATATTTCCAGACCTCCCTTGATATTTGTAGACCTCCCTTAATTTTTCTAGACCTCCCTTGACATCTCCAGACCTCCCTTGATATTTCCAGACCTCCCTTGATATTTCCAGACCTCCCTTGAAATCTCCAGACCTCCCTTGAAATCTCCAGACTTCCCTTGAAATCTCCAGACCTCCCTTGATTTTTCTAGACCTCCCTTGACATCTCCAGACCTCTCTTGATATTTCCAGATCTTCTTTGATATTTCCAGACCTCCCTTAATTTTTCTAGACCTCAATTAAAAATCTCCAGACCTCCCTTGATATTTCCAGACCTCCCATGATATTTCTAGACCTCCCTTAATATTGCAAGACCTTCCTTGATATTTCCAGACCTCCCTTGATTTTTCTAGACCTCCCTTGATATTTCCAGACCTCCCTTGAAATCTCCTGACCTTCTTTGATATTTCCAAACCTCCCTTGATATTTCCAGACCTCCCTTGATTTTTCTAGACCTCCCTTGATATTTCCAGACCTCCCTTGATTACCTCCCTTGATTTTTCTAGACCTCCCTTGAAATCTCCAGACCTCCCTTGAAATCTCCAGACCTTCTTTGATATTTCCAGACCTCCCTTGATATTTCCAGACCTCCCTTAATTTTTCTTGACCTCTCTTGAAATCTCCAGACCTTCTTTGAAATCTCCAGACCTTCTTTGATACTTCCAGACCTCCCTTGATATTTCCAGACCTCCCTTGATATTTCCAGACCTCCCTTGATTACCTCCCTTGATTTTTCTAGACCTCCCTTGAAATCTCCAGACCTCCCTTGAAATCTCCAGACCTTCTTTGATATTTCCAGACCTCCCTTGATATTTCCAGACCTCCCTTAATTTTTCTAGACCTGCCTTGATATTTCCAGACCTTGATATTTCCAGACCTCCCATGATATTTCCAGACCTCCCTTAATATATCCAGACCTCCCTTGATTTTTCTAGACCTCCCTTGAAATCTCCAGACCTCCCTTGAAATCTCCAGACCTTCTTTGATATTTCCAGACCTCCCTTGATATTTCCAGACCTCCCTTGATTTTTCTAGACCTCCCTTGATATTTCCAGACCTCCCTTGAAATCTTCAGACGTTCTTTGATATTTCCAGACCTCCCTTGATTTTTCTAGACCTCCCTTGATATTTCCAGACCTCTCTTGAAATCTCCAGACCTTCTTTGAAATCTCCTGACCTTCTTTGATACTTCCAGACCTCCCTTGATATTTCCAGACCTCCCTTGATTTTTCTAGACCTCCCTTGAAATCTCCAGACCTCCCTTGAAATCTCCAGACCTTCTTTGATATTTCCAGACCACCCTTGATATTTCCAGACCTCCCTTGATTTTTCTAGACCTCCCTTGATATTTCCAGACCTTCCTTGAAATCTCCAGACCTTCTTTGATATTTCCAGACCACCCTTGATATTTCCAGACCTCCCTTGATTTTTCTAGACCTCCCTTGATATTTCCAGACCTCCCTTAATTTTTCTAGACCTCCCTCGAAATCTCCAGACCTCCCTTGATATTTCCAGACCTCCCTTGATATTTCTAGACCTCCCTTAATTTTTCTAGACCTCCCTTGAAACCTCCAGACCTCCCTTGAAATATCCAGAATCTACAGACCTCTCTTGATATTTCCAGACCTGCCTTGAAATCTCCAGACCTCCATTAACTTTTCTAGACCTCCCTAGAAATCTCCAGACCTCCCTTAATATTTCCAGACCTCCCTTGATGTTTCAAGACTTCCCTTCATTTTTCTAGACCTCCTTTGAAATCTCCAGATCTCCCTTGAAATCTCCTGACCTTCTTTGATATTTCCAGACCTCCCTTGATATTTCCAGACCTCCCTTGATTTTTCTACACCTCCCTTGATATTTCCAGACCTCCCTTGATTACCTCCCTTGATTTTTCTAGACCTCCCTTGAAATCTCCAGACCTCCCTTGAAATCTCCTGACCTTCTTTGATATTTCCAGACCTCCCTTGATATTTCCAGACCTCCCTTGATATTTGAAGACCTCCCTTGATTTTTCTAGACCTCCCTTGAAATCTCCAGACCTCCCTTGAAATCTCCAGAGCTTCTTTGATATTTCCAGACCTCCCTTGATATTTCCAGACCTCCCTTAATTTTTCTAGACCTGCCTTGATATTTCCAGACCTTGATATTTCCAGACCTCCCATGATATTTCCAGACCTCCCTTAATATTTCCAGACCTCCCTTGATTTTTCTAGACCTCCCTTGAAATCTCAAAACCTCCCTTGAAATCTCCAGACCTTCTTTGATATTTCCAGACCTCCCTTGATATTTCCAGACCTCCCTTGATTTTTCTAGACCTCCCTTGATATTTCCAGACCTCCCTTGAAATCTCCAGACCTTCTTTGATATTTCCAGACCTCCCTTGATATTTCCAGACCTCCCTTGATTTTTCTAGACCTCCCTTGATATTTCCAGACCTCTCTTGAAATCTCCAGACCTTCTTTGAAATCTGCAGACCTTCTTTGATACTTCCAGACCTCCCTTGATATTTATAGGCCTCCCTTGATTTTTCTAGACCTCCCTTGAAATCTCCAGACCTCCCTTGAAATCTCCAGACCTTCTTTGATATTTCCAGACCTCCCTTGATATTTCCAGACCTCCCTTGATTTTTCTAGACCTCCCTTGATATTTCCAGACCTTTCTTGAAATCTCCAGACCTTCTTTGATATTTCCAGACCACCCTTGATATTTCCAGACCTCCCTTGATTTTTCTAGACCTCCCTTGAAATCTCCAGACCTCCCTTGAAATCTCCAGACCTTCTTTGATATTTCCAGACCTCCCTTGATATTTCCAGACCTCCCTTGATTTTTCTAGACCTCCCTTGAAATCTCCAGACCTCCCTTGAAATCTCCAGACCTTCTTTGATATTTCCAGACCTCCCTTGATATTTCCAGACCTCCCTTGATTTTTTAGACCTCCCATGTTATTGCCAGACCTCCCATGATATTTCCAAACCTCCCTTGATATTTCCAGACCTCCCATGATATTTCCAGACCTCCCTTAATATTTCCAGACCTCCCTTGATTTTTCTAGACCTCCCTTGAAATCTCCAGACCTCCCTTGAAATCTCCAGACCTTCTTTGATATTTCCAGACCTCCCTTGATATTTCCAGACCTCCCTTGAAATCTCCAGACCTCCCTTGATTTTTCTAGACCTCCATTGAAATCTCCAGACCTCTCTTGAATACTCCAGACCTCCCTTGAAATCTCCAGACCTTCCTTGATATTTCCAGACCTCCCGTGATATTTCCAGACCTCCCTTGATTTTTCTAGACCTCCCTTGATATTTCCAGACCTCTCTTGAAATCTCCAGACCTTCTTTGATATTTCCAGACCTCCCTTAATTTTTCTAGACCTCCCTTGAAATCTCCAGACCTCCCTTGATATTTCCAGACCTCCCTTAATTTTTCTAGACCTCCCTTGACATCTCCAGACCTCCCTTGAATCTCCAGGCCTTTCTTGATATTTCCAGACCTCCCTTGAAATCTCCAGACCTCCCTTGATTTTTCTAGACCTCCCTTAAATCTCCAGGCCTCCCTTGATATTTCCAGATCTCCCTTGATATGTCCAGACCTCCCTTGATTTTTCTAGACTTTCCTTGAAAACTCCAGCACTCCCTTGAAATCTTCAGACCTCCCTTGATAGCTAATGTTTTTAATATTTGAGTTTAAAGTAAATTTTTACCAAGTTTTAGTATTGTTTTTTATTTTTTGTACAAAAACTGTCGATTTTTCTCATAATTTTACCAGATGTCAATAACGTTATTTTTCGTTGCATACAATTATTTTGGAGATTAAATCATTTTTCGTTCGTAAAATATTCGAGAGAGTCCTTTTTTCATGATTCTGCATTTTTATCTGTATAACAAAATTTATTTGAAGTCAATATCCATTGGTTCTTGAATTATGGACGACGAAAAAAGTCCCAGAACTTACGGACGTAGGGACGTACGTACACACACACACACGCACAGACATCTCTCTAAAAATCTTTTATTTAGACTCTAGGGACCTTGAAACGTCGAGAAATGTCAAAATTTTCAATTCGACAAATCGGAACAATTACAATAACTTTCTATGTGAAGTTAAAAACATTTGAATTTTCTCAATAAATTTCTGAAGTTAATGTACCTTGTTTAAGTCATTCTTTTTATATTATTTATCCCTAAAAGAAAACTAAACAAAAAATGTTTGCACTATTATTAGCATGGTTTAAAATTATTTGTCTCACTTGAAAATGATTCGAAAAAAGTAGGTAAAACCTTAATTTTTCTAATTGGCAACCACAAACAGTTTATATTCTAATTCTTTTTTGTCTTGTTGTTTTTTTTTTTTTAAATTTTCTTCGTTCCCAATCAACCAATCAAAAAACCACATTATACAGAATATAAATAATAAATTATAACAAAAATGCCTTCTCATTGCCTCCCTCGAACTTTCGCTGAGTTTGTATACATTCTTCTCTATCTTCTGTTTTTTTTAATAATCTGGAAATATTTTATTTTATAATACAATACATTCCATATGCAAAACATGTGGAACGAACTGTTTAGGAAGTCGATGAAAAAATGCCTGGCCGAGCGTTCCTCTTCATGATAGTACTATTCAAATATATATACAAAGAAAAGTACTTTTTTAATAATACAAAATGTTAGTACAATCTATTTGAAAATGGAACAATTTGTGTTTGTGCATTTAATAGAATCGAAACATTTTCGAGAGTTGTTTCGTTTTCATTTTGATTGTGACAGTTCAATTATCCAGTGCTGTCAGTAATTTATTTTGATTCTAATTAATTTAAATTTTCAAACAAAATATTACCAATAATAAATTATTAAATACACGTCTAGTCATATTGTCGGTTAACTTTTAACAACTAGTTAATTTGTGCGTATACTTATTAAATAACCAATATTAATTTTCGCTGTCAAAACAGCATTAAAGTGACATAAGTAAAATGTGTAAAGGTAATCAACAAACAAATATGTATTATTTGAACAAAATTAAGTATTGGAATGGACTCCGACGATTCAACCATTGAAGACAAAAATACCTGAGAAGATGTGGCCGAAGCAAGGAGGCAAAAAGTGAGTAAACAGATTGAACCATGCACAAAATATGTTTTTTAGCCAATTTCAAAATCATGGACATTTATAAAAACAAAAATACAATTATTAAACAAGTATTTTTCCACTTAATTTTTAAGAAAATATTGCTAGCAATTTAAAATTAAAAAATCAACTTTTTGGGTCGAAACGATAACCACATGTGATACTCGTACTTGAAAAAATCTACCGATTAAAAACATGTGTGTCCAAGACGTTCCGGTTGCAATATTCTGCTTGCCAGACGAAGCTACTATAAAAAAACAGTTTTATTTTAATGTACAAACATAATGCAATGAAATACTCTGTACCCCTCCTTATTAGTTATTAGAAATGAGTTGCTTTATAAAGCTTCGAAAAAAATGTAATATACATAAAAAGTAATTTAAAATTTTTAAACCTTTCCTTAAAACCTTAAATTATATGCATAAACATTTTATCTGCAGATTTTGAAGTAAACTTTTTTGCCATCAAATAGAAGCGTGAATTCCAATCAGAACATTTTTTGATAGAAACTGTCATTGATAGCTATAAACGACCTGTCAAACAAATTTCAATGATTGGTTTCAATGACAAAAACCAGTAAAACCAATGATAGCTATAACTGGCTTCTTTGGGTGATTGAAATTGGACAAACATTTCTTTTTTGGAATCAATCTTTTGAGACTAGAATTGATCATTGAAATTAAAACTCACAGGTGGAAAGATAATGGAATACTTTGTGTGAAGTGATTTTATACCAGATTATAAAAAAATAGGTAGCCATTGAAAACAATTTAACGTTAAAACATTAAAAATTAACTAAAAGAAAAGTTCTGAGTTGAATCAATTTTTTTTTTTCATAAAAAAATCTACAACTCATTTTGATAACAAATATATCAAACTTGACTTCCTTAACCAATTTAAGGTCTCCAAGTAAAAAATGTTCATCATTTAAAATTTTGTTTCAAGATTTAAAATCGATTTAAAATATCATTAAAAATGTCTGCCATTGAAAAAAAATTTCCTGATTGAAATCCACCGACAAATTTTTACTGACAGAAATCTGTCATTGGAATTGTGTGAAATTGGAACACAAATCAGTGGAACGATTCGTTTCACTTTTGGACATAAAAGTATCAGCTGTTCAGGAAAATGAATTTCAGGCCTGATTATGGGATTCGCCTTCTTCGTTTTGAATTCGACCAATTAACGAATTCGAAGTCGAATTTGAAATGTCATAATGTTTGTTGGTGAGTTGAAATCCGACAGCTTTTTTTTGGCGGATTCACAGGCGAAAATGTTTATTATTATTCACAGTTCGATTTCGTGGATTCTTTCTTGATTGTAATTATATAAAAATGTGAGTTAGCTTTATTTTAATTTTCTTATAACTTATCCACAATTCACAATAAAATATAACATTTTGAATAAATCACCGCAAATTTCACAAATTCAATCAAAACAAAACAAAATTTGTGGAAAGCTGTCAAATCACTGGAATATAGGAAGAAAAAGTCAAACCAAAAGTGTCAAATCACTGCAATATAGGAAGAACTAATTTCGCTTTGCCGCGAATTAGTTAATAAGGAAATACGACGCGAGTCGAAGTTGAAAGGTCGAATTGAAAACGATCCGCCGCGAACCTCCGAACCTCATAATCAGGCCCCAGAGTTGGTTCTTAATTCCTGCATAAAGAAGTAACAATTACCCAGCTTTCAAGAAGAATTGAATCAGGATTTAGCGCCGTATATACCTGGATCGGATCGAAATAGGATTACTCGATCCGATCTCACAAAACGAGGTGAATCGAATCGAAAATTGTTTTGTAAACCTGAATAGGGGAATAGAGTCATTGGTGCATGAGGTTTTGCTTGCTTCAAATGAATTTATTTTGTAAGCATTATTTTATTTGAATTTTAAAACTGTACAATTTGTTATTTCTTGTCTATTAATATAGAATTTAGGGGCCGTTCCAAAGAATCACCAAAAGGAGGACAACGATGCTTTGACAGATTTAAATTAAAAACAAATTCATTTTTTTTTTGCATTAATAGAATATCCCATACAAAAATTTTGCATAAATACACAAAATTAAAGAAATTTATCAGTGAAAACATAACAACGCTGCTTTTGTTAATTTTTGTTTAAATACAAAATGCAAATTATACATCACACTTTTATATTTTTATTTTAAGTGTATCATAGAAAAAGTTTATAATTTCTACTCAATAAAAAAAAGTTTCCTAGAAATTTGTGATACATATGTATGTATGTATGTATGTATGTATGTACTTACAGCAATATTTTTCCACTTCAACAAACTTACGTTGTTTTTTGGAAGTATTTCTTGAAGTTTTTGAGATGTAGTGCATTTGAACTTACAACTGAACAACTTTCTGCTATTGACTGCTTGAGGTTGAGGTTCTTCGATCTTCGATCAATTATTCGGATTCTTGTATCTCGTTTTATGTTGATGCGAAGTTTTTTCACCTTAAAGTAAGATTTATGTATAGCATTTTGGTCTTCTTTTATTCGAACTTTTTGAGAATTTTGAATCAAAAGACTCTCTGATGATGAACTTCCCCCACCATGATCATCATTTCTTTCAACTAATTGAATCTGTTTTATTTTCTTTGAGTTTTCATCAAGTTCAGTAGGAGTTTGATCTGACAACACTGTCTTTGTTGTTAGTGGAGCAATTTGAAATTCTTCTACAGTTCCCCAATATTTTCGACGCTTCTTTATACCCTGACTTTCTAATGTTCCTGTTTCTGATTGAAATTTCTGTGAAATATTAATTGGTTTTCCTATGTGTATTGTGTTTTTAACAACAGTATTCACTTTTCGAAAAGCTTTAGTTTGCGATCGAATTAGACTACCGTTTCCTCCCGATAACGACTTTTGCTGTTTTTCACCAAAATCAAATGGTACAAGCAGTTTAGGAATATAAGGATGCGGTTTACAATTTATCAAATCGCTTCTAACACGTAATTTTCTCGAGTCATTTTTGGCTTTAAGGGTTGAAATTTTGAGAGCATTGTTGTTTGTACGCGCGACTTTCATTGGATTTTGTTGCACCACCGCCGCCGTCGTGGACTGTTCTGCATTAACGACCATACCTGAATTGTAATCATCATCAATGTTTTCAGTTTTAACAACAACTCGCAATGGATCTGGACTTAAGTCCATCAGTTGTTTATATCCTTTAAAAGGGCCTTTATCGATTTTAATAATATTTTTGCGTATACAAAACACTGGAGGTGCATCTTCAATTGTTTCATAATCAGTTTTAGTCGATGTTACTGATGTTGCACTTGGCCCTGAACCTGGATCTGGTTCTTTATCTATAGTGAAGATGGCTGGTTTAGATACCGTGATAGGCTTTGATTTAATTGTAAAATTCGATCCTGATTTTTGCAACAACGGAATCAGTTCTTGTGGTTTTACAGTTCTAAATACAGGTGCTAACATTGTTGCTTTTGGAGGTATGGATTGTTTACTAATAGTTGATAACATTTCGTCTTTTTTCGGCGAAATCGCCACATGGCCATCGTTATCAGTGTGCTGTTTTTGTGGTTGTTCGAGAGAATCACCAATGAAATTTATAAATTGTATATGCATCAGTCGACTTTGTGTTTGCTTAATTTTCTTAATAAATTTATTTACATTTTCAATGCGCAATTCACATTGTTTGCAAATATATCCAGGTAAACCATCATTTTCTTTGAACTAATGGAGAAATTGAAATTTAGAAAAAAATATTTAATTCAAATAATTTTATCAGTAATTTATTGACCACAAAATATAGGGTCAAGGCCTCGCCTCAAACAAAATGAATGAACAAATGAGGGTTTCCATTGGTAAACTAAAATATTTAAAATATACTTTTTAAGTGTAGCTGTTAAATTTGAATTCAATTTTTCAAAAGATACTATGAGAAAGAAGAAAATAAAATTGATATATCCAATAATTTATAAAAAAAAAATGCTTCTATATTATTTCCATACTGGAACAAATTAATGGGAAAAATCATGAGCGAGTTAATAGATTTAAGTGAATGAAAAATGATTTTATTTAACCAATGAAAAACCAGAAAATTTCTAACAAATTATCTGGGAGTTAGCTCTTACTTACTTCCAATTTAGTAGCTTCTTTAAAATCTCTTCTTAAATTTGTATGGTTTTCAGAATATAAATTTTCTAAATACGTCGTTTTATTTGCTTCACAAATACGACATATTTTCCATTTCATTGTAGCTTCATCTATAAAATAATATAAGAATTCGTATTTTATTGTAAAAATTCAAAAACTAAACACTTACTTTTTAATTTATCTGCACATTTGGTACAAATAGAAATTTGATCAGACAATGTAATGTTGACTGGAAGCAAATCCAAAGCTTGTTTAGACCAATTGGCCAAAATGTATTTAACTAATATTCCTCCATTACCACAAATTGTACATGATTTTGGTTTTACACAACATTTTGAACAACAACCTTCATATAAAATTTCATCTGGTTGTTGAAGACATTTTTTACATTTGCGAACAACAATTTCCTTTAAACAAGAACAAGCGTTGGGTATTGTGTATATTATGATAAAAAGAATACATTTAAAATTTTAAAATAATAATAATCAAAAAGCACATCGTCGACGGAAACTTACAAAACTGCATCTAATACGGCCTCGACGTCAAAAATATAAAGCAGAAACTTATAAAGTAGGCTTACCTTATTTGTACCTAGCTCAAAATTGGTTCCTAAAGCTTCTATAATAGAAGGTATAGGATCCCACGGTGTAACACCACAAATCTCTATCATTTTCAATTCAACTTCTGAATAATTTTTAGATACGCTTTCATCTAAAAAATAAATAATTATTTACATATTGTTAAAATAAACACTTGACTGTCTTGATTTTGAAATGCGAACAGACAAAGCTGAATATCACAAGTTCCTACGACAAAATGGTCAGAGCAATAATGTTAAAACTAAAAAAATCATATAATTTATAATTGGCAGAAATGATAGCAAAATAATAACCGGACAAGTTGTGTTTACATAAGAGGTTCAATAAAGACAGGTGCTATACAAAATACTTACTTTTTTCACAATTGCCTAATATAACATTATACAATCGGGTTCCAAAACTTTGTTTTACCATCAACCAGAACTGCGAAAGTTTAAAAAATATAAAATTGTATTTAGATTAAATGCATAAAAATGAAAAATATGAGAACTTAAGGACTCGAACTTGAGACTTTGATAAAATTGGTATAAATATGGTTTTGAAATTAAAAAAAAAAGAAGATCTTGCAATTCTTCTTGCTTGTCTATTTTAGTGATATTGTAGTGGCTACGTCAATTTATTTCAAACTTGGTACCTAGAAGTTTATATTTTTTTATCGTTAGTTTTTGTTTCTGCTATTATAAAAAATGGGCAGGTTTAGACGACATAAGGGACTTGAAGGTAAGGCAATTTTCTAGTATCAGATTGTGCAGTTGAAAAAAAGTTGCATTCCAATAAAAACAACTCAAATCTCACTTAGTATCAAGTCTATAAATAAATAAATAAGGTGGCGCAACAGTCCATGAAGAACCAGGGCCTAGTGACTTACAACTCTCAACCATTCCTGTGTGCGAGTAATGTTGTCAGAGATGGAAGGGACCTACAGTTTATATGCCGAATCCGAACGGCTAATTTGAGAAAGCACTTTTCATGACAAGAATTACTCTTGGAGAATTTGTCAATTCCTCGCAAGAGGCAGTACCCGTGAAAAAAGTTAGGTGGCACAGGCAGGGATTGAACCCAAGACCCCTTGCATGACAGTCCAACGCACTAACCATCACGCTACGGGTACTACGGTATCAAGTCTACTCATGTCAAAATGTCTGCTGATCATGTTTGTTTATTCCACTGAAAGCTGACACAATTTTATTTAAAGTTTAGTGTAGAATGTCATGTTGAAAAATAAAAAAGGACTTTTTCGTTACAATACAAGACACAATTTATCATGGACTTATACTTCTATTTAAGACTAAATTGTGTTCCTACTTTCTGCAAGATCAACAAGCTTGATCAAAATTAATGACATCTGCAAAAATGAACAACCTACCTTGGTTTTATTTAGCGTCCATTGCAAAAATGTATGCGTTGAAAACCAGTATTTTCGCTATTTTAAATTTTGTTTAAATATGTAATTTATTTTGTGGTATAAAGTTATTAGCGCTAATACATGACAGCTGTCATTTGAAGAGTCGTAAAGTTAGTACAACATTTTTTTGCTTTAGATCGAACACCTCGTCACCCAAAAAAGTTTACTTTCAAGGTAACTTTTCGGATCTAATGAAAAATACCTTGTTAGTGAGAACTTGATGTAATAAGACTTACATATGTATCATCTTATAATGCACGCTCTGTCAAAAATATTGTTGCTGAAGGTGAAAGTGTTGCTGATCCGAATTCAACTATTTATCGGTGTTTTTATAAGCCAAACGTGTCGTACTCTTTTTTTTTTGGAGATTGAAAGTCATGACTTGGGCGAAATGTGATTAAAACAAAGCTAATAATGGCTTGAATTCGTGAGAAGTTTCCCTGTCGCGTAGGCCACAAAGATCATGTGATTTGATACCGTTAGTTTTTTTCTGTGTATATATGTATGTATGTATGTATTTAAAAATTACCTCAAAAGAATCACATATTGACAATTTCTCCAATTCTCATTTTCTCATTTTTCTCTATATTCTCATTTTTTTTAATTTGCAATATCTCGAAACGCATTGTCATATATAAAGAGGTAATAAATAATAAAAACTTAACTCTTTGATTAAGAAATTTTGAGTTTTTTATAATTACTCTTTGGAAAATATATTTTTATTTCCAAAGATCTCAAAACTTGTCATTTAATGTTTTTTAAAACATTGATATCTTTTGAAACAATATCTTGAAATAAAAAGATTTTCAACATCTCAATAGAAAATTTAATCTCTAACATGTCTGTACATTACTTTAAATATTTTCTACGAGAATTATTATGAATTACTAATATACTAATACCTTCATATATCTTTTATGGTACGTTTGCACACAATTATTTCTATCTTCAGTTACACTATTAAAGCTTTTTGAACCTACGAAACAACATAGTGTAATCAATGAAATTAAATTTTCTTCCAGATAACTGTAACGCAAATTAAAAAACAAAACTTTTCAACCTCTCACTACTACCAGAGACGCGAACAAATTACTATCTGACTTTTATCGTCGTTGTTAAGTTGCACTTGTCAAAAAAGTGATTTAGGTGGCAATCAAATTTCTCTTAGGTTTTGCTTTAGTTCGAATGTGACTTTAAAATCAATCAAAAAATTCAAAAAATCCTCATTACTTGAAAGTTATCACCTGCCATACATAAACCTTAAAAGAACGCTGAAGGAATTATGCTAAAACCGTTATTAACAGAAAAATGCGAAACGGTATATAGCAATAACGATCTTATTAGTTTTTAGAATATATTGAACAAAATACAAAAATATGTAAGATCGGAGTTCGGAGAATCAGTAATGAAAATTAACTCTGAAACGAATAAAGAATTACATTCAAGATTTTCCAAAACTTAAGATAGTATCAAATGAAGACCCATAAGTTATCTCATAACAAATGAAAAATTACAAGAACTAAGTGACATACTAAGATGGTTTAAACTAGAAGATAGATTTGTATTTTGCAAAATCATCATACAATGTGTTGTTAGGGATATTGTGTTTTAACTTAGTCTTAAAAAACCGTTTTTGGTTGTTTTTTGAATTTTTTAATGGCATAATTGATAAGCCTGATGTCGTAGAAAAATATAAAAGCAATATTCGAATTCAGGACATCTTAATCCTATAAAGTAGTATTATATTTTTTGTGTACCAAAAAAAATACATATTTTCGTCAAGCAGTGTTATTAGCAGCTTAATATCCCCATGTTTGAATTTTGGTTATATAAGACTTCTAAACAAAAGGTATGGTTTCAATTCTTACTCTAGACAATAGTTGTACCTATATCTCTTCTCATCTTAATTTGAAGTTGGATTAAAATTTCAACATCGAAATTTTTGTTAAACCTGCCTAATGATATTTTTCATTCAATTTCAAATTGTGTGTTATTGCATACATTTTCTATCTACATACTACATACGTACCTTTTGCCAATTTATAGTTGACATTATTACTCCAGGGGTAACTGCATTACAATCAGATACAATTTTTAACCATATATGTTGTCGTTCTTCTGGTGTCGATTCTGGTTTTCTTAATCTGGAACTGTTTTTACATAGCTGCGCGAGAAGTTGAATTGTTTGAGATCTACTTGGCTATAATTTGAAGAATAATATAAATATGTACTTTTTATTTGTCCGAATTCAAAAAATAATATTTCGTAAACTTACATTTTGAATTCTATGATTAGACAAATATGGTTCGAATTTTTGAAAATCCTGCATATGTATCCAAGGGAATTCTGGTGATGATGCGAAATAAATCCGCAACAGAGAATGCCATTTCTTCACACATTCTGAAACTGAAATTTTAAATAAATTGGTTGGTTTTATTGTGATAATTATAATTAACATAATCATATAAATTCGAGGAAGAATTTATTCATACAATCACTTAAAATTGTTGAGATTTTGGATTTCTGTAAATAGTGCTACAAAACAAGCATTGACATTTGATCGTGTCACGTCACGAGTATATAGAATATCTAAAGAATGGTAGAGTTCCTAAAACGAGTAGGTATTTGGGATTCAAATGAGATATTGAAAATATTGAAATTGAAATCGGTTACAAAATAAGAGAACCAGGTTTATACATTTTATCAGACCTATTTTAAAACATTAATCCTGGACATATTGGACTCCAAACTTGTTAAATTGCAATCAAAAATTATTCAAGACTAGACATGATTTGAATTAAAGTTTTAATCAAGTGACCTTGAATTATTGTCCGGTTTTTTCTAAATTAATTTCACAAAAAGTTAGTTTGTTTATTTGAATTGGTGGGTACCTAAATAAAAAGTCAATCATTCAAAGAAAACCAAATTAGTTTGAAATCAATGAAACCTTAACCACCGTCTAGTTGAAGTAACAGTAAAATAAACAAAAAACAAACGATGAAGATACCTACAGATAGTGAGGTACATAATATGTATTTACTTTATTTGTGACTTTTAAAAAAAAACAATACTTACCAGTTCTCTTGCAGGTCTCAGCTATCATCAACCATTTTAATCTATGTTTTGCCAAGTTATTATAGTTGGGATCATGGCTGCAATATAACATTGCAGCTTGTTGCACTTCTCCTAAAAGTTGTTTCTCAAATGAACCGGCAATTATTGGATCTGGTTTTTCAATCGTTAAACTATTAAAAGTTTCATGTCCAGCCATATTTGCTTATTTGGTTTTGCAGGAAGTTGAGTGTATTTAAAAGTTTTAAAGAACGTAGGTAGGTGATTTAGGAAGTCGATGTTTTGGTTACAGCTCACCCTCACCATATAAAAGACAGGGTCTTGGGCCCTTGGGGTAATGGAACAAATTTGACATTTAGCTTTCGCAAGAAAAGGGAATTAAAGGAAATTGAACGAAAAAACAGAAGGAACTGAATGGAATAGAAGAGAAACGTCATTAATGTCAAAATACCGCAGATTTTGGTGGTGCCAAATTAAGTTTGTGATTTATTCAATTATCTTTAATTTCTTTTCTAAGAAATTTAATTTTCTGAAATTAATTAGTTGAAGTTTAGATTTATTTAATTTTATTATCGGATTCTTTTGTTGTATTCATTTATTTTGACTCAACTTCCATTTTACACACCTTGATACTTTTGATTTGATATTTGATAGATTTATGACTAAAAGTAATAAATATCACAATTTTAAAGTGAGGAAAATTGTATTTATATATATTTTCACTTTTTCATATGAAACTAGCCAAAATGGTTTATTTTAACGTTTCTTCCCAGTTGTTTGTTTCAGTGTTGCCATACTTTGGGGATTTTGTGAACATTTTTTATTTTTCAAATTAGAGAAAGGTGCTTTTTGTATAGAACAAAAAATAATCTATGTATTCTAGTCTTCAAATGCAAAATAAAACCTTGCAATTACCCAACCTTGCACCCACCTCAAATCCTATAGTGTGGGTTTGTACTATCTATAAAAAAACACTTGTTTTATGCGTGTAAAGTGAGACCAAAAACAATTTAAAATAAGGTGGGTTAAAATCGAAAAGGAAAATATGTTTTTATGATTAAACTGTGTTTCCTCACCATGATATTTACTTATTTATTTTACTATATAGAAAAGGTCTGTTCCCAACCATGATCAAAACTGTCAATCGTCAACTATTGTTGCCCAAATGCTGTTCCACACTACATAAATTTGGTAGTTTTTGGGAGAAGAGAGAGTAAAATAATTTCCCCTCATAGCAAATTCTGCCCCAGAATTTTCTTTAGGCAGAAATTTTGGTCTGTCAAATTTCATATTGCAGTACGTAAATTTACTGTTAATTGCGTCGTCCGTTCGGTTTGCTTCAAATTAAGACTTTTGTTACTATACTTTTTTGGCAGTTTTTCTGTCTCTGAGAGAATTTCATCCCCACTCTTCAAAATTTCTGCCCAAAAACCTTGGGAACAGACCTAATAAATAATAGGAATAATCGACAAGTTGTATAGCACAAATTAATTGATATAATCTACCAATGGGAAAAATAGCTGTTATTCGTTTTCATCATTGGAAGCAATCATTGGAATTTGTTTTAAATATCGATTATAGCAATAATTGAATATTTCCCGGACGAAAATTTATTTTCCTGAACAGCTGATACTTTTATGTTCAAAAGTGAAACGAATCGTTCCAATGATTTGTGTTCCAATGACAGCTTTCTGTCAGTAAAAATTTGTCGGTGGATTTCAATCAGGAAATGTTTTTCAATGACAGAAATTTTTAATGATAGCTATGAACGACCTGTCAAAAAAATTCCAATGTTTGTTTTCAATGATGAAAACCAATGATAGCTATAACTGGCGTATAAGAGCAAAATCGTTCCACTGAAAGCATTCCATTTTCTTTGTATTCTCACCTGTCAGTTTTAGGGCCATTTATGGATATTATTGGTTTTTAGAAATCAATCCAATCATTGGAATTTTGCTGAGAGGTTATTTATCGTTCAGGAAAATGAATTTCCGTTCCGAAAATTGTTTTGCAATTTAACGTTTTCAGTGGTTTCGAATCGATCAGTTTATAGTTTGTTTTTCTAGTCAAAAGGAACACAGGCGAATATGCATTTAAAAAATGTTCTGGATTGATTTCAATAACAGCTTTAAACACCCCGTAACTTTTTTGCTAGAACAATTTTATTCCTACAAATGTTTATGTTAATCTTAAATGTTAATCTTGTGGCACGTCACTGATGTGCCGAAATACTAGTAGCAGAAGCAATTTATTATGCTTGGGGATTTACAATCATTAGTAAAGACAAACGCAGGATGTTTATTTAAGAATATGATCTAATGCTTTATTTTAATAATTAGGTAAGTAGGTTGTTACAGCGTGAGCGTTCCATTCGCAAGAGAAGGAAATAGGAACGTTCACATTTATCTCACAGCTGCACAAAGTTATCGTGTGTCAGTGCTTACAATAAAAAGCATTGCCAGAGTGGCGTTTCTTACAGTTTACCTTACTCTTTCTAAATTAACTTAACCTTAGGCTATAGGCACTGACTAGTGTCAGATCACATATTACTGTTGGATCAGTAATCTTTTTATATAAAATTTATAGTATTATCATAGTCAAAAAATTGCGATAGCTAGGTGTTGCCCCATAAAAATCCACCACGATAGTACTATATATATGTATGTTTGTAACATATTGCCCCAAAGACAAAGCAGAAAAATGAAATATAAAAACAATTCACTATTCATTCTCACCTAGCAATCAAATTAGCTTTGCATATAGTTTCTTCCTTTTTAAATTTTGCGATAGAGAATTCTTGAGAAATCGAATCATAAAAATTCTGTTTTCAGATTTCTGACAGCAAAAGTGAAAAATTTGCATCAGAAATTTCATTTATATTTCTGAGAATACAGAAGTCTGAGGTCTCAGAAATATAAACTGGTCAGTTAGTAATCCTCTTTTGCGTGGTCACAAAATTGTTAGGTTTGTCGTCCACTATAGAGTTGATCACTGTTCAATACCATTTTGATTTATTGGAGAGCGCATTGAATTTAAAATCCACAGTTCTCTCAAGGGCCCTACACACGATTAATGTAACTTTGCAATTTTACTTGAATCAGGCTCGATTCAAGTAATATTGATTCAAGGCAAATAAAATTGAATCGAAAACTAAATTTGTAACGCAAATTGCCGATAAAGTATTTGTATAATATCAACAGGAAATCTTTTTGCAACCATAACTTGGAGATCTTCGTGGATGTGGCCTTTTCTATTGTCACTGCTGAGGTCTGAACGGACAATTTCAATTATTTTTTCATATTTGAATTTTAATCCTCATTGCGTGTATGTATATACTATTAAAAATAACTTGATGTATATCATTAAATTGAAGATACATTTGTCCATGCTTCAAAATAAAAATGATATATAATTATAATTTTCTTTTTTTAGGCCCTATTTAACCACTAAACATGGTCAACATTATTATTATGGGTCAACACATTGTTGCATGTTTTATAAATATCATTTTAGGTATATCAGGTTAAGAGTTATTGGGCAGGTTCAGGCGATATAAGGGACTTGAAAGTAAGGCAAGTTTCTAGCATCTGATTGGCCAGCTGCCAAAAAATTGCCTTCCAATTAAGGCAACTTTATTGGAAAGTTGACTGGAAAGTTAGTCAAGAAAAATCTACCTTACTATCAAGTCAAGTCAACTTATGTCAAAATGACAATTGATCATGTTTTTTCATTCAACTGAAAGCTGAACTTTGCTACTCTATGATTTATTTATTTTTTGTGCAACTTCATTTAATGCTTTCTGTAAAAAGCTTCCTTGTAAATTTGGAAAAGAAATAAGTAATATTTCTTAACAATACAAAATACAAATCATGATGGACTTGTAGCTTGCCTGAGGAGTGTTCTTTAGACAATAATGATTTTGGTAGTTTTGGTACTATAAACTTGAAGTAGAGGTTTGTGAAGTAAAGTTCTGTATTTGAAATTTATGACACCTAAAAAACTAACTGGTTGCCTTGGTCAAAATTTACGTTCAAAGAATGAAGTTGACTGCAAATGAAGTCCCTTATGTTGTCTGAACCTGCACATTGTAATGAGAACTTAATTGTATGTCGGCTATATATTGCGTTTTTAAATAAGGCTGTTAAAATATAATACAAAAGCAGCTATTAATAAGTTGCTCAGAGTTGCTACCAAAACTTACAACATGGAGCAACTCCTAGTGAGGTTAAGTTGCTGGCAACTAAGTTGCTCAGCGGGCCTTTGAAGGTATTTTTTTATTTGTTCTATATCGTGTATTTTGTTTATAATAATGGAATAGGACTCAAAATTACCTAAAAATGTTTCTCTGCCAAAAGTTCTTCACTTAGCACTTTTAATTTGTTATTTAACCATAAGAATAGTCCTCACCTGACAATGAGATTGTAAGTCAATGTCAGTGAATCTTACCTATTGTAAGATTTGAGAAATCTTACTAATTTAAGTCACATGATCAAACTTGTCACAACCGCCCGCCACCGCTTCAGTTTAATAGATACCTAAATTAAAGTGCGTAATCAGCCTTACAACTTTCATTGGTCTGTCATCAAATCAGCTGTAAACTGTCATCGGTCCTTCTCTTTGCAATCGATCTCATGCTGCTCCAAAAATCGTGTTAAATAACATCAAAACTATTTATTTAAAAATTTATCAATAAAAACAAAAGAAAATCCAATGAATAATTCAATGGGTGTTTTGCGACAATTGTTCGTTCATATAAAATCATCACATTTAAACGTGCCACGACGGTTTTATGGTAATTTTCTTTCAAAAATCCATCTTCCTTCACTGTATCATGTTTAATTTATACCAAAGCTGCACCAAAACGATTCTACAAAAACACAAATGTCCTCTATAACGATGGCAAATATGAAGTGACCCTAGATCATCGTAAGCTAAAAACACCCAGAGGAAATCCATTCCTATTGAAGAGTGAACCATTGGCAATTGCTGTTGCAACAGAATTTGCCAATCAAAAGGAAACTATTGTCCAATCAGCAATGCATCTATCGGCGCTGTGTTTTACTTCGATGGATAATCCAAATAATCTAACCAAACCAGAAATGGTCAATTATATGCTAAATTTCCTACCAACTGATACAATTCTTTATCAAACCGAGGTTGTTTTTAGTTCGTTATGTTAGTCCAATATACTTATCAAGTTTCTTTTCAGGATGACAAAGACCTATACGAGCTCCAAAAGAACGAATGGGATCCCGTCATTGAGTGGTTTAATAAACGTTTCGATACAAGCATACAAAAAACGCTCAGCATATCACCACCCACCGTCTCAGATGCTGATAAAATGAAAATATCCAAGTATTTTCTTTCACACAGTGACGATGTTCTTTATGGTAGGTATTGCCTCAATTTCCTTTTTTGAAAATTCTTGAATTGAAAACATTCCCCTAAGGATTTATCTTTGCCGTCGACACCCTGAAGTCGATAATCCTTTCCTGTGCTGTGATAGAGCAGCATATCGGCGCAGACAAGGCCGTAACACTGGCCCGTCTCGAAGAAGAGTTTCAACTGAAGTTCTGGGGACGGGTGGAATGGGCTCACGACATGAACCAACAAGAGCTGCAAGCTCGCTTGGCTGCAGCTATCCTCTTTGTTCACTTCAACCGGTCCGAACAATTCACAAAAGAAAAGCTAATTGTCTAGAAAATATACGATCAAATAAACAACAAACAAAACTGAACAAAAATTCATTTTATTTAAAACATTTTCTTTTTTCTTTGAAAATTCATGAATTGTAAACATTCCCCTAAGTATTTATCTTTGCCGTCGACACCCTGAAGTCGATAATCTTTTTCTGTGCTGTGATAGAGCAGCATATCAGCGCAGACAAGGCCGTAACACTTGGCTGCAGATATCCTCTTTGTTGTTGTTATTAAATGGGATTCAGGTCAAATAAAACAAATATTTTCTTTTTGTCACTACGTTTCGTCCATGTACATATATGGACATCATCAGGTGATGAAAAAAAAGAAGAAAATATTTGTTTCATTTGACCTGAAGCCCATTTAATAACAACAATATAGCAACAAAAAAGTCACCAACATCAAAAGATATCCTCTTTGTTCATTTCAACCGGTCCGAACAATTCACAAAAGAGAAGCTAATTGTCTAGAAAATATACGATCAAATAAACAACAAACAAAACTGTTACAACAAAAATTCATTTTATTTAAAACATTTTCTTTCACAACACATTTAATCTAAAATACTGAGCTTGATACTATTCCTTCTGTTGGCCAAATGTGCCTTCAGAATCGCCATGTATTGTGGTCGTCCAAGCAGCTTATAGGCGGGGTTGAGAAGATTCTGAACCATTTCGTGCAATTCCTTGTGTCCGGAGCAGAAAAGGTCAATTCCTAGTTCAAGATTTGTACCAAAATCACACTCATCCAGAGCGATTACTGAGGCTGTTATGATGGGCTGCAACTTCTCCATTACTATCTCTTTGGCTTCTTCCTTTGACGACTCGCCTGGCTTGTCCAAAACATTGAGAATCTTCTTGATGTTGGCATCGCTGTCCATCAAGGGGCGATAGCCTACTGTTGTGCTTTTATTGACTGGAACAACGATTCCCACATTATGGAATGTTTTGGCGCAAATTTTCCTTGCCCGCTGTGACTTAGCCTCCACCAGAGACTTTCGTTCATATTTATTCTCCTCCACAAATGAACTTATCGCCTTTCTTATATCTCCCAGACCCTTGTGATTGAACGGAGTTACCGGAAAGTCTTTCTCCAAATAGTACGCGAAAGCGTCAAACATATTTGTGGCGACGAGTTCGAAGACGCATCCCTTGGAAGCGTCATTACGAACTATTAGCAAGTCTTCCTCGTCCTTGGGGTCGTCACGCCAGTAGCCATAGTGAACTCCGGTTCCTCGCTTAACAAAAAGCGTTTGAAACTCTGGGGGATCGTAATAGAACCGCCAGTGTCGCAAGTAGTCACCGGGGCTTTTATTTTCGATGTTGGCAAATTTTCCCGCCAAGAAATCATACGGGCCAACCAGATCAGCATTGAAGCTCTTGAAGGACATTTGACCTTTGGGATAGGATGTAACAAATTTCCAAAACAAATTGAAATCCTTTGGCATTTTGACAAGGAATTTCTCATGAATAAACGACGAGTCTGTTTCAGTAGCATTCGATTCGGAATGATCCCACAAGCGTTTGGCGGTGTTTTTCTTTGGAACACTTACCGCATTGTCATCTTCTTCTTTGCCATCATTTGCAGCAGAAGCCTCTGAAGAACGCCTTTTCTTTGGAGTCTTGTCTTTCTTTTGCGGCTCAACTTTAGCTGTACTTAATTCTGCAACATTTTTTTCAGGAATATCATCTCCATTGCTGTTTGCTTTAGTTGGGGACTCATTGTTACCGGGTGTGTTGTTTTTGTGTTCATCTTTTTTCTCTGCTTCCTCAGGTTTTGGATGATTGTAGGTTTTTAAATGGTGCTCATTTTTTTGATAACATTTATCCCAATATTTACAATCCTCTTTTGGTTTATTATTCATGTTTTTCACTGTGTAACGAAGAAAAATTACGCCAAGAATATGACTGACAACTAAATGCGAAATTGCTTTTTTATACAAGTACAAGATACAACCGGTTGTGTTCTGCAGAAAAATAATCGGCATTTTTTGGCAGTTAGAAAGAGAGAAATAGAAAGCTTTTGATGATTTCCAATTTTCCAATAAGCTGTTTTTTGCGAAGGGATGTGTTTATTGAGGTAGGTCTTGGCATTAATTTAAGGTTACTTTAATTTTTAACTCAGTGAAGTTATATCAAAAGTAACAGAACAGTGTTTTTAATATCGAAATCGTGTTTTAGGTATGGTTTTAAATTTAGGTAAGTCGATTTTCATTCGTTCTTGCTTTTTATTTCTTTTTTTATTAAGTTCTAACATTTGAATGCAAAATATATAAAAGTTTTCTTAGCACTGAGCTTTTTGAATGATAGATAGGGTGTGTTCATGAAGTACTTACGTAATTTTAAACCTAATTTTGAGAAAATTTGTTCGACATTATAGGTATAACATATTTCATTTTTAAATATGAATTTCATGAAAAAATGGAAATAATTTTTAATCTCACGTTGGTATAACAGATCTATAACAAATTATGATATCATAACTTTTCTTGTAAACGTTTCCACTTGCAAACAAAATACAGACGTCTTAACGCAAAAAAGGACTAACAATTTGCGTAGAAACATCGAGTAGTCTTTATTTTAGTTTCCTATGTTTAACTGGCGTGATATTTGTATCCGTTCAAGTTTTCGCAACCGGAATTTCGAATTTGCGTGCTGATAAGTTTCTATATACATTTTTCTTTCATATTTTACTTATGGGTTCTTCCATGGGTAAAATAAATTAATTAATTTTTGATCGAGATCTATCAAAACACAAATTTCTCTTTTTTTTTGCATTCAATCAAATCTAAAGACCTGGATTTTTCGGCAGATACCTTTGCACTTATACTAATACAATTATAAAAAAAAACGTTTATCTGGAAATTTGACAGCTCTATCGCACTAGTTAACACTTACACGAAGTTGCACTAATAAAATGACAAAAATAAAATAGAGTTACAAACGTGTTCTATGGGCCTCGAAAAAAAAATCAATTTTTGACGGAAATCAGAATTTACCAATGGAAAACCCCATTATATTTTAAGCACATTGCTATCTTTCAATCCAATATTGCTTGATGTGAATTTCGTTTTGTCTGAAATGAAATAAATTATTTTCTTTTGTTAAAACTATGTTCAACTTTAAAAAAGTTAAAAATGCCAAATATATTTGAAGGATTTTGTATTTTAAAACAAATGAAGGATTCTTTAAAAATATTAAAAGAAAGCGTTCTTGTCACTGTAAAATTTAAGCGACAGGATATAACATGTTTTTTAATGTAACCTTAAAAATCAAGGAGGTCGACAGTGGAAAATGGATAGATTTTTCGTACAGGCATGGATTTCCTTCCACCCACAAAACGAAAAAAACAATTTCTTCCAAATCCTTAATATTAAGATTGTGCATTTCTTTTCTTTAATCTGTCAAATTAAATTAAGGAATGATGAAACCGCAGTTGTTAAATTACTTGTCTTAATTACATTTTAGTTTGTCCTTAAGGTTCGTATGTAATCGTTGGTTCAAGTATGCGTACATTATTGAGCTAAAGTCAATTATGGTAGGTAGATAGGCATAAATAAATACTAAAGGGTGGTTAAATTTTGAAGGCCGATGTTGAATGTTTCATCAAGTTTTATTTGCATTTCATTTGACATTTCTTAATTTGAGACTAAATCAATTTGAACCATTGATAATAACCATATATAGAATAAAAGAACACGTTAAAGTTATTAAGGCTTATTATGAAAATGGGCGTTCATATCTAAATGCATATTGTACACTTCGTTTTATTTTCGGTCAATTTATTTGTCCAAATGTGCGTCCCATCAGAAAAATCGTGCAAAATTTTGGGCAAATTGGTCTGTGAAAATACAAGTTCATGCTCGTACAGCCAGTATTGCAGAAAATATTGCTGCTATTCACGATAGTGTGGCTAAAGAGCGGGCCTAAAATTGCACCTCTCACGCTCGTCGTTGATGAACATAATGCATATAGACTTACATATATGTATATTTACATGATTAAAAGGTGCAATTGACTCAAGAACTAAAGCCTCTTGACCATTTCAAGCGTCGTCAATCGTCAGAATGGTGGCAAAAAAATAAGCAATGGATGATCAGTTTTCAAAGAAAATCATCTTCAGTGTTGGGGCACATTTTCATCTCAGTTGATTCGTCAATAAGTAGAATTACTCCATTTTAGAAAGATCTGGATGCGGACGATATGTGGTTTCAACAGGACTGCACCACTTGCCACATATCTAACGAAACAATGGCTCTTTTGTGCGAATTCAATGGCCATGGTTGCGATGCCAATTGGCCGACAATCATGTGATTTGACACCGTTGGACTTCTTTCTTTGGGGTTATTTGAAAGAAAAGGTACTTATGTACGTCGTATCTACGTAAGCCACCAACAATTCCAGAGCCAAAGGATGAGATAATTTGGCACAGTAGCGGCATATGACCTAAATTATGTCAGCATCAGCGAAAATTTGGACCATCGGATGGACCGAGGTCAAGGGCCATACATAATTGAAACATACCAATATTGTCATAATAAAAAAGAAATTACACTAATTTCCTAAATAATTTGTGTTTTATTCAAAATCAACATAAGCATAAAACATAACATAAAATTTAATCACACTTTATGTATCGCAATTTAAGGGTGAGGACACATTTATTACTATTATCAATACATTTTTTTATCTGCCAACGAAATGTGATGGTTTGTGAACAGAAGGAGAAGGCTCAACAAATTTCAAGAAACAGAGGTATAAATTAATATTTTTTTCAAATTCACTTCTTTGACGTTTATAAATCAACGAGAGGAAAAGGCCCTATTCATTCAGAAAAGAAGAAACGTCAAATGACATTTATAAAAGAAAACAGTGATGAAAGAAAGAAATTAATCTCACGTTGTTCGTTTAATAAATACAAAAATCTACAGCCGGCTACAATTCACAAACCCTTTAAAAGACGTCTAGCGGTAATAAGCTGCACTCCTACCCTAATTTAATTCAAAAGCCATTGATAACTATTATCTTCCTTTTATGGTTCATTAAAAATAGTGTTATTATTTTGTATTTTCTATTATATCTATAATATACATACGTGATTAAATCTATGATTACAAAATCTCTTCAATCCAAATCAAAACACTCTCTCTCACGTATTTTTAAATCTCTAGAAAAACAATTCTCCTAAAAGAGTTTTTTTCGATTTCACTGTTACTTACACGAAGAGAATATTTCTCACCAAAAATGGTCAAAGAGAGTTATAGACATAGAAAATATTTAAAGTAAGACTTGCACGATCACCAAATACAGAGTTTCCTTAAAAAAAGAAAGAAAAAACTATCGTTTTAAGCTGAGTCTTAACTGAGCTGGAACTTCCTCTGTGGAAATGGAAAACCTTTTTTTTTTACCACACACAGAGCCAATTCTTGAGTCACTGCAATTTATGCCGGTGAATGAAACAAAAATACAAGGTGACGCAAACAACAACAACAACACTACCTCTCTGTATCTCAGGAATTATAGTTGATTGATGATAATAATAACCAAATCACGAATTCTGCGGACTTCAACTAAAATGCATATAGGTGAATACTCGTATATACACATCAGGTGTGTTCTGTATGTGCAAACAACACACAAAAATAAACACCACTTTCTTTACCTGTGTACCCTACAACTAATAAAATATGCCCATTAGCGAAGCTACCTAGAAGCTTCACCCTAGATTATGGGACTGCAAGGCTTGGTAGTCTTGGTTTGGTTGGTCTTGGCTACCACGTAGGTACTGAGTTTTTACCTTTTTCCGCTTTTACCTGTGTTGTTTTTGTATTACATCTGACATCAGTATCTCGCGTGTAGTTGGCCTACTCACTCCTGGTTAGGCTTTACGCAGAGACAAACAAGTTGTTTCTCTTTTCTTCAACTATACAACTAACTCAGGTGAAACAGAGGTGCAAAGAGGTTTGGTGTGTGGAAGGTTGATTATTTGTTGAAGCATTCAATCGCGAATCCGATGGATACCTTTTCATGGAGTAGTGAAACGATCCGTGTTTAGTTTTCTCTTACCTGTGCTCCGTTGAAGTCGTCATCATATTCTCGTTTGATACAAGAGAATCTATCTTCTGGAGTTTGGAACCTTGCACCTTTTAGAAAAAATATCTAAATCGAAGTTAATCTAACGGATTAAAACAAAAATTTACATTTAAATTTTTTCGCATAAATAATTGTATCTTTTTTGATAAGAATATTGTGTCTTCGAATAATTTTTAATAAACGTTCCTATAAAAAGAGAAAATAGAAACAGTTTAAACATATAAATCGGTGTTTGTACAAGAAGTGAAAAAATACATATATTACAAAAATTATACATATATATCTCCAATCTAGATATATGTACATATGTACCTACGTGTTTAGTTTTAAAACAGAAGAATTGTGAATTGTGAAAAAAGAGGAAAAAAGAGTGCATTCACCTCGTTCTTCCCATCGTTTTTCTCTTTTTAGCGCGCCGTACCGTCATCGTCGCCGTACTAGTCGTCGTTGTTGTCGTACCAGAACCAGGTGTATTTCTTTTTGTATTATTATTATATGTTTGTATCTAGTTTATCCAGTTGTAAAGTGCTAACTAAAGTACTTAAAGAATTACTATATCTATAAAAAAAAGTTACTTTTTTCCTTTCTTAAAAAACCATCATCAACAAGATTGATGCACATTTATCATAGTGTAAGCAAGGATTAAGTAAGAGAGATATGTAATATCTCTGCAACTACTACCAACTATCAAAGCACATTCGTAACGTCGTCGTCGTCGCGGAGCGCCGCGCTACTGTGTAGTAATTTTGTTGGAATTTTTATCCTAACGGTATATAGCGGAATTTTATAGTTGACGTGCGTTGCGTCTTCGAGCTGAGTATTGAATTCTTAGACTGCACATTTTGGATAAAAAAAATTATCTTTTAGAAATTCAACTTGTTTATGCACAAAATAGACGGGTAAGTTTAAACTTATTCTTTTGATGAGAAGTTATGTATTTTTAAGAGAACTCTTATCGTTCTTAGTTAGACACATCTTAAAGGGTATGAGATTTCACTTAAGATTTGTTGTTGTTATTTTTGAAGTCTAATATATTATCTTATAATGAAGAAGATGACCTGTTGAGCTTATTTTGCTCTCTTTCAATTTCTTGTATGTGTGGCGTTATAGATGTTTGTATGTGATACCGTCACCTGATCTCTGAAAATCATACTAAAAATTACTAAATTAATCAGAATTTTTTTTTATTTGAAAAATAATAAATATTTAAGTTTTTTTTAAAGCATTCAAATTTATAAGAATTTAAGGACTATTGAACTTCTTAAACTTATGGAGTATCGTTTTGGCTTCAATGTATTCTTTAAGCTGTCTAATGTGCATTTGAAAAAGAGATGCTTCTTTCTAATATTTTGTTAAGTAATTTACTATCGAAGTAATCAGATATAAAACTAATTATATGTAAAAAAGCAAAAGTGCATGAAGTTTGAGGTAAATAAATAGTTTGTTTTTTTATGACCAGCGTAGTACCCGTGACATGATGGTTAGTGCGTTGGACTATCATGCCAGAGGTCGTGGGTTCGATCCCTGCCTATGCCATCTAAAGTTTTTTCACGGGTACTGCCTCTTGAGAGGAATTGACAAATTCTCCAAGAGTAATTCTTGTCATGAAAAGTGCTTTCTCAAATTAGCCGTTCGGATTCGGCATAAAACTGTAGGTCCTCTCCATCTCTGACAACAGTACTCGCACACAGGAATGGTTGAGAGTTGTAAGTCACTAGGCCCTAGTTCTCAACGGACTGTTGCGCCACCCAATTTATTTATTTTTATTTATTTTTTATGACCAGCAGTAAATTTGTTTATTTTGTTTCAAATTCTGGTGTACCTCAAGGTAGCAACTTTGGTCCGTTGTTATTTGTTCTGTTTATAAACGATCATCCCTCTATCTTAAACAAATCTATGACATTAATATACACTGATGACGTGAAAATATTTCGAGCAGTTAATTCCTTAACGGTTTGCGAATTATTACAAATTATTACAAGATCTACTTCGACTATGGGAATGGTGCAATACAAATCGTTCAATATTGACTATTTACAAGTGCGAAATATTTAATTTACTTTAACTGACCCTTTTAACTACATTTTAAAAAAAGGTTATACTAAGTCTAGGCTTTATAAAATAATGTGGTAGGAAGTTTCATGATCCTTATGTCCTTAAAAGTCTATATGTACCATTTGTCAGATAACTCTTTGAATACAGTTGTAAGGGGTTTTTCAATTGGCCCGGGTAGATTTTGGAGCCCCGTGGCGGCCATTTTGTTTTGGTGACATCTGTCAAATCTTTTGTTTATTATTCAGTTGCTTATGCCAAAGCATCATGGCAAGATACACGATTGAACAGCACGTTCAAATGATAAAACTTTATTATCAAAATGAGTGTTCCTTAACGCAAACGTTGCTTGCATTGCGACCATTTTAAGGTAGACGTAGTGTGGTGGCCCTTCACAGTCGACTCTTCAACGTTTGGTGGCCAAGTTTGAGACGACCAACACCCGTACGTTCAAGGAACGCAAGATCGGCCGAGAACATCGCGGCGGTCCGTGAAAGTGTACAGCAGAACCCGAGGCAGTCTATTCCTCGCCGTGCACAAGAACTCTGCCTTTCACAGACTTCAACTTGACGAATTTTTGCGTGGGACTTGGGCCGTACTTTTATGAAAACGACGTAAGGGAGGCGGACACCGTCAACAGCGAGCGCTTCAAAAAAGATGATAACTAATTTCTTATGGCCCAAATCGAACCATATGGACCTAGACGACATGTGGTTGCAGGACGTGCTACGTGCCACACAGCAAACGCCACGATTGACATTTCATCAAAAACACTCTAATAAAGATATAAATCCTCGGTAGACATCTTGGTTTGCCTACAAGTTAAACCGGAAATCAGACTCATAAACTTATTCTTAGTATGCGTGTCATTTCTCCTCTAATTTATGAAATTTCCCCAAAAAACTCAGTAGTTAATTCTATGTATGCGTGAAAACACGTCAATTTTTCTCGTTGAATTCGTTCACATTACAAATACAACAATGTAAACAAATGGGTTTTGGAGGGTGATACGTACGAAGGATTTATATCTTCATATAGAGTGTTTTTGATTTTCATCATCTACCCGCCCTTATTGAAAAACCCATAGAACAAAATTCATTCAAGATTCAACTAAAAATTAAATTTGGTCAAAGTGCACGATGAGTCGTTCATACCAAACTTTTATTTTGGTAATAAATTAGCACGATTTACAAATGTTTTTCAGGAATAAATCTATGTATTATAAAATGGCAAACAACAAACTTAGCATAAATCAAGTGACAGCTGTCAAAAAGACCAACTCCAAAAACAGTATTGCCAGATCATTTTTTTTTTTAAACACCCCTCATTTAAGTGCAGTTCAGAAGGCTATCTACGTGTTTAGGTAATAATTAACTCCTCACTTTTATTGTAATTTTATAATTTGTTATCCGTTCCATGGGATACCTTTATAAAAATCACAAAACAAATTGTTTATTAATCATCTGACTTCCATAGTTGTTTGCGAATATAACAATCCAATTCTTTCAAGTTGTTCGTTCTGAAAATTGAGGTTAAGTGTTTTATTTTTTTTTTAATTCGTGAATTACTATCTGTCTTGTGAAATTAAAATACTGACCGAGATTTATGTATAATATTTTGTTAATTTGTGACTGATTAAAATTTGGATAAATAATATTTAAGTTTATTTAAGACGAAAGAAGTGAAAAGAGATAAAAGAAAAGAAATTCTCTTTAACTTTCAGATAAGATAACATCATCTCTTTTTTTGAGACGTGATTTAAACTATTGCAAAAAATTGGAAAAAATATAAGATAACATTAGTATCTACATAATATGTACATAAATATAGAAAGATGCGAATTATTTCATTTCATAAATAATTTTGCAATGTCAACATAAGAAACTATAAATAAACTAGGTATGAACGTAAATTTATCTAATGGTTTTTGTTTTTGGTAAAGAAACTTGTTCAAATAATTGAATAATATAAAACTTGTTCAAAATGATTAGGAAATCTTAAATCCGGATTGAAAGAAAAAAGAACATCTTTTCAATTAAATTATCAACTTCATTGAAAAATTGATTACTTCATTCATTAATTTTAGCATCAAAGTAAAAATATCAAGAAAAGCGAAAGACAAAAATGCTTCAGAGACGTTAAAAAGAATACACTGAGAAAAAACTTTTTCAAATTACAAAAATAGGAGATAAAAATAATTAAGTGCAAATTATGTTACTTTTAGTTTTTGTCTATTCTAGGTTAACTTTTGCTTTCAGAAGTAGAGAACAGACACTTGGTTAAATCAACCACATTTGATTGTGAAAGCTTTGGGTTAAAAATACACACCGTTTTCGGAAACGTCATTTGAGTACAAGGTCATAAGTCTTTAGATTTATCATTTGGGGTGAATTGTAGTAAAAGAATCGAATTATAAAAAATACGTAGATTTCAAGTTCATACACTAGAAAATTTGCTGATTTCGATTATTTCAAGCAATTTTACAACAGATGACGCTGTAATAGTATAAAGCTCTGTGTCGGTATTGTGTGGTGTTATTGTGTGCGTTATAATATTTAAAACAATTTCTAGTTAAGGCCTGATGAAACAAAGCTGACGGCATTCTGTTTGACGTATCAGAACTTGGAGGGCAGAGCGTTCTGACCGTTTCGTCGGACCGCGTTCTGTTTGATCAGGCTTTTACCACACACATATTTTTTTTTTAAAAGACATTTTCTTGTAAAGTAGTATTCGTGAAGAAAAAGAAAATTTGTGAATAAGATATTATTCATACATACAATACATTTGTAAATATTTTAAAGTTTCATAAAAAAAGGATTTTTTAAATAAAGTATTTCTCTGAGTGTTTGACAACACCCAGTAATCCGGTTGGGGTTTCCTATATCCAAATATGACCGGTTTGGCATTAGTGCAACGCGTCTCACTTATCAACATATAGAATTTAATTTTATGTCGATGGATTTTGCAGATTTTCTAAGATTACATAGGTTGTTGCATGTCGCGTCGTTATAAATTGCTACGGAAAGGAAATGCATACGCAATAATAAAGAAGTTGTTAAAATGGAGAAGTATGTTAATACAGAAGATGAGTTTGTTATTTGAAAGAGACACTTTGTGTGATGCAAATTAAAATTATAGGCGAGAAATTATTATTATGAAAAGATTAAAATGAGTTATGGATTAGTGTGTTGATACATATGCAATCCTCTTGTAGCATATTATGCACAGAGCAACAATATTTTGAATAAATTATAAAATAACATAAACTATATTTTTGAAGACAATAGTTTATATAAATGTGTTGGATCAATTGAGGTTCAACCAGAGTTCAATCATCTTGAACTCTTGAACTTCGATTAATCTGTCAAAATCGATAACCCAGAGGCCACACGATCTATTTATGGTATAGCGGCTAGCGAGTGGGTGACATAAGACTGGTTGTCAAATTACTAATTGGCTGCGTTTAATCTTGTGTTGGATAGGTGGATTTTGAGATACCTTATAGATAGAGTGGGATACCTACATTTAGATAGCTGGCGAAAAAAAAAGATTTCAGTTGTTCACCAACAGGAGATAAACATTTAGATTTCAAGGTCAAAAATTTCAAACTCAGAACTTTCCTTCATTAACTTCTTCTTTCAGTTCCTCTTATAAAAACTACCAAATACAAGTGAATTACAATTTGTTTTTTTGTATTGTAAAGAAATATTACTTATTTCTTTTCCAATTTGACAAATTGATGCCTCAATTGGAAGGCCATTTTTTGACAGCAGTCCAATACGTCGTCTGAACCTACCCATTTTTGGATACCTTTGGATTCCTTTTTTGACATCCTGGCTGTCTGTCTGAAATTGACGCAGCCATTAACACACAGCTAGCTTAACAGTTTGTAGTTGATACTAACTTACTGCTGATTACTCGCTATTGTAAAAATCTAACTCCCCTGATCAAATCAAATTATTTTAAAGCCTTCTTTTTCGTTGTTTTGACATAAACATGTCAACTTTATGATTTTTTTCTCAAATAACATCATAACTGTTGGTCCTTAACTTCAAGTTTTTTGTATGAGGCTATAAATAAATTCTAAATGATTCACTGAAATTGATAGGAAAGTTCAAAAGACTAACTGAAAAGATGCTTTTGACGTTTCACTCTCCGACCGTTAAAATTAAAAGATCGCGTAAAAGTACAACTGCATAAGTATATACACTGTCCAAAGGTACAAAAGATATTTTCTTATTTTTAAAGAAAAATTAATTATTGTTTAAGTATATTTTCATGTACTTACTGAAATATACGTTCAGTTTATCATTTTAAGTATGTTCAGTGATTTTTTTCAAGACCACTCTTTTTCGAATTCGTTTTCTTTGAAAATATTACGAAAGATAAAAGTGAAAGGATGTGAATATTAAAAGTACATAATTTGTTTCATTATTAAATCCAAAGCAAAAATCTCTGTCAGCGTATCAAATATAAAAGTGTGGGCAGATTAACTGATTTTCATTCATAAGTGGCGGGTTTTAGTTATACAACAATAACAGTAGTTTGTATACCTTCTAGTTTAAAATACCTTCTTCAAACCTCTACCTATACACTTTACCTAAACGCCATCTGAATACAAATTAAGTCAATTACGGTTTGTGTGAACAATAATCTCCCTAATTGAGCGCGGTTTGAAATAAAAATGGTTGAGTCTTCCTTATGGGTATATACATACGTATTAAGTTTTACTTTTATTATTTACTTGAGATTCAATGTCACGTGAATTTGAAAACGATCTTTCTTAAATTGTCAAATTTTAAAGCGAAAGTGTTCGAAAGTTGTATAGCAATTATGTGGGTGACTGAAACTTGAGTTAGAAATGTCATTTTGATTAAGAGTTATGGTTTTTTTGTAACAATTTAAAAGCAAATTTTGTTATTATAAATTAATAAACTCAAGAGATGTGTTTAAAGAATTAGGTTTGTTTATGTGAGCATTTTGTAATTTAAAACTTGAATTCGTATAAGCCAAGGGAAAAAATCTAATTACTTTGTTCATTGAAATTACCTTTTTCAGGAAAGGCTATAAGTTTGACAAGTGATACAATTTTTACAAATAATGTTCTGTGACAGCCACCCGTTATATACCTGCATAAGTCTGTTCTTTGGCATCCTACATTTTTTATGTTTAAATATGTGTAGGTTTAAAAAATTCCTCTGATGGGGATATCCTGTTTGCATGTCTCGCCATCATCTTTTTGTTTGCATCTTGACATGAGTGATGTAGAACTATGAATGTCTTAAATCTTGTCTGTTATTCCTATTTCAACTGACATGCTAATTTGTTGACAGCTTTTTCATCCTGAGAACGCAAAACATCACAACCAAATACAAACGTCAAATGTTAGTAGTAGTTGTCTCCAGGAATTCTAGTTTAACATATATATGTAAAATAAACAAACACACGATGACATACATTCTTTATCTTTATCTGGTTTGTAGGATACCTATACAGATTCTAGAGCAAAAAAGATTGCAAAGATTTGCAACTTAAGATAAAGAATCAACAACAACAAAATACATACATAATTTATAAAAACAAATGCATCATTCATAGACATTTTAGTTTAAGAAAAAATAAACGAAATTGATGATGGTGGTTCTATTTTCTGACATTTTCAAGTTGACAACAAACCAAGTCAACAGTCATGAGATTTTTAATTCAATTCACGATTTAAAATTGATGAGTTCACGCTCAAAGATTTATTACTTCGATAGTCACATATTTCATATAAATAAATAAACTGTTTGATTTGCATACCAGAAAAGAAAAAAAAACAAAGACAAATCAAAATAACACAAATTTGACCGAGAGATGGCGTAGATGTAGGCATAATTCGTGCCGTGCCAATCACCTATTAACTTTGATGTAACTATGGCAAACAGCTGCTTAAAGCGTTCATCGAAACCAGTCTGCCTCTGCTGGCTTGGCAGAGGCAAAATGATTACTGCAACTGGTAATTTTACCGTAAACTTAAACTTCACCGGGTCTTTTTTTTTCTCCATCACCTTAAGTTGGATATATTTTTCACTCCTCTCTTCACTCTACGTTTTTGGTTTTGTGGTTAAATGCAGTCGAGGAAGCATTCAGTGTTCAGCATTCATAGCAAGGTGCATTTGCGCAGCAAGAGGAAGAAAAAAAAAACCTTGATCTTGTATTCGAGTTGTGGCAAGATGAAGGAATTTGTGGTGATTATTTTGTACGATTCAAAATGTAACAACTTCATATACAATGTACATATGTACATACATACTTGCCAATCGATCAATGACCTACTTTCAAAAAAATAAATCAAAATGACTTGGGTGGAGATATTAAAACAATGGCACAATATTTTAAACGATTTAGTAAAGTGTTAAAGCCAACTGCTAAAATTATAAGATTATTAGCTAGTTTAATATTTTGTTAAAGTTAAAATGATGAAATGGCTACTTTAACTTTTAGCAATTTGCTAAATCCATATGTCATCTGTCAATTTATTTATAAAAGCAGTGTTGTTGAGAATTCCAAATAATAGCTCCGTTTAAATTTGTTTTCTTTTTTTTATTTTCACGAACTGTCACTATTCAGGCATGTTTGGGTGTTCGTTTTTAATAAAAGTGAATTAGCAAATTACTAGTTAGCAAAGCGAAAAGAAAGGTTGAACAATTTGAATAAAGTGCTAAATATTTAGAAAATCGCTACTTAGTACAATGTTAAGCCCTTAACAATAGATTCTTTAAAATTTTGCGAGAATATTATGTCCATAAAGCTTTAGCGCAAATCAAAGCGATCTGTGATGGCAATCAGAATTTTGGAGAGATGTCACTATCTATCCAACACGACACCAAACAGATCTATTAGATTAAGAAGTTTGTGTATATTTGAGTTTGAATTTGAGTGAAATTTGGCTTCATTTCTGGAAACATTTTGTATGCTATTTTGTGATATATTTACATATGTATGTAAGTGCTAGGATTGACAAATCCGTAAACATGGCGTTTTTTAGGGATATAAAGTAAGCCATAGCCAACTGACTGAATCTGAATCTGAATGGTGATGTAATCAATAAAACTATAAAACATCATTACCTGCAAGCAGGTCATTGAAATGTAATACCTCTCTACGTTAGGGTACTCGTTATCGGTATATGTATTTACATATGTACTCGTGAATTTTACGCATCAAACATCGACTTTTGAAACCATATACAAGCTCTCTGCACAACTCGTGTTCTAAAGGTAAACACTTAATTATGTACATACATATATTTGTATGTAATGTATGCTTTTCTTTCTGACCAACAATATTGCTGTAATCAATACCAGGGGAAGAAGGTTAATAACCACAACGCCACTTGAGCAAGGTGGTAGTGGCTGGCATCATCGCAAATCAGCAGGGGTACATGCCACTATTTCAAGTGAGGTGTTGTAATACAACATTCTGTTATAAGGTTTTTTTTTAAATACATCCTATGGTGGAGACTTTTAGGTAGCTTATGATTTCTTCTCTTCTCTTCTCTTCTGTTTTTTTTTTTTTTAATTTGTTTCCTATTTATATAAAGTGGAAGAAAGGAAAAGTGATTTGTGACTATGACCGTGACGCCCGCCACCACCGCTTTAATGAGACATTTTTGGTTTCCATTTTGTTCATTGTTGGGTGTAAAATTTCGTTACGGTCTTGTACATGGCCCGCTATTTAATCCCTCAGTCTAGGTATATCCATATGGGAGAGGTATACAATTACGAAAATTTCATAGTTAATGACAGCCATTGACATTTCAATGGAAGTCGCTATGAGGAAATGTCCATTTCATATAGGTACATAGAATATGTGGAAGAGGAATAATATTAAATAATTTTGTGTTGTTCTGATGTTTTTTATCTTCAATTTGTTTTATTTTTTTACTTGCACGAAGGTATAGCAAAACCAGAAAAAACTACAATCTGAGTGATATACTCCGTACTTCAAGTAGGTATGTAGAGGTATACTATTTTATTATTTCCCCATCACTGATGTTAAAAAACGACCATTAGGCAAGTTTACCACTTGTTGCTACCTTGCCGGTTGGACGTCATGTCGGTTGGTTGGTCTTGGTATCATACTCTTCTCTATATATGGATGAGGTATTTGAAATTTGTTCCAAGCCAGTGGTCACTGGAATCTAGACTAGGCTTTAATTTTTATTTCATTTCTGCAGCTCAGTGGTTAAGTTTTATATATGAACGTACGAGTTTGTACGTACATACATACATACCTACATATATGTATGTGACTCATGAGATTATGAGCAATTAAATATATTATAAGTAACATATGTACGTATGATGAAATTAACTTCCGGTATAATAGTTTACGTATACATTACCTTAACGAGACGTCAACGTGACAGAAAGCTGTCAAAATAAATATTATTATGATATTGATTGTCATTTGTATATCTACTGGTATTTCTTACCAAAAGAAGAATGAAATTGAAATTTTAAAAAGTGAAGAAAATTTTCTAAAATTCTTACACGAAACAAAAGTCGCTATGCATATAAGAAGTAACAGTGTTTTATCAAATTAAAAAAAATAATAATAAAAATAAAATCAAAAAACGAAAGTTTAAGCTTTAAAACGTGTATTGTCTGTCTGTCGGCTATTGACGTTTCTTTTGATGACCCCAATTCATAGAATATATGGTTAAGCTAGTTAATATTAGTATGCAGCGGTATATTCACCTAGTTTTCATCAGGTGTCAGTTTTTTATATGTAAGCAAGCATATGTGTATAACTTATTTACATATTAAATTTTTGTTTATTTTATTAATAATGTACATATGTATGTTCAAAATTTTATTATATTGTGAAGAATTTAAAGAGAATGGTTTAAATGTTTACATAAAATTTAGTAAATAAAGAATAAGTTTGTAGTGGAACTCGGTATATTATTATGTATGTATATGTATATTCGGTTTTTGAGAGTGTGAACCAAATTGTCAAATAAATACATATGTAGGGAAACAACAAATGAACTAAATTTTTAAGATCAGGCAGTTAATGTAAACGAGTATCATAAAATGGAAACTGACTTTAAATGTTTTTAATAGAATAAAGAATTATTTACTAATTTGTCAACAGGTAGCATTTTATACATTTCTCCAAAGTTATGGTTTTGACGTTTACAAACAAATAAGAAGAACAAGCACTAAAGGTGTGCTAACACTGAATGAAAACCTGTGTATGATTGTAATTGCTTGCAATCCAAAAGAGGAAAGATTTTGTTTGAAGTTTCAAATCAAAGTCAAATTAATTTTTTTACTTAACTATACAAATATAGTTAAAGATATTACGTAAAATTCTTAACATTCTTAGGTACTTTCTAATAATATCAAAACGATAATATTTTTGGTCAAACTAAAAACTTTAATTTAATGATAACATTCCAGTTTTTGGTCAAAAGAAAAGATTAATATTGTATTGGTTCTTTTGGACAATTTATCATAATACATAATTGAACAGATAAATGGTAATCAAATCAGATTATATAATTTCTACTTTTCATATTTTTGTTTTTTATCTCATAACATTCATACATTTTAATTGACAGAGTGATAAGATACCAGTATCAGGGAAACTTGTTAACTGAATTACATACTTCATCGTTAATAGGTACTACTACCCGTATGTACATATGTAGTATTATGATCTGTTAAGGGGTTAAGTGTAGCATTATATAGTTAGTATAGTTGTTGTCAGGGTCTTACCAATATTGATACGTCTGTCTGTTGTTATAACAATTAGAGAAAAGTGGAAAAAACCTTAAGAAAGTTTAATCAAAAAGCAAACATTATTTGACACTTACACTTATTTAAAAAGAGATGAATATAATGTTCTTGTCTTTAATTCTAGCATATTGACTGATTTGATATGTTTAAATCAAAAATAAAGTTAATAAACATGATTACAAATAACACGAAAAACAACATCCTGAAGACGAAAATGTATTTGTAAGAAAATGAAAATATAAGTAAATGAGACTTCGATTTCTTTGCTCACCATTTCTTTCAAACATTTCAATAACCTATAAATCATCAACTATTGTTATAAATGTTATTATGGCTTTCGATTTCAAGGCCTTTTGTCTCTCAATATGACAATAAATTATTTAAGATTTGACCTTTTGTTTTTTTTTTGTTAATGAACTGATCAAATGAACACAATGACCTTTATTGAAAATTAACAAGTTTAGATGTATGAATTTTTTTTTGTTTGAGAAAGTATAAACCATTTTCTTATACGAACTTTTTTTTATTTTAAATGAGGTAATACATATTTTAAAAGTTATTAAGGCCCCTCGATTTTACTTTGCTAATGATAATGGTTCATAGTGGTCAAATTTTCTGACACTAATGGAGTAAAAAAAGAAACCTAGTTACTTGTGGTTTTTCGTTAAATGTTATAAGTCTCAATTTGGTGTTGAAATGTTGTCAGTTTTCGAGGTATAGTTTTATATTTTTTCTTGGTTCCTTGACTAAAATAAGTGCCGAGATGTATGTTAGTTTTGTGCAATACATTATTTGAACCTTCGATGGAGTTCCTACAAAATTTTATCTTAATATTTCAGTTTCGTTCAGTTTGAATACACTTAATATCTGAATTCAAATTAACGGCAAGAGTACGATAACTTAGGCGACAAGATATAATAACGGTTTTTGGTAGAGGGGCTTAATACAAGCATTTTTTACTATGGGAGGGGGGTCTATCTCCCCCCGTTTAGGCGGTAGGGGCAATTTAAAAAAATTGTTATTTAAAATGAAAAAAATTAATTAAAAAATAACGGTAATACTTACAATTAAGTATCATACCTTTTTTTAAAGACAACATTCTGTTTTATTAGCCAGTTTTTAATTCAAGTCAAAACTATGCGTAGTTTTTGAAAAATTTAATTTTAAACTCAAAATTTAAGTAAAAAAAGTTAAAAAAAAGGTTTAAAGTGTAATTTTTCAATACTTCAAGATTATCTACCATTGTTTTTATTTCAGAATTTATTGCTCTTATTTGTTTTTGATCAAAAACTGAAAACTAGATGATTGTATGTCGTTTAGTTTTTGAGAAAATTGAAAATAACCACAACTACTATTTTAATTTAATTCTTTTTTTTTTGCTTGAGTGGTCTTATTTTGATAGTAACAATGGTAGGTGCGAGTTTGGGTGTATGCAACAGTAAGGTGTGTGCGAGTTTGGGTGTATGCAACAGTGGAATCTGTAAGGGGGGCATGCTGCCCCCCTGCAACCCCCCTGCTTGGGCACACTATAGGATTTGGGGTGGGTGCGAGGTGGAGTGGGTGCAAGGTTGGGTGGGTGAAAGGTGCGGTGTGTGCAAGATGGGGTGCATGCAAAGTTTCTTTTGCATTTAAATAAGCTGGATTTAAGAAAAATTAATTTATCCTTGGTATATCTTAATCCATATTCGATTATTTACTATCAAAATAAGACTACGTAAATACTCAAGCAAGGAAAAAATTATTTAATTAAAAGATTTTTTTTTCTAATTTTCAATTTTCTCAAGAACTAGAAGACATAAAGTCATCTAGTTTTCAGTTTTTAATCAAAAACAAATAAGAGCAATGAATTCTAAAAAAACAGTAATAGATAATCTTAAGGTTTTGAAAAATTACACTTTAAACCTTATTTTTAACTTTTTTTTGTCCAAATTTTGAGTTTAAAACTATTTTTTTCAAAAACTATGCATAGTTTTGACTTGATTTAAAAACAAGCTAATAGACAAAAGTGTTGGCTTTAAAAAAAGGTATAATACTTAATTGTAAGTATTACCGTTATTTTTTAATAATTTTTTTTTCCATTTAATGTACATATTTTTTAAATTGCCCCTACCGCCTAAACGGGGGGAGATAGACCCCCCCTCCCATAGTAAAAAATGCTTGTTTTTAACTGTTCTATACAAATCCGTCATTAAACTTTGTCGCCTAAGTTATCGTACTCTCCTCAAATTAACATTTTGTCTATAATTCTTTTTAAATTCAAATGAGTTGTCTTTTCTTTTTCACACAAAATTAACTATCGACCAGAAAGAAAGCTTAACTTTAATAAAATTAATCGAATTTTAAGTAGTCGCATGACTAAATTAAAAGAATATAAGATTTTGTACTTTCTCGTTTGCTTTTTGATTGATTTACTTGTATCTGCATTTGATTTCTGAAAAAAAAAAAGGATTCTATATATAAAATTAATGTTTGTTAGAAAGAGAGAAAAGACCAAAATGCAAGAATGTCATTAAAATTTCATAGTAGTTCATGCAACTAATTGAAATTTCTTCTTAAATTAGTGAGATACTTTTCCGAATTTTAAAGCGTTTTTACTGTATAAAAAGTTGTAAATACCTTTTAACTATCATTTTGAGATATTAACAACATTAAGTACAGAATTTGGTACACCTTTTTGGTTGTCGGAAAATATTTTCTACTTTTGTTAGGTTTTTGATTTTTTTCATTACACATTCGTGAAGGCTTGCAGCAATACTGTACTGTAAAAAAGCTATGGTATTTTATAGGAAGTAAAAAAGAATTACCACCGGTGTATTCTCTCTCAATTTTATGTTTTGACATATGTATCTACCTCTCTCAACTTTCCGCATTATGTAGATGCAGATATGTACATGGAAATCACTTTTTAGTAGACATTATTTAAGATATGTAAGACTCTTACATAGTTTTAAGTAATTAAAATTGGCAAATAATAAGCCATACTATAGCTCTAGGTTATATTACTTTTTGACAGTAAAACCTACTTCATTCAGAAATAAATTATTTATTTATAGACCTTGTTAACATTTTTCTCTGTACTTAGTATACCTACTAATTAAGGCTTATAGTGTACACACAACATTTATTCAGAAATGAAACAAAACAAGCTGACTTTCCCAATCTCCTTGTACGTCTATCATACCATCCATCACAATAACAACTTTCTTAATGCACACCACTACAAGTACAAATACACACACATCGCCAAATTTGACAATGCAACAGCACATGTTTCAATTTAATTTAAACATTATAATCATGAGCTGTCAAGTGGTTTTTTATACAAACGATGTCATTTATATGTACCTTCCTTGGCATAGCTTAAAAGAATTCTAACTAAGGAAACTTGATTCCTCATTACGTCCACCCAACACCATCATCTATCAATTTCAAAAGAACCCACTAAAACTACCGGAAAATAAAATAAAATGAGATCCAATGGGAAAAAGAGTGAGAAACAAAATATGCATAGTGCCTACACTCGTATAATGAAGCGTCAAAAATGAAAAACTTTATTTTCCCCGTATAAACGTACCTTTACATATTCTACCATTTTATTCTTAACTTAACGACAATATTAATTACGCGCAGACAGTAAGGTGACTTTGCTATGTGGTTCTTATTATTCTTGTTTTATTTTGCCTTCTCAACTAACTATGGCTATCTGATTGTTGTAGGCTTGGATGGACAAGAGAGTCTACTTTGGGATCAGTTTACACACAGGCTATAAGAATAAATAAATGGTAGTCTTTGATGGAACCACTTGAATAACCCGGTGGAATTATACAACCGGCTGGCAGGCGGTGGATGTGGAATACCTAACCTATCTCCTTCAGCATAATATGCGCTCCCAGAGGTACATACAGCTCGTTTAATTTCTGTTCAGTAACATACTACTGTCATCCAGAAGAACCGTCTTTCAGTTTCAGCCTACAAAATATTCGTTGTCGTTGGCAAGACTCTTTTTTTAAGTTGCAACTCGAATTTCAAGTTTCGACATCTTTTTTTTTTTATTTGTAGGTATATATTCATTTGGGCCGTTTTTCTGTTTCTTTTTCTTAATTCTTTTTTTATTTTTAAAATTTATCAGCAAGTGTCTCATATTATGAACGTTGGCTAATGTAACGTTAGGTTTATTACTCGCAAGGCCCATAGACTCGTATATAGACGCGGTACACGCCGGACCGGACATGGGTATGCATTAATCTTGCTTTTCTCTTCATTTATAGAGAAGAAAATATTATTTGTCTTAACGGTTTTACGTTAAGAATGAGTGAGCGTATATCTTTAACCAAGTACTGTATGTATGTATGTATGTATAGGGTACTTATAGCAGCATTAAGAGAGCAAGGATTGGTGCAGTTTTGTTTTGTTCTTTTCTTAGTGTGGATAGTGTCAATTACATAATCGTGCTAAGAGGCATGCTATACAGAGGAACTATAACAAGATTTTGGTTTCTGGATCTTGTCTGTATGTTTTTGGGACTGTTTGATTAAGAATTTAATTTATATTTAAAAAAAGAAAGACCTCTCCTTAAAGCCAAAAGTTGGAATAAGTTAAGAACCTGGTAACTAGCAGACAGCAAAATCTTGATTAGAACACCCACTTTGTAACATTTTTTGGAACGAGATTACGTACCTACCTGCCGAGAGCTTAAAATGTTTTTTTTTTTGAGTAATTTTTCGAACTAGGTCATTGCTTTCTATCTTATATGAGAGGAACGAAATAAAATGTACTTAAAGATTCATATGCTTGTACAAATGAGGATGCAAAGTTGGTAGGATATGTTTAAGTTTTTATAAATTGGTATGCTGTTGTTTTTTTTGTTTCATTGCAAAGTTGTCCAGAGTGAAAATAATTCAGATTACTTGACCAGTTGGGCAGAGAATTTCCTGCTCTGACAACAGGAGGTACAATTTTAAAACAATGATGTTCATTAGATTATTTCCAGCCACATGTGTGCATACACAACAAATGGCGAAAGATAAAATGAAATTAGAATTAAGGACATTTTTAACTCATGAACTTGAGTAACCGAAATGCAAACCAGTTGATTTACTTAATCAACATTGACACTTTGGTGACCCATTTTGACATTTCTTAAAAAAATATAAACAAAAGGAAATTTGAAGTTTTGAAGACTAATTTAATTTTTATTTAGTTTTTAATTTTAATTTAGTTCCTAAAAAGTGACATTTTGACATTTCTTATTTCTTAAAAAAATAAAAATCAAACATTAAGTAATATAAATAAATAAACCACAGAGTACTAAAGTTTAGCTTTCAGTTGAATAAAAAAAACTTGATTAGCTGTCATTTTGACATAAGTAGACTTAACCTGAAAGTTAGGGAGATTTTTCTTGACTAACTTTCCAGTAAATTTTCCAATAAAGTTGCCTTAACTGGAAAGAAACTTTTTGGCTGGTGGCCAATCAGATATTAGAAACTTGCCTTACTTTCAAGTCCCTTGTGTCGCCTGGCCCAAAAAAAATGTTTTCCTTAATTTCATGCTTCTTTTTAACTTTAGATTTAGAAAGATATTCAATTATGAGACGTCAAAATGGGTTATTTCAAAAGATTTCAGAGGCTAAACCAGCCAGCAAGCAAGACCTGTTCCTGTAGTAACTACACAAAAACTTTTTTAAGTCATTGCTCTGCTTACTAGCAGTGAAAAGCAGTGAGGAGAAAAGCGAGTAATTGACAAGCTATACAATTTATTCCATTCACTGTTAATTGCTGGTACGATCCGGTTGAAATGAACTTCCCAAAATAAAAGTGAACGAAGCTTAACGAAAATATCGTTCGAATATATTTATGCAGCGCACGGCTGGAAATAAGTATTTTTTGAAAAACAAGATACAAAAATAAAACGTAGAATTTTCATTAACTATATACGTTATCAAAATGTGACCTTCGCTTCGTTTTGAGTGATGTTTATGAATACATACTGATACATGAGTGAGTTAAATTAGCTTAACTCATAAAGAAAATTACACCAATATAATTACAAGATATAACAACTTTATTTAACTGATATTATTTTTTCTGATGTAAAACCAAACAATTATCCACTTAAAAGGTCTCGGGGACTTTAAACTTCTTGACTACCATATGATGGAATATTAAACTCCTATTTTCCCTCATAACAGCTCTAGTTAATAAGCAAGATCTTCATTACAAACAATCTGTAGATCGAGAGGATCTTTGGAAGTAAAGCTACATCTACACTTGAAAGCAGGTCGCTCGTGCGATCTTTTTACATACTTTAAACAATAGGAGTGAACTTGGAGAGTTGATTGTAGACTTCATTGAAGATATGCATCTACATACATTTACCTTAACTTCACTTTACTAACCATATGACGGTAATTTGTTAACCTTCTTTTTTTCTAGTTTACAATTATTTGTGGAATTTGCATAAAAATCGAAGAGTTGTCGTCGGTCAATGGCGAAGACAAGCCAAAGACGACAACGTTGAATTCGAGACGTTCGTCGTCGTCGCTCGTTTAGTGTCCCATGGAAGACTTACTTCCCATTGTTGCATGAGAGATATTTTTAAGTATATCTTCTTTAAGATTGAAATTGATAGATTGCTTTTACTCGTATTAAAGAAGAAAATGAGATATCAAGTGAAGAGTTAAGAATACCTTCATTTTAACGTGTGTTTAGTGTGGACGTTGATTTAAATGCATGTCGTCGTCGTTGCAATATTTAAATGAAGTGCGTTAGAGGTTTGTTTGGAAAGATATAAGGGAGTGTTGAACAGCGTGCCATTACTTTGGATTGTAGAACTGTAACTACTTGACAGGGAAATTCTAGGAAAAAGTAGTTCTAACGGAAGCCTATTACTCTGATGTGTCCCACGCATAAAGATAAATTAATGAAGAAACCTTTTTCTAGTTCGTTCTTTATGTGAGAAAATGTTCTATGACCTAAGCTTAGAAATATTTTTAAGTGATACTTTTAAATAAAATATTATACTCATTTTGTTTTCTTTTATTTTCAGAACAAATCTGGACCTATAAAAGTTTGAAGTCAATGAAGGTCAAAAATGGTTATAGTAACACGAGTAAGTATTAACTTCAAATTTGTATTGTCATAAACGTTTTGATTCCCAATCTAATATGTTATTATTGACAACCTTACATAGAGGCGAGATGATATTTATCCAACCTGTCAAATCAACTCGCTACTCTTCTCGACGTCAAACTGGATTCGACAAAGTCCAGCGAGTGAAATATATAGTTGAAAATTTTTTAAGCGCTAGTAACACGCTGTGAATTACTCGCTTGTGTATCCTCATTAGGGTTATTTTAGGCTACAAAACACATTTACACGGTTCAGTAGCATAGATAATTATATGTTTCCCACTTTCCCCATATATCAGCCGGTAAAAATTCAATAAATCATCCTCTCTGGCCTACAACAGTTTTCTTAAGCCCAATTAATTGCACCATTCATCACCCATCTAACATATCTAACCCATATGTATAATATTCTCTTAACAAGACAAAACAAAAAATATGTGTTTTTGAAGAATTTAAAAGATCATCCTCGTGTCTGATATGAATGTCTCATCCTATCGTTCATTGTGATGATTTTCAATCTCTTTCACGAAGATAAAACCATGCCATGACGAATGAGAAAATAGAGACTACCGCAGTCATTGTTTACTGAAGGTACATTTATACGTTTAGATCTTCTTATCTTGATTTTTGGTGTGTTGTGTAATTTTTGGGCGGATATTTTTATCCATGGCAATTACGTGTTTTTTTTTGGATTTTTTGTATGTGTTGTAATGCATGACAGTAAGATCAAGAAGGAGGAGAAAATGAAGGTATTTCAAATTACCCACTTTCTTGAAAATTCTGAAGGTGAAGTTTGCTTGTGACTTAAATTTATAAGAACTGTCACTTTTCTCCCTCAAAATTCGAATAGAATAGTTAATGAACCATGTACCTTACGTAATTTTGAGCTAAATGGATTAAACCATGTTGCAATGGACGCCACTCATGTCCTAAAAGGTTGTATTTTATACAAATGCTACGCCAAACGTTTAGACACGTACACTTGCAAACTAGTCTAGACTGAGCAGGTTTAGACGACATAAGGGACTTTGAAAGTAATACAAATTCCTAGTATCAGATTGGCCAGCTGTCAAAAAATTGCGTTCCAATTAAGCCAACTTTATTGGAAAGTAAACTTGAAAGTGAGTAAACAAATCTCCTTACAATATGTCAAAATGTCGGGTGATCATGTTTTTGTCATTTAACTGGTATCCTGCCAAAAAATTACTTTCCAATTAAGGCAACTTTATTGGAAAGTTGACTGGAAAGTATAGTCAAAAAAAATCTCCTTTACTATGAAGTCAAGTCTGCTTATGTCATATGATCATGTTTTTTATTCAATTGAAAGCTGAACTAACTCTGTATTTAATTTAGTTTTCTTTACAATACAAAATATAACTTATGATAAACTTGTAACCTTTGTAACGAGTTTTTTTTGGAGATAATAATGCTTTTAGTACTTTCTGTAAGTTAAAGATAGTCAAGTATAGTTCCAAGTTTGAAATTAATGACATCTGAAAAGATAACTAGGTGCCTTGTTCTAATTTTGCGTTCAAAGAATGCAGTTGACTGTAATTGAAGTCTCTTATGTCATTTAAAACTTCTCACTTTAATTTTTGGAAACTTGCATTAAACACATTGGGTAGGTTCAGACTACATAAGGGACTTAAAGTTAAGGCAATTTTCTAGTATCTGATTAGTTAGCTGTCAAAAAATTTCCTTCCAACTAAGCCAACTTTATTGGAAAGTTAACGGGAAAGTGAGTCAAGAAAAATCTCCCTTACAATATGTCAAACTGTCAGCTTTTTTCTGCAGAATTCAATTTGATGTTTTTTTGTAAAAGGCTTCCTTGTCAAATGGGAAAAGGAATAAGTTATAATTCATAACGGAAGTGTGAGGAGTTCTTTTTGGTAATTTTTCCACAATCACCTGAATGTTCAGAACAGTGAAGTAAAGTTCCAAGTTTGATGTAATTGACATTTAATTAACTGCATATGAAGACCATCTTCTTTATTTTTTAGAAGAACATAAACACACATTTATATAGCGATAATTTTACCGTTTCTTTCATCGGAATGACAGTTGATGCAATATACAAATAAATGCAAAACCATAGTTGACATGAGGCATTTGAAAACATTATAAGTATTAAAGACTATTTAAAGAGTGAATAGAACTTTTGACAAGATATTGCAATTGATCATAGGTGATGCATATTTGTATTGCTATATTTTAAAAAAACATAGCTTTACGACGAAAAGTGTTCCCCTATAAGGTTTGGTGCATTAACCCTTTACAACACTATGCGATCTTTTATGATTCACCTAAGCGTAACTAAAACATCCGTTCGCTCCCATTTTTGTATTTATTTTCTGAATTGAAAGATTTCATTTCTGAATGATTTTTTTCTTCTCCCTCACAATTGCCACATATTGTGCTTCGAAACACATGTAACACCACGCCTTAATGATCACTAGAGTGTATGTCTTTGTATAATATTCGTTCAAAACAAAACAACAAAAGCAACGGAAAAAACAGGTGTAATGCTGTCAAGAAATAGAGATCTGGATCTCTAACTTAAAGTTTGTTATTCAAAACAATCGAACTTATTATCCATAACTTGCGTTCCGACGAACTGTATTATGTAATATGACGTATACAGACGGTAGGGGCAGAAAGCGATATGACCCATTTAATCTATCACCTGTGAAGAAGTTTAAATTACATACATGATTTTGTAACAGCATCTATATGTACATAATTATTTGATTACTAATTTAATTTATGTTATAGGGTGACTACATCTGGATCGAACCCGTATCGGGCAGGGAATTCGATGTAGCCATTGGAGCTCGTGTTATCTCAGCAGAGGGACGTCGCATTCAGGTGCGTGACGATGATGGGGATGAAGTATGGCTGGCGCCCGAGAGACGCATCAAAGCGATGCATGCGTCATCGGTGCAGGGTGTGGAGGATATGATATCTTTAGGTGATCTTCATGAAGCTGGAATCCTGAGGAATCTATTAATTCGTTATAAGGACAATTTAATCTACGTAAGTTTTTCTTCTCACTCAATGCTCAACTATTTGAAAGACTAACTCAAACTGCAGCTAGTTTAAAAACTGAACGAACATTTATCGTTAAAGCAATCAATTACTAAAACTGCAGCTAATGTCAAAACTGAACGAAAAATTATTGTTAAAGCAATCAATTACGATTGCTTCTGGTAGCCACAGAGAAAACTTAACGAAACTCAGTAGACGTAAGCTCGTTTGGGTCTTTTATAGTTGGGTCTTATGAAAATCGATTTTAATACATATGTTTTAACAAATATGTAATCATAACTTTTCTTGTAGACCTACACAGGTTCTATTCTTGTAGCTGTGAATCCTTACCAAATTCTACCGATTTACACGGGTGAACAAATAAAACTCTACAAAGAACGTAAAATCGGTGAATTACCTCCGCATATATTTGCTATCGGAGATAGTGCTTATGCTCATATGAAAAGATTTCGTCAAGATCAATGTATTGTTATATCTGGTGAATCAGGAGCTGGTAAGACTGAAAGTACCAAATTGATATTACAATATTTGGCAGCAATAAGTGGTAAACATTCATGGATTGAACAACAAATATTAGAAGCCAATCCAATATTGGAAGCATTTGGTAATGCCAAGACTGTCCGAAATGATAATTCGTCAAGGTTTGTTTTTATGAAATATAAACATTCAAATTTTGAAATAATTTTTGATTTATTTTTGTTTTTAATCAGGTTTGGAAAATATATTGATATACATTTTAGTGGAAATGGTGTCATAGAGGGTGCTAAAATAGAACAATATTTATTAGAAAAATCTCGAATAGTTTCACAAAATCATAGTGAACGTAATTATCATATATTTTATTGTATATTGGCTGGATTGTCAGCAGAGGAGAAAAGAAGGCTTAATTTGGGTGTTTCTGCTGATTATAGGTAAGTTCATGCTTATGACAAATGACAAAGTTCATTTTTTTACAAAAGATAGTAGGAAAAACAATTAACTGTCATCGATAATCTTGGAGTTGTTCATTGATAAGACAATCAATTTTTTTTATATAAATCTGTATGAACGTCATTGGCAAAAGACATAGATTTATCATTGCTTTCAAAATTTGCAGATCTTAGTTTTCAAGACATTAAGTGTAATCTTTTTAGGAAATAGCAATATATCCCCATCTCGTTTGTTTAAAAAAGTCAATTTCGAGAGTTTTGACATTTATCGCTACATCATATTAGAATACTCTCATGGGGTTTTTCATTAGTAAATTCAGATTTCCTTAAAACATTAATTTTTGTTCGTGTTGCCTGTAACAACATTGTTTTCTTTTTCATTGTATTAATGTAACTTCGTATACGTGTTAACGTATACTTCCAAACTTCTTTTAAAAATTATATTAGTATTGGAGGGTAAATATGCCGAAAAATCCAGATCTGCGGATTTGATCTCAAATCCAAAATAAATCAATTTATTTTGCCCCATGGAGTGCAAAAACAGGAGAAATTTGTTTTTATGACAGATCTAGATCAATAATAAAATGGTTTATTTTACCCACGAAAAACCCCATAACTGTCATCGATCCATCCCTGACACGACTCGCACACATGAATAGTTGAGAGTTGTAAGCCACTATGCCTGATTCTCTATGGACTGTTGTGCCATCTACTTTATTAACTGTCATTTATTGACTTGGAGTTTTTCATTGCTAAGACAATCAATTTATTTTTTATGTAAATCTATCAAAACGGCGATTAGTCAAAATAGATATGTATGTATGTACATACATATATTATTGATTTCAAAATTTGCAGATCTTAATTTTCAATAGATTAACTGTCATTTTATTTAGTAAACAGCAATATATTCCAATCTCATTTGTTTAAAATGGTCAGTTTCGAAGATTTTGACAATTATCCCTATATTAAACTTAAATACTCTTAGAAAGTCTTTCTTCGATTAAACCATGTTTCTTTGACATTTTAACTGCCAAAATAGCTATGCAAAACAATAAAGTTTTTTTTTAAATGAAATCTTAAAACTTTTCTCGCTAAAAAAGGTGTTGTATCATAAGCAAAATAATAGCATAACTTTGTAAACAGATTTTCTTGTAATGATGTTACATAAGTCACATTTTGCTTGTTACCTTAACACAATTGCATGTTTTTTAAAAATAAAAAAAAACACTGTTTCTACCTTCACCTTAAAATCACCTCTCATTTATAGTAATTACTTCAATTGTAAAAAAAAATAAGTTGTAATGTTGGCTTGGTTACTCTAATACATCATGTGCTTATAATGTTAAGCATCATATCATTTAATTATTTTGTTTTATAGTATAAAAAGATGCTGTTTTTCTTTCTCTTTTTTTTTATTTGCGTGTGATTAATTATTATTGTTAGGTAGTTAAGATTGAAAGCTATTTAAATTTTAGTCATGTTTTGAACCGCTATTTCGTTATGATGCAATAAGAATGTTCATGTTTAATTTTAGATGTAAACTATCGGGTGATTTTTTAAGAGCTTGAGAACTTTTTTTTAAAAAAAAACGCATACAATTTGCAAAATCTCATCGATTCTTTATTTGAAACGTTAGATTGGTCCATGACATTTACTTTTTGAAGATAATTTCATTTAAATGTTGACCGCGGCTGCGTCTTAGGTGGTCCATTCGGAAAGTCCAATTTTGGGTAACTTTTTCGAGCATTTCGGCCGGAATAGCCCGAATTTCTTCGGAAATGTTGTCTTCCAAAGCTGGAATAGTTGCTGGCTTATTTGTGTAGACTTTAGACTTGACGTAGCCCCACAAAACTAAAGGCGTCAAATCGCATGATCTTGGTGGCCAACTTACCGGTCCATTCCTTGAGATGAATTGTTCTCCGAAGTTTTCCCTCAAAATGGCCATAGAATCGCGAGCTGTGTGGCATGTAGCGCCATCTTGTTGAAACCACATGTCAACCAAGTTCAGTTCTTCCATTTTTGGCAACAAAAAGTTTGTTAGCATTGAACGATAGCGATCGCCATTCACCGTAACGTTGCGTCCAACAGCATCTTTGAAAAAATACGGTCCAATGATTCCACCAGCGTACAAACCACACCAAACAGTGCATTTTTCGGGATGCATGGGCAGTTCTTGAACGGCTTCTGGTTGCTCTTTACTCCAAATGCGGCAATTTTGCTTATTTACGTAGCCATTCAACCAGAAATGAGCCTCATCGCTGAACAAAATTTGTCGATAAAAAAGCGCGAAACACATTTCGAACCGAACACTGATTTTGGTAATAAAATTCAATGATTTGCAAGCGTTGCTCGTTAGTAAGTCTATTCATGATGAAATGTCAAAGCATACTGAGCATCTTTCTCTTTGACATGTCTGAAATCCCGCGTGATCTGTCAAATACTAATGCATGAAAATCCTAACCTCAAAAAAATCACCCATTACTTAGTTAATACTTGACAATTCCATCGTCTGAAACATACAATTTCAGAGGTCTGTCAACAATCGTTACCTATTATCGTTTTTAAACATTATGATTGTTACCATCTTGTTACAATATTACGTCAGCGCAACGTTCTCTTTGTTGTGTAAAATACAACTCAAGATTTGTAACAATCTACAAATCAGCTAATGAGTTGAGTTTGAAAGTGTTTAACTGTCAAATTATTATAACCTCATCAATTTTAATTCAATCCTCAAGCGAGTTAAGTCCATGCTTCAATTTTGCTTTATAAAATTGTAAACACAATTTATTTTTGGTATTGGTAGTTTGACAGATCAAAAAATTTCTACCAATAGTCGTTCACAAAAGCGTTAGGTCTTTTCGCCCAAAACCATAACGTCCAAATCCTAAAATGTCATAATGTTGTTGTACGATTAAGGCAATATTACCGAAGTTTTGGGCTTTGAAACCTTTTGGGTTTTACGAAATTTCAAATACAAAGAAGCCCAATAAAATAAAGCCAAAATATAAAAAATGTCATATCGCCCAAAAATAGCTCTATCACCAAAAACTTTTTCAAAATAAAATCCCACAAAACCTAAAATAAATATCATATTGCCCAAATCAATTTTAAAATATCATAACGCCCAAATTACTTATAAATATAACGCCCAAAAGATGCCATGTGTTTAAACATTTGGACATTCTGACAAAATGTTTGTTTATTTTGGGCACTACGACATTTTGAGTTTAAAATTTTATTGCCCAAACAAAAATATTAAACGAAGAAAACGCCAGATCGCCCAAAAACACAGAACGTCAAGAAAGGGTAAAAATATGGTTGCCTTTATTTCATTTTCAGAAAGCGAAATAAGGCCAATTTTCAAAATCAAATAAAACGAAAGGGTTTACTTGTTCACAGTTCGAGCACCCAGGATTTGGTGTGAAAACAGTGAAATATGTTTGGGAGAACCCTGCAACCCCTCTGCTTGGGATTACTATAGGATTTGGGGTAGGTGCGATGTGCGTGAGCCTAAGCAGGGGGGGCAGTATGCCCCCAGTAAATACCTGAGTGTTTATATGCGTCTCAGAGCCCAACAAACCAAAATCTTTTGGGCCTTATCACATTTGTAAATTTGGGCATTGCGAAATGTCACAAATCCCAACCCCATGTCAAATTAAAAATTCTTTTGGCAAAATGACAACTAGTAATTTGGGCGTTCTTTTATTTAAAATTTATTTGGACGTTGCTACATTCGCTTTGGGTTTTTTGTCGACTTTTGTTAGCTTTTTGACATTTTAGGATTTGGGAGAAAAGACCTAACGCCAACAACTTCCAACAATTAGTAAGAAGGACACTTCCACCTTTTTTGTTGACATAACAACAATAATTAACAACAGTTTAAAAAAAAAACAGACCTGAACAGAATACTGAGTATTTAAATTTTTGAATCTTAGCTCTTATACATATTTTACAATGACTTTTAATGTTTTTTTTATGAATTACTTCTTAAAATTGATTTTTTTTGTCATTGTGTTCGCGATACAACTTTTGTCGGTCCGATGTAGCTGTCAAGTCTCTTGATCATATTTTGATCTGCAAGTTTGATCTTAAGGCAAAAACAAATCCATTTTTTTTACCAACATGACGTCAAAGGGGTAAAAAATGTCTTGATAAATCCAAATTAAAATAAAGAGTTATTTTACTAATGGAAAACCCTATTAAAATTTAAAAATGTGTGTTAAAAATTATGAGGAAAAGAATTGATGTCTAATCAGAGCCTTGTAGGGCTCAACTTTCCTTTACGACAGCACGAATTTTCACACGCGGTTTTTTTTAATCGATAGATATGTGCAAATAAATAATAACTATAGCAATTTTAGAGCGAGGAAACGGCAAGAGTACGATAACTTAGGCGACAAGATATAATAACGGTTTTTGGTAGAGGGGCTTAATACAAGCATTTTTTACTATGGGAGGGGGGGTCTATCTCCCCCCGTTTAGGCGGTAGGGGCAATTTAAAAAAATTGTTATTTAAAATGAAAAAAATTAATTAAAAAATAACGGTAATACTTACAATTAAGTATCATACCTTTTTTTAAAGCCAACATTCTGTTTTATTAGCCAGTTTTTAATTCAAGTCAAAACTATGCATAGTTTTTGATAAATTTAATTTTAAACTCAAAATTTGAGTAAAACAAGTTAAAACAAAGGTTTAAGGTGTAATTTTTCAATACTTCAAGATTATCTACCATTGTTTTTATTTCAGAATTTATTGCTCTTATTTGTTTTTGATCAAAAACTGAAAACTAGATGATTGTATGTCGTTTAGTTTTTGAGAAAATTGAAAATAACCACAACTACTATTTTAATTTAATTCTTTTTTTTTTGCTTGAGTGGTCTTATTTTGATAGTAACAATGGTAGGTGCGAGTTTGGGTGTATGCAACAGTAAGGTGTGTGCGAGTTTGGGTGTATGCAACAGTGGGATCTGTGAGGGGGGGCATGCTGCCCCCCTGCAACCCCCCTGCTTGGGCACACTATAGGATTTGGGGTGGGTGCGAGGTGGAATGGGTGCAAGGTTGGGTGGGTGAAAGGTGCGGTGGGTGCAAGATGGGGTGCATGCAAAGTTTCTTTTGCATTTAAATAAGCTGGATTTAAGAAAAATTAATCCTTGGTATATCTTAATCCATATTCGATTATTACTATCAAAATAAGACTACGTAAATACTCAAGCAAGGAAAAAATAATTTAATTAAAAGATTTTTTTTTTGCTAATTTTCAATTTTATCAAGAACTAGAAGACATAAAATCATCTAGTTTTCAGTTTTTAATCAAAAACAAATAAGAGCAATGAATTATAAAAAAAAACAGTCGTAGATAATCTTAAGGTTTTGAAAAATTACACTTTAAACCTTATTTTTAACTTTTTTTTGTCCAAATTTTGAGTTTAAAACTATTTTTTTCAAAAACTATGCATAGTTTTGACTTGAATTAAAAACTGGCTAATAAAACAGAATGTTGGCTTTAAAAAAAGGTATGATACTTAATTGTAAGTATTACCGTTATTTTTTAATTATTTTTTTTCCATTTAATGGACATATTTTTTAAATTGCCCCTACCGCCTAAACGGGGAGAGATAGACCCCCCTCCCATAGTAAAAAATGCTTGTTTTTAACTGTTCTATACAAATCCGTCATTAAACTTTGTCGCCTAAGTTATCGTACTCTCCCCGAGGAAACATTTGTTTCTATTTTAAATTAATTTTTAAAGTTCACTTTTTTACATACAAAACACGCAAAAATGGTTGATTTTGACATTTCTTCCCTGTTTTTCGTTCAGTGTTGCCATACTTGCTTTTTTTTTTGGGAATTTTTTTGATTTTAGTGCTCAAATGCAAAAAGTACTTTGCATATACCCAAACTCGCACCCACCCCAAATCCTATAGTGAGCCCAGGCAGGGGGGTTGCAGGGGGGCAGCATGCCCCCCCTTACATACCTAGCTGTTAGTACACCGTGCTTTCAATTCAAAAAAACTTCTTTTAGGCTCAAAAAATGAAATATAAACAAAAGTAGGGTTAAGTCCGAAAAAGAAAATATTTTTTTCTATGACTTAAAGGTGTTTCCTCGCCTTAATATTTAAAACATGTTCTATTGAGACCCCTACCTAACTGTAAAAAAAAAATCAGACCGAAATTCGTGCTGTCGTAATGGAAAGTCGCCCCCCTTGCAGAATTCCAAGATTTATTATTTTGTAGTTTCAAATACTTTATGGTAAATAATAATAATCCCAAAACTCGTTTTATTATACTCTTTTAGGTACTTAACTGGTGGTAATTGTATAACCTGCGAAGGACGTGATGACACAGCTGAATTTTCTGACATTCGATCTGCCATGAAAGTTCTTCTCTTTTCGGACAATGAAATTTGGGAAATAATTAAACTTCTAGCCGCTTTACTTCACTGCGGCAATATAAAATACAAAGCCACTGTAGTGGATAATTTAGATGCCACAGAAATTCCCGAACACATTAACGTGGAACGAGTAGCTTCCCTATTAGGTCTACCCATTAATCCACTCATAGATGCCCTCACTAGGAGAACACTTTTTGCACATGGTGAAACTGTGGTATCAACACTTTCAAGAGATCAATCTGTCGATGTGAGAGATGCTTTTGTCAAAGGCATTTACGGTCGTCTATTTGTTCATATAGTTAAGAAAATAAACGCAGCAATTTACAAACCCCGAGCCACATCCCGTAATGCTATTGGAGTTCTAGATATTTTCGGTTTTGAGAATTTCGATCAGAATAGCTTTGAGCAATTTTGCATAAATTATGCCAATGAGAATTTGCAACAATTTTTCGTGCAACATATATTTAAGTTAGAACAAGAGGAATATAATCATGAAGCTATAAATTGGCAGCACATTGAATTTGTAGACAATCAAGATGCCTTGGACTTGATTGCTATCAAGCAGCTGAACATAATGGCTTTGGTAGATGAGGAGGCACGCTTCCCCAAGGGTACTGATCAGACTATGTTAGCTAAACTGCACAAAACTCACGGCACGCACAAAAACTATTTGAAACCTAAGTCCGATATAAATACCAGCTTCGGGTTGAATCACTTTGCTGGAGTGGTATTTTACGATACACGAGGATTTCTCGAGAAGAATCGGGACACATTTAGTCCGGATTTATTGCATTTAGTGAGTCAGTCTTCGAATAAGTTCCTAAGGCAGATTTTCGCCAGTGACATTGATATGGGTGCTGAGACCCGCAAGAGAACACCCACACTGTCTACACAATTTAAGAAGAGCTTGGATGCTTTGATGAAGACTTTGAGCTCGTGTCAGCCATTTTTCATTCGGTGCATCAAGCCCAACGAGGTCAAGAAACCGATGCTTTTCGATAGAGGTCTTTGCTGCCGGCAGTTGAGATACTCCGGAATGATGGAGACCATAAGAATTCGACGAGCTGGTTATCCGATTCGACATGGATTTAGGGAGTTCGTGGAACGTTACAGGTTCTTGATACCAGGTGTTCCACCAGCCCATCGAACAGATTGTCAGAGGGTAACTTTACGGATTTGTTCAATAGTCTTAGGGAAATCGGATTACCAGCTGGGCCACACAAAAGTGTTTTTGAAGGATGCACATGATTTGTTTTTAGAGCAGGAACGCGATCGAGTCTTGACTCGAAAGATTCTAATTTTGCAGCGGACGATTCGCGGCTGGGTATACCGACGACGTTTCTTGCGAATGAGATATGCCGCTATTATGATCCAAAAACATTGGAAGGGTTACGCTCAACGAAGACGCTATAAGCTTATGGTGCACGGGTATATGCGTCTGCAAGCACTGATCAGGTCTCGAGTGCTAAGCACCCGCTTTCGACAACTTCGAGCACGAGTTATTGGTCTTCAATGTCACTGCCGCGGCTTTCTGGTTCGTCGAGAATATGGACATAAAATGTGGGCAATTATCACAATTCAATCCCATGTTCGGCGGATGATAGCAATGAGGAAGTATAGAAAACTCAAAGAAGAATATAAGCAGTTTGCAGAGGTTCTACATCTTCGGAAACTGGAAGAACAGAAATTGAAGCATCAAGGCAACAAGCATGCAAAGGAAATAGCTGAGCAGCACTATCGAGAAAGGTTGAAGGAACTAGAACGTCATGAGATGGAGGTGGAAATGGAAGAGAGACGTCGAGTTGAAGTGAAGAAGAACATAATCAATGATGCGGCTAGGAAACAAGATGAACCTGTAGATGACGGAAAATTGGTTGAGGCAATGTTTGATTTTCTTCCGGATTCAAGTAGTGAAGCTCCAACACCTCATGGTGGGAGGGAGACTTCTGTGTTCCAAGATCTACCCCATGGAAATCACTTAAACCATGATGTAAGATCTGATTTGAAAATAGTGGATACAAGTATGTCTTATTTATTTTTGTTTTTGTTTCAGGATATCATCACTCCAATGCATGTTTCCGAAGATGAAGAAGACTTGTCAGAGTTTAAATTCCAAAAGTTCGCTGCAACATACTTCCAAGGCAACACTAATCACCAGTATTCTCGGAAGCCTCTAAAACATCCACTTCTTCCCCTTCATACACAAGGCGATCAGTTAGCTGCACAAGCTCTATGGATTACTATTCTTCGATTTACAGGTGATCTTCCAGAGCCGAGGTATCATACCATGGATAGGGATAATACATCGGTGATGTCAAAAGTTACTGCAACTTTAGGGCGTAACTTTATTAGAAGCAAGGTAATTTAAGGTTAAATGCTTGTTGATGTTTTAAGAAATTAATTTTTGTGCGTCTTCATTTTAGGAATTCCAAGAAGCTCAACTTATGGGACTTGATCCTGAGGCATTTTTAAAACAAAAGCCTCGTTCGATTCGTCATAAGTTGGTCTCATTGACACTGAAGCGAAAGAACAAACTCGGTGAAGACGTTCGTCGACGTTTGCAGGATGAAGAATATACAGCCGATAGCTACCAGTCATGGCTTGAGGCAAGACCTACATCAAACTTGGAAAAACTGCATTTCATCATTGGTCATGGTATTTTAAGGGCGGAATTGCGAGACGAAATTTATTGTCAAATTTGTAAACAGCTAAGTAATAATCCTTCGAAATCTTCGCATGCTCGTGGATGGATTCTTCTGTCGCTCTGCGTTGGTTGTTTTGCTCCATCGGAAAAGTTTGTCAATTATTTGAGGGCATTCATTCGAGAAGGTCCACCAGGATATGCGCCTTACTGTGAAGATAGACTGAAGAGGACCTTCAATAATGGAACTCGCAACCAACCTCCATCGTGGTTGGAACTGCAGGCGACGAAATCCAAGAAACCCATTATGTTACCGATCACTTTTATGGATGGAAATACTAAGACTCTCCTTGCAGACTCTGCTACCACAGCTCGAGAACTCTGCAATCAGCTTTCCGACAAGATAACCTTGTTGGACCAGTTTGGATTCTCGCTGTACATAGCACTATTTGACAAGGTCTCTTCATTGGGATCGGGAGGTGATCATGTCATGGATGCTATTTCACAGTGTGAGCAATATGCCAAGGAGCAAGGAGCACAAGAAAGAAATGCTCCATGGCGTCTTTTCTTCCGCAAAGAAATTTTCGCACCTTGGCATGATCCGACAAACGATCAGGTTGCTACTAATTTAATTTATCAGCAAGTTGTACGTGGTGTGAAGTTTGGAGAATATCGATGTGACAAGGAGGATGACTTGGCCATGATAGCCGCACAACAGTATTTTATTGAATACGGCACCGATATGTCAATGGAGAGATTATTTACTCTTCTGCCCAATTTTATTCCCGATTTTTGCTTAACGGGAGTGGAGAAGGCAATTGATCGATGGGCTGCTTTAGTGCTGCAAGCGTATAAGAAAAGCTATTATGTCAAGGAAAATGTTGAATCACTGAAGATCAAAGAAGATATTGTTAGTTATGCGAAATATAAATGGCCTTTGCTGTTCTCTAGGTTCTATGAGGCTTACAGGTAAGTTTAAACATGGAGATAACCTGAACGAGTGGTGTAATGTAACTTTTTCTGTAATATCATGTTAAATGAGAAAGACAATAGAATAGAAAGACAACATTCTGCCACTCGAGCAATAGTTTAACAAAAATTCTTTGCTTCTATAGTAAATCGTTTTTTTTTTTAAGAAATTCCGGTCCTAATCTGCCTAAGAACGATGTCATCATAGCTGTCAATTGGACCGGTGTTTACGTAGTCGATGACCAAGAACAAGTTCTGCTGGAGCTATCATTCCCAGAGATTACAGCAGTCTCAAGTCAAAAGACGAACAAAGTCTTTACACAAACCTTTAGTTTATCTACAGTTCGAGGTGAGGAGTTTACATTCCAAAGTCCAAATGCTGAAGACATCAGGGATTTGGTGGTTTATTTCTTGGATGGATTGAAGAAGAGGTGAGGCGATTGATTTTTTTTTCAAGATTTCTATTTTTAACGTATAAATATTTTTTTCAGATCGCGTTATGTGATCGCGATACAAGATTATCGAGCACCTTCGGATGGGTCGTCATTCTTGTCATTCCTTAAAGGTGATCTGATTATATTGGAAGATGAGTCTAGAGGAGATGCAGTCCTTAATAATGGTTGGTGTATAGGGCGTTGTGATCGTAGTCAAGAGCGTGGAGATTTTCCAGCCGAAACGGTTTATGTTCTTCCAACCCTCAGCAAACCACCACCCGATATTTTAGCACTTTTCAATGTTGAAGAAGCACATCATGGTCGTCGCTTGAGTATGGTTTCAAATGGAGCAACTGATCCACGCGACAGACCCCATTCACTCATGGAATATGCCTTGGATCATTTTCGGCTACCGCCGAAGCGAACAATGTCTAAAACTTTGACACTTGGTTCAAAGCGAAGCAGTGAAGAGATCTGGCGTTATTCACGCGAACCAATCAAAGCTCCATTATTGCGAAAGCTGCAGAGTAAAGAAGAACTAGCGGAGGAAGCTTGCTTTGCTTTTGCTGCAATCTTAAAATACATGGGTGATTTGCCGTCAAAACGTCCCAGGATGGGCAACGAGATCACCGATCATATATTCGATGCTCCTCTTAAGCATGAAATCCTGCGCGATGAGATATACTGCCAAATTATGAAACAGCTTACAGACAATCGCAACAGGGTGTCGGAGGATCGTGGTTGGGAGCTAATGTGGCTTGCAACGGGCTTATTTGCCTGCAGCCAAAGTCTTCTCAAGGAACTTCTGGTATTCCTGCGTACACGACGCCATCCCATTTCTCAGGACGCAATGCATCGCCTTCAGAAGACCATACGCAACGGGCAACGCAAATATCCACCACATCAAGTTGAAGTTGAAGCAATTCAGCACAAAACCACACAGATCTTCCATAAAGTCTATTTTCCCGATGATACAGATGAAGCTTTCGAAGTAGATTCATCGACACGCGCCAAAGATTTCTGCCACAATATATCACAACGACTGACGCTACGTACTAGTGAGGGCTTTAGTTTGTTTGTGAAGATTGCCGATAAGGTGATATCGGTGCCGGAAGGTGATTTCTTTTTTGATTTTGTTCGTCATCTGACAGATTGGATAAAAAAAGCAAGACCCATTAGAGATGGTTCGAATCCGCAATTTACATATCAAGTGTTCTTTATGAAGAAACTATGGACAAATACTGTGCCGGGCAAGGATAGAAATGCTGATTTAATATTCCACTATCATCAAGAATTGCCAAAGTTGTTACGGGGATATCATAAGTGTTCTCGAGAGGAAGCTTCTAAATTGGCAGCTTTGGTTTATCGAGTGAGATTTGGAGAGAATAAACAGGAACTGCAAGCGATACCGTAAGTTAATTTGGGGTTTCAAAAACCAAAATATAAAAGACCTCAGATATATTTCAATGGCTTAATTTCAAGAAAATTAATGAAATTAAGCTAAGGCATTATATAAGATCGATGTCTAGTTCAAATCTTTAATGGGGTTTTCCATGGGTAAATTCAGATTTCCGTCAAAAATTGATTTTTTCCCTGGCGCATGGAACGCGATTGGAATTAGTTAATTTTTGTTCATTGTATTCGTTCAACTTTGCGTTCATGTTAATGAGTGCGGTAGAGCTGTCAAATTTCCAGCTAAACATTTTTATGCCGAAAAATCCAGATTTGTAGATTTGAGTAAAATAAATCAATTTATTTTGCCCCATGGAACGAAAATTGGAAATTTGTGTTTTGACAGATCTAGATCAAAAATAAATTGATTTAATTTACCCATGGAATTTACCCCATAAGATTCTTTTGAGAAATAAAAAAAGGAGAAAATTAATAATATGTGATATTTTTGCAGACAAATGTTACGAGAGTTGGTCCCGGCAGATATTACGAAGATGCAAAGTGGAAACGAATGGAAGAGATCGATAGTGGCTTCATATAATCAAGATGGAGGCATGAGTTCTGAAGATGCGAAAGTGGCATTTTTGAAAATTGTTTATAGGTAAGTAAGTAAACCATTAGGTTTCAAGAAGTCTCTTTGTGATTTTATTATTATTTTCAAATATGGTTTTTCAAAGTTTCTTATTTTATTTTGTTATAAAGTAAAATTCGTCCCTGTATGGTATATCTAATTACTTTCAAATTGCAAGAGTTGTAAGAAATTTATAGGGGTTTCAAATAAGACGTTTTATTTTGATATTAAAAAATCAAGTCCTTTTTAGGGGAAAAGGATATTTATTTAATTGTAATGAGGAACCTATGCTTTTAACAAACGGTTGCATCAATTTATCATTTTCACGAAATTCTCCATGACTTATTTACAAATTTAAGGCTATAATCCTCGATGTCTTCATAACTCCCGTTTTTAAGGGCGTAAATGAATTGTGGATTATTAGTAAAGATCTTTCGTTTCACGTGGCCCCAAGGAAAATATCTAAAGGTGTTAAATCAAAGATCAAGGTCATGGCCAATTGTGATCATCTCTTTAAGAAATATCACGGACAAGAAACTTTTTCTAGGCAAATTCTGAATGGAAAATGTCTACTAAGGGTTTTCATCATTGAAAATTTTGTTTCCAGATTTAAAAGCGATTAAGAGTAAAATTTATAATGTTTGGTGTCAAAATGAAGCTGATATGTTGTAGATTTTTTTCTACTAACAAAAATACATTATTTAACCCAGAACTCTTCTTTTAGTTCGCTTTTAATTTTTCAATGATTAAATCGTTTTTAATGAACATCTAATAGTTAAATTCACATTTCGGAACATAGTTCCAATTGTCAGTTTCACTTTCAATGATCAACTCCAACCTCAAGTTCTTGATTCCAATCTAAAAGTAGATTCAGGAAGTTTTGTTTTAATGAAAGACATTTTTAATGCTGACCCCGACCTGTCAACATAATTCCAATAATTGGTTTCACTGATGAAAACTAATGATAGCTTAGTGGCCCCTAATTTGTTTAAATTTATGTTTCAAAAACTTTTTGAAGCGAGTATCGTTCCATTTTATGTAATATCAGATGTAAAAGATCTTATTTTTAAAATTTAAAAACCTAACAATTTAAAACTGAATCACAGAGTTTGCATCTGTCCCTTTTAATGTTTCCTGTAAGAAAAGGTTTATAAAGGGTGGTTAAATTTAAAGGACCGATGTTGATTTTAAATAAACCACAAATTATTTAGGAGATTACTTCTTTTTCATATAATGTTGCTATGGTTCAATTATTTATGGAACAAAATATCGGCCAAAATAATCAACACCTCCATCCGCTGTCCGAATTTTTGACTAAGCTTTTTCAATGGTGTCAAATAACATGATCTTGGCGGCCAACTGACATCGCCACCACGTGAAATAACATGACCACTGAATTTGTCGCGCAAAAGAGTCATCGTTTCGTCATCTGGCAGGTGGCACCGACCGTGTTCTGTTGAAACCACATATAATCCACATTCATATTTTCCAATTCCACGATAGCGAACACCATTCACAGCAACGGCCTGACCGGCCTCATTCTTTAAAAAACATGGCCCGATGATGTTGCCAGTCCATAAACCGCTTCAAACAGTCACTCTTTGTGGATTATAATTCACCTAAAGCATCTTTTTTTCTATTCGCAGACAGCGACGAATTGAATTACCCTTTTCTCCATGTATTTTTCAGCTATGATCTTTCACACAAAAACAAAACAAGAGTAGTATAATTTTGAGGTTATGTAGCGCGCGAACAATTTATTCGTTGCAGTGTGGATGGTATGTGGAACGCGAATAGAGATTGACAGGTCATCCACACTGCAATTCGTTACTACCAAACTGTTTTTACAAAATTTTCCTGTTTTAGAGAACAAAATGTAAATGTTATTATCCTAACATTATTGTCAATTGGTTTCTTATAATTTAAATGTGTTTTTGTTTGAAATTGACTTTTTGAAATGTGTAAAAACACGCTTGTTCGTCCATTCGTTCATTCGTTGTTCGCTCTCATGTGCAAGGCCTTTAAATGCGGCAATTCTTATTGACGAATCCACTGAGATGAAAATGTTCCTTTCGCGAACAGCAATAGTATTTTATGCAGTACGAGCTATGCGAGCATACACTGGGGGGTTTTCACATCTCCTACTGACCCGGTATGCTCAAATGTTTCCGATTGTACGCACATTTTGACGATTTAATTGACTTAGTGACCGATATGCATTTTGATTTGAACGCCCATTTTCATAATAAGCTTGAATAACTTTACCGCGTTGATCGATTGTGTTTCTTTCCTTGGTTCAAATTGAATTAGTCTGAAATTGAAACATGTTAAATGAAGTGCGCTTTAAATTAAAACCACCTTTATTTTTTTTTTGGACCGAGTTAACAGTTAAAAATTCAGAAAATTGGCATTTTATGAATTATCATTAACAAGAAAATGTTTTTCATCAAATTTCAAAGTAGAATTGACATATGTAACCATTTATTAAATAATATAGTATCATCCGACTTTAGATCGTTTTAAAAAAATATTTCTTAAGATATAGCTAAATAATTTTATTTCCAATTTATTTTAGATGGCCAACATTTGGATCGGCATTTTTCGAAGTGAAACAAACAACAGAACCAAATTATCCAGAAATGCTTTTAATAGCAATAAATAAACATGGTGTTAGTTTAATAAATCCCATTACTAAGGTAAGTAAAAAAATCTTGTTTATTTCTATTATTTTGAGTAAACTCTAATGCCTTTTACTTCATTTAATTCTATTCAGGACATCCTTGTTACTCATCCGTTTACACGCATCTCGAATTGGTCATCTGGCAACACTTATTTCCATATGACAATAGGTAATCTAGTTCGAGGCTCGAAATTACTGTGCGAAACGTCACTTGGCTATAAAATGGATGATCTATTAACATCATACATTTCATTGATGCTAACCAATATGAATAAAAATCGGACAATACGAGCAAATTAGTTTATAATTTTTAATTAATTTATTTTCTTTAAATTAAATTTATCTACATTTATATTATATGCATATTATTTCAAAATATTCTGTATTTTGTTATTAAATATTTTATTATTTTATAGAGTGCGTATAGTCTTTCACAGATTTCTATTTTTATTTTCTTGGGCCAACTGAACACGTTTTAATTTTAATCGTTTCAATTTTTTCCTCTTAAACTTTAATTTAATATTTTTTGTCTATGTTGTTTTTTTTTTTTGAATGTTTTGTGTTTTTCTCGACCGAACTTAGTTTAGTTGTTTTAATTTTTTGACTTGATTTGATGTATTAGTATGTAATAGTATAATCTTTAGTTATTTTATTATAATATCTTGTTTAGTGTTAAAAAGTGCAGCTTTTTTTTTAATATATTTTATGGTTTAACAGATAAAACAAAAATAAAAATAATAGAAATACATAATTAAATCGAACTGAGATTTGTAATATTTATAAACTATTTTAAAATGTTTGTAATGAAGAAATACAATTATTTACTACTTGAAAATATAGTTTTTTTTGTACAACTTTTAAATTTAAAAATAATAATTCATTCAACCACTCTCCATCACATACCAAGATCGAATGAATCTCTGAAAGAAAATCTTTGGTTGTTTGACGTTTCGTTGAACTGCTTCAAAATCACCGAAGTGGAACATGAGGTAATTTTTTTTCATTGGACGCGCAACGTGTCCAATCAGATGTACCTGACTAACATAGGAGGAGGAACCTTCCTTAAGAAACTAAACTTATACACAACCCTGGTCTAATTTTAAAGATTAATATGTACTACCTATACTTACTTTTGTATTCCAGCAGCCATAATTATTCCAAAGCATTTTTTTTGCCGACGAAAAAATATTAGGGTTTGATCACGATGAATAAAAACAGTTAAGATTAATTTGATCCAAACCTGAGTAGAAACAATTTAATTGTTTAATTGTTAGAATAACTATAATGACGAAGACGTCATGTCAGTATAAATAACTGTGACAGTTAACGGTGACAGTTTTAAATTTTTAAAATAACCGTTTTACTCCTATCTCTTTACATAATTACAGCTGAAATAACATTACATTGAGTAATTGTATAATGAAGTAGTTTTAATGATTAGTGACCAATACCATTTATCCAGCAAAAAAAAAAGATTTAACTAACATCAAGGTTTTAGTTTATTTAAATTTTAAGGTATAAAGTACTTAACGAAAGACCACAAAAACTGCTAAAACCTAAAATCAATCTAAAACCCTTGGGTGGACAACTCTTAGTCGGACAAATGTGCCACGTCGATGGGAGCTTTTACTATACTTACTTACTTACTTAAGGTGGCGCTATAGTCCTGTGTGAACTAGGGCCTCACCCAACAAACTTCTCCATCTAGCTCGGTCCCTAGCTAGATGTCTCCAGTTTCGCGCTCCAAGTTGGGTGAGGTCACTTTCCACTTGTGCGTGCCACCTGATCCGCGGTCTTCCTCTACTGCGTTGTCCTACTATACCAGATACCTTACTATACTTAGTTTGATCAATTAACAATTGCAAACAGTTGCTACTTTCTTATTCTTACTTTTCTTCACACTCTTCAAGAATTTGAAACCAATGTGCACCAACAACTCCTTTTCAAATCTTCCGTTTTTTCGTAATTCTCACACTTTGTCACTGATATAGGAAAGGTATACAAAATCCTTTGAGTGTGTGCTTATTTTAAAAGAAAACAAACAACAAGAACCAAAGCAAAACATCCAAAACCAAATTATTCGCCTTTGTATAGAATGAGCGTACATAAAAAATAACAAAGAATCTCTTTGTAATCTCTCTTTCCCCATTCAAAACTTCCACCAATAACCAGTATAGTTTGTTGACAATTGCCTAGATGCCGTGTCTATCGTTCTTCCTCATTTCATATGAAAATTCCTCCGATCAAGTAAAATAAATTCTATTTTATCTACCAGGCGACCATGCTGACGAAGGAGGTATATTTTTAAATTTTGCTTTGCTTAGCATTTCGTCATAAAAATTAAAACCTACTTTTTTTTTACTTTCCTTCTTTAACCAATACATATGTACATATAATAATTTGTGTTTTTTGTATTCTTCAACGTTACTAATATTAAAACAATTTGACAAGAGTGGGCGTGGTGGTGGTCACTAACATTAAATAGTATTAAAGTTAGCATTTGCATATATAAAAAAAAGAGCTAAGAGAGTTGAAGAAAGAAAATAGAAATAAAGAGCTGAAAACAAAACAAAAATATTCCTTCTGCAGCAGCATGATCGCCTGGTGCATAAAATAGAATTTGTTTTTCTTTTTTTTTTGTAAGATAAACAAGCAGTTGGAATGGAGGTGGTGTGACTTAGGATTCATGAGAAGCACTTTTCAAAAAAAAAAACTTGAAGAAATCAATTTGAAAAAATTGCAAAAACAAAAATCAAGTATGGATTGTGTTCTCTAGATTCACAAGTCTTAAAACTATTTAACATGTCCATAGAAAAATTAATTTTATTCATTTTCTAGGCAGCCATACGTATTGTTCATCACCATTATCGTTTAGAAATAATTAATAGTCCTTACTTTCCGAAATGTGATCTCAACTTCAATCTAACTACAAATTAAATGAAATGAAGATGGCACAGTTCATCTGAAGGTAAGTCCTTAATTACTTTGTTGGTATTTCTAGTATTTTTGTATATCAGGTAGTGATGGGTAGTATGGGCATTATTTTAAAAACGAAGTTAAGGAAAAGCTTTGCAAGCTGTTGCAGCAATAAAAAAGAACGTAATATCAAGTGTTAAAATGAATAACATACCTGTAATTTGAGTTATTCTAAAAAAATATAACATTTAAAATTAAAATTATTTATTCGTGCTTGTGTTGTCCGAAAGTCGTAGAAAAGTCAGCGCTGCCGGCCGTATTTATTTCTTATTAAATTTGTGAGCTTTCAACTGAATGAATTCGTTTAAAATGTTTTTAAATTAATTCTGAAAGATAGTTAAAAATAATACGAAAGTAAATATACCAACATCAACAAATACAGGTAAGTTTCAAAAAACTTGTACGGTTGAACATATTGAGATTTTTTGGCTCAACTTTACTTTACCGCTGCACGAATTTTCACACTCGTTTTTCTTATTTGATATACATAAGTTCAAATAAATAATAATTATCGCAATTTTAGAGCGAGGAAACATTTATTCATATAAATTAATTATTAATTAAAAATGCTTCATGCTGACATTTTCCCGGTTTATTATTTCAGTATTGTCATACATGATTTTTTTTGGAGATTTTATTGATTATTTTAAATTTGATTTTTAAACTATTCATACATTTAAAGAAAATTTTATTGAATTTATGGTAGGTGCTTTTTAAATAGAAGAATATAAAATAAAAAGAAGTATTATTGTATTCTAGTATTTAAATGCGAATGAAACTTAACATATACCCAACTTTACACCTACCCCAAATCCTATACAAGCAGGGGGGTTATAGGGGGCAGAATACCCTCTTACATACCTCTGTTAGAACACTATTCATTCAAAAAACTGTTTAAAGCATGTATGTACATATAGTGGCTCTAAAAACAAAATACAAAAAAGTAGGGTTAAACACAAAAAGAAACAAATTTTGAATGACTTTACTGTAATTTTCGAATATTCTTTTTTTAATATTGTAATAATATAAAAACATTTCGAAATCATTTTATGTATTACATTTTAATAATTTTGTGTTAATTTCCGAATTTGTTATACAGAAAAAGACTAAATGTAATAAAAAGAATTGAAATATGCATAATATTGAAATTTCACGTCATGGGGTCAAAATGTACCCCAGAGCATGTTTGAACACTCATATATTTTTACTTGCGACATATAAAAACTATACGGCAAATCTTACATTCCTAAGAAATTTCGAACACGAGATTTTAATTAAACATGACATTACGATGATACAGAAGTCGACCCCCTGATTCCGTCCGTCTGTCTGTCCACGCCCCTATAGACCAAACGATTGAGTCGATTGAGTTCAAACTTGGAAATTAAAATTTTAAGCTGATTGGCGTTAGGCGTTTTTTTCAGTTTTTAAGATCAAATAAATTAAAATTTTCTCAAAAACAAGCGGATAGATTTGTTATTAATTTTCTCTACAAATATTTTTCTTAACTTGGATTCTTTAAATACAAAAAAATATTTTTGTATTGCTCCACAAGGGTACCCCCGGTAGAACCGTTATTTTGTTTTTAAGTTTTCTCACGAACTAATCAACCGATTTAAATAATTTTGTTTCTGCACAAGCTCTTATACTTACTCAACAATATTGAAAATCAAAAATGTCATTGTTTTTTTTTTATTTTTAAAAAAATATTAAACATTTTTTTTTCGAAATTCGATATCTGGAAAATGGGTCATTATTTTTTTACGAAACTGAAAAGTAAATCGTATATTAAAGCACTAAATAACTGCATACTAAAAATATTTTTAAACTCAAATTAATAAATTGTATATACATATACAAAATTAGTTTTTAAAAAAACACTCGATTTTCGCGATTTTTAAATAAAAAATATGAAAAATTAAGGTTTTTTGAGAAATCAAATGGAACTTATATTTTTTAAAATTAACCTTTTTTTGCAGGTACATTTTTAAAATTTGTAATAAAATAATGTGCATCTTAGTCTTACATTTACACATTTCAAGGGCTAAAGTGACAACTTTTCTTATCTATTAATGCGAAGAACTACAAAAATTAAAAAACCCAGAAAATGAGAAAGGATCTGTGGCCTATTTCACCAACTTACAAATTGTAAACTACAAGTGCTTTTTTAACAAATTTGTAGAAAAATTTGTTTTTTCTGTTTCACGAGATAATTGTTTTACAAAATTGTAGTTGTAGATTACAAAGGGAAATTTGTAAAAATTTCATTATTTGCGTTTCACTAAAACGTTTTTTTGTTTGTAGTTTACAAATACAAATTTGTAAAATAAATTTTTGTTTTGTAAGTTTGTGTTCCACCAAATCAAATATATTTACAATTTTGTTCAGTTTATTAAAATTTCTTACAATAGAAAGATGATGTGTAGATTTCATTACAATTTGTAATTTGCAATAAGAATATTGTCTGCAGTTTAAGAATGTCGTTACGTCGTCGCAGGCATTGTAGCACCGATAGCGATTTAAGTGACCATTTCGTGCAACATATATGTACGTAGACGAAGACAAATTTATCGACCGCGTATAAATTATGCAATTTCTGATACTTTTACATTCAATGAAAAGTTTCGCTAGAAACGTGTAAAGGCGGAGGAAATAATAGGACAAATTGCAAATGAGACTGAAAAAAACGTTTCATTGACACCGATGCAGCAATTTCTTATAGCTTTACACTGGCTTGGAAATGGAAACCAATATCATGGGATCGCAGATATGCACGGTGTATCTAAATTGTAATTTGTAATTGTAGTTTACAATTACAAATTTGTGATTGTAATTGTAATTTGGTGAAATAGACCACATATATGAATAATTTTCGGAATTTTTTGACGTAATTTTTTCGAACACAATTTTCGGGAGTTAATTATTACTGTCGTTATTAGTCTGCTAACTCGTAGATGCTAGAAAATATGTTTATTGTAAAGGAGTCAACAAAACTTAAAAATTGTAGAGAAAAATGTTTGGTTCTTGAATTTAAGGAAATAGGTGCATTTAAGTAAATAATTTCTCTAAAAATTAAATAAAACAAATTAAGGTAAACAAATAAGTTAGTTTTGTGTGGCACTCACAAATTACACGTTTCAGAATCTCTTTACACATCAAATCTCAAGAGATTCAAAACTTTTATATATCAGTAGTATGAAACGTTCATTATGTTTTTCAATTAGCCATTAGTTTAACAAAAGTGTCAATTTTGTTGTTTTCGGGACGTTTTTTTTTATTGAAATTCGTGTTTAAATCTCAGTTTTAGAACATCTAAAGCAAATTCACTTCAAAAAGTAGATTTATTTAATTTTTTAAGATCTTAAAAGTTTTTGTATTCAACAACTAACAAATCTTTAGATGAAATCTTTAATTATATCATGGCTCATATGACCCCCTCCCGTGGATCGTCTATTGGTAAAAAGTTTATGAATTTGTTCTGCGTTATTGGAAAAGGGCTGAATTTCCGATTCATATTATGTTCTTTGTCGAGTCCCCAGTTAAAAGTAGTACTTTTAGCAAACAAAGTTTAAGGAAGTAAAATACAAATTCTGTTTTCACATATAAAAAATAAATAATTAAAAATATAATGAGAGTCATATCCATTAACGCAATACGATAGTTTTGAATTCAAGGTAGTTTCTAGGACCTATCCCAGGAGGGGTCATGACCCCTACGACCCCCCATGGATACTCCATTGCTTAATTAAGACATTATATCCCTGGATAAAACCACTACCCCTAGCCATTTGGCTACTTTCGTTTCTTTAGGAGTTGATCGATCATCATTTCCAATTTCGTAGGGTGCCAGCCAATTTTCTGTGGATCTGTTGCCTCAATCATCGTCGTCCATGTCTTCATAATCAGATTCTTCTAACTGGATATAGTTTTCATCACCTTCGTCAGAATTAATGTCCAGCATGGCTTCCAAAGATATTTCCCTTTCGTCTTCATTACCTTTGTTGAAACGTTTCAGTAGTCTGACCAAATTTGACACCAAGAAGAAGAAGTAACCCCTACTTTACTGTTACTAACCACTAGTTTTATCAAATATAAAAAGTTATAACTCACTTTTTCTTCATTTAGTATTTTAAATAAAAAATTTGTCAAATACCGCCAAAACATAACATTGACAGCCAAAATAGTCAATTGTAATTGAATAACAAATTAGAAAAAGTGGACCTTTTTACACGAAAAAAAAATTAACCTACTCAACTTCTTGAGAATCCAGTGGAAGGGACAGAGAGGCGCTTGAACATTGTGAACATGTTTCTAATTAGGGCTTATTTAAGAATATATGTTCGAATGACCTGAAAAATGAAATGTCGATTAAAATATCAACATTACTCATCCCATAAATGTTTGAAAATCATTTATAAATAGCATAGATGTGAAAAAAACATGTATCGAAAACATTTTTTTTTTTATTTTATAAAAATCTTAAAAATACCTTAAAGCTAGACAAAAATTCTTAAAAAACTAACGTAAATTTCAAAGACTTAAAAAAATATTTTACTGGCTCTATACGGGTGCTCTAAGTTAATCCATTATCTTATAACTACTGCCTTTCGGCCTAAGAACAATTTTAATACTAAATAACAATAACTTAATCTAAAACCAAGATAGCTTAAAAAAAAACTTGGTATCTTTATCATTATTTTGTATTTTATATAAAACTTAAAACTAAATTTAAAAAAAAACCGAAACCCATTATAATTCTTAAAGCTACTAAAAACTAACCAAAACCAATAATACTACTTAAATTACTTAAAAACTAGCACAGCTACAGTAAGTTATTATTATTATTTTTTTTTTTTTTGGTGCCATCCCTGACTTTCCCTAACCTAGTCCTTTAACCTATGTAAGCCGGCTAAGACCAAACGCCCTAGACAGCTTTAAATGTCATTCTCAATTTGAAGCCACCAAAACTGGTCCTCCTGCCTTAACCTATCTCTTCGGTCCCCTTTCGGAAACAGTCCTACTGAACCGAAGGCGCTCGGCTCCGTCCAGTGCGAGGACTTCTCGACTGTAAAGAAGTCGCCTATCTACAGTTTTACGGCTGACGTGGTAGATTAGCGAAACCACCTCCCTATCCTGTATCAGCCCTCAATTGTCAAAATAGAGGAAAGCTTCGGTCGGAATGTTGCCATTTAAACGTGCACTTTCGTAGTACTCATTGTTGGGGTAGTAAGCCCTAAAAATTAACTTGTTAGTCGACGACATCGCTCTCGCAATGTGACCCCTACCAAGCTCCAGCAAGAAATTATCGATTCTGTTTATGTTAGCTCTGCTGTATAGAACCTGGTTGGAATAGTAATGTTTGTACTCCGACTCTGGTGTTCTGTGTAGTCCAAGGCAACGTCGTCGCAGACATTGTCTATCAAACACCCGAATCTTTTCCATTTGAGATGGGGCAACTCTGAACCATACCGGACACCCATAAGCAATCATCGGACGTATAAGGGCCATGTAGCAAATCACCTTCACCCTGCTGTTAAGACGGCTGCTAAAAAACAACCATTTTGTCAGGGCAAAGGCTCCCCTAGCTCTGGCTAGAGCAGCACTCATATTATGTCTGTCGAAAAACAAGTACTGATCCAACCAGATGCCAAGGTACTTTACTACACTTTTATTCGCCAGTGGCTGTCGATTTGGTCCAACGATCACTAGGTTTTTCCAGTTCTTTCTCGTATCCCTTGAGGCTTCATGCAGCGGAGTCCTGAACAGAATAGTTTCGCATTTCTGAAAGTTGATTTTCAACTTCCAGTCATCGTGATATTGCTGAATCTTGTCGAAGTCACACTGCAAAAGTGTCTTGATAACCTCAATTTTTGGGGCCGTTCTGTACGCAATTAGGTCGTCGGCGTACGCTATTGCCTGAGTCAGACTTCCTATCAAAACACTGGTGTAAATGCTGAACAAGATCGGCGAGTTAACCGCTCCCTGTTGAAGACCATTTTTAATATCAAAGATTTTGGTAGATGTTACATTGCCAATTTTGACAACGTATCGAAAACATTCTGGGGTACAAATGGACCTTATGACACGATTGTACCGATTTTTGCCATTATGTAAGGAGGTTAATTTGGGACCAATTTATTAAATTCAAATATGTTTGTTTTTATAGTTAAAGTATCACAAGATCCCTAAAATGTTTTAGTACCCTAAAATTGAACCATGTATTAACGTCGTGAAAACTTAGGGCCAACATAAATATTTGCACTTTCCTTGAAGTATTTTTCGGTATTTTTCAATTTTTGTAAATCTTTAAGCTTTATTCTATAGTTATTAGGCGTTCGTTCTGTGCTTAAATTAAAAAAATATTTGTTTAGAGTTTTTAACTTTAACTTTTTTAATTTATTAAAACTTCCTACTTGTGTTGAATCATTTCAAATCTTTTTCAATTCTAATACTAATGAGGAAAAACCCGATTTGAAAAACATACAAAAGAAAAACTAAGTTCTCATCATTAGTGCAATGCATTTCCTATAGTAGCTAAACTATAAAGGGTGATGGGAAAATGCATTTCCCTTCTACCGCTAATTCCGTGCTAAATAATTTAAAAAAATAAATCTTCAACCATCAACAAAACAAGAGAAAAGATTCTCATCCGTCAACTTTACGTTCTCACGGTTAGGTTGCATTAATTTTCTTATGAATACGCGGTGCTAAATCTCTTCCTCCCCCCAAAATAAATTTTAAACAAAAAACAAAAAAAAAAACACAAAACTTAGTAAATAAGATACACTGGGGTTTTCCACTATAGCTCCCTCCTTCCATTCATTCACCTCACTTATTACGCGCCAGGTATCCTCAAAACGAACGACTCCAATCCATTAATTTGCATTGTTACAATTTTTATGCCATTGCCATCCAACTTTTATTTTGTTGAATATTTATATATTATGTATACCTTCGTATACTTTTGAGGTGAAATAAAAATTATATACATGACTTAAGGACAGAAGAGTTAGATATGTAGCTTGAATTGAGGGGGAGATCATCATGATGGGAGGAAAATAAATTATCATTTTTTTTTCTTAAAAGATTTCCCACACTGATTTCATCCACCTTTTTTTATTCTTTTTCGTGTTGTCAGTCATTGGTTATTGTCGAGGTGAACCGTGTCTTAATTACTTCCAAGCACACTATAATTTTATAGCAGGAGCTACCTCTAACATCGACATCACCGCTCCGCGCCGCGGATAGCAGTACAAAATTACAACTTTTAAAATTCTCCAACTTAAGGGTAAAATAAAGTTTTGTACTTAAGTCTTTCGTTTAAGATTTTCTCGGAGAGAGATTTTCCAACGAAATACAAAGATGCAAAGAAGAAACTGTAAAAATAAAAGGAATGAAGCTGCAAAAATTCCTGGTCAATTAAGAAACTTTTTAGGGAGTTTGAATTTGTTAATTTTTGTCGCATGGTGTTGACTTGGAGTGTTCACTCAAGCTGAAAAGCCAGGCACACTTATGTACATAATGCCATGTACATACATACGTATGTAATGTGGGGAGTAAAATATATTTATTTTTAGGAAAAAGATTCTTCAATGTCTTTGCTTTATTTGTTCAATAAAGTAGCGAAGAAAACCAACATGAGTTTTTACAATACATTTTCATTTTGTATTTAAAAACAAAAAAGGGAGTTGAGTTATAAAGCGAGATTAAAATATTGCTTTAAGATATATTTTGATCAAAAACACTTACATATGTATATACAACATATATATATATAACATAATTTAGGTGTATAACTCCAAGCTTAAATACAGTTAAAAATATAATTCAATAATATTAATTTAATTTTAATTTTAATCAAAAATAATAGTTACAAAAAGAAAGCAATTTCTAAAAGAGAATAATATACAATTAATCAAGTCGTCATCATCATGAAAAAGTCTCGAAATACTGCCTCAGCTTTACCCTGAACAGGGTCCTGGAACTTATCATTCTAACCGATTGTGGAAGGGAATTCCATAGTCTAATCGCATTAATAAAGAACTGACGCTCGGAAATTAAATATTTGTATCGAATGGGCACAAGGTCACAGCTTCTATTGGAACGCGGGAAACTTATTTTATTATATAGGTACGAGGGTTGACGCGTTAGCATAACGTCATAGAGCAATGTAATCGTTCTTTGTTTCAGGATATTGTCAATTGTTAGGCCATATATTGATTTTGGCGAGAGCAGAAATGTGGTCAAACCATCTTCGTCCATAGACATATCTAGCAATGCTGTTGTAAGCTACATTTAAGATTCGTTTATGCTCAAAATCACAGTTCGAAAAAATTTCACAGCCATATAATAAAATTGGCATGAGTAGAGTTTTTGCAAGAATTTGTCTTGTAATTAAAGGCATTATTCTTTGTGTTGATAGATCCCTGTGGAACACCTCTGCACAAGGGAAGAAAATCAGATACTGTATTATTACATACAACTGCTTGAAATCTATCGCTAAAGTAAGAAGAAACCAATTTAGTAGAGGAAGATGAAAATTTGAACTGTGAAATAAGTTTGCTACATAGGATTTCATGATTCACTGTGTCGAAAGCCTTTGAAAAGTCTAATAATGTAAGGAACGTCATTTCATTATTATCAACCGACTGTCTTATTTCTTCAACGACGTTTATTAATGCAGTAGTACAGCTGTGTTTAGCACGAAAACCTGACTGATTAGGGCAAAGCAAGCAATTCATTTTTAAAAATCTCTGAATCTGATTGCTCATTATTCTTTCAAGGACTTTTGATAGATAGGGCAGAATGGCGATAGGTCTATATTCCTTATTGCTTTTTAAAATAGGTATAATTTTTGCTCGTTTCCAGACATTGGGGAAGATACCAGTCATGAAGATTGTGTTGAACAAATGTGTTATATATTTCAATATAATAGGAAGAATAGCCTTAATGAAAACAGGATGGATCTCATCTAAACCAACGGAACTAGACTTTATTGACAAGCAGCTTTCCAAAACGTCAGCATCTTCAACAAATTGAAAATAGAAAGAGTTTGGTGTATCCGAATTCAAAATTGAGTCTTCCGCTCGAGGAGCAATAGTATCTTCGGAATAGTTAATGGTTGGGGGAGAGGTAAATATTCGGTTAAGCTCATTAGCATCAACATTTAAAAGGTCGTTATTACTTTGTTTTCCAATTCCGATTTCTTTCAAATTTTTCCATAACTTGTTTTTTGCAATCGAAGGCTGAAGTCGCGAGGCATAAAAACGTTTTTTAGCTTCACGTATTTCAAGTGTTACCTTATTTCGTAGAACATGATATTCACGAAATAGAGCAACTAGTCTGAAACGCTTCCAGCAACGATAAGCCCGATTTCGCAAGTGGATTAAGTTTTTGACTGTATCCGTAAACCAAGGGTGTTCTGTCTTTCTAGACTTAATCAAGACAAGAGGAACATGATTATTGAAAACATTGATTATGGAAGTTTGAATAAAATCAGCTTGATCATTTGCGGAGATCATATTGTATACACGATACCATTCGATTGATCTTAAATCATTTTCAAGTATAACCATATTAATATTTTTGAAATCTCTTATATAGTTGACTGTATTTTCAATAATAGGTTCACATTGGTAAGTTAAGTGGATAAGGTCATGATGTGAAAAACATGGAACAAATAACTGATTGTAGACAAGAATATTATTAGGATAGCTTACAAAAAAGGCATCAAGCAGTGTACTATTGTTGTTAGAGAAGTGAGTTTGAATCCCTTTCCAAATTTCTATATAACAATTATGTTCAATTTATTAAAACTAAACGAAAATCTAATACAAACCTTTTTAGGAATCTTATTAACTTACAGCACAAAAAGTAGGTTTTCCAACGACAATGCACTTTTATCAGAGCTTTTCCTATGAACCTAATGAAATCTCTAATTTGTTTGCTGATTAATTTCAACTTTCAAGGTGTACTTGTATTGGTGAAGTAAATGATGAGTATCTCAAACCTACCCGTCATTGATCATTCAGCCTCCTGGAATTTTCTTAAAAGAGTGGAAAATTTCGGTAATAACGCTTGCATGTAAAGCTGATGGAAAAAAAAATGAGGTGCAAAATTATGGACCGATTTCTAAACTTTCCATCATTCCAAAGATGCTTGTCTTGTCAAAGACATATTTACCGTGTGTGCACACGGGTTTTGGAAGTGTAGATCTACTGTTTCAAATTTGGTTGAATTTATGAACTTCTGTATAAACTCTTCAGAAGATAATAAACAAATTCATACAGTAGGTATATTCTGTTTTTACAAAGACTTTTAGTAAGGTCAACTTAAAAATCCTCTTAAGAAAACTTCAGTCCTATGGAATAAGTGATTCGGTTCATATTTATTTCGCCTGTTCTTCCGAAATGTCCTAGGTAATTTTTGTAACCTAAATGATCTTAATTTAAATATAGATAAATGTGTGTTAATGTCCTATAATAGGTCTTTATATCATATAGTTCCATTATATTCTTTGGAAAATGTTGAATTTAAAATCGTGCCTGATGTTAAGGATCTTGGTGTCATCTTTGATGAGAAACTTACATTAAAAGTTCTTATTAATTCCGTTTATTCCAAAGCTTATTCAATTTTGGAATTTTCAAAAAGAAATTTCGTAGGTTGTAAAGATCCTTTTCCTTATATACTCCTAAGTGCATTTAAAGTAGTATTGTTAGGTCTTTGTTGAAATATGCTTGTGCTGCATGGAACCCAACAACATAATGTAATATAAATAGGATAGAAAGTGTTTAAAGGAACTTTTTGCACTTTGCTTCGGTTGTGATAAAATAATTTAGCTTTAAGACTTAGGCCATTACTATTTGCGGTTGCACATAGAACGTCTTATGGATTACGAGAGCCTTTAAGTTTTTCTTGTAATTTTTTTTAAATAAAGCTTATTATAACCTAGAAATAAGATTAAATATTATTATTTTTAAGAAGTTTTTGTTGACTTATTTAACCTACAAATTTGTTTCTAGAACTTAAAATTTATATTTTGTATCTGTTGACTATCATTTTGGTTTTACTGTGGATGGAGAAGAAAATAATGAAGAAAAAAATCAAATCATATTTAAATGTGGCATTAAAGGTAAAAATGCATTTGTGTCGAAAATTACTTTCAATATTGTTTATTATAATTATAATTTTGTGTATAACTTTTGAAGCTCACTTTTTGGGGCTTGAAACTTTAAGTGCATAAACAGTGTCTTGGAAAAATATTGTACCCAAAAAACATACATACATATGTAATGTATGTAAATGTTTTTATATGTCCCTTGGTACTTGGTTAAGTCAGAATGAGCACACATAAATTCCGTCAACATATTTCGGCTCAAGATACCTTGTAATGGTTCAATTGTTATTGTTACAAAGATTTTCTAAACAAAAACGTACATATATACATTTCCAGGCCTTCATATCTTCAAAAATTCCAATTTTGGAAATCTCATTTAAAAAGTATGTATTAGATCTCATTTCACTTAAGAAATGGAGATGGCAAAATATAAACTTTCGGAAATTTTGATCTTCAGACCAAAATACAGAGTAAGGATAGACTAGACAGGTTTGAATTTAAAACGTGTTTTATTTTTGATTTATTGAGTCCAAATCAAAACAACTAGATCTTTCTACTTAAAGTCTTAATATCAGGTTGTTATTCTAGAGTATTTCTGTTACCCCATCCACGTAAAATTCAGATTTCATGTACAGTGGTGGACAAGAATTTAGCACACTTGTTAAAGAAAATAAAAACCATTTAATTTTCAATTTGTTTTCTTATTATGAAATTAGTTATATTTTATTTACATTACATATACATAGCACTATGTTTTCATAGTACTTTATTAAATATGTTTAACATCTGTAAGAAGAAAAAAGTATGGAATGTAGAAACATCAATTTTTCGCCTGGACACGAATTTAGCACATTCAGCAGTTTTTTGATAAAATTTTACTTACCGTTATCAATTCTAAGTTTTTCTTAGTATTTGGTAGGGAACCCTTTATTTTGCAGTACAGAAGCAATTCTTCTTGGCAAACTTTCAACCAAAGCCTCACATCGTGACTTTGGAATTGTATACCAAGCATTTTGAATATCCTGCCACAATTGTGTTAAATTGGTTGGTTTTTTTGCTCAATGTGATGTTCAACATCATTCCACAAATTCTCGATCGGGTTAAGATCGGGTGATTGTGCTGGCCACTTCAAAACGTCGATTTTATTCACCTCTAAGGCACACTTCACTAACTTTGAAGTTGTTTTAGGGTCGTTGTCGTGCATGAAGCGCCATAATAACGGCAAATTGTCTTCTGCGTAGGGTATCATATGATCCAACAGGATATCTCTGTACACGTTCTGGTCCATTTTGGTGTCAATTTTTACGATGGGGCCAACGCCGTGCCATGAAAAAGCAGACCATAACGTTGCCTCCACCGTGTTTCACCGTCTTAATGGTGTACCTTGGATCATATTTCCTGTTTTTTGGACGCCATACATATTTTTTCCCATCCGATCCGACCCGCAGAATTTGGATTCATCGCTCCAGAACACGTTTTTCCAAAAACTAATTGGTATGTCTAGGTGAGCTTTGGCAAACTGTAACCTAGATTTCAGATTTTTTTTGATACAAGTGGTTTTCTCTGAGCAACGCACCCACGTAGATTGTTTTTATTTAATCGGCGTCTTATGGTCCTTGAGGAAACATTTACTCCATAGTTCGTTGAAAGTTCGCTTCGAATGGCACTGGAGGTCTTAAACGGATCCTTGGTCGATAACCTATAAATAATTCTATCTTCATTTGTAGTTGTCTTTCTGGCCCGGGGGTTTTGTTTAACGTTTTCAATCACTCCAAACTTTTTGAAATGATGAAGGGCATTATAAACCAGCTTCCTGGAGCATTCTAACAACTTAGAAATGTCTGTTACCGTCCGTCCTTTTGACTTCATTTTCAAGATCAGACTTCTTTTTTCCTTTGAGCACCATTTTACTTTTGCCATGACTAATTAATTTTTTTTGTATTGTTTTTAATATAGATAATTAAAGGAATATTTAATTACCTCAAAAATTATTATTTTCTTTAAAAAAAAACACAACAATTAAAAATACACTCTTTGATTGCAAAACGGGTTAAATTTATGTCCAGCTGAAAACAACGCAAATCACAATCAATCTTCATTTTTCGCAAAACGGTATTTTACTTTTCAATCATTTACACATTTTTATTACCATATAAGGTAGTCATAGTAACAACATAAAAATGAACCGTTACTTGCAAGTAATAAAGAATTGAAAGTAGAAAAATACTTGTACTCTTTTCAATGTGCTAAATTCGTGTCCACCACTGTATATTCACGTAAAATCATTATAATTTGGTGGAAAATCGTATCAATCATATATGCATATGATTATTTGTGCTATTAAATTTAATTTCATTCGATTGAGAAAAAAATGCATTTTGTGTAAGAATGTTGTCCATTTTTTAGAAAAACAACTTAGTATTTTCAAACCTCTTAAAAATATTAAAAATATTATCTCTATCCTTGCCTACATTTTTATTTGGTCAAATTATAATCAACGACACTTTGAATTTTCCTACACAATTAATTTTAAGTTATCAAAATAAATTAAAGTTTTATTTCAACATCTGTTTTTATTCCCGACATTTTTAGTGGATAACCAATTTTAATAAATTTTAGCAGAATTTTTTGAAAGTTTTTTTTTCATGCAAAAATACACATTTGATTTTTCTAAAAACATTATCTTGAGTTATTAAAAAAAATTTGAATTAATTTTGCAGTCGATAAATTCACCTATTTTCGAGATATTCTGATCGAACATCACTTTTTACCAATTTTGTGTAGTATTTTTTGTAGATTCTTATTTTTTTAAAACTAGCCGTTGGATTTTTCTAAATACTAAAAACAATATTTTTTATAAAATAAAATAAGTTTGAATGCAATGGGGCGTATTCATAGAGAATTACTAAAGTCGTGATTTCTTGATCTATAGTTTGAGGCTTGTTGGTTAAATAAACACAGCTCTTATTCATAGTCAATTGTTCTGCTGTGTTTAGTAAAACCCAAGGTTAAGGTTGCATTCTACTACAATTATACTTCAAATGACAGGTCAAAGCAAAAAATACTGTTATATTTTCAATATTTTTATTTAGTGCTGTCATTCCTCAAATTGATGTCGAAAAAAGTAAGTAAAACAAAACTAATTAATACAAAATATAAAAAAGCAACAAACAACGTTCTATATACGTATAAAACGTGAACGGCAGGAAAACTGGTCTTCAATTGCGGTATTAATCTGCATTTTTCTGGACAGTAAGTTGACGTACAATTTATTTTGTATGATTTACTTTTTCAATTTACAAATAATACTAAAGTATGACATTTGGCTGTGATAATAACTACTTAAACACAGCATTTCCTGTGTTTATAGTTAAACCACAGGCTTAGCCCTAAACTTAGGTTTAAATTTATTTTTAAATAGCCTTAACTTTAGACATGCTTAATAACAACTTAGCAAGAGTTTAGTAAACATCTATGAATATGTCCCAATATCTTTAATTGTTGACAATATATTCAAGTTGAATTTTTTTTTTAATTTTTATTTTTTGTAAAAAAACAGTTGCTTCGATTTTTCTCAAAATTTTACCAGATACATATCAAAAACGATATTTTTGATGCATTAATTTATTTTGAATGTGATATTAACGTAATTCAAGGTGACAACTATTTTTTCTCAGTTTTTCGGATTTGGAAACAATTTTTTTTTCGAATTTATACTAATTTGGGATCACGTCACAATGTACATATAAAATATAAAACAGGCGCTAACGTTATTGTTTCGAGAGATATTAGGATAACACCAAACTTTTAACTTTTTTAAAAAATTGATATAATGAAAAAAAAACTTTTTCAGGACATCTTGATACTATTATCTGCAAGACAATAAGATCAATAATATGTTCACGAGTTTTTGAGGTATGGATGACTAAAAATAAAGGTGTCCCAATAAACACATATGTACATCTTTCTAAAACCTTTGATTTATATTCTAAGGACTTTGAAACTTCGAGAAATGTTATGGAAATTTAATATTGAATAAGTACTAAGATTTAGTCATCTTCACTTTGATTGATGTGAAAATATGAAATGGGATTATAGAAATCTGAGGAGTATATTTATATGAACAAAAATATTAAACAGAGAATTGTAAATTCTAAATGTAAGCTTAAAAAATAATCCCTTTGGTTTTCCAATCAATGTTTTATAAATCTAGAAACCCCTAAACTGGAAATCTTAGTTCAAATAAAACAAACACAAATTTAGGTAAATTAATTTTCTGCTAGAATTTGGTTTCGAAGTGTATTCCTGCAGAAATAAGTTTTTTTATAGACCCCAAAATATTCTTATAAGTAATAATTCTCGAAAAAAAATATTTGTTTCAAAAAGTTTTATACAGTGTATTTACAAAAATAACAAACAAGTACCAATCTCCGTCTTAAAAAGGCTGATAAGAACTTAGCTGAAACATGATGTGTTTTTCCTTATCCTTTGTTACCGTGATTCCTCCACTGCATTCCTCCACTTAAACAGTTTAACCGCAAAATTCGCGCTTATGAGAATGTGGATTACAGATATTTGTTATTTAACCGTACTATGCGAATGTGGAATGTGATGCCACGCTCTATCATTGGAATGTTCAAGAATCCATAAAAAACTTTCATTCTATCCTCCATTTTTTCCTAATGCTCATACTATATCCCATCAGGCATATTAAGGGTAATAAAAAAGTGAACGCATAATATAATGGGGTTTTCTATAGGTAAATTCAACTTTAAATCAAAAATTGATTTTGACATGCAAACGAGTGCATTATAGCAGTCAAACTCCCAGCCAAACATTTTTTAATCTGTCAAAAAATCCAGTTCTGTAAATTTGATCTTAAATCAAAAATAAAACAATTTATTTGTCCCAATCAATGCAAAAGCAGGTGAAATTTGTGTTTTGCAAGATCTAGATCAAGAACAAATTGATTTATTTTACCCATGGGAAACCCCATAAGAAAAACATTTATTCTTGTTAGCACTACTAAATATAACTAATAACGAATTAATTTAATCGTAATAATAAAGGGTACGTATTAGAATAATGAAATAAAATTCTACTCCCAAGTTTTCAAATATTCAAGTGAAATTTGCAAAACAATACAACTCTATACCTTCCTAATAATAAACCTACATAACTTAAAACTCCTTGTATTATATGTCTTTTACTGGCATAACCTCGTTCACATCATTAAAAATTGTATAGTAGCAACTTTTGCAGCATTATAATAAAATCAGTATTTGCACCCAAAACGCTCAACATACATATATATCAAGACCAACTAAAAAATAATAAATCATTTCTAATCAGTAAAACATTTAACTTCAAATGACTTTCAAATTATAAAAATAAAACATGTTCTTCTTCAGTCAGTTAAATCTCCTATATCTATCTTAATTATGTTTTGTCTTTTTCTTCTACCATAAAACATCGCAACCATCAAAATTAACACCGGAAATGGCTAATTATTATTCAAAATATACCTACACCTATAGTTTTGATCTGTGTGTTCATTTTTGTATTTTACATTTCCATTCATAGTTCATTTAATTTTTTAATCAATTGATTTGTTGTCTGCATTTATTTGGTTAAAAATAGGGCTATTGACCCTCTTTTATTTTTTTTTTGACTAAATGACACCATCTCTTCATCTTTGTGCTTTTGGTATTAACAGAGAGCTTGATGATAATTTCGCAAGGAGTCTTGAGTCTTATACATTAAAATAAAAAATCCAGCTCAGTTTTTGCATCTGTTTAAAGAAAAAAATCACATTCGTGGGAACTTTTTGTGAGATTGTGGGAACTTTTTGTTGTGTTGTTTTATTGAAAACATCCGGAATATAGGGCGTAATTTCCATCTCTCGTAATACAACAATCTTAAGCCTCTACAATACCTTAAGTCTTTTTAACAACTATAGTTGGTATATAAGCTTTACGCTAGTCTTTGGGTACATATATTTTTACAATGAAGAATATAAAAACAGCTATTTTTTAAGTAGTCACTAAATTTCCCACGAAATCTAATTATTATTAAACCTCTGAAAGATCTGATTTGGTTTGTATAGAAGAAAACAAAAAATGATATCCTCTCTAACATCACAGCATGCATGGCACCCACAAGTTAGAGGGTCTCCCTATATGTACCTATGTATGTACCTACCTACTGATGGCAGTGTTGAGTGTATAGCTTAATTATACAACCTCCTATATTTTGTATTGAGGCTGAGAACTTTTTTAAGACAAGTCCATTGTTTTGTTGTTTTTTGTAAATTACCTACTAGATAAAGGTACATTGTTAGATAAGTTTTAGAAAATATATAAACTAACTCAAGTCTAAAGGAGAGGAAATTGCGTGAGAATATTTGAGGTTTATTTTTATCATTTTAGGTTGTAATATTTTCTTTTGTCACACATGATGTATTTCAATCTTGTTAAAATTCTTTTTTGTTGTTGTTTTTAATTTCATAAAATAAATTTAAGCACACAAAAATTGTTATATTTTATAATATTAACATTATAACCATATTTTAACTTTCAGGATGAAAACAATCAGTTTTTTAATATAAGAGTTCTTTAAACCACATTTTTGGGTTCTCCTTGTTTTGCACATTTTTACATTTGATTTAGTTTTGAAATTTAAATTGAATTTCTTAACATTTGTGACAAATGTCACTTTCAACTATGCTTGATAGCTCTAGGCCAATTTTTTTCATTCAAAGTTGAACATACGTTGAGGATTTGCATGGGGTTTTCCATAGGTGAATTCAGATTTCCTGCAAAAATTAATTTTTTTCGTGGCACATGGAACACGATTGGAATTTTGTTTGTCATTGTATAAGTGTAACTTTGTGTACGTGTTAACGAGTGCAGTAGAGCTGTAAAATTTCCAGCTATTTTTTTTTTTTAAATTGTATTAGTATTGGTGCAAAGTGGGGTAAATCTAAAAATAAAAAAAATAATTTGTGTTTTGACCAATCTAGATCAAGAATATATTGATTTATTTTACCCATAGAAAACCACATTAGTGATATGTTTTCATTTGTTTGACGTTTTCAACTTGCGTTGTTCAACCCGAAAAATATAAAAGTTGAAGCGAAAATGTTGTTTTTATTTTTTAAGTTTTTATTGGTCAAAGTGTTGAACATGTACTCGCCCGAAGGCCGAGGAGGATTCTATCCTATGTATGTATCTCTTTTATATTATTAACTTAGAATGATTGAGAACAAAAAAGGAGCAGAACCAGTTATTTATTATCTACGTAGTTAATATTGAGTTTCTTCAGAACTAGTTTTTCTTCAAAACTAGATTTTAAGGGGTTTTGAGTTTTAAGTTTTTCAAAAACTTCATTTAGATGTTAATGAAATCAAAATATTGTTTGAATAGTAATAATTTGATTGACACTTGAAATCCTTTTTAAAATAGTTTTTGCCTAGAACTAGTTTTGAAGTAAATTCAATAATATTGATGATATTAATTACGTTTGTTACTATTTTTCGCAACTTATTCAGCTTAATGCCCTCAATTTGAATAGCTCATCAAACATTCGACTCAAAACAAACCATTTGGGAGCCCATGATGTTGTACTTAAAATGGTGAAATTCAACGCTCAAATAAAATAACTTATCCTTTGCATCTTGAAGTGAAAATAAAAGTGATAATCGGTAAAGGAGCGGTTACTATAAAACTTTATTTTTGAATCTAACGTTCGATTGACTGCATACGTAAACTTAAATGTAAACTATTTTTATGAAGTGTTAAGTTTTTAACAAATTCTTGTTAGCGGCAGGGTGTGCCACTTTTCAAACCGATGACGATAAGACACACTTTTGGATTCTTTGTACCACTTGAATTGGTCTTTATCTGAGAGAACGTCTTGGGCGTAGTTAAACCGTACAACCCTTCACTATCCCTCAATCGATAATTATCCCTTAATAATAACACTAATTGAACTTAAAAATATCCCTGGCAAGAACTGTCAGTTCATAATTAATTGTGCGATAAATGGCGAGATATTATAATGGTTAAGAATATATCAGGTGAAAATAAAAAGTTACTTTGTTAAATTGTATCTATCGAAGGATAATGAAGGATTGTTGACAATATGCAGTTCAACTACGCCCAAGACGTTCCACAGATTAATTAAAAATTGAAGTTTTCAGAGAGAGTTCCAAAGAAGCCATATGTAGGTACCTGATGGTATCGTCATCGTTATCATTGTCGGTATTCTGACAGTCAAATACCGACTTTAAAGGTGACACACGCTGCAAAAGAATTATTTAAAAAAAAATTATTTTATTTATATCTAATACTGTTAGAAATTAAAAATGAATACTGTTTCAAAATGATCATAATTTTTTACTTCCTCTTAGAATTGTTGTTTGTTTGAAAAAATATGCAGCCAATCGAACGTTTGACTCAAAACAAACATTTTGGGAACCACTCATTTTCTAACTCCAAATTGCAAAAACTTGGAGAATGAAGTTATATTACTTGAATTTAATTTTTTAAACATTATTGTAACAACTTGGGTTTCCAAAACGTTTGCTTCATTATTTATAATTTTAAAAAATTACTGTTTTTGCTTTTTCGTTTTTAAACAGTCTACTTCAATAAGAATTTAATAAAGGTTGTTTTTTCTTTCTGTCCACGAAAAACTCTGACTTATTACAACTTCAGAACTGTTTAAACAAAATTTTAGTATTATTAATATCAAGATAAAAAAAAAGAAATCAACTCTTAAATTTCAATTATGAAATTTTAATAATTTCAGCTATGAACATCTAAAATTTATAAACTCTAAAGTTAGATATTTGAAAACGTCAAATTTGAGTGAACAAAATGAAAATCACGAGATGAAAATAAAAATCCTTAATAAGTTATGTTAAACTTTGACTGAAAAAAATCGGCCTTAGTCTATTAGATTTACCATTGGCAAATTCGGATTCCAATAAATAATTTATTTTTGTTCATATTCAATTCAACATGATTGAAATAGATTATTTCTTGTCGATACAGCTGTCAAAATTTGTATTCTAATTTGTTTTTGCTTCAAAAATATTTTTAGCATAGTGCTCAAAACTGACTTTAAGTGTCAGTGAAATTCTCACTGCTTTCCACTATTTTTTCCATTAATTAATCCGGAATGTTTACCCATTCTGTATAAATTAAATCAAAGATCGAATAACTAATGGTCTTTGCAACATTTAAGGGGAGACGCTACATTTTTGGTTGAAAGTCTTGGCGTTTTAAGTTTAACGCTAATGTCATAGGCCGTTTCTCCCAACTGCTTGGTCGAAATTTCTCTAAATCAGGTGCAATTACATTGCGTTCTTTTTTGTTATTTCAACAATTTGATTTTCCAAAATATCAGATATTTTCTTCAATTTACTAAAAGAATGTATGTTACAGAAAATGTATTCAGAAACAACCTCCTAATCCTAACCGTCTCGCCACTGACTGTAGGTAATATTTATAAACCAACAGAACTAACAAACCACATCATTCAAACTGACAGATACAAATTGTATTTTCTTTAGGGCAAGGAAGAGTAAATATTTACATATATTCAAAACTTAAATCTGCAAATTTTGATTTGAAACCTTCAAATTATTCAATTCATGCTACTAAAAATTTTATTTTAAGACGAACCTAATACTTTTACTTTTATTGTTACTTAAGCCTTTATCTTACGAGAACTCATGTGCGAACGAGAAAAAGGAAATTTCTCTCAAAGTATTAAATAACTTCCCAAAATAAAACAAGTATGGCATCACCGAAGGAGGTAAAAAATCAACAGAGAAAAACTTTAAAAATACAAATATAAAAGTGTTTCTCCAATAAAATAATGTTATACTCTGTCCAACAAAAATAGTCAGTACACGTCTTATGGGAGAGCTTTTTTCTTGCAAATGGTGCCAGTCAGTGGTTTTATTCCCTTTTTACCTACTGAAAAAGAAAATTCAACCACTGACTTACACATAAATTGTTGTTGTTATTACGCTTCGACGAGCGTACATCCTCACAACCTTTACCATGCGCAGCCAAAGCCACACTGACACTGATAAATAATGTGTTCACAAACAACCCTCTTCGTATGTATTGAAAATAAGCAGATTGTTATTAGAGTTACCATTTCCACGTTAATGCAAATCATGTTGGATTTTTCTTTGGATTTTGTTTGGGAGCTTTCAGAATGTGTGCTTTTTTAAAAGCTTTTGAAATCAAATATGGGAATGGTGTTGTCGCTTGCTGTTTTTCGGTAAGTGAAGTTTATTTATTATTCTTCGTAAATTAACCCTTTGTTCCCGGAGATGTCAACTTTTTCAAATATTTGTATAAAAACTTAAAATTTATATAGAATGTGTATAATGAATAATGCATTTAAATAAAAAAAATAATATTCACTAAAAATTAAAAAAAAACCAGTAGGAATATAAAGAAAAAATATAGATTATTTGGTTTAATTGCGAAACCACTAGGAAGCAAAGGGTTGAGTTTAAGCGAAAATTATTTATAATACATGGTGTAATTATAGATGGTGAAAAATAGTGATTTTGTTAATGAAAAAAAATATTCTTTGAAAAAGTGTTTATTTATACGGTGTTTTATAATCAGTGCCAAAAAAAGAACTGCTTTTATTTTATTATAAATTTGTGCTGTGTTGTTTATAAATTGTGTATTTGTGAATATTGTGTGATACAGAATAGAAAATTTTCATTATTTTTTCATAATTGAATTTATGTTACTCTTAGTTTTCACAAAGGGGTTTTTGAATTCGGGATTATGTACATAATTTATAAATTTTCTTAAACGGAAATTATTTTTAACTTTCAATTTAAAATCAAAAGTTGGTATCCCTACTGATATTTATCAGAGCTTTTTCGAAATTTATAATGTGCACTACGGAAACCCTGTAATATTTGCTCTCTCTCACAGCTTAACGAGATTTCACTTCAGTCAGAGTGAGAGGTAAACGTCCTATCTTCTCTGTACTGACTATTTTTGTTGGACAGAGTATAGGCACCTCATTCATGTATCGTGAAAAAATATAGTAGGTATTACCATACAATGATCAAACATAAATATACAATTTTAAACAAACATTCATCTAACCGATTTTCCCTATGATTTGCAGTATTTGAATTTGGTAGCTAGCCTAGAACCAATTATCCGTTTCAATAGCAACAATATGGTTTAAATTCAGACAACATAAGGGACTTCATTTGCAATCAAGTTAGCTTCGTTTTCTAGACGGATATATTAATTTTTAAGATTGTTTTTTGTAGTCAGAATTGAAAAGCGTGCCTGAAAGACTTGTAAAAAGAATTTTTTAATTCTTAAGATAGAGTTAAGGGAAGCAGTGTCAAAAATATCAGTAGAAACAGTGCGTTGCACTATAAGTTGATGGTAACAATGTTTTAGAGTTGGCTTTACAGCTTTGGTCGGCCGTTTAGAGTGAAACTACTTTTTTAAACTAAACTAATATTATGGCGCAATAAATGAAACAACAATGAATATAAAATATTACATACATATACTATTATGTATTATGTTTGTAACAGAACTTATGACACCATTATGTATTTGTTCCTTTTTCAATTTGACAAGAAATCTTTCCATATAAAAATTTAAATAAAATAATCAAAAAAATTTTTAAATCACCGATTCATAAAGTTAAGCTTTTAATTAAATGAAAAAATGTGACAAGCTGATATTTTGACACAAGTTCATTTGAATTTAAAGTAAGGGAGATTTTACTTGACTAACTTTTCATTGAAGTTGCCTTAATTAAGGGACTTCATTTGTAGTTAACTGCGTTCTTTGAACTTAAATTTTGTCCAAGATAACTAGTTAGTTTTTAAAGTGTCATGAACTTCAAACTCGGAACTTTACTTCATTAACCTCTACTTTCAGTTGATCTTGCAAAAACTACCAAAAACATTAATTTCTACTTAACACTCCTCAGGCATTTTGTATTTAAAAAAAATACGTACATATACTTATTCTTTTTCCAATCTGACAATTAACACTTTTTCATTCAAATAGAATAGTGCAGAAAAAAAATAAATCACAGAGTAATAAAGTTCAGCTTTCAGTTGAATGGAAAAACATGATCAACTGTCACTTTGACATAAGTAGACTTGACTTGATAGTTAGGGTAGGGACACTGGGCAGGTTCAGTCGACGTAAGGGACTTAAAAGTTAGGGAAGTTTCTATTATCTGATTGGCCAGCTGCCAAAAAATGACCTTCCAATTAAGGCAGCTTTAATGGAAAGTTGACTGGAAAGTTAGTCAAGAAAAATCTCCCTAACTATCAAGTCAAGTCTACTTCTGTCAAAATGACAATTGATAATGTTTTTTTATTCAAGTGAAAGCTGAACTTTATTACTCTATGGTTTATTTTTTTTCTGCACAACTTCACTCAATGCTTTCTGTAAAAGGGTTTGTTGTCAATTTGTAAAAGGAATAAGTAATATTTCCTTACAATACAAAATACAAACCGTGATGGACTTGTAGCTTGCCTGAGTAGTGTTTTGTGGACAATAATGTTTTTGGTAATTTGTGTACTGTGAACTTAAAGTAGAGGTTTGTGAAGTAAAGTTCTGAATTTGAAATTCATGACACTTGAAAAACTAACTAGTTGCCTTGGTCAAAATTTACGTTCATAGAATGAAGTTGACTGCAAATTAAGTCCCTTATGTTGCCTTAACCTGCCCACTTACTTACTTTCCAGTCAACTTTCCAATAAAGTTGCCTTAATTGCAAGACAATGGGCAGGTTCAGACAACATAAGGGACTTCATTTGCAGTCAACTTCATTCTTTGAACGTAAATTTTGACCAAGGCAACTAGTTAGTTTTTCAAGTGTCATGAAATCAAAATTCAGAACTTTACTTCACAAACCTCTACTTCAAGTTCATAGTACAAAAATTACCAAAATCATTATTTTCTACAAAACACTCCTCAGGCAATCTACAAGTCCATCATGATTTGTATTTTGTATTTTAAAGAAATATTACTTATTTCTTTTACAAATTTACAAGGAACCTTTTTACAGAAAGCATTAAATGAAGTTGTGCAGAAAATAAATACATCATTGAGTAATAAAGTTCAGCATTTAGTTGAAATAAAAAACATGATCAATTGTCATTTTGACATAAGTTGACTTGACTTGATAGTAAGGGAGATTTTTCTTGCCTAACTTTCCAGTCAACTTTCCAATAAAGTTGCCTTAATTGGAAGGCAATTTTTTGGCAGCTGGCCAATCAGATGCAAGAAACTTGCCTTACTTTCAAGTCCCTTATGTCGGCTGAACCTGCCCAATTTTTTGGCAGCTCGCCAATCGACATGCTAGAAACTTGCCTTTCTTTCAAGTCCCTTACGTCGTATGAATCTGCCCAAAGGTGTTAGTACCTTTACCAAAACTGTCAAGCATACAATGTGCTTACGTTTTTGTTTCAAACATTTGCTCGTACGCTTAACCGTTTCAGAGATAGAGGACAGAGAGTACGCATTGCTCAACATTTTTTTGAAATCAAATTATTAGTGAAAAATTAAAGTAAGTGTATACAAATTTGTAAGATTTCAAGGTTAACCCTTATATTACTGGACTGAATACTCACTTTGAAAATAGAACCGTGCTTTGAAATAGTTCACATACTCACCACATATGTATATACATACCTATTTATGCATTATGTATTGCCCGTCTAATGCTCGTGAATGCAAAACAAAAAATGTGAATACTTTTTTTTACAAAATAATTTATTTTATAAGATTCTCTTAGTTGTAAGTTTCTTTGTTCATTGTTTTTGTTTCAATAATACCCAATTTTTGAAGAAACATATCAGATTTTCTTGTATAAAACTATATATACAGTTATTTCGTTTTTGTTTATGTCATTTTAACATTTTAATGTCATTTATCATTTTATTAAATTTTTAAATCACTTACGCTAAGCATGTATGTAGTTCTTTTTGTTTTGTGTTTTTGCTTTATTTTAGTTTGTAAAAAATATGTTTTTCTTGTATGTTTTATATGCAAAATAGATTTCTATTTTTTTTTATAGTTTGTATAATAATTTATATCAAAAAGAAAGTTATTTTTTTTAATATTAAACAAAAATACATACATTACATATATAGTATCATTTTTTAAGCAGATATATAGAAGGTACCTTAATACTAAAAAGATAGAGTTTAGGTCAAAAAGTGACAATGGAATAGAGAAAATAAAACGTTGTTTGTTTTCCTGAATTTGTAAAACAAAAGTCAATCGGCAAAACAATCAGTGGTGCTTTTTTCTTTCGAACCAAACAAACATTTTCAGGAAAATTGGCTACATAATAAATAGTATAAAAAGTTTTTCTTGTTTTAAAAAAAAAGTAAACGAAAAAATAAAAGAAAAATAATAGAAAACTATAAAATACAATTTTCAATTAGGAAAATCAAATTCGAGATTAGAAAAAATGCCAAAGCAATACAAGCATGTTTTATTTGCTGAATAATACCTCAAGGAAGCCCACCATGTGTATTCCATTGGACATCGGATATAGAAGGCAGCGATTGGTGTTGTTGCTGCTGTTGTTGTTGCGTTTGTTGTTGATGATGATTATTCATCGAAGGATTATTGTTGCTCATTGTGCTGATGTTATTATTATTGTGTCTCGTACGCATAACATCTTCGGCCTGATTGCAATGAGGACGTGGCCCAGGCTCTGGAGTGTAAGTAAATGTTAGTCCAGTGGCATAGATGATGCCATCGTTTCGAACTAGCGAGATAGGCACTTGCGTTGGCTGGCGAACCTATTTTATAATCAAATAAAAAACAAAATGTAACAAAATAGTTATTAGAAAGTTGTGTTTGTTGTCAAAGGAAAAATGTGGAAAGATTAAAACTTACCCAGAGCCATTCGCCTCTAAATTGTGAAATCTCTGGAACAACACACAAAAGTGTCTCTGTACATCGATACATTGTTTCCGCTTCAACATCTCCAAACCACACTTGCAAATGTGGAGTAAAATTATCACCACTTAACTCTAACATTGCAACATCACCGCCTCCATTTAGATTGAGAGAGTTGACAATTGGCACCGGCGTCACAGGTGAACTTTTCATTAGAAAAAGATAAAAGTCTGTTTTGGGATTTTCTTAAGATTCAAAAAAAAAAAACTTACGAAACAGGTCCCATTCCCTCATAGAATTGATATTCAGCTTTATCAGTCGAAATGATTGTCCAACACGCTCCGTCATTTATCATTTCCTTGTTTGGTTCTTTGGGACAAGGCGTCGCTTGGAATTGTATGATTTTCTCCTGAGACAAACACAGGTACATGCGATCAGTGTCCTTCATATAGAATGCACATTTGTGTAGCTGCGATACTGGATCATCGGCTTCTAGTAGCGCCATTTGTTTGTCCACTTTACGAATGATCAAACGTGGCAAAGCCATACCGGTAACTGAGCACACCAACTTAACAGTGGCACCATAATGCACATAACCATCACGAACCTAAATCCAAAATTTTATGATTACCATATAAAACAGATCTCAAGACTTAGATCATACCTGAAATTCTTCAGATTCACTCTCATTATCATCTAACAGATGTATCGTAAATGCTCCCCATTGAGTCGAACTCGCATGGAAATGGCCATTTTCGACATGCAGATATCTCGTCGACACCGTTTGCGATCGGAGGCGATTGAATAGCGCCACATTTGTCCCACTGGCTATGCAGAGGTCGGCATTTTTAAGAGATTGTTTCTTTTTGGACGGTTTCGATATGACCTTGATGCGTTTTGAATTGAAGACTCCAATGTCGTGGCCATTGCCATAGAACATCTTTACCGAGAGCATAAAATGTTTTCGTTTATCCGAATCAGAGATGAAGAGCGTTTTCGCTGCGCAATACTGCTTTCCATTTAAATCTAGTTGCTGCATATCCTGATCTGAATTGCCAATACCAATGAATGCACACAATTGGGCGCCTTGTTCGGCTTCCCCTTTTTGAAGCATCTCTTCGTAGCGCCGTCGCCAGCCACTTCCAAAGAGATATATACACGGGGGAGGACAGAAGAAACGTTTTTCATTGCCATAGGATTTTTGTGCAACCTGAAAAAAGGAACAAGACACAATTTGTCACGATTATTATTATTTTTAAGTGTGAAGTGACACATTTCTAACACTCTTTATCGTCTATCGTCAAGGTATCGTCATTTGAACTTCATTTTATCTTTTTTTTTTTTGATTAATAAAAAATTACAATTGCGGACAATTTTAGAGTGCGACCAAGTGTGAAGGTTGTTAAAGTGTGTAGCATTTGAATTTGAATTAAATTTTACAAATGCAGCAACACCATTACTCCACTATATATTGTACAACAACAACGACAAAATGTGTATAAACCAACCACAGAAAAATATTCAGGGGACGCAATTAAATTGCAATTCCAGGCAATAATTTCAGTGTCGTTCGGCAACATTAATAGATTTTCTGTGGGCGAATGTCGAAACTATGTAAGAATCTAAGGAACATGTACCTACATTACATACTCGTACCAGTAACCAGAGCAACGAAGGTTGATGGTGCTATTAAAATAAGTCCAGGGTAAGCGGTTTTGGTGGTCAAGTTAATAATTGTTTTGGTCGATTTGAGGATTGATCGAGGTTGTTATAGAAAATAATAAAAAACAAAATGGTTAAATTCTTTTAAGTGATTGCTTTTGGAATATAATTGAAATACTATGGGAAATGAAAGGTACAATTTTTTCTTCAGAATCGATAAGAGCTTTAGAATTAATTTGTCTCTTCATTCAATTGGTAAACCAATGGATTTTCTCAAAGCTTTCTTTAAATATGCTTGTTAAGTTTTGAAGATCTTGGAAATCAATTGATTCTCTGAGGTGTGGTTAACAATTTCAAGCCTAGGTTATTATTAAATTAATTTATTATACCTATTTGTTCCTAGTTCTATAATGAAAGTTAAGAAATTCTTTATATTATTAAGATAAAATCTTTGTCTGAGTGCTATGGTTTTTTGTGCAACAAATGAGTTATGGAAAAAACAGAAATGGAAAAGTAAAACAACAATTTTAGCTAATTTCATTATTAGTGTGTCAAATTATTCCGTTAAAGTTGTTGTTATATTAAATATATTTTTCTGTTTTCCTATATTCTGTATTCATTCACAAGCATTTACCTGGTATTAGAAATAGATATTGTGTAAGTTTTCTGTCTCAGACATCTGAGAAAAATCTAAGTGATAGGACGAAATCATCACATTTTGAGTTACGGAGTGATGCATCAGTAAAGGCCAAAAACATCTCTCACTCGGATTTCTGTGGATCCAATGTGGAGAAGTTATGTTATATCCTTAAGGGCTTGAGATACAAAACTTGGTTTTAGTATAATAGTTAAAATATATTTTGTTAAATTTTCATGGTTGTCAACATTGGAAAATGTTAAAAAAAAATTAAACTACTGTAAAACTAAGTCAATTTCGTATTCGTACTCTTAGTTCTTAATATCTAAGAAGTTCAGATGTCCGTTAATTATGTGTACATATGTACGTCAAATCTGTTTATTTTTGATTTTTTGTTATTTTTTAATAAATCCTGAAGTGGTCATACATACATTTTTCAAGAAAACTTTGGAAGTAATTAAGGACAAAGGACGAAACATCTAAAGAACTTTCAGAAGGTAAATCATATACATATGTAGATAAATTTCATCTTTAGCAGATCGACCAAAATAACCTTTCAAACTATTGTTAATTGATTTGTAAATGAAAAAAGAATTGAAAACTTGCCTCGTAATCCGACAAGATGTATTTTCGAGACATAAGCGTAATTATGTGAGAAAAAGCAAAAGCAAAAAAGCAAGCAGGTCGCCTCCATCCATCAACATTACTAGGCCCTACTTCTCAACGGACTGTTGCGCTACCTAATTTATTTATTAATATGAAATTGACTCAGTATTACTTTATTTTTCAGTTTGCATTTTTCAACTAAAATGTTTGTTACCAACTATGAAAATTTGAAAAAAATACATATAAATTAATATATAAAGACATTTGAATATGTTTATTTTGTATCTTGAGTCACTTAGGAAGACTAGAAGATTTAAACTTTTTATATAAGGGGTACAAATACGAAATTGATACAATGTACATATGTATGTATGTAAATTTAATTTTTACAGGGGCAATTTTTGTTTGCTTTTATGAAAATCATATATTAAATAAATCTGATATGTATTATTTTCAGAATTTTAGGATCTGAAAGTCACTAAAGGTCTTTTCTTTAATACTTTTTAAGTTTCTGTAAAAATATATACCTAGACACCATAAACACAAATTTTCGCAGCATAAAATTCAGCTTATTTAAGTTTTTTTTTTCAGACTTTACAAAGTTAGCTTGATATTAAGACTAATACATCTAGCCTATTGGAGGCTTTTTTAATGCATTTTTCTCTAAATGGACTATTATTAAACTTGCATATATATAATTCTTTATAGTATTAATAAAATGTTTCAGATGTAAGACTAATGTAGTTATACCACTGAATTATAAAATGTGCGGTTACTTTTCTTTTAAGACTGTTTTGCTAAATAAAATATATCTACCTATCTATCTACAAGTAAATCAGAGTTTTTATATTTGCTCGCTAAAATATTTCAAATCGCATTTCTTAGGTCATGAATAAATACATAGGCTTATTTTACTATTGTTCTTTGATAAAACAAAACCTTTATGTCCTACTCTGAACTTTGTTCTTTAATTTTAAATTTAAAACAAAAGTAGTTCTAGATTTTATTTCGTTGTGGAAACAATAAGTACCTAGAAAATATTCAATTGATTAGTGGAATTTCTTAAGTAAATAGCTCATTTCGGCTTTAGTACATCTGTAGTCCTAAAAAAAATTTGCCTATACCTGAAAAAGCTATTTGACTTCGATTCATTTTGCTTTGACAATATTTTTGTTTTCTAGAAGCTCGTTCGAACCAATTTTCTTCAAAAACTTGGATATCCACATCACTCCGTCAAGTGCTTTCTGCATTTAATAATTTTTTTGTATAAATTCTTTGAATTATACTAAATACTTAAATAAAATTAAACCGCATTTAGTGCAATGTAGACGAAGAATGGTATTTTTAGATCCAAAACAAGCTGAATTAAGCCAAACTATTCCATTTATCTAAAAACGTACCTAGTTTAAAATATTTCAAAAATTTTGAACTTAATTTTATAATTTTAAAAACTTGCCAATTCTACAACTTTCTCCATGTTAAAACGATGATCAAATACATTCAATTTTTGTCCACGAAAAATCCATGGGTTCCATTTGAAAATCAACTACGTCTTATGAATAGCTTAACTAGTACCTACTGTCTTTTTCCTACAAAATTATTTATTTAATATCAACATTCTTATTTTCTAGAATCTCTGTAGAACCAATTTTCTTCAAAAACTTGGATACTCGTAGACTCAGCCAATCATACCCGGTAAGCCAGTTTTGTTTTCTGCACTTTAAAAAAATGTGTTTTTACTTATATACCTATTTTTTAAATTATTGTAATTGTGTATTAGTGTGAAATGGGATTTCTCGATCCAAATCAAGCTGAATTCAAAATGCCTACTATTTCAAAAATTGTTCACAAATCTTTGCAAATCATTGAACGACTCCTTTGGAAAAACACCCAATTTTTGTTTTTACAAAAACCATGGGTTTTATTTGAAAATCAAATACAGAAGGTTGCTTCACTACTATCGTCTACAAAATTATTTGTTTAGTACCAAATTATAACAAATAAGTGTATTTCCTATACACCTAATTATTCTAAGTCTGGTTTATTTAAAACATTTAATTTTCAACTTAAATGACGCGATAGCTCGTGGAAAACCCAGCTCTTAATCAGGTACAAAATCAATTGCTTTCATCGGATATCAAAGGAATATCTATCATGTATATTCTACAGTCAGTCCAGAAGGTTTTTTTTTGGTCTTGATTCCTTAAAATAGGCATTTCAGTTTATTCATAATTTTTTCCGTATTTAAGCTTAGAAAAACATATCTTCATCAAGAAGTGACGTCTATTCGTTTAGAATAAGGACTCTTATATTTTAAGTATGTAATGCCAAAGAATTATTTTCTACTGGTGATAAAAATAAATCAACATTCTTTTACCGCGAATAACCACAACAAAATATATGTTTTTCACTCAACTAAACAATAGAAATGAGGCCAAATTCCATAGACCTAGCAAGTGTAATTCCAACTTAATCTGCCACCTGTGACGCTGACATTAGATAGAACAATGCGTTTGCATGAAGTAGGATCAAGGTTGAAAATCCACAAGCTAGTACATACCTACATACATGATTATTTAATTATTTTAGCCTAAGACTAGACACAATCACTTATGAAATTAAATTTCCCTCGTCTCGGATTTTGATTTATCGAACAAATATCTTACCTTGGCGTGCAATATGACAATCACCATGTCATTTCGCTCCCGCATATATCGTTCCATTGCATCTCGCGTCAACTTCTTGTCCTCGATGTGTGGCCGGTAGATCGAATTCGGCACCACGGATCCACTGGGCAGAAGGCCGGCACCTCCATTGCCTCCACCGGCCATTCTGGCGGCCGGCATAAGACCCATATGATGTTGTGGTGGACTTGGCGGTAGCAAAGCATTACCACCATGATGTTGTGGCGGACTTGGGGGTGTTTGTGCGTAGCCACCACCGCCACCGCCTCCGCCTAAACCAAAATGAGGCATGCCACTGGCGTCGGAGTAATTATCTGATCCCAGACTCTTCATTTAATCCACATTGTCCACGACCAAAACAAAATTAAATTTTAAATAAAATTCGACCAACAAACAAAACAGACGAAGACGATAAACAATTATTATTGAACGAAAAACACCAAATAGATTGTTTACTCAGCATTTATGTGTTTTTATTTTTGTGTTATCACAGAATTTTATTCAGTAAATCATTAAAAAAAAAAAAACTTAGAAAAATTGAAGTGAGAATCTTTGGCACAAAAATTAAAGAAAATTAAATTTTCTTTATTTATTAATCAAACACAAAAACTCAAAGAAAACAAATTAAGAAACCATTGAAAATTTTTGTTTAGTTTGCGTTTCTTATATTTTTGTAATATTTTTATTCAAAAAAGCGAATCCTTTTTTGAACGCGAAGCGACTTTAGAAATGACAGCTGCTGTCATTCGTATCGTAATACAAAACAACACCAACAAAAATTAAAAAAAGACAACAGCAGGAATCAGAACCAGCAGGAGAGAGCACACTAAACTGCGTCACTTTTTGTATGAGGAAAGCAGCAGCAGCACAGCACCACACCGCACAGACCGACAAAAGAGACGATTTTAAGTTTGTTTTTTCTTTTTGGTTTTCTTTATTAAAATTGTATCCTTTTTTGTTGGGAAATTAATTAAATTATTAATGAATCCTTTTGTTTTAGTTAAATTTTGAGTTCAAAAGGAAACAAATCTCGGTGCACTTTTATCCACAAAATTAGATAAAGCTCAATGGGGGAAACGTAAACACGAACTGAACAACTTCCCACAAAACAAACTAGTTTTATCGTGGGGTAGGCATGGTTGCCATTATTACTTTTTGTAATGTTAGTGAATTTTGTCTATTGCTTTGGGCCTCCGGGTTTTCAATATTCGTTAATTGTTTAACAATATTTTACAAATTTCTTAATAAGTTGTTGTTTTAATGGCCTTTTATGTTTTTATGGTTTTTCATTAGTGTTCACTTCTGTAAAATCAAAAAGTGACTTAAATGTCATGTCTTAATAATCTCTGCTTTTGGTAGCTATCAGCTCGGAGTTTCTAAAAGATGTTTACATTCGCCGTGTTTCTTTTTAATCTCTGAGCAGAGCCTGAACACATCAAGCACTCTCTGAGCAGAGTTTGATCAGAACCCTCCAGCTTAGTTATGATTTAATAAACACACTGGAGAAATGAACTGTCACTTTTCCATCTTTCATACCACATGAAATAAACGTGAAGTCAGCCACACTCAGTCATTTTATTCAGAGTTCTAAAAGCGCGCTCCAAGCTAGCTCTGATTGATAAATGAAACAAATCTTTTTTTGACAGCTCAGTTCTCTGCTCTGAACTTACGAAGAAAAACGCCTAATTTATTTTGTTTGGTTCAACTCAATTTAGAGTTTAGAATGATGATGATTTTTTAACTTATAGGTAAGAGCTAAATTAAATGGTACACTTTAGAATCCTAAATTCCTTAAGAGACTAATTTAATCATCCTTCATAACGGTATTATATATGATATTTTATCTAACTTCCAAATCTACAACCTTTAAAAAATATAAATCACTTAAATCAGTCATTAATTAAAAAAGAACTGAGCAAGTAAATTTCAGTCTCATCATCATTTGACAGCTACAAATTGATATCAATAATGGTGTGAACTTATTTTCCATATCCTGTCCATAAAGTGCATTGGGATTATAAAGTTCTTGAAAACAAAATAAACTCACATTTTTAATATTTGAGATGAAATAATGTAAAGGCTGTAAATTAAAGTGTCAAAAAAGCATAGATACTGAATTGTCAAAACTCTGTGACTTAACAACAGAAAATTATAATAACATAAACCGCAAAATAAAAGACCTCACAATTGCTGCTGATGGCAATTAATATGTGTGTTGCGATATATAACCAATAAAATATGCAAAATTTAAATAGAATTTAAATAATTAAAACTGTCCATTGGTAATCATGTTTTGCATTTACTTCAACTTCAACACAACATCATGCGGGGAAAGGCATCTCTCATTCAACAAAGCGAGCCGGTAACTTGGATATGTTTCACAATTAGTGCGAAGAGTTCAAATATATTATACTACAAAAATAGTAAATTTCTCTTGTGGGAAAATTCATCACCCGTACACATTCAAATTTTTCCCTAATATGTATTATAAACACCTGTTTACGTCTTTACCAACACAATATTTTCCCACGGTATGTTATTATTACTATTTATTGAATTTTGTTGCGTGTCTTCAAGAATTAAACAATTGAAAATGTTTTAAATTATTAAACAAAGTGTTGTAATGAATTCAGTTTGAAATAATAGTGATTTAATGATAAAAATTAATAAAGAAACGTATAAATTGATAATTCAAGTGAAATTTAAATTTTAAAATTAGTTTCAGTTAGTAGTGTACTTATGGGTGGAGAAATTATAAATGTCATGGAGAAAAAATGTTATTGGATGGAAAGAGATGACTGTAGTGAAATTTGTTCTTTTAAATAATTAATCAGTGATGCCAAGTGAATCCAGTTTTAATGTTTGAATTTTTGATGTGATGCAGGTAATTTTTAATTTTTAATGAATTTAAAATTTTGTGTTTTTAATAAAGTATTTAGTTTATAATTCTTGGAATATAAATCAATAATGTAAACAATTCAATACATAAATTTAATGAAAGTGTAGTTATTAGAAATTTATTTGTATAAGATATTAATAACAATGGACAAGGTTTTCTTACTGGACATAAAATTGCATTTTTTAAATTCGACTTAAAAATTAATGTTTTACGTTAGGTTTTCGAGATATTACTTAAAAAAAAGGAAAAAAAATTAAAAGGCTTTTTTAGTCTATAGACTCTTTCTTCAATATTCAGTTGACATATTTATAGTATTTCATATAATATTCGTAAAATCTTCATAAGTTGTTTGTTTTCACCTGTCTTACAAAAATGTAATAGAAACGCTAAGCCATTTATGTTAAAAAGTGTTTCAACAGAAAAAGGCAAAACGGTTTGAAACTAAACTCTATTCTTGTAGCGAATCTCTTATCTAAACAATTCTAATATTTTAAGTTTTTAAAATATAACAAAAATTATTAAAATATTGTTGAAAGCGGATATTTTTAAAACTTGAGCAACTAGTTAACATTAAGATTTGGATTCGAAATCAGTACTTAAAATTAAATCCAAACGTATTTTTCCAAAACTATGAAAGTCTTAAATTCAAGGTTTGCTGAAAGGTGTATAGGTTTAAATAAAGACTCATAACTAATGAGAATTTCCAGAAACTAAGTAATTGTGTCTAAAAGAAAAAGGTTTGTGCTTTGCGAAATCATACAATTAATTGTTAGGAGATATTATGAGTTTTAAATTTGCCTTAAAAAACCCTTTTATGATTGTTTTAAAGCATTTTTAAAGGGGCATATTTTAAAAATCTGATGTTATAGCAAAAATTAAACGGCGATATTTGAATTAAGGACATATTATTTGTTTAAAAAAGTACTGCTTTGTTTGTGCTCCCGAAAAAAACGATATTTTGTCGACCAGAGTACTTACTGGTATTACTAATTTAGACCAATTGATTTTTCAATGTTGAAAAATGAAAGTCATAAGTCAAGTTTATATAGGGTGTCATTTTAAGACGTGTTTATTTCAAGATGAAATTAAGTTACATATTTAATGGCCAAGAATTTCGTTTTGATATAAAGATCAGGGTTTGTCATTATGTTTGCAATAGGATTTGGCAAGCTCGGCTGGCTTAAATAAATCCCAACCGAAAGGCTTAGGTAATTTAAGACCAATTTTTGATGTATGGGGCCGTATGCTAGCAATCATACGCCAAATATTCTCTTCTGAGGCTGTAATTGTCTCAGGCTTAACTGCGAAGATAAGCGAATTCACATAACATCACAAAAAATAGTCCAGGGGTGTTAAATCGCACGATCGTAAGGCCTGGTCAAACAGAATGCTATTCGGCGGGACGGTCAGAATGCGCAGCTACCTTCCGCGTTCTGATACGGTAAACAGAACGCGGTTAGCTTTGGGCGTTCTATTGAACCAGTTCTAAAAGTCAAGGGAACTCTGTTTTTCTTTGATTTTGTAATTAACTGCGACAAAAATAGTTATGCACACGAATCCGTGCATCAGTGTTCCTTTTAAACACAAAAATGAATACCTAATTTTTGTGAAGAATTTAAGTTCTTCGTGAAAAGTGAGCAGCAAACAAAATGAGCAGCAGGAGTGAAGATGAGGAACTTTTTCTGCTTTCCTTGTTTTTTTTCCTTGATGTTTTGACGTTTGATGGTCGCGTTCCGTCTACAAATCTTTCACTTAAATTTGACCGCCGCGTTCCATTTGTGACCGCTCGCTTTGTTCGCATTTTGTTTGAACATTAACGTATAGAAGACAGTGAACCTGACAAGACCGCGTTCTCTTTGAGCAGGCCTTTAGAGGCCTGTTTTCTGGAATAACTTGATTTTTTCATTGCGTCATGCGAACAAAGGTAATTATTGTTAAATTAACATAGGAAGTTATTGTCGGATCGGTCGGTTTTGTCCAAATGACATTTCTAGACGTTCGTGATAAAATTTTTCGACGTGGGTGTTTCTTTTTATAGCAATGAACATTTTGGTTGAACCGAAATATCTCAAGAACCAATAATATCAGTGACTTCAATTAAATTTTATATTATATAATGTGACATGATACTAAATTAGTATAATATTCAAACAAAATTAATTAACGGTTTTTTTTTTCATATATCAAACAAATATTTGTCACCTTTGCATATTTTGAGACCAGATGCAGATATTAACTCCAGAATAATTGTATGCAATGATGAATACCGTTTTTAACATTTGGTACAATTTTGAGAAAAATTGAACGGGGTTTTTACAAAAAATAAAAGGAAAAACTTTTAAGAGTTGGTAAAAATTGATTTTCGACACGAATATCCTGTACACTAGTGTTTTCACATCTCCTACAGACCCGTTTTGCTCAATTATTTGCACGATTTTTCCGATTGTACGCACATTTGGACGATTAAATTGACCAAAAAAAATCACGAAGTGCACTATATGCATTTTTATTCGAACGGCCATTTTTTATAATAAGCCCGAATAAACTTAACGTCTTGCTCGATTGTGTAAATGTCCATGGTACAAATTGAGTTAGTCTGAAATTGAGAAATGTCAAGTTAAATGAAGAAAAAACTTGACGTTTAGATGTGGTTTACATTCAACATCGGTCCTTAAAATTTAACCACCCGCCCTTTTAGAAAATATTGTTTTTAACATTCGTTAAAATTTTTAGAAAAATTCAACTGCCAGTTTTTTTTTACAAAAAATAAGAATCGATTCGAATATTTCGGGAACATATGCATTGATACTGACTTAAAATTACTTTTTCTGACACAAAATCTTGCTATCAATATTTTGTTAAAATTTTAGAAAAATTGTCAGACGGACACGGATGGGAAGTTAAAAATGTGAATCTGTTTTTAGTATTAAATTTACACGATTTGCAAACGTTTTTCAGCAAATTAGTGTGTTATGAAATGGCAAACAGAACTGAGCATAAATAATGTAAAGTATTGCGATTTTTGAAAGCCACTTGTCGAAAAAAAAACACTTACAATTTGAGTTGAGTTTATAGAAAAATGAAGTTTTGAAATATGAAGAAAACGTCAAATTAATGACAATTTGTCAAATTTCATTTATTGGTTTGCCCAGTTTCTTAGTTACTACATTAAAGGTTGACTTTTGGAAAATTATTTTATCGAAAAAACACTCGCTTTGAAATTCCCTGTAAATTTTTTCCTCTTTCAAATGAGAAAAATAGTTGCTGTTTTAATGTTTTTAATGTAATCTCTTATTTTCCTTAAAATTCTGGCGTAAAATGTACAGAAAATTCTTCAAAACTTTCTTGTTAAACCTATGCCAATTGTGAAATGTCAGCACTTTATATTTGACCACTACTTGGTTTGAAATTTGTTGGTACTGAAATTCATAAAATTCTCCTTTTGTAAATTTATACATTACTAGCGGCCCGTCCCGGCTTCGCACGGGTAGACATAAATAGGTATACAGACATTGAAGTTATAAGCATGCTAATTAAAACGACCATGAATCACTAAATTAGAACAAAATTATATGCTTTTCTTAAAGCCTCCCTGTACACTACGTTGCTTGTGGGAAAAGCACTCTTTCCTTAAGTCGATACCAACTATGGAAAAAGTTTGTCCCTGGGATTTATTTATTGTTAAGGCAAATGATATTTTTAAAGGGAACTGTAACCTTTTAAAAGATATGGGCAAATCAGTTAGTGTCATCGGGATTCGCGGAACATGTGCGAGTTGACCGGCCGCGGGACCCGTAATGATAGTTTCTACAATCACATTATCTCCTAATTCTTTGATCAATAGTCTTGTATTCAATAATATCGTCGAACATTTTTTAGTCCTTTCATTATTACTCTTCGCAGCGTATGCGATGAAAGACATTTTATGGTTAATATTTTTACATCTTCGGTTGGTTTTAATAGGAATTTCTAAAGATTTCTATAGTAATCTAGTACTAAATATAGCCTATGTTACTCAGTGATAATGTAGCTTTCTAATGAAAAAAAGAATTATTAAAATCGGTCCAGTACTTTTTGAGTTTATTCGTTACATACAAAAATACAAATCTTTCCTCTTTATAATATTAGTGTAGATGTATTTTGATTTTAAAACACTATTTGTTTTGTTTTAAAAGGTTTGCTATTTTAAATTGATTTTCATGGTGTTGGTGAATACTCGTTACCTATGTAGAAATACAAATATACTAATTCAGTAAAAACGGTGTCGATCTGTTGAAAAATCCAAATCGGTAAAATTTATTTCAGGTTGATAAAAAATCAACTTTTTTAACCCATTGAAAGACCAATATTGTCTAAATTCGATTATTACAGTTACTAATTTACTAACTGACAAAATCATTTCACCTCTAACTTCTTAGTCGAAAAATACATTTAAAAAAGAAATTCCATCAAATCAATAAGAAACATTTACTCCCGCATAATTGGCATACAAGGCCGTTCTCTTGTCTGGGATATCACGCGGATGTCTTTTCTTTAAAAGGTTTTCTTTTTTAAACAAAAAAAATATAACCAGCCACAGCCTTTGAATGTCATCAAATCAAAAGAAAGGGGACTTCAATAATTCATAACCATAACCCACACAAGATTATGTACCCTGATGTCCAGACTATGTACATTTGACATCTGAAGATGAATCAACTATTTATAAAATCAATATCAACCTATCAACCTACTTAAGAGAGGCCACCACAACTGTCCTGTCAATTGCATCGTCATCAACAACCAGAAGCCATCGCTGTCCCTATAAAAGACTTTGACACTATAGAGACTTGTACTACGGCATAACTCACATGCCAAACACTTCTATTGATGGACGGGGTTTCCTTTCCTCACTCTCTGGAAAAATAATAAAAACTAAATTCTGTAATCGAAACTGTTTAATAATGGAGAACGCATCCGTACCGTAGACAAGATAGACACAAACACAAGTCCGTCAGAGTTTCATTATTTGAGAGCTCAGCTTTGGTCTACTTATGCCGTGGAAAAGGGGAAAGAGGTACCCGCACTTCTGTTCTCTTCTCGCATTAATTTTTTATGAGTTATGGAAAAGTATAAAGAATAATAAAAAACAATAACAACAACATTGCGAGGAAGGCAGTCGAAAGAGAGGGAATACAAATCCACAATGGTTTTGGTTCCCACGGTCCATTCATATGTACATATCCAACGGGCTATGGTTTCGTCTCTGATGGTCTGGTCTCTGGTGGTGGCTGGTGGCTGCCCCATCCAGCCTAGCGTCTCTGTTGGGTCCCCCCACTACATGAATATAGATAGGAAAAATGTCCATGCAGGTTAGTTGGGCGACTAGCTAAAGCATAAATATATTGAGGTAAAGGTAGAGCTTTGATGTAAGTGGCAGGGGCAACAGAATCGGCATCGGCACTTGCTCAAGTTGAAGAGTGTGAATGTGAATGCCATTGCGAACGTTGCCGCATATTTGCCATCAAAATGAACATCATCTTGCATACTTAATGGCGGGAGGATAAGGGGTCGTTTATAGAAAAGTTAACTTGGGGAATTTTATATCGTATCAATTTTAAATGAACTTCTCTTCCCAGTTTATGGCGCTTTAAGTTGATAAAATGATAATACATAAAATATAAAACGATTAAAATGATTCTATTACATGTCTGACAATTTAGAAGTGACATATGAATGGGGTTTCCCATGGATAAAATAATTCAATTTATTCTTTATCCAGATCTGTCAAAACACAAATTTCCCATCATTTTGCATTCCATGGGGCAAAATAAATTGATTTATTTTTGATTTAAGATCAAATCTGCAAATCTGAATTTGTCGGAAGATTTACCCATCTTCGCACTAATACTAATACAACTCGAAAAAAATGTTTAGCTTGAAATTTGACAGTTCTACTGCACTCGTTAATACTTATGTACACCAGCCCCCTGGTGCTGCTTCCCCTGTAACAGCGAATGGACACATTCCTATCGTTTTCTTTAAGCCTGGTGTCAAAGCAAATGCGATATATTATTATCGTTAAAGTATTCTTGAGGCTCTTTAAAGCCGTGGGCAGATAAACATTTCGGCTGCCTACCATAGACGTTTTAACAAGACCAAAAATGGTTCCAAAACAGCTTTCCGAACTTTATTTCGACCACAAAATTGCTCTCGAATTCACCAGACGTAAAATCAATTTAATATTCTCTGGTTCATTTTGGAAAGCAAGGTCCGAACTTAAAAACGCATCATCCTAGAGACGCTGAAAAAAGCGTGATTGGGCTAAAATACCGGAAAGTTACGTTCAGATTGCCTGATTTTTTAAACAAATTGAAAATATCTATTTCACTTTGCTATGTCTTTTAACCAAACAGTATGCATGTTTAAAATAACTGTCAAAGAAAGAGAGTTGACAAAACTCCGCTACACATTTTAAAAATTAAGCTTAAGATCAGTTTTCAGAGCAAAAACAAATATCAAAATAATTTTGACATTTGTTCTAAACGTCAAACAATGAATGGCGAAATGTTGTCTGCTTCCTCTTCGGTTCAACAGATTTATAAAATTCTCTATGTTACTGGTAAAAAAAAAGATTTTTACAATTATCAAGTTGTAAATTAACAAATTGTCACCTGTCGGAATTGTCAATGTTTATAAAATAGATTACTAGTCCCCTTACTTTGGTCTCTAATTAGAAGTCACTTATTTTACATGAATTTCGTCTAAAGTAGACACAAACTTTTACTTTTCCTTCTGGTTTATTTACATTGGCTCTTCTTTTTTTCGTTGCTAATGTAAGATAGACCATCAAAGAAAAATTATTCATCATTCAATTTGTAAATAAAAAAAAAAAGCTGCTCCCCAGAAAAAGCTCTCTTATAACTGTCAAAAAACACAAAAAGTTTGGTGCTTTTCAAACTTAACGAAACTCTCAATTTAGCTTATATCCGAACCGTAGGCGAAAATATTTAAAAATAAAACTGTTGAAACTTATTTAAAATTTTAAATAAGAATTCTTAATAAAAATGTCACTGTCAAAATTGAGAGTCATAGATTATATTCTTTTTTATTTATAGCGAATATTTGGTATGTCATGTCACCTGAGGCCACATCCACATGCCCACATCAGTGATTGGCTGCGTATTGTACTGCTTGTCAAACTTACTTTCGATATTCTCTAATGAACTGTCATCGATAATGTCTGTCAAATGAAACAGTCATAGTAAAGACAGTTTAAGGGGTTAGTTATAGCTTTTATTGGTTTTTAAGATTTAAAAGCGATTAAGAGAGTCAAATTGGTAATGTTTGGAGTCAAAATGAAGCTGATCATTATGAATACATTATTAAACCCAGAACTCTTCTTTCAGTCCATTTTTAATTTGTCAATGATGAAATCGTTTTCAATGAACAGCTGTTTGAAACATAATCGTTCCACTAAAAGTGTTTCATTTTGTTTGCATTTCCACTTGTTAGTTTTACTTTCAATGATCAACTCTAACCTCAAGTGCTTGATTTTAATCAGGGAATGCTGCATTTGAATCAGGAAATTTTCGTCCAATGACCGAAATTTTTAATGAAATCTATTACCAACCTGTCGAAAAATTCGAACGTTTGTTTTAAATGATGACAACCAATGATAGCTATAACTGGTTCCTTAGTGTAAACTGGCATTAGTTAGTTTTGATACATTTTTTAAATTCATTATTAATTATTTTATTTTAATAATTTTTTTAAAATAAAAACCGCTAGATAATAAACATAGAAATTAAAATAATGTTTCTCTAAATAATTATTATTATAATTATGACGAGTATAACTTTTGACATTGACATATTCGTGAGTTTCCCTTCTTTTGATCATAGTTTCATGTTGGTTTGATTTATGGTACTGTATACATTCAAAGACGATGCCACTCAATACAAAATACCAAAAGTAAGATAAAATACAATTTAATATTAGGATAATTTATTTTCAAAATGTCTGAAGTCCTGAAATTCTTGAAAACATTCAATTGCTTCGTGATTTTTCTAAAGGATGTCCCTTCGATGAAAATTGAAATGAATTTACATTTTTTCCTTAGGTATATGTATACAAAATATAACTCAGATTCTTCGTTTTTAGTTAATTTGAATATTCTCTCGCAATAACTGTCATCCTGTCCTTTTCATTCCAAGCCAAATGACTTATGTACATATAGCCAAATGAAAATAATGAAAATACAATACAAAATCTTCACCATTTCAAAGTTTCGTTGTCTGTTGCTTTTCTGTCTTGTGTTTTTCTCGTCTGGTTGAAGGTATAGTCCTCTGGCCTAGTCCATATTTCCATATTGTTATAATTCTCAACAGTCACTCATGAAACTCTGTCTTCTGGCCGGCATGCACAAAACTTTAAAAAGTTCACTTTACGAATGCATCAGCAAATTTAAATTCTTTTGTTTCAAAGTTGAAACTTGAGATACTAGGAATTCTATAGACCCAACCATTAGTTCACCAATAACCCGTCCCGTTCCAGAAAGTATTGTTAAATTTTGGTTTCTTCAGTTTTCTTTGTTTTGTTCCTAAAGGCATTGTTATGGTAGGTATTTGAAATTTTCTATCCGGAAGTTGAGTTTCATGCGAAGATGAGAATATTCAGCTATAACTATTTTTATAGCAACTCCATATTTTTATATTGTCTCTTTTAAAGATAAACAGACAACCATTAAGGAAAAAGTTCAAGTGAAGAACGCAAAAATATTCCAGAAAGATTTAAATAAAATGTAAATACACCTCTTTGAGAAAAGTCTTTTTATAGTATAGACTCTATTTTTTTCGTCGTATACTTCTCTTCCGGCCTGGGCTTTTGTGCGTCTTTCTAGCGCTACCACTGGGTGGATGTTGGCATAAGTCATACTCTCTATAGTTATCTATCTTTAGCAATTGACAGGGTGTGAAAGATAATAATTTATGTATTTTTCTATCTGCTCCCCCAGAAAGTTTTGTCTGTAGCAAAAGAATGGTGGGGAAAGTTGAACAAAGAGCATCCGCTTTTGTTATTTAGCATACAAATTATTATTTTAATCTTAGGAAAAGGACAGTTCAAAGATTGAGGGTGAAATAAATAAATATTTCTAGGTATATTTTTATCAAACAAAAAAATGTTTATTTATGACTTGTTATTTGTGGTTGACAAAACAAAACTTTTAAGACAAAAATTAAAAAAATGAAAACAATTTTCAATCCTAACAAAAAAAAGTTCCTATAGGTATTAGGGGCAGTTCTGGAAAGCTGATTCTTCTTTCCTAACATAAGATTTTAAAATTGTCTAAAAACGCTGTCAGAATAGTCAAAATAAATTCCTTATTGACAACATAATTCGAACAGTTGTATTAACATATACATAGTTACAGATATGGACATTGAAATAGATACACTAAAAAAAGTTTTAAGAATAAAATTTTTTATAAACTAGGAACTAAAAACAATCTTAAATTTGAACTTCTTTTCTTTGTATTTGATTTGTACACCTTAATTTAGTGAAAGATATAATGATAATATAATATAAATTTAAGTAGAAAAATAAATGCTAACAAAGTAACATAAACAATTTATAAAAAAATTAAATTAAATATTTAGCAATTTAGAATTAAAAAAAATATATTAATATTTTGTTGGTCGATCTTCATTTTTAAGTACCACTTGAGTCAACTAATCGGCGGCATTTGTCTAGTGATATTTAGGACCACTTCAACATCTTCCACAATTCGGCCTTGTTCTTGGTATAATGCTTCTCAACCGTTGCATCGGTCGGTCGTTTTTAAATCACCCCATAAATGTTCTTTTAGATTTAAATCAGGCGATTGGGAAGGCCACTCCATAGCATTGATTTTTTGGTCCTTGTAGTATAGGTTTTACCAAATTTGGATAAATGCTTCGAATCGTTATCTTTTTGTACGACCCATCTGAGAGGCATGTTCTCTTCAGCATAAGGCATCGTCGTTTTCTTCATGATGTAAACTTACATTACCTAATCCATTTTGCCTTCTATTAGATGAATTGGGCCTACACCATATGAAGAAAAAAAATCCAAAGTAGTATACTTTCGTCACCATCCGTTAACCGTTTTTTGGGTGAATAGTGGGATGAGTTGTTTCGGGAGCGTATCGGAATCCCGCTTTTTAAAATCCCGTTTTTAAAAAATCCCGAAAAAAAGTTTTAAAATCCCGTCTTCTAAACTAAAAAATCCCGATCAATTATAATCTCGCTTTTTAAAATCCCGTCAAATCCCGACAATCCCGTTTTTTTTTCTACAAAATACGTTCATTAAACCAAATAACAATATGAATCAAATGTTTTTATATTAAATAACTTGACTAAAATATAATAATATCGTAATTTGTTTTGTTTTAAATGTACATAAACATTTGACATTTTGTTGACGGTGACCGCCTCACTAATGTCGTTTTCAAAAAAGTACGGACCAATTGGCGTCCTCTTCTAAACGATTCGAAGCCCAGTCATCGAACAAACGGCGTTGTCTATGGTCATGACCTTTGAGGTCCTGGGTCAGTTGGATCTTATTCAGGAGTAGGCCCCAGTCCCGACGCAAAAATTCGCCAAGTTGAAGTCTGCGAAAGGCCGAGTTCTTGTGCACGGCGAGGAATAGACTTCCTCGTTCTGCTGTACACTTTCACGGACCGCGGTGATTTTCTCGGCCGATCTTGCGTTCCTTGAACGTACGGGTGTTGGCTGATTGTTTACTGAACCGGTCGTCTCAAATTTTGCCACCAAACGTTGAAGAGTCGACTGTGAAGGGCCACCATAGTAAAATGTTTGCGTTAGCGAACACTTATTTTGATAATAAAGTTTTATCATTTGAACGTGCTGTTCAATTTTGCATAAGCAACTGAATAATAAACAAAAGATTTGACAGATTTCACCAAAACAAAATGGCCGCAATGTTGCGACAAAATCTACCAGTAAATGGTGGGCCATCTAGTGTTCCTTTTTAATTCATACTTTTATTGACAACTGTTTTTCGCTCGAAATCCTAAAAAAAGGTGTTTTTTTTAAAGACATACAACTTTAAAATGGAATAAAACAAAGAAAATTATTTTAAATTGATATGAAGTTTATTTTATTCAAAAGATAACCTTCTGGCATTATAATTAACCCATTAGTTCCCAAGGTTGGAAAAAAACAAATTTTATACTTTCACTGCATTTTATTAGTTTAATTTATACTTAAATAACAATTTTCAAATTGAAAAAAATTCTGAGTTTTTTAGTTTTTTACAATAAAATGTTGCGTATACGCATCATTGGGATTAACAATGTACATTGTTTAGTGTGAAATTGTTCAAAGCAGTTCGCGACACAATTGATGACTAATTACGTAAGAATCAATGTTGCGTAGAGGCAACAATAATAAAAAAGATTAGTTACGTAAAAATTATAAATAAAAAGCCGAATATGATATTATCTCTACTTTACTAATGACCTTGTAAATATAAATTGGTAATTTGGAAAATCCCATTGTTCTCCGAGTCAGGAATATAAATGGACGAAAATATAGTAGGTATAGGAAATTCAAATTTTCGTCTAAGTTCATAAATATGTAAAAATTAAATAATTTTATTATAATGAATTGAATCATAATAAAATTAATTATTGTTCTGTTAAGAACAAATTGTAACAGCTAAAATGTAATTTGGTACAATAACATAATAATACAAACATAATTTTTGAAATGTTTCGTCTACGCAACGTTGGGGACAAATGGGTTAAAACATTATTTCTTGCATATAACCGCCACGGTTGGTTCAGATTACAGAAAATAGTCACACGATTTTGGAGCCAGTCAATGGCCCGTAACGTGAAAGTATGTGTGTACCAAACTTTTCCATAAATAAATAAAATGTGGAATAAGCTGTGTGACATGTTGCGCCGTCTTGTTCAACCCACAACTCTTGTACATCAATGTTGTTCAATTGATGAACAAAATTGTCCGTAATTATGGCTCTATAGCATTCACCGTCTACAGAAACGTTCTGCCCAGAAATGTTTTTAAAGAAGTACGGACCAATTATTTAAAAAAAAAATTATTGCGATAAAGCACATCAAATTGTTAGTTTTTGTGGATGAAATGGTGTCTCAACATACACCTTAGGATTATCATCATTCCAAAACACTAGTTTTCTTTAATTACGTTTCCGTTCAACCAAAAGTGAATTATTTTTTAATTATGAATGTTTCAAACAGAATCATGATTTTAATATTAAATCTGAACAATTTGAAAGCGTTCTTCAGGCTTCAGTCTGTTTATGTTAAAATGTCAAATTTTACTAAAAAAAATCACTTAACAGCTTACAAAATGGACGCCAGTTAAAATAGTGTTGCCAACTTAAAGTTCTATACCTTTAAAAACAATACCCATTACAAAAATTGAACTATACTTAGTTAGAATGAAATGAGTCGCTTTGCGCTTGAACAACGTTTGGGAAAAATTGAAAACTTTTTTAAAGTAATTACTCTGTTATAAGGCTACACAGCGTAAATTCAGAGAAGTTCTGACTGAAATGAAGCACCAATCGCAGTTTCTGTATGCAAGTTTAAGCAAACATTTCTTTTCGACGGCAACACTCATTAGTGGCCTAAGGAAAATTTTGCACAACAAAAAAATTGGTTTATTCGGCTCATCTATTAAAGGCACTTGACTATTCTCTGTCTTATTGCAAAACAATTTTAGGAAAACATTCATATTTTTAAAAAGTTTGTATCTGGCTTAGAAATCCTGCACGATGTTGTTAAAAGTTCAATGTATCCACAAAAAGTGACAGTTTGGTGCTAATTAGATGGTGATGGCAATATTTGACAATTTACCTTGAAGGGCCGATGTTATTCCAACAATCCGGATACGACTTAGAAACTTAAGGCATATCACGCATGCCATCAAAAACCATCAACAAAGTATTGGAAAAATGGAGTTGGCAGAATGCATGATTGCGAAGCCAGCTGAAGCTATCACTTAAAACAGAGGCTGGGATGCGACCCACATTGATAACTTCCAATCCCGTCTGTCGATTTGTCTTGCTTAAGAGTTTGTAGGTTTTCGTGTTTTGTTAAAAAAGTTGTCAGTTGAATTATTCTTAAAAATTTCAAAATTACCAACAATATTTTTCATATATAATGAAACAATATTTGGTTTCAAAATCTATTTTTGTTAAGGAGATTTTTAGTCGAAAACCTTTCTTTACAAATTTTAGTAGCATTTCTTAAAAATTTGTATTTCTTATAAAAACAAGTACAAATTAGATGAATGAGAAATTGTTTGAAGTCAATATCTGCTATTATTCACGAGATATCGAGAACCACACATCGATTTTTACCAAATTTGCGTAGTATTTTTAGTAGATTTTATTTTTTTATGTTGGATTTTTCTGTGAGAAAAAATTAGTTTTTAATTTTTGAAAATGTATTTGAGTCGAAAGTAAATTTTTACCAAGTTTTAGTATTGTTTTTTTTAGGTTTTTATTTTTTGTAAGAAAAACTGTCAATTCGATTTTTCTCAAAATATTACAGAATGTTGAAAACAATATTTCTTATAAGATAAAATTAATTTGAAGTCATAATCTCAAATTTTTGAAAAGATATTTGAGTCGAAAATCAATTTTTACCAACTTTGAGTAATGTTTTTTTTAGGTTTTTATTTAAAAAAAAAACTGTTAATTCGATTTTTCTTAAAGTTTTACCATATGTTAAAAACTTTATTCTTTGTTGCAAAAAAAATGTTTTGTAGATAAAATTATTTGTTGTTCATAAAATTATCGAGATGACAAATATTTTTTTTCAGTTTTTTTATTTATAAATTTTTCCAAAAATATATTTGTTTGGTATCACGTTACAATATATAATTCAAGTCTCTAGCGTTGTTGGTTCGTGAGATATTAAGGGTTAACCAAAATTTTCACCTTTTTTTTAAATTGCCATGGTAAAAATATCACCCACTCAATTTTTTTGAGAGTCCTTTCTGCATCTTTCTGCATTGTTATCTATATAACAACATTTTTATAAAGTCGATATCTCTACTGGTGCTTGAGGTATGGACGACGTAAAAAACTTCGCTAACGTACGTACGTACTGACACACGTACGCACAGACATCTCTCTAAAAATCTTTTGTTTCGACTCTAGGGACCTTGAAACGTCGAGAAATGTCAAAATTTTCAATTCCACAAATCGGACCGATTACAATAACTTCCTATGGGAAGTAAATAACATTGGGACATATCTTTAAACAGTCCTCGTAGTAAGGAATAAAACCGACTTCAATTAACGTTTAGTTGTGAGCCCTTGTCAAATCTTATCTGAATTTTAAACACTTGAAAAAACTCTTCTAAGTAATGAAGGTTCTTAAAGTGACCTAGTGGTTTTGAAAGGGTTTTTAAAGGATATGGCAGAGCATTCAATTGCAGATCGAGAGGTGATTTACAAGCTTAAAATCATCTTCTCATCTTCAAAAAAACATTTTTGTTTAAATTTTAAATTATAAAAGTTAAATGGATAAAGTATACTTTAGAAAAGATAGAGAGGCATGCTTTTAAAGTAACGACGAGTGCTTTTGCGGTAAATTATACTTTTTATCGTTTAGAGTCGACTTTAAATTTAAAAATAATTTAGAGTCTTAAATGTTTAAAATTTTCCACCATTTGTGTTGCATCATCGATGGGAACTATTGTTCTTACTAATATAGACATACTTTAACTTTAAAAATTTAATTACATTTTTAAAAAGAAACTTTTACTTGACCTACCCTGTAAAAAAACTTAAACTGTGACTTTGAGGGTCAATTTTAAAAAATCGTGGTTCATTATTTAACCCTCAGTTGATTTATTTTAATTCCCTAATTTCAGTTGGTATACTTAAGATCAATCATGGTTACAGTTTGTTCATTGATTTGTATGCCTTACTTAAATATCAGACAAAAATTGGAGGGTTTTAATAATTGAACCTTGTGTCAAATACACTTATTATACTGTTCCATATATTTCGGGAAATTCTGACTTTTCTTTAAGGAAAAACGTTTTAACGTTTAGACTAAAGAAAGAAAGAGATAAGTTGTTATCTGGGAAAATTCATGTTGGAAACGTTAATTTTATTTTTAGAGACATGTTGTCCAATATAGTATTTAGTATTTATTTATTATTCATCATTCAGACAAAAATATCTTACAGACTACTTGAAAATAACTTACATAAATAAAAATAAATATATATGGGTATGTACATAGTATTTTGCTTATTTCAAAAATTAATTAAAAAATGACGTTGACATTTAAGGGTAGAACGATTACTATGAAAGTCAAAATCAAAAACACAAGAAATACGATTAACTTCAAGGACACAGCGAGTTACTGGCTCATTTTTGGCATAATTTGTCCTACGATCGCTTTCAAAAAATAAAAATCTAGTCCCCAGAGGACGACTTGGAGCATACAAATCAATTAAGGACAGAAGCGAAGAACAATTAATACGATAAGACAAAATATCACTTACAAACAATACAGAGTACATTTTTCTACGGTTTTCGAGTGACTGAATATCAATTAGCTTACATCTAGTTGAATAAGAGGGCATTTCAATATTCCAACCACGTTTCCAAATAACGAACCTAGTGAACTTTTTCTGAACATTTTCAATTCTAGTAGAATGAATGTTGTAATGAGGGTTCCATATAACACATCCATACTCTAAAATAGATCTGACATAAGCATTATACTGGCATTTTAGAGTATAGGGATCAGTAAAATCAGATGAATTACGTTTTATGAAAGCAAGCATGGTGTTAGATTTTGCAATGATGTATTCGATATGTTTTATAAAGTTTAATTTACAATCAAATATTATACCCAAATCTTTTTTTTCAAAAACTCTTTTGTAGTCGAAATTGATTGGATTGCCAATACGCGAAAAAGTAAAACACTGACATTTGGAGACATTCAAAAACAAGTCATTAATGGTGCACCAATTAGTTAAACAATCAAGATCGTCTTGGAGTAGATGGCAGTCGCGAGAGGATTTAATGCTTTTAAAGAATTTAAGATCGTCTGCAAAAAGAAGGCGGTGTGAATTTTTAAAAACGTTAGGCATGTCATTAATAAAAATCAAGAACAATAACGGTCCAAGATGACTACCAGAGGTTACCAAAAAAGGAGAAGATTGAACGTCATCTATGGAAACAATTTGATAACGTTTCGCAAAGTAGGAAGAAAGCCATGATAGCATAGCAGACTGAAAACCTGCGCTTTTTAGTTCAGATATTAGTATCAAATGATTCACTCTATTGAACGCTTTGGCAAAATCTGTGTAGATGACATCAACCTTCTTCTAGTTTATTGAGGACATAATTTGAAAATAGAGCAAGATTGGTGGAGGTGGATCTTCCCCCCACAAACCCATGTTGGTAAGGCGATATTATTTCTTTGAACCAAAACGATTATTTATCGTATACAATCTTTTCAAAAAGTTGAGGTATCGCTGAGAGTTTGCAGATCGGGCGATAGTTTGATATTTCCTGTTTAGAACCTGATTTGTGTATTGGACTTATGAAGGATTTCTTCCACTCAGAGAGAAATTCTCCTTTAGAAAGAGAATTTTTAAAAATAATTGTTAAAGGTTCAGAAAGAGCAGATGCCCATTTTTTTAAAATAACTGGAAGAATTTCATCTGGGCCAGCACTTCTATCGCAGCTTAAGCTACGTAATGAATTTTCAACTTCATTTGCACTTATATTCAAAAATCTAATACTTAATGGAGTTTCGGAATTAATTGTTTGTAAAGGATATCCCTTTGATTGAAAATAAGCTGAAAAAACATTACAAATAGATGCAATATCGGAGTATGTGTCACCCATATACTGCATTGTTTTTGGTAATGAAATTAAAAATTGATTTTACTTATACAAATTACATTCAGCACCAATAACCTAGCCAAAATCAAAACAAATTTGCCCCGAGTCAATAATTACCTCGTTCTTGAACATATGTATATTGCTTGTGTTGAACTCCTTTTTGCAAAGGGGAAGTGATTTGGTACTTTATCCAGAAAAAAACAATTGTTTACTTTTATTTCCACACAAAGTCAACATCAACAACAAAAAAGTTAAGTATACGCCACAGTGACCACTACTATTAAATGTAGTATTTATTGCAGCTATACACTTCCAACATGCCTGATCTCTTGAGTAACCAAAAACCATTTCAAAAGAAAATTCTTCCCAATTCTGATGCTACTATCTTCGATAACCTTAAATACTCAAACATTTATTTGAAAACCACAGACAACACAAAACCATTTAAATACTTTGTTCTCGATATCTTTTCATTTCTTCAAGGCATATTTAACACACAAAAAAAGAAACAAAAAGAACAACTTCAACGAGATATAAAATGACCCACACAGCTCCCGCAATGCAACTTTTCCACTTCTACATTCTATCCTCTATTTAACCTCAGTGGCAGGATATACAGAGACAGACACAGACACAGGCAAGGCAAAAAAAGGCTACCCCGGTTATGTCCATGATGATGATGATGGGGCAAACTTGCAAAAGTCTTCTTTAGAGTGTTTCAGATCGGACTGCAGCTGTTGCTGCATCGCTGACTTCGGGAAATTGGAGAGAAAAAAAGGAAAAAAGGACGACTGACACGAAGAGCTTTGAACTGCATCATCACGGTCGGCCATCTCGCAATGTGGGACAACACGACACGAGAAACGACACACAGAAGAATTTTGCAATCACCCGATGATTGTCATCCCCCGACCCGATATTAGAGGAAGGTGCTCGCCCGGGGGCATCTGAAAAGAGAGGTTCGAGTATACACAAAGCTGGCCCAGGCTGTATTGTCGGTTCGTTGGAAGCTCATATCGACGGACATTGGAGGCGGCTGGCGTACTACATGAAATCAACAAGGACCAATGATTCCTCTGACTGTACAATCGGTATTGGATCTTTTTTTATTTCCTACTCCCGCCGCAGCAGAGCATGCCACTTGCAACTACTACCCACTAACACTCCTTTGTATCCTGGAGCGTTGCTTGTTCAAAGTATATTCCATTTTTTATTCTGTACTTTTTAGAACATATATTTTTACTATCGGCAATGTCCTAGTTTTTGTTGTTGTTGTTGTTTCGACGTGGACTTTTTTCAGGAAGTTTTTGTGTACATGACATGTTATCACGCATCACTTTATGTGTCGTCCTTGTTGTTCGAACTTGTACGGTGGGATTGAAGTACACGTTTTGTTGTTGAGAACTGGGAGAAAAAGATGCGTTGCTTTCATCTCGTTGATGTCCTTTATGACACGACTAGCATGGAAACGTAGTCCTGGTGGTATAGTGGTTGTTCTATGTCATTCCGCCCCTGACACTGGATAAAATGTTATTCGATATGAATTGATTACTTTCTGTTTTGTTTTTGTTGTTGTTGTTGTTTTTTGTATCGCTCCGGTTCGTTGGGTAACAACTGATGTAAAAACGTTTTTACTCTAATTTAAAATAATCAATATACTTGCTATATACCTACTTGGCTATTCTAGCAAAAGAACATTTTCATCAGTTATCGAATTTCGTCAGCAGTTTTGTGTTTAAAAACATAATAGGCGCTAACTATTTACAATAACGCTATGTAGCGGAAATTAATGCAGACAAATTTTATTTTATTTGGAGCAGGCGTTAAGAGGTGTTTCCGTCAAAACGCTGATGTTCTTTTGACTGCATATTAAAATGTTTCTATATATCTACACCAATAGCCGTTTAAACTGATGTTTGTGATTTAGTCGATTGTGGATAGTATGTTAAAACAATTTTAGAAATAACTAGCATACTCGTACGGAAACTCTTGCAAGTAAATTTTGTTAAAGTTACTCAAAATTAATCAAGTATTTGAGGCTTTCTGTAAATCTAATTAATTTTTCTTGCGTTTCAAATCTTGATAAAGAATTGTCGAAACGAATCGCCTGGTTATAAAATTAGCAACCGACTGACAACTATATATGACAACTATATATAACAATGTCATGGAAACAGGAATGATACCACTAGAATTCAAGGAGTCCATCATTTTCCCTATTCATAAGAAAGGGAGTTTGGCCGAGGTGTCTAACTATAGAGGAATATCCTTTCTAAATGCTTCATATACAATATTCACGCTGGTTTTGCAAAAACATTTTAAATTGGATAGAAGACAACAAGCTCTTAAAGGAGTTTCAAGCAGGCTTTAGGACAGGTTATTCGACGGTTGACCACATTTTTACCCACAAAAGTATCGCAAAAAATTTCCTGAATAAGGACAAGAAGTTATATACGTTTTTCGTTGACTTTAAATCTGTATAGTAACGGAATGTCATGGAAGTTCGGAAGAGTTATTCATAATCTTTATATGCAGATACAATTGCTAAGATAGGAATAGAGAGGAGTTGTCGAGAGGGTTTAAAACACAATAGGGAGTCAGACAAGGCTGTACATTGAGTCCGAGTCTGTTCGCCTTGTTTTTTGAAGATCTTACAGACCTCTTACCAGGTGGCATAGACTTCGCCGGACAAATAATAAAAGCATTGCTGTTTGCGGACGACATTCTTCTTTTGGCAGCATCACCTGAATCATTGCAGTTAATGATAAACCGGCTGTGAATCTTAATAAGTCCAAAATTTTGATTTTTAAACGAGGAGGAGGCCGCAATTCAGCGAAAGAAAAATGGTTCTATAATGGAGATGTCATTGAAGTTGTCACGGAATTCAAATACCTTGGAGTTCACATAACGAAAAATTTGAGTATGTAAATTCATCTAAGAGAGAAACTAGTTAAGGCTAAGGGTGCAATTAGTGCAACTTGGAAAAGATGTTTTTCTAACAAAAGTATAGCACATAGCAGCAAGTTCAAGATATTTGAAGCGGTATCTGAGTCTGTCATGTTTTACGCGGCACAAACTTGGAGAACGAAACAATACGAAACAGTTGAGAAACTTCTCCGATACTTTATTAAGCTAATTTTTAGACTGCCATCAAATACCCAACTATGTTACGAACCCTAAAAATGCAAGTCGATTACATCTTGAAAGTTATGAAGATGAGCAATAATAGGCTTCCGAAGATAGCAGCGCTTCAAGTAATACAAACCAAAACAAGTTGGTGTGATGATTGGACAAATTTGGCAAGAGAATGTGGAACGGAACTTAACCTTTTGTGCAATAATCAGGATGGTTCAAAAACTTCTTTATACCAGCTCATTTTCGCAGTGGACATAAAACAACGAGAGAAATTCTTGAATGACGCCACAGGATCTATATACAGGCAGCTCTACTGTCAACTAAATCACAACTTGGAAGAGAGGAATTATTTTAGGGACGATAATGGCATTGTCGAAATTTTTAATGATGGTTAAATTGAGAGGTGAAGTTATGCAGCTGAATTTTATACCTCATAGAGATGACTTACCAATTATATGCTCATTGTGCAATTTAAAGGAAAGGGAGGATGTTTTACACTTTGTTGGAAGATGTCCATTCCAGTTCTTAAAGAAATAAGAAAGAATGCTTTTGGTAGCGAAATACTGGCGCAAAATTAAGTTATACTCTTGCTTAACAATATGGAAGTTAAAAAATTAAATCAATTCTGCAGGCTAGCTCTTCTATATAGATGTAGAATTATAAATAAAAGTTTTTAACTAGGCAGACGGCACTAAAGCCATGCTTTTTGTTTTTGTTTGTAAACTTTATAAAAAAAATTGTAATCAACGTTATCAAAATAAAAACCAATCTATCTATCTAATCTATCTATCTATCTAAAATTAGCAGAACACTTTTTTTATTTTTGGTGAAACATTTGTTTTTGTATGCAAATGCTTGTGGTAATATAAGATATAAAAATAAATGTAAAATCCTCCACAGAACTTCTGGCCATCAAAGAAGCTCTCTCTTGGCTCGACTACAGGTATACGCATCTTCTCAGATAGTCAAGCTGCCATAAAATCATTGCACTCTGTCTTAATAAACTCACTAACAGCCCGAAACTGTCGATCATATCTGGTGGAGATGACAAAGAAGTTCAAAATTCAACATATTTGGTTATCGGACCATATAAAAATTGCAGCAGATTGCAAAGCTGACGAACTTGCAAAAAATAGAACAACTTTATCTTTGATGAGCAAAAAATCCAACATCGATATACGTCCAGCTACTTGTAAACTTATGCTAAAGTATGATTCTATAAAAAAACTAAACCATATATCTAATTCAACGACTTGACGGTCAATAAAACTTATTTGGCCAATGATACTATGAATGATACTAAACGCTCTAATCAATTAATTTCGTTTATTAAATTGAACATTAGCTCCGTTATAGGAGACAAGACACTGCTTAATGGGTAGGCGAGGCTGCTTTTCTACTTCGAGCTTCTGCAGAAGCTGCATGGATGAAGAAGAAAAGGAGACAGTGTCTCACTTTCTATGTTCATGTCCTGCCCTATCATAAAGACGAAGTATCCACATTGGAGATTTTTACTTAAATAATCTTAGTGATCTGACATCTTTGTTTTCAAACGCCTTATAGCTAGCTCTAATAGGTTCAACGAGTAAGGTAGATCTTAAGTTCCATGGACCAACTACTGGTCTAGGTGTGTTTGTTTTTCCGCCGTCAATAGCCTCCTTAACCTAGCCTAACGTAAATGCTTGTGGTTATTGAGTATTGTTTAGCAAGCTCATCCTCACATTAATCATAATCATAGAACTCGAAAATGGAAGTACACTGAGAAGAAATTCAAGATATTTGAGAACACGCAACGATAATACCGATTTTTGATATGCAAATTTTATTTTTCATTTCCATTTATATCTATAACTTTATTATTGAATATTTCATTGAATTAAAAGCTCGTTTTTCTTTTTTTGTTCCTTTTTTTATAAATACTAAATACTATCTTACCAATTGTTAATTTTGAATTATTTTGTTTATACAATTATTATACATAATGTACCTATATTTAAAAAAAAAAAAAAAAAAAAAATCTTTGATGGGGAGATGTAGAAAGTTAATGATCATTAGTGTAATTCTGATCTTCTCTCATTCTTGTTAACTGATGTCATTTATAATTTCCTAATAAAAGTCAGTTCTCATCCAAACCTCAAACGTGTGCCTCATTTCACTACATGGTACGTAATGAAGTAGGAATATATACAGAAATTGTTTTTGTTGTAAGCTACATTCCTCCAAAGAGCTCTACGTTTATTTATGAAATGCATTTAAATAATATTGAATTTTTATTGGAAAGGTTACATGGTTACCAACTACCTTGTATTTTAGGAGATTTCAATTTATGTGATATTCATTGGAACTATTCCGTAGATGATAAATGCTTGATTCCTTATAATGTTAAAAAAGATTTTGAAATTTTATTTATTGATTCGATATTGTCTCTTAACTTGATTCAAGTAAATTGTATAAGCAATTCTATGCAAAGATATCTGGATTTACTCTTTTTGTATAATAACCTAGCTTATGAAGTTAAAGAATCTTTATTTCCAATTGTAAAAAATACTATTCATCATAAAGCGATATGCTTAAGTTTAAGAATGTATAATAATGATTTTTCTAGTTCAACTGAACAATTCCGTTGTAATGATTTCAATTTTTTAAAAGGAGAATATGATAAACTGAATGATTACTTTTTATCAATAGACTGGTCATTATATCTTTTTGGAACAAATTTGGTTTTTGTCGATTTATTCCAAAAAACAAAAATAGGTGTAATTCAAAATTGCCTTGAAGTAACAAAAGACTCCATAATGTTAAAAATGTAAAAAATAAAGCTTTTAAAAAGTTTAAGAAAACCAAGTCCGATATTGATAGAGATCGATACTGTCAGATGCGACGTGAGTATGATTTCTTAAATAAATTTTTATACAGACAATATATCTTGGATACTCAATCAAAGATATCAAGAGACCCAAAATCGTTTTGGGCTTTCATAAATTCTAAGAAGCAGAACTTGGTAATTTTCAATAATATGGAGTATAATGATCAATATTCTTCAGATTTAAATACAACATGTGATTTATTCGCGTCATTTTTTGAGAATGTTTATGTGGATCATTCACCTGTAATTATTTCAGACAGTTTAAATTATCCGTTATCTCTTTCCAACTTGGATTTAGGGCACCTTTTTTTGTCATTAGACGACGTTAAGGAAGGGATTTTGAATGTTAATTCAAGTCTAACTCCAGGTCCTGATGGTATTCCATCCTATTTAATTAAAAAATGTTTGTCTTTAGTTGAACCTCTTCAAATTATTTACAATTTGTCTCTTTCAAAAGGAATATTTTTAGATGACTGGAAGTTTTCGTTTATAAATCCCATTTTAAATCAGGTCAAAAACATAAAATTGAGAATTATCGTGCAATCACCAAACTTTCTGCTATACCGAAGCTTTTTGAGTTGATTGTAAAAAACCAAATTTATTTTCATGTTAAAGAATTTATTTCTCCCTGTCAACATGGATTCGTGAGTGGTAGATCTACTACAACTAATTTGTCGCTTTTTAATCAACATTTGTCAAATGCCTTGGAATCTGGTTTTCAGGTTGATGTAATTTATACTGATTTTCAGAAAGCTTTTGATAGTATTTGTATACCACTTCTTGTTCAAAAACTCAATAGATTCGGTTTCCATTCAACTTTTCTCAAATGGATTTCAAGCTATTTGGTTAATAGAAAACAAGTTGTGAAAATTTTGAACTCGCTGTCAACAAAAACAATATATGTACCATCTGGTGTTCCACAAGGGAGCCATCTTGGTCCATTGTTGTTTTTGATTTTTATAAATGAATTACCATTATACTTCAATTTTACAAATGGTCTATTATTTGCGGACGATTTTAAAATATTTGCAACCGTTAAGAGTATCAATGATTGTATATTAATACAGAATGATATTGATACTATAAACGATTGGTGTAAAAGTAATCATCTTTCGCTTAACATCAATAAATGTAGTTGTATGTCTTTTTCTCGATGTCATACCATTATTAATCATCATTATAATATTTCCAACGTCGTTTTATGTAGAGTTTCGGAGATTAAGGACCTCGGTGTAATATTCAATGACAAATTAAATTTCTCTGGGCATATGGATTATGTTATTGCTAAAGCAAATTCAATGTTGGGTTTTCTTAAAAGAAATTGTGCCGAATTTACGAATCCATATGCAATAAAATCCGTCTATATGTCTCTTGTACGTCCTCATTTGGAATATGCTTCAGTTGTATGGAATCCTCATTATACAGTCTCAAAAAATCGTATTGAGAAAGTTCAAAAGTCTTTTACAAAATTTGAAGTTCGACAACTTAAATGGAATTTAGATTCAATGCCTTGTTATTCTACAAGATGCGCTTTAATTGGTCTGAACTCTTTAGAAAATCGGCGAATTGTTAATTGTGTAATGTTTGTTCATGATATATTGTCTTACCATATAAAATGCTCCGATTTACTTAATCTATTAAATTTGTATGTTCCTCAAAGATTTATAAGATCAAGACAATTGTTTTATATACCGTATCATAGATTTAATTATGGTTTAAATGAACCAATTTCAAGATGCATGAAATCATTTAATGAATTTGAATTATATTTAGATATAAGCCTAGAAAGGAATGTTATTAAGCAATATTTAAATGATAAATTAATTAATTAGTATTAAGTTAAAAGCAATCTGTAAGAGTTAACTCGATAGATGAAGTAAATAAATAAATAAATAAATAAATAAATAATCTTAGCAAAAACTCATCATTCAAAATAAGGAATACTGGAAATAGATTATCAAAAAAATATTGATATTTCAAGACCTCCTTTAAAATGTCAGGATCTTTCTTAATATTTCAAGACCTCCCCTGTAAACCTTATACTTCCCCTAATATTCCAAGTCAAAAGATCTCCCTTGACACTTCAATATTTACTGAAATCTCTAGATCTTCCTTGAAATCTTAAGACATCTCTTGATATTTCAGTAAATATCTTGATATCTTCTTAGAATTTAAAAACCTCCCTTTATCTTTCAAGTCCTCCCCTGAAATCTTTGAACCCCCTTCACTTTTTCCAGATTTCCCTTTGAATCTATAAGCCTCCCTTGATATTTCAAACATTTCAAGACCTCCCCATTTATGTGAAGTCCTCATTTGGAATCTGCAAAACTTCCTTGGAATTTCAAAATCTCCCTACAATTTCAAAAACCTCCTTGATATTTCAGAACCACCCTTAGATTCTTGAAGAACGCTGATATTTCAAGACCTCCTAAAATCTTCAGAACACTTTGACTTTTTTCAGACCTCCCTTGGAATCTCTAGACATTCCTTGATATTTCCAGACCTTGATGATATTTCCTAAAATCTTCAGACCTCCCTTTGAATCTCCAGGCCTACTTTAAAATTTTAAGGCCTTGTTTCACATTACAAGACCTTTCCTGATATTACAAGACCTCCCCCGAAATCGCCAATTCTCCCTTGATATTCAATCAAAATCAATTTCAGTTAAAAGAATTCAAAAAATTCCATAATTTGTTTTTCTTGAACATAGTCTCATTTGACGGACTTTAATTTCAGACATAAAATTTTCCTTTTACTCTTTTTTTCTTTCTTTTGAACACAACACCATACAAACACTTAAAGGGATAACTCAAATTATCATCTTTATAAAATTCAAAAACTCTGTTATCACTTTCACTTTAAAATTTTATCTCAATTAAATCGATACATAACATAATTTTTCATAAGAATGCATCTAATGTTGTGTATTTTATGCAAGCAAATACATGATACATGAATATGCATATAAATATGCATAAATAATATTTCACATTAATACGTTCGAGTATAGACGTATGATAGAACATTTCTCATATTTTCAACAAATAAAGGGTGTCTCGAAATTAACGAAAGATTTCAATTTGCCGCGCGCCGCCGCCGTTTGTGCAGTAAATTGTAAAAAATATTTTAAAAAAAAAACTATTTTTAAACCTGATAGTAAAACAAAAGAACTACTACGTTTGCTTCACACTCTAATTGCATTGGTCTGTATAAGTCTATCGTTTTCAAAAGCTCTGAAAGGGTTTTGCTCTCAAAAGTTTCAAAACCTAAAAGCTCCTTAATGAAATCCACTGAATAAGCTCCTTGTTTGCAATTGTGAGTGATAATGGTAACTCTGTTGAGTTGAAGATAACAACGCACGATTACAACTTTTTGCGAAGAATTGCACAACCAATGTCAGTGGCTTGCTCATTTGTTTAGAGGCATTATTTCCGACGCAGTGTAATGAGGGTACATTACGCTCGCTCATAAGACTTGTACTGACTATTTTTGTTGAACAGAGTATGATTTTAAAGTGACAGCTGTCACATTTTTTTTTTTAAGGTATCCAGAACAAATAGTTGCAAATTTAAATCTTGCGTTAACATTTAAGGTTGTTAAAACGCAAAAACAAAAGAAGATGTTTAAATGTTAATATCAAGGCAGTGCGTGAGATTGTCAAAGTTTTGTAGTTGTGCTCGCTATTTTTTAGATATTTCCTAAAAATGAAGATAACAATTTTTTCTTTCGCGTATTATTTGCTTCAGTTTAATCCCCCCTTAAGTGACAGCTGTCAAATTATTTGCTGAAGGGTTTTCAACACTTCCTTTACACAAAAAATGGTTTCAAATTAAAATCTTTAGATCATCCTGAGACACCCTTTAGTAAGATACTACCAAAATCTTCATTATAATTGCGAACTAACTCATATAGTCATACAAAGGACAATTTAAAAGACAATAATTGAAGCCAAAACCAATCGTTTGTGTAAGGAACTCGTATACCATAAATGGGGTCTAAAAGATGAGTTAATTTAAGTATGAGACTAGAATTCTATCATCTTTATGCAGACATGATATAGTTAAGAAACATGCAAAAACATTCACTCCAAATGACTTCATATAATAATAGATTTATGGTTATATAGTTTGTTCAAGAGTTTTAAACCCCACCTCCCTGTCTAATTTGCCTTTGTGACAATAATTTTCTACCAAAAGATAGATGCCATCATAACTTCCAGCCCAAAGACTTTCAATTGCAATTAGGTTTGAAAATGAAAATCCATCTAAAAGCCATTTTCAAACTTAGCCTTCGTATTCGTATAACCTCATTCTCATCCTCATCCACATCGTCATAGTTCGTCGTCATTATTTTCCATGGACTCAAGCTTTCTGTATTCAAATATTATGGACTTATACGATCAGGAATTTGGGTGGTATAGGTGGTGTGATAAATTTGATTGTAATTAGCCAATAGCCACCACCCACCACCAATAACTAGTGCTCATTGAAGAATCCTTGGCATTTAGGAAAAGCTATCGAAGGCTTTTCGTTTTGAGATTAGTGTTGAGTGCGTTATTGCAACATGATACTCGTATCCGTGTGTACCTACTTTATAGAAGATGAAATTTAATCTATGCAAAATAGTCTTTCTGTGTGTACGGGGCTTAAAGTTCAAGGATTGAATTACACGAGTGCTATAGTTTTGTTGGAGAACAAAACTTTAGGAAAATATCAATAAAGCACCACAGCAGCGCAGCGGGCAGGCGGGCCAAACAGATTGCATCATGCGGTGGTTAAGGATTTGGATTTTGGATTTTAGATTATCTTTGCTCGGCCAGCACAGATGTTTCAAATGGTCTTCCTCCTTCCAGACAAAAGCAACAACAACGAAAAAACCATATTCCTTATGTTACCTCAATCAGAATAAACCACCCAACCTCTCGTATCGTACGTGAGAGTGAGAATGGAAGTGGGAGTGGGAGTGAAAGTTCACCTTCCTTAAATTGGCGACTAAGCCAGAGTCAGATAAACATAATGGGAGAAGAAGAAAGGGGTTATGTTTGTGGAGTTGGAGATGAAGACACAATATCATGTTATTCTCCGGGTTGTACAATGTACATGTGCTTATACTAGAAATTTTGTGGATTCTGATCCTTTTCCGTCGTAGGAACAACCGACGACGACGACGAGGAATAGGACGACAACCAACGTACGTATGACGATATGATGGTTGTAAATTTACGTGGAAGCACATGTTTGGCATTGTATTTTGGATACATTAAATGACGAGACTCATTTTGTAATAATATTTGCTGAGTATATACAACATATGTACATATGTATATAGGAACAAGGACAACACATTACATACTACACATAGGATGAAGACAAAAAGTCAATTCAATGAATATTAAAAGGATATGACAGACAGCTGTTGTGTTCTTGTTTTTGGGCAACAACCAACAATAACAAAGGGACGGACGAAGGACTCGGGATTCAGGATTCAGGATCAAGGATGGAAGAGGGATTAATCTTGTTTTCTAAAATTGACTGTTGTTGATATTGGACATAACGGACAGAACGTGAGACATTAAAAAATAAATAACAATGTGTAATTATAAAATTAAAAGAATCTGTCAGGATATAGCTTATATGGTAAACTGATGGTTGACCATAATATTGTCTGAGAGGATATAGAAAAGGTAATGCAATCTTGAATGCAAACTATTTTTGCCGTGAACTGTGTATTTTTCAGTTTAATTCTGAATTAGTTTTTGTATTCTCACAGGAAGGTTACACTTTAAGAGACAGTCAATTTTCAGTCGAAATTTTGTAGGTGTGGAATTTTAAGCTTTAAATCAAAAGCAAAAAAAAACTGTATTTTTAGTTTGAAAAATGTTTTTATACAATGCATATTTTTGTGATGTCAGTATTGGTGTTATTTTCTTGAGATTTCTTAATAAATGTTAGTTTTTTCGCGTGAGATTTTAACACAAATTTATTTTCCACAATTTTCCGAAACGGAACTGCATAGACGGGTTGCATGAAATGAGAAATGGTATTGGAGAAACGAAGAATTAGAAAAGATTAAACAATATATGTAGGTATCTGGGGGTCTTGCTAACCTCTCAAATTTCCTTCAAGACTCACTTGGGAGAAAAAGAAAAAGAGCCAAATTAACAGAGCAATTAACAGTACCTGGGGTAAAATTTTCAAAAAAGAAAATATTTTACCAAGTGCTAAATATAGATTGTTTGGAGCAGTGGTTTGTGCAATAATGTGCTATGCAGAACAATCTGGCAATTCGAAGAAGTGGAAAAACTCCCAAAGATATATTATCAATAAAATGTTCAGTCTCCATACAAACTTTATACTTTATACGGAGACCGGGGTTCCCAAGGCTTCGCATCTAAAAAAACTGCAACAAACAAAGCTACAATGAATGAAGCTCTGAAGATAAAACAATGTAAGTGAGCTAATTAATGGACACTGGACAGTGGCCAATACATGAACTCCTTGAAAAAGTTGAGTTCGCCCAATTTGCAAGCTTTCACTACCAAATCCAAGATAGCCAAAGGAGATTGACGTACAAGCATATCTAAAATGACCTTAGAACTAAGAATTACTTCATATGATATCGACAATCTGTAAGACCAGAATTGAGCTTTTGCTTTTAAACTACAAACTATACGAAACAAACTCAGAATTAAAATGCACTCTATGCAAATATGAGACACGCAACATTTCAACGCTGGGCTTGTTGAAAAGGATAAAAATACAAATGTGGGGAAACCCTATGCTTCAAAAGGACGAACTTATCCAAATACTAAGCGGAAAAAACTGGAACCTTCTTTGCCATTATATCTAAAGTGCACTCAAGTATAGACAACAAATTATAGACTTTTTAAAAAAAGAACAATAAAATTCACATTCTACTACTAACAAATGCTTGAAGCCAACATCTTTCTTTATTCTCCAGATATTGGAGTCGAAAACCGTTTTTTATCAGTTTTTAGTTGTTTTAGTATGTTTTCATTTTTTGTAAAAGAAAGTTGTTAATTGGATTTATTCAAAAAATTAACTTAAAGTTAACAACAATACTTTGCATATGACAAAATAAGTTTGACTTTAATATCTGGTTTTATTTCCGATATATTTTAGTCGAAAATCAATTTTCATTTGCATTTTGTGAAGGTTTCTATTTCTTATAAACAAATTCAGATTTTATTTTTCTACGAAAAGAGACTGGGATGCGGCCCACATTGATAACTTCAAATCCCGTCTATTGATTTGTCTTGCTTAAAAGGTTTGTAGGTTTTCGTGTTTTGTTAAAAAAGTAATCAGTTGAATTAATCTAAAAGATTTAAAAATTTCCAACAATATTTTGCATTTGTTGAAATAGTTTGATTTCAAAATCTATTTTTGTTAAGGAGATTTTTAGTCGAAAACCAATTTTTACCAATTTCAGTATTATTTCTTAAGAGTTTTTATTTCTTATTTAAAAAAATAAAAATTGGATTAATGAAACTAATTTGAAGTTAATATCTTCTATTGTTCGCGAGATATCGAGAACCGAACATCAATTTTTATGAAATTTGCGTACTATTTTTCTTAGTTTTATTTTTTTGTAAAAATAACTGACTGTTGGATTTTTATAAAAAATGTATGGAATGTCGAAAACAATATTTTCTGTGAGCCTAGTTTGAAGAAAATATTTTTAATTTTTGAAAAGATATTTGAGTCGAAAGTAAATTTGTACTAAGTTCTAGTATTGTTGTTTTTAGGTTTTTATTTTTTTGTAAAAAAACTTTCAATTCGATTTTTATCAAAATGTTACTGGATGTTGAAAACAAAATTTTTTATAAGATAAAAATTGTTTAAAGCCATAATCTCAAATTTTTGAAAAGATATTCGAGCCGAAAATCAATTTTTACGAACTTTTTATATTTTTTGTTTTTATTTTGTGTTTTTTAAATTTTTGGTAGCTTTTTAATTTTTTGTAAGAAAACTGTTAATTCGATTTTTTTCAAAATTTTACAGAATGTTAAAAAACAATATTTTTTATAAAAAAATTAATTTAAAGCCAATGTTTCAAATTTTTGAAAAGATATTTTAGTCCAAAATCAATTTTTACGAACTTTTAATATTTTTTTTTGTTTTTATTTTGTGTTAAAAAATTAATACTAATTCGATTTTTCTCAAAATGTTAGTGAATGTTGAAAAAAATATTTCTTATAAGGCCAAATTAGTTTGAAGCCATAATCTCAAATTTTTGAAAAGATATTTGAGTCGAAAATCAATTTTTACAAACTTTTAGTAAGGTTTTTTTAAGGTTTTTATTTTTTATAAAAAAATGTCACTTAAATTTTTCTTAAAATCTTACTAAAAAACGTTATTCTTTATTGCACAAAAATATTTTGGAGATAAAATCATTTTTTGTTCGTAAAATATTCGAGGTGACAAATATTTTTTTTGATTTATAAAAATACCGTTAGTTGGAATTTTTTCCAAAAATATATTTGTTTGGTATCACGTTACAATATATAATATAAAATTCATTATATATATATTGTTAATATTGAACGTGGTTCTATTAAAATGAATGAGTTGCGCGCCAATTACAAAAGCGTGTTCAAAACAATTGTCAAGTGGGATTTCAAGAGACAACAAACTAATAAAATCACTCAATGCCATAATTGTCAGATGTATGGCCATGGTGATAGGCACTGTCAGGTAAAAACTTTTTGCTCATTGTGCTCTGGGAACCACAAAACGATCTATTGCACAGCACCACAAACAGCTGTCAAGTGTGCCAACTGCAACGGAGCTCACAAGTCCACTGATCCTTCATGCATTAGTCGACAACAATATATAGAGATAAGACAAAAACTTTCATCACGTTATCGAAAACACGATCTCCCCACAAAATCTGTTTTGATAAATCGGCCGAGAACTAACCATGTTAAATTCACCATGGAAGAATATCCACAACTCCAACAAAAGAGAGGCTATGTTGCTCCACATAATAATTCTCACCAATTTGCAATAAATCAAAACCATATTGTCAAAGCTCGCTCAGATGACCACATAATTGTAACTCCAACAACAACAACTACTAGTGCAAATACACTCGGCTCTGAGAAAAACTGTAGCAGTAACTTACTCTTTTCTACTGATGAAATTTCTTCTCTTCTTAATGATGTATTGTCTAAATTAAGTACTTGTCGTTCTAAATCTGAACAATTTAATGTAATTACCACTCTTGCAGTGAAATATCTTTATTCAATATGATTGACATTAACCCAAAAATTATCACTTGGAATGCAACAAGCATTCAAAATAAAAAACATGAATTATGTAATTTCTTGAGATTTAATAAAATTGACATAGCTTTATTAACTGAAACCTGGCTTAATAATGATAATAACTTCGCGATAAATAATTATGCATGCTATAGGCTTGATAGGCAACGTTCAAAAGGTGGTGGGGTAGCTATTTTAATAAATAAATCTATTAAACATTTTGCCATTCCCGCTGTTAAGTTTGATATTATTGAAGCTATCGGTATTGAAATAGTCTTACAGGATTCAACTAGACTTAGTATCTTTTCTGTGTATTTTCCAGGTGGAAATGGTAGCAATGAGAAGAAAACTTTGTTTAAAAGAGATATATTAAAATTGTTAAGAAGAAATGATAATTTTTTAATCGGTGGTGACTTAAACTGTAGACATCAATCGTGGGGTTGTCTGAGAGCGAACTGTTGGGGTAATATACTTAGTGATATTATTGCATTAAACAGATCGCTTACTTTGCTACACACTCTCGAACCGACATATTATCCAAGTTGCGCATCCCAAAATCCCTCAACTATTGACTTTTTTATTTCAAATAATGCTTTTCGTTTTTCACAACCTGTTATCATAAATGATTTACGTTCAAATCACTTGCCAGTATACACTTGCCTTGAGAATAATTTAAGCCAAAGTAATGTGGTCCCTGCAAGTTATAATTTTTCTGCTGCGAATTGGAAACGTTATACTTCATATATATCTCAAAATTTAAACCAAAGTAGTATATCTATCGATTCCATTACTTTACCGGAACAGGTTGATGGTCTCATAAATTCTTTTATGGAAGTTGTAAATAGAGCAGCTGAATTATCTATTCCTAAGACTCAATCCTTTCATTCAAATCAAATTATATTACCCGAATATATCTTACGATTGATTCGCATGCGTAACTCGGAAAGAAGAAAATGGATTCGGTTTAGAATCGATATTTTTAAGAACAATGTTAAAATTTTGAACGCAAAAATAAGGAACGAGATAGACATTTTCAAAAATAAAAAATGGAATAACCTCTTATCTAGTTTTGATAAAGGATTCAAACCTTTTTTGAAGGTGACAAAAATTACTAAAAAAAAAATTCAATAATTCCGCCTCTTCAAGTCAATGGCTGTATTCTTGTTACTCAATCTGAAAAAGTAACAGCATTGGCTGACTGTTTTTGCCAAAATCATTTACTATCATCTCATCTCAGTGACATTGTGACTGAAAACATTGTTCAAGATAAGCTTATTGAGCTCAATTCCTTACCGAGTTACGTAAATAGTAACAACTTTTTTAAAAATAGTTCTGTGAAGGAGTTGATTAAACAATTAAAACCCAAAAAATCATCTGGTCTTGATGGTATGAGCAACAGGTTGCTTAAAGCCTTACCATCAACAGCCACCAAGTATCTTACAATGGTTTTCAATTGTTGTATGATTCTTTCGTATTTCCCGAATGATTGGAAGAAAGCAAAAGTTATAGCTATCTGCAAACCTAGTAAAGCAAAGAATAATCCTAATAGTTATAGGCCTATTAGCTTATTAAGTACGGTTGGCAAACTGTTTGAAAAGCTAATTAATCGACGATTACTAAACCATATCGAAGTTGCAAACATATACCCTAATGAGCAGTTTGGCTTTAGAGCTGGTCACTCCACAAGTTTTAAGAATTAAAAATCACGTCAAAAGTAACCTTAATTCAAAATTATCGACTGGTCTGGTACTTTTGGACATTGAAAAAGCCTTTGACACAGTTTGGCACGACGGGTTAATTTACAAACTTATTATGTTTGGTTTTCCGACGTATCTAATCAAATTAATAAAAAGTTTTTTACAAAACAGAAAATTTGCTGTTTACGCTGGCAGTGTAAACTCTATTCTTTACGATATAGTTAGTGGAGTTCCACAGGGATCAGTGCTGGGACCCATACTTTTCAACGTTTATGTGTCCGACCTGCCATCTATGGACGCAAACACTAAATTTGCTATGTTTGCTGACGACACAGCACTTTTTTCGTCTAGCTTATTGCCTCAATGTGCTCTCAGTAGTCTACAATGCTCACTTAATACCCTACAAAACTATTTTCATAAGTGGAAAATCAAGGTCAATGCTCAAAAATCGCAAGCTATATGGTTTTCTCGGCGAAGAAAATCAGATTTTTTGCCACAAACTTCGTTACAGCTAAACTCCGTCGATATCACTTGGTCTGAAAACTGCAAATACCTAGGGGTAACACTTGACAAGAAACTGACTTTTGACAAACATATCGCCAACACGATTAACAAAACTAATCTTTTAATACGAATTTTATACCCGTTCATAAACCGGAAATCAGGTCTTGGTGTGCATAATAAAATGTTAATATTCAAAACTATTTTCCAGCCTATACTTACTTATGGTGCTCCAGTGTGGTTTGACTGCGCTGAAACCTACTTAAAAAAGCTTCAAAGAGTGCAAAACAAAATATTAAAATTAATGCTAAATTTGCCAAGGCACTATTCTACAGTCAGGCTTCATGATAAGGCTAATGTTAAACAACTCAAGCTTGTAATTTATAATTTGCAAGACAATTTTTTTAGAAGATGTTCTTATTCCGATAATGAGCTAATTCTTAATCTCTTAAATTAGATATTTTATTTATATCGCCTTTGGGTTTATGTGCAATTTTTAGTTTTTAAGTATCATATAAGGGTTTTTTTCTTGTAGGTTTTCCCTTAAGAATAATTGTTTCTCAGTTAAATTATTTTTATATTAGTATTGAGTACCTATATTGAAGCTGTAAAGAATTTAATTTTCTATATCTCTTAAATAAACATTATATGCAAATGTAAAATATTATCCAACTACAATAATAAATAAATAAATAAATAAATAATTCAAGTCTCTAGCGTCATCGGTTCGTGAGATATTTTGGGTTAACCAAAATTTTCACCTTGTTTTTAATTGCTTTGGTAAAAAAACCACGGACTCAATTTTTTTGAGAGTCCTTTCTGCATCTTTCTGCTTTATTATCTGTATAATAAAATTAATTTGAAGTCGATATCTCTACTGGTTCTTGAGCTATGGACGACGAACAAAAATTAGCGAACGTACGGACGTACTGACGTACACACGCACGCATAGATATCTCTCTAAATATATTTTATTTAGATTCTAGGGACCTTGAAACGTCGAGAAATGTCAAAATTTTTAATTCAACTAATCGGACCGATTACTATAGCTTCCTATGGGAAGTTAAAAATAACTATAAATCTGTAAAGTGTTCGTTCTTCACTTACAATGTTAAAATTTGTTTCATATTTTCAAGTAACTTTCTATTTAACTCATTTTTAAATAGTAATTTTAAATTCTACGTCGAGAATTATTGTTAATGACTTTTTATTGGTTTATTATTTTTTTTTTAATACCGAAGGTAGCATATACTACCAAAAAAACTTTAAAATAATGTTCACTTCTTGAAACTTGATTTGTTCTCGAAATATTTTTACTTAGGGAAGTTTTTGATAATTGTTTAATGTAGAAACATATTACGTTTCATTTTTAGTATCACATGTTTTTGATAAAAATTCTGGAGAGTGATTTTGTGAGACTTGGACGCGCTACTGAGAGTAAACCGCTGAGTCGATTCCAATCATACAATTTCAAGAGTTAATTGTTTGGCCCTCCTGGTTATGATTTAGCGATAAAATTCCTGAAATATAATGAAAAAATTAGTCTGAAAGTTTAGTGTCAGTGATTTTGTACGGACATAATTTTAATTGACTTAAATCTTATAACATGCTCGTAAAATGATGTTTTAGAGGTTAATGAAAATAAAAGTTAAACGCTTTCCAACTTTTTAGCAATAATCTTCTCTCATCGTATGAATTTCAAAACCATAAATGATAGTTGTATAAGTGTACTCAAAATATAGATTACACATAATATCACTTAACCTGACAACCTACAAGTAACAAGCTATACACCTGGACCTAAGCAATAGAATGGAAATAACTATAAATGAACCTACACATGTAGATCTCAAAAGAACAAATAACAAAGGACAAAAGCCAAACTCATAAAACTTTCATGAGATTATATGAAAAGGGAAGGACCAATCTTAGGGCAATTAAAGGAAAAGGAAAAGTAAAGTAAACTTTACGTAGGAAGAAGCGTAAGTAAACGTTTCTAGGTATATTCTGGATGGAAGGAATCTTCTCTTATTCTGTAACTGAAAAGCGTAATAAACAAACCAATGGAAACAGATATAAGTAATTAAATAAGTAAGAACGTAATTAACAAGTTACCAACAGCCATGGCTCCTCTTTCTTGAGTTGAGACCTCCATCTGTTCTATCTAGCTTTGCAGCATATATTTAACTGTGTGTATATTATTTTCCCAGACAAACGAATTACTTTTCCCAAACCCTTCTCATTTCCATAATATACTTGAAGAATAGTGCGATGATGTTTTCCTACAGGGGGAGTATGAGATCCTAGCTGGATGGCTTGACAATTTACAGAACAGACACAAAATTAACTCCACAAAATGCCAATAAATTATTTTCCGAGTAAATATTGCGTCTGTCTATTTCTGTACTGGAATGAGTTTGGGTCCTTGTAGTAAAATATATAAATCCGTTTATGGCAGAGGATAACATTTGGGTTTGTACACTCCTTTAGCCTTTGAATTAACAACTCATATGTAAAGAAGAATGGATGCTGATGGTTTGAATGCTCTGTTCATGTCATGTTATATATTTTATATTCCATTGGATTGATTGACAAAATCAATCCAAACAATTGGTCTGCCTGTCGAGTCGGTGAGCTGTCAGTCAAATTCCATCCGTCATCTGTGGCCTAACCCAATGAAATTTGATTTTGTTTCAAAATTAAATTGTCATGTTTGACTGTTTGAGTGTGCCAGCAAAGGGTTGTCATGTGATGATGGGAATGGTCAAAATAATATTGACATTTTCAAATGCCAACAAGTTGAAGGTTAACCAAAGTACATAATAACAAATTTTATAATATTCCACCTCTGTATCTCTTTTCTTACTCCACAAACAAAAATGTGCATAATTTATAAGATTATACCGACAACGTGTTTTATTGTTAAAAATCTCCGGATGGGATATAGTTTATTAAAGAAAATCTGCAAGCCTAAGTTATGAAAATTCCATAGGTACTACAAACGATTTTTTTTTTCACTTCCTTTCGCTGCGCTGTCTAAACCGGAAGGAATACAGACAAAAACTGTGTAAAAACTATTTTATGCAACCATGTTGATGGTGCGAAGGTGCCATCACTTTTAGTGCAGATAAAAATTGTATATATAGGGTGTTCTTGTTCATTTCATTACATCGTAAATGAAAAACCAAAAAACAACACTAAAAATAAATAAATAAAAAGAGGCTGGGATGCGACCCACACTGATAACTTCCCATCCCGTCTGTCGATTTGTCTTGCTTAAAAGGTTCGTAGGTTTTCGTGTTTTGTTAAAAAAGTTATCAGTTAAATTTTTCTAAAAAATTTAAAACAACCAACAATATTTTGCATACAATGAAATAGCTTGATTTCAAAATCTATGTTTGTAAACGAAATTTTTCGTCGTTTAGTAGCATTTTTTTAAAGTTTTTATTCCTAATATAAACAAATACAAATTGGATGAATGAAATTAATTTGAAGTCAATATCTTCTATTGTTCACGAGATATCGAGAACCGAACATCAATTTTTACCAAATTTGATTAAATTTTTTTGTAGATTTTATTTTTTTTTATGAAAAAACGGACTGTTGGATTTTTATAAAAAAATTACTGAATGTCGAAAACAATATTTTCTGTGAGATTAAATTAGTTTGAAGCCAATATTTTTAATTTTTGAAAAGATATTTGAGTTGAAAGTAAATTTTTACCAACTTTTAGTAATGTTTTGTTTAGGTTTTTATTATTTGTAAAAAACCTGTCAATTCGATTTTTCTCAAAATTTTACTAAATGTTGAAAACAATATTTTTCATAAAATAAAATTATTTTGAAGCCAATATCTCAAATTTTCGAAAAGATATTTGAGTCGAAAATCAAATTTTACCAACTTTTGTTTTTTAGGTTTTTAATTTTTTGTAAAAAAACTGTCGATTCGATTTTTCTCAAAATTTTACTGAATGTTGACAAAAATAGTTTTCAAAAGTTAAAATTAGTCAAAAGCCAATATCTCAAAGTTTTGAGTCAAAAATCAATTTTTACCAACTTTTATTAATATTTTTTTTTTAGGTTTTTATTTTTTGTAAAAAACTGTCAATTCAATTTTTTCTCCAAATTTTTGCGAATGTTGAAAACAATATTTCTTATAAGTTAAATTAGTTCCAACCCATAATATCAAATTTTTAAAAAGATATTTGAGTCGAAAATCAATTTCTACCAACTTTTATTAATTTTTGTTTAGGTTTTTATTTTTTGTAAAAAAAACTGTCAATCCGATTTTTCTTAAAATTTTACCAAATGTTGAAAAAAATATTTCTTATAAGATAAAATAAGTCGGATTTTTGGAAAAGATATTTGAGTCGAAATTCAATTTTTACCAAGTTTGAGTAATTTTTTTTTAGGTTTTTATTTTTTATAAAAAAAAGTGTCCATTCCATTTTTCTCAAAATTTTACCTGATATCAAAAACGTTATTCTTCGTTGCACAAAATTGTTTTGGAGATAAAAACGTTTTTTATTCGTAAAATTTTTGAGGTGACAAATTTTTTTCAGTTTTTTTGGTTTATAAAAAAAACCGTTAATTGGATTTTTTTCTAAAAATATACTTGTTTGGTATCACGTTACAATATGTAATATAAAATTTAATAAAAGTCTCTAGCGTTATTGGTTCGTGAGATATTTAGGGTTAACCAAAATTTTCACCTTTTTTTTTAAACTGCTATGGTAAAAAAACCACCCGTACATACGAACGTACATACAGACGCACGCACAGGCATCTTTCCAAAAATCTTTTATTCCGACTCTAGGGCTCTTGAAACGTCGAGAAATGTCAAAATTTTCAATTCGACAAATCCGACCCATTATAATAACTTCCTATGGGAAGTTAATAAATTGGGTGGCGCAACAATTCGTTGAGAACTAAGGCCTAGTGACTTACAACTCTCAACCATTCCTGTGTGCGAGTAAAGTTGCCAGGGATGGAGGGGACCTACAGTTTTAAGCCGAATCCGAACGGGTAATTTGAGAAAGCACTTTTCAGGACAAGAATTGCTCTTTTGGAGAATTTGTCCATTCCTCGCGAGACAGTATCTACCCATGAAAAAAACTTTTAAATGGCAGGGTATGAACCCAAGATCTATGGCATGACAGTTCTACGCACTAACGATCATGCCACGGGCACTACTTTTACAACACTGTTGAATGAAAATATAATAAACCCGATATTTTACTCTAATTCCATGACTGTCGCACACTTAAAGGGTAAGAACTACCCTGAATGTGGTTAAAGTTTTAACACAGTTTGATACTGTAACTTTGGTGCATTTTATTTAGTCCAAACCCGTTCCTGTATTTAATAAAAAATCAATATATCCCAGTTTCATAAAAATGTATTTAAGGAACCTTTGTGGAGAATAATATTTATGTATCTGACTAAGAGTTGGAGTGCGATAAAATGACGAAATGTTAAAATAATTCACACCAATATTCAATAAGGTTTGTTCGATTGCAGATTTTAAATGTCTCTATCCCAGATTTTTAGCTATGTATTATTTACCATAAAATAAACAAAAGGTGTAAGAAATTGAAGGGATACTGATATTTATGAAAATCAATCAATTACTAAAAATGATGATGTGTATTCCAATAAATAACTAAGAGAACTGATGGGCGCATTTGCGCATTTCCCTATTCTGCTGGAAACCAAATTGAAGCTAACAAAAACTTGAAATATTCGCTTAGGGACGCAGGTGGGTGTTTTTTTGGAAGTGTGGTTTTCAAAAAATAACGCAGACCGAAAATTTAACTTCATTATAACATTAAGAATTTGTTATTGTATTTTAAAAATGATTTCAGGCAGTGATTAATAGCTGCTAAAAACTCGTTGGTAAATGACTTCCAACAATTCGACTTGTAAATATTGTGCATTAAAATAAAAATGAACTCCGGTATCCTGTATATAGTTGCTGTCTACATACCGTCAAGTTCAAACTATAATATTTTATATTGAAAAATTTATGAAAGTTTGGAAAATTTATTTGAAAACATAAATCCTGAAGATGAAGTTTGAGTAATTGGTGACTTCAATTTACCTAATCTTGAATGGTCTAGGCTTGGTAATAACCAAGAATATTTTCCGATTAACCCTTCTAATGATATTGAGTTTTGTACTATCGACATAATGGCCTGATTCCACTTAACTCAGTCAAAAACTACAACAACAAAATGCTTCATGTTGTTTATTTTTCTGAAATCGTAAATGCTGACATTGGTGTTATCCGCATGGAAATAAAACTTTTAAATAAAGATCGACATCATCCTGTACTCACAATTTCCTTAAGTTTAAATCTACATATTTAATCTAGATACTGACTGCAATAAATGTAATTTTAATCAATTATTTACCGATTTAAATGATTTAAACTGCCATAAATGATATGGTTTTAAAATTTTATAAAATGTTATTTAATTTGTTTTTACAAAACTCAGAGTTAACAATCCACCATGGTTTGATCGGCATCACAAACGCTTAAAAAATAAAAGGAATAACCCGAGTCGAAATGATGGCCCTATTTTCGTTCCCAAATTACAGGTTCTCTAAGAGATTGAAAAGAGGATCACTTTCTGTTAAAATTTTGCTCCTCATTTGAACCTAATAGTGGCAGTTATCAGAAAAAATACGATGTTTAGGATCAAATGAGGCCAACAGCAAAAAGCCTCAAATGAACCTTTTTCATCTTGACCATAGCTTTTTTCCTTGTTCATTTACTCTCTCTCTCTCTCTCTCGTTCTCTTTCTCTGATACTACTTTATTATACTCTCTCTCTTTCTTATTTTCTTTTTCTTTCTCTCTCACTCTCACTCCCACTCTCACTGTCTTTCCTTCTTGCATTTGCTCTTTCTCTCTCACTCCCTTTTATTTTATTTTTTTTTGTTTAAATAATACAATATTCTATGTTATTTGTATACTTTTTTTTATTACAAAGAAGTTTTTATTAACATAAGTGATTAATTTAAAAGTAATACAAACAGTACAAATATTGGTTCTTAATCTAAATTTCTTCGTCATCTCATTCTTCGTCGAAATCGTCTTCTTCGTCGTCGCTGTCGTTGTCGTCATCGAAATCGTCTTCGTCAGAGTCGTCGTCGTTGTTTTCCTCGTCGTTGGTGTCGTCGACTTTTCCAGCTCCATCGTTACCGTTGATTGATGAACCTTATTTAGGACGAAATGAGGTTCACAAAATATGCGTAGAAAAACTGAAAGAATCCTAAAGATTCATGTAGGATGAAATGAGGACGATGAAAAAACGTCCTAAAACTTGACGAAAACCTAAATCCTGGTCTTGACGACATGCTATCATTCATGCTGAAGAAATGTGCAAAACACCTTTCAAATCCATTGTTTATTCTGTTTAACCAGCCATTCAAATATTCTCATTTTTCAGTTAAATGGAAATATGGGCTTCTTAAACCAACCCACAAAAATTGTCCCAAACATCTTATCTGTAACTATCGTCCTATAGATAAATTGTCTGATATCTCAAAACTGAATCTTTTGTTTGTGATGCTTTTTCCTTTAATTGTTCCTCTATTTTCTGTGATAATAAACCTGGATTTGTAAAAAGAAAATCTACTGTTACAAGTCTGTGTAACAAACTTGATACACTTAGCCATAAAGTACTTTTAAGTAAATGAGATCAAATTGGGCTACATGACAAATTAAGTGCTTGGATATCATCTTACCTTACTGATAGATATTATAGTATTGTCTATTGTCTATTGTACTGTTGATTCTGGTGTAGTACCTCAAGGTAGTCACTTTGGGCCGTTGTTGTTTGTTCTGTTGATAAACGACTATCCCTTTATCTAAAAAAATTCGATGAGACTAATATACGCTGATGACGTGAAAATATTTCGAACAGTTAATTCCTTAAGACTGCAAATAATTACAAGATAATCTACTTCGACAATGGGAATGGTGTAAAACAAATCGTTTAATGTTGAATATTGACAAGTGCGAATTTTACAAGCAAACATAATGTACTTGACTATGAGTACATGTTAAATTCTACGGACTTAAAAAAAGTTCTCTAACTTCAAGACAGACCTAGACATCATTTTGGACTCAAAGTTAACTTTTACTGATCATATTAGCTACATTTTAAAAAGAGAGATTTCCAAGATCCTTATGTTCTTAAAACTCTATATGTATCATTTGTCAGATCAGTTATTGAATACGGTTGTATACTTTGGGCCTATTATGACTCCACTCATATTCATAGACTTGAAGGTGTCCAAAGATGGTTCTTAAGGTTTACTTTACGTTTTTTCCCATGGTCACATCTAGTAGCTTTGCCTCCTTATCTTGATATTCTAAAACAAATAGGTCTTTCTTCCCTAACTAATCACCGAACGTACTTGCAACTATGCTTTATTATTGGAATTCTGAGTGGGTTCATTTCATCTTCAACAGTTTTGTGTCAATTCCACTTTAATGTTTGCCAAAATAACTTGAAAAATCGAATGCCGATTTGACCAATTTGTAGCCGATTTAATTATGGTTCTAAAATTCCAATTAACCAGTTAACTAACATATGTAATGAAAATAATTTCCTTTTTAATTCTGTTAATCAAAATATGAAATCCGATAGTTTCAAAACCAATTTTTTGTGTTAGTAGTATCCGTGGCATGATGGTTAGTGCGTTGGACTGTCAGTTTAGAGGTCTTGGGTTAAATCCCTGCCTGTGCCATCTAAAAGTTTTTTTTTTTCACGGGTACTGCCTCTTGCGAGAAATTGACAAAAAATCCAAGAGTAATAAATTCTTGTCATGAAAAGTGCTTTCTCAATTTAGCCGTTCGGATTCGGCTTAAAACTGTAGGTCCCCTCTATCCCTGACAATATTACTCGGATTCGGCTTAAAACTGTAGGTCCCCTTTATTCCTGACAATATTACTCGGGGTCGGCTTAAAACTGTAGAACCCCTCTATCCCTGACAATATACTCGCGCACAGGAATGGTCGAGACTCGAGAGTTGTAAGTCACTAGGCCCTAGTTCTCAAGGGGATGTTGCACCACTTAATTTATATTTTTTGTTATAATTTTGTGTTTAATATTTTTTATCAGTAATGTTTAACGTATTGTAAATTGTTAATTAAGTTAATTGTAAATTGTTAATTTAGTTAATTTAACTGTTTGTTAACTTAGCATTTGTATATTTAACGTAATTGAATAAATAAATAAAGTGGCTGTCTCGAATGAATTTCATCCAAGAAAACCAATTTTCTACTTCTTTGTTCAGCATTTGGGGACGTACAGTGGTGGACAAGAATTTAGCACACTTGTTAAACAAAATAAAAACCATTTAATTTTCAATTTGTTTTCTTATTATGAAATTAGTTATATTTTATTTACATTACGTATAATTACATAGCACTATGTTTTCATAGTACTTTATTAAATATGTTAAACATCTGTAAGAAGAAAAAAGTATGGAATGTAGAAACATCAATTTTTCGCCTGGACACGAATTTAGCACATTCAACAGTTTCTTGATAAAATTTTACTTACCGTTATCAATTCTAAGTTTTTCTTAGTATTTGGTAGGGAACCCTTTATTTTTCAGTACAGAAGCAATTCTTCTTGACAAACTTTCAACCAAAGCCTCACATCGTGACTTTGGAATTGTATACCAAGCATTTTGAATCTCCTTCCACAATTGTGTTAAATTGGTTGGTTTTTTTTGCTCAATGTGATGTTCAACATCATTCCACAAATTCTCGATCGGGTTAAGATCGGGTGATTGTGCTGGCCACTTCAAAACGTCGATTTTATTCACCTCTAAGGCACACTTCACTAACTTTGAAGTGTGTTTAGGGTCGTTGTCGTGCATGAAGCGCCATAATAACGGCAAATTGTCTTCTGCGTAGGGTATCATATGATCCAACAGGATATCTCTGTACACGTTCTGGTCCATTTTGGTGTCAATTTTTACGATGGGGCCAACGCCGCCGTGCCATGAAAAAGCAGCCCAGACCATAACGTTGCCTTTAGCGTGTTTCACCGTCTTAATGGTGTACCTTGGATCATATTCCCTGTTTTTTGGACGCCATACATATTTTTTCCCATCCGATCCGAACCGGCAGAATTTGGATTCATCGCTCCAGAACACGTTTTTCCAAAAACTAATTTGTTTGTCTAGGTGAGCTTTGGCAAACTGTAACCTAGATAACCTACGCACCCACATAATTTGTTTTCATTTAATCAGCGTCTTATGGTCCTTGAAGAAACATTTACTCCATAGTTCGTTGAAAGTTCGCTTCGAATGGCACTGGAGGTCTTAAACGGATCCTTGGTCGATAACCTATAAATAATTCTATCTTCATTTGTAGTTGTCTTTCTGGCCTGGGGGTTTTGTTTAACGTTTTCAATCACTCCAAACTTTTTGAAATGATGAAGGGCATTATAAACCAGCTTCCTGGAGCATTCTAACAACTTAGAAATGTCTGTTACCGTCCGTCCTTTTGACTTCATTTTCAAGATCAGACTTCTTTTTTCCTTTGAGCACCATTTTCCTTTGGACATGACTAATTAATTTTTTTTTAATTTTTTTTGTTATAGATCATTAAAGGAGTATTTAATTACCTCAAAAATTATTATTTTCGTTTTAAAAAAACACACAAATTAAAAATACACTCTTTGATTGCAAAACGGGTTAAATTTATGTCCAGCTGAAAACAACGCAAATCACAAACAATCTTCATTTTTCGCAAAACGATATTTTACTTTTCAATCATTTACACATTTTTATTACCTTATAAGGTAGTCATAGTAACAACATAAAAATGAACCGTTACTTCCAAGTAATCAAGAATTGAAAGTAGAAAAATACTTGTACTCTTTTCAATGTGCTAAATTCGTGTCCACCACTGTATGTTAGAAATATTGCACCGAATATTCTCTTCCAAAGAGTCAATCGTCTGAAGCTTATCTACGTAGACATGCGACTTAACTTAACCCCATAAAAAATAGTCCATCAGTGTTAAATCGATCGATCTTGGAAGCTATGCCATAGGCCTACGACACGACTCGAGATAATGTGGTCACCCAAATTTTCCTCCAATCAATTGATTGTTTCGTTAAGTCGCTCGAGGAGCACCATTATTTTGGTAACAAGTTGACAACGATTTGAAAATGTTGCTCATTAATAAGTCTATTCTCTAGGAAATGGCAAACCAAACTGACAGCTGTCAAAAAGACCAAGCCCTCAAAAATGATTGGAAGATTGAAAGCTACGCGTCTAAAAAAATACCCTTTAGAACTATGAAAATGAGATAAATGATGAAGCGTCAAAATAAATAGCTTTACAAGAGTTCAATGCGAACACCGTCATTATTTTTCCCCCTATCCGTTGCATCGGGTTCTGCTAACTTTGCGACGCATTATTTCTTACACTTTCAAATTTCCATTACCTGAGTAAAAAATGTAATATATGTACGTAAAAAGTTTAATTTAACAAACTTTTTCTTGAAGTGAAATGTCTTATTTTTTCGATTTAAAAGTTTTATTTTTTCTCACTTCAACTCCAAGAATGTGAATTTCGATACTTACAGTAGAAACATATTCTGTTAAAATATGATTCCTATTAATAACATAACATCCTGTAACCAGAATAAAAAACTCGATAAAAGAGGCATGAAAAAGAAACATTTTTAAAAAAGAAACGGGGAAAAAAAAACTGCAACCAGGTGTCGCTTTTCGAATAAATTTAAGGATTTTTTCACCCGGATTACCACAGGAGGATGGAATATTTTCCAATCTATCTCTTTTTTTTTTGTCGCCGGCCGTTCTGCCGAAAGCATATTTTCCATTTTCCATTTTTTTTCTTCAGTTTTTCAATTAATCCCCAGGCTGTTGCAGGTGACGAAAATTCTATACCCGCCCATACTGAAAACACTGCACGTCTGGGAACGACAACGACCGAACGACGGACGACGATAGATCCGTTTTTTGGATTACTATAAAAGTTTATGGGTGGTGTTAACGCGCCAACTTTATTTACCTGTGTTTTTTATTTTATATGTTGTTTTTTTTTTTTCATTCCCTCCAAACTAAAATTTTCATGATGTAGTGAAAGTTAAAACTGTGAGGAAAAGTTGTTTTTGACCACTTTATAGTCGTTCAGAAATCTCTAATGTTAAAAAATAAAAACAAAATAACCACAACTTCATGAAAAGTCGAAATTTTGTTGCAAGTTTCCTTTAAGCTTTTGAACATGAAATCTACAAACCACAACACATTTGAGTGGTTTTACGTAAGCTACATATTGAACATTTTACATCACACATTCAAAGGATTCATAAAATTAATTCTAAGAAATAATAATAAACGAATTTCCCAAAAGTATTGCTCTTTAAAATGTTCTCTGATATATTTTTCACTTTGAGTTAGTCTTTTAAAAGTGGAATTTAAGTAAAAAGAACATCCCTAACCTAGGTTTGAGGATGATTTTGTTTTGTGGCATTTAAATGGCATACAGTTTTCTGGAAAATAACCAACAAAAAAAGAAAACAAAAACAGTTACAACCATTCAAGAGGCCCAAGCTCAAGCCCAAGCACTTCGAAAAGTCAACCAAACGAACAATTGATTTTGAAAAAAGCTGGAAGAAGGGAAATTATTCTTGTAAATGTCAATGAGATATATACATAAGTACATATATATATTTTGAAAAGAGGCATAAGGGAGGAAAAATACCTTAAACAAAGTTTGATGTTGTTTTCAAAAGTTTATAAGCGAGAGCGAGAATTGTTGCTTTGTGTTTAAGGTATAAGGTACTTTTCAAGAACAATGTCCAATTGGGATTTGATTTTGTTGCTTGTTGTTAAAAGAATTTTTAAGTTTGACATTATGACACTTTTATGATATATACTAAAGGATAATGTTTTTATTTTTTATTATTCTATTGTGGATACGCAGAGTAGCTGTCAAAATACTTTTAGATTGTTAAATAATTTTAAATAAATTATTATGCCATTACCAAATGGGCAATCCGACAAGGAGTAATGGGAATGGGAAGTTTAACTTATAGTCAAATATCGGAAGTCAATATAAATTCCAAATTAATATATATGTATATGTTAAATAAAAATAAAGTAGTTTTGCACAAGGAAAAAGAGAAAGTTTGACATGTGTCAAAAACTTTGTTTTTGAATAGAAGTTTTAGAAACATTTAAAACACAATTTTTCACACGAATCATTTTATATTCTCATTTTCAACCCTTAAAGTATTAAAATTGAGATAAAAAGAGATAAATACAGTGTCGAAGAATTTTCGACAGGTTATGTATGTTTTTTTTTTGCCGTATATCGAGAACAACTCATCGAATGTTGCCTTGTCCTCTAAGTGGTCAATTGTTTCGGGCTTACCAGTGATTAGTGACTTTATATATTCTCACAAACAAGCGGCGGCGTTAAATCGAACGATCTTGGAGGACAACTCATGGGTCCGTAACGTAATACTATACGGTTACGAAATGTTACACGAGCTGTATGGCATGTTGTGCAGTCTTGTTGAAAAAACAGTCCATGGTTAGGTTAGGTTAAAGTGGTTGTGCGGGATGGAGTAGGACACAATAAGGCCAGTTTATTGGCCTATTTTGATGCCATAAGAATCTCCAGGCTTTCTTCTGACCTTTCCTATTAGACAGTGCCCGGTTATGATACCAATTGTCGAGCTTATATGCGATCTGCTTAGAGATAGCAAGCACCTTGAGCGCTTTAAATCTAGTGTAGGCCTGACACATGGTCATGTTATTTCACCTTGCGTTCTTTATAGCAACAATTTTAGCAACAGTTTACATGTAGAAATTTGTATGCCAGCATTAGCCAAACGTGGTAGAATTGGTTGTACTGTACCATTTCTGGCGAGTTCATCTACCTTACAGTTTCCTGGAATGTCTCTATGGCCCGGCACACAGCAAAGGTGAATGTTAAACTTTTGTACCATCTCCATTAGAGATGATCGGAAGTTATGGAGATTGTAGGGACAGAGTACAGAGATTTGATAGCGGCTTGACTATCTAAGAAAGTACGGATATCAGTTGTTGATGTCACGATTTCTTTAAGCCAGAACAAGACTTCTTTTAACTCCAAAAGTTCGGAATGAGCCCTTCGCCAACCACTTTATTTGTTTTTGACCAAACTTTTTAGAAGTGGATTGACTATCCTCCCAGAAAGAAGAAAGGTATTGAAATGTGGAAGTTTTTGTTGAATTGTAGTATAGTTGTGTTCCTTGGAATTGATTCTAAACAATTAAAAATTACGGGCAATGTTGTTGTTTACCCACTGTGATGAAGCTTTGAGGCGAATAGCAGAGATTGCAGCTATTTGTTTGCTTAGTATATCAAGAGGTGACAGGTATAGTAGGGTGTCTAGTGCCACACGCTTATACTAAGGCAAGCTGAACGTTGGACTTAATTTAGTTGGTCAGTTTGTACCTTTGTCTAAATTAGTTCACCATACTGTCACACCATACAATAAAATAGGTCTGATTACCAATGTAATTCGGAGTCGTACCAATGGATTTTTACAGGAGAAAAGAGCTATAGTAGCTTTTTTGAAGCTCTCTTGTGTAACACGTTTCCAATTTAGTTTTTTGTCTAAAATAAGACCCAGATACCTAGCCTCGTCTAAGAACTTTAATTGGATACCTTTGATATAGAGAGGGTTGATATTTGTAATTTTGTATTTCTTCAAAAATAGGAATAAATCAGATTGGTGTGGGTTGACACCCAGTCCACAACTATCAGCCAAAAGTATTAGTTTATCTAAAGCGTTTTGTAGGAGTTCTTTTAGGGTGTTAAAATGCTTTCCTAAATCCGCTATAGCAACGTCATCACTCTGAAACCCTCCTCTTCCAGACCAGTTAGGATTTTATTTATTAAAAGATTCCAGAGGAGAGGGGATAGAACACCACCTTGCAGTGTCCCTCTGCTGATGAATCTTCTAGCAGAAGAGTCGCCCAGTTCTAAATTATTTATTCTGCTAGTCAGGATTAAATGAAATAACTTACCAAGCGAACCTTCTACGTTCAAAGATGTCAGTGCAGATATGATTGCAGATGTGTCCAGGTTGTTAAAAGCACGGTTAAAGAGTTTTCTACATTCACTTCGAAGCGAGTCTAGCTCTGAGACCCTCCAATGTTGTTTCCTTTCCCCCCTTATAAGTATAAGTGAACAAGCAATCTCAAACGATCTATTTACAGCTAAGGTGAGGTTATTGACTTAGTCCTGGTTTTATTAAACTTTGTAGGGTATTTCTGTATGCAGCCAAACCAGTTTTCTGATAATTTCAAAATGTCAATGGATTAAGGTTTTCTTCCAAATTGACATTGGATTGGATGTATCTATGATCAGAGAACGAGTGTTCTTTTGATACTTTTCAGTCCAAAACCATAGTCCAAAATCATAGTTTGTAAAATTGATGAAAAAAGGTCATTAATAATGGCTCTAATCATTAATCGCCAATGACTGTAACGTTTTGGCATAATCATGCTAATATAATCTTGAGGATTATTTTCATTCCAAATACGAGCGTTTTATTTATTGACGTATACTTTGAACCAAAAGTGAGCTTCATCGCTAAACAAAATTCGAAAGATACGTATGGTGGTCTCCATAGGATACTCCAATGATGTTATATTGCGAACTATGTTGAAAGTTTTGAGTTGTCGACGTGACGGTTTCAAAGCTGCTCCTATCAATGCTCAGAGTTTGATGAAAAAGATTGATGAATTTAGATTACTTTTTGAAGAATCGCAAATCGACGCGATCTGTGTTTCCGAAACGTGGTTCTCTGCATCTGTGAAAGATGCAACACACTCTCTTAGCGGATATAGGATCTTCCGGTCTGATAGGTGCAACCGCGGATGTGCTTCTTATCTGTAAGAAGTTATACTATTCGTCACCCTGCTCTTCTTGCGAGTATTTGTTTTTGGAGGATAAAGGCAGTGAAGGTAATTTTCTCTTGGGAACTATCTATAGACCTAATAGGTACATATATCGATTTGGAACAAATCTATAGAGTTATTGAAGAAATTACTGTTATTTCTTCAAATATTATCGTATGCGTTGACTTTAACTGTGACCATTTAACTGACAAAAGGTTAATTGAAAACATGAGATTCTTCGACTTGCACGCAGTCAACATAACTCAACCAACCCATTTTTCTCAGTCATCTTGTACGCTATTAGATCATTACTATGTGAGTGAAATAGATCGGGTACTGTTATATGATCAGCTCGAAACTCCAGTTTTTTCTAGACATGATCTTATTTTTTTGACCTATGATTTTAATTCAAGTGTAAACCAAGTGATTTCTAGAATTCAGTTTAGAGATTTTAAGAATTTCAATTAAACACATCTTGAAGATGATATAAACATGATAGTATGAAATGACATTTTCCTAATGCCTTCACCAGATGAACAAGTCGAGTTTTTAAACACAAATCTTAATATTTTATTTAATCAACACGTTCCATTGAAACCACAAACTAGGATTCTCGAAAATAAACAATGGTTTACTAGTAGGATTAAAGACCTTATAAATCGTCTAGCATATCGACGCTGGAAACGCTTCCGTGTTAACGAGCTCAGTGAGTTGTACAAATCATTACGAAATATAAAGTAGTCTCCGCCAACTAGGAATAGGTAAACAAAGAAATAATTTTCCAGCTGCAATGAATATAAATGAGCTAAACAGGAAATTTGTTTCTACATCTTCAATAACTCGAAGAGATCATGTATCTCTCAATACCATACCACCACTTTCTACAGACATTTTGTTCAGTTTCCATTGTGTGACCGCCTCAGACATAGTTGAAAGTTGCATAAGTATAAAATCCAATGCCACTGGTGCTGATGATTTGAATCCAATTTTCATTAAAGCTATTCTTCCATTACTTCTATCCTACATTACACATGTAATAAATACAATCCTTACCACTGGCATGTTCCCGCATCAATGGAAAAAAGCAGAAATAATTCCTATCCCCAAAAACTCGCTTTGTAATGAATTTAGACCGATTTCAATGCTTCCTTATCTATCTTAAGTCTGTGAAAGGATATTGCAAAAACAATTAAGCAACTTCATCAATCGCAACAACCTTTGAGTTGATGTTCAATCAGGTTTTCGTTCACACCATAGCTTAATAACGGCACTAACTAAAATAATCGAAGACATAAGGACTGAACTCGATATTGATAAAGTAACTTTTTTAGTCCTACTAGACATTTCAAAAGCATTCGACATGGTGAATCACTCGATACTTCTGAATAAACTGCGTCACAGATTCAACATACCTTCAGAAGCTATTAAACTGCTTTCTTCCTTTTTAAATGATAGAAAGTAAGCCGTTTTCATAAATGAAAATCTCTTCAATTTTCTTCCGATTGAACTTATGGAACGCTTAGAAAGCTGTAGACCGCCCAAAACATCACTCCATTTAAAACCAGGTTAATGCTAGCAAGGACCCTAGTAATACCTGTTCTCACTCATGGATGCGAAATTGTTTACAACTGCGATTCCATCAGCAAAAAAAACTAAACATAGCCTTTAATAGTATCATTCGATACATCTTTGGGCTAAGAAGGTACGATCATGTTTCACATTTGCAAGAGATTCTCCTTAATATGACTTCATGAAGCTTCGAACATTGATACTGTTTTTTAAAATCTTTTTTTTTTAAATCTCTTTGAAAAAATCAAAATGTCAACATCGAACAGATCGACATCGGTAATTTTGCCACGCTTTTCGTGTTTGACCTCGGAAAGGCAATTTTGTATCGCTGCATGTCGCTTCTGGAACTCACTTCCTACTCATCTGCGGGATATAAGTGATATGCACATTTTCCAAAAAAGTATTAACATCTTTTTTTTCTAACCAAAGCAACTAATTTAACTTAGCTTATCTTTTCTTCTTAACTCTAACTTTCTGTTTCTTTTTTTTTTCTTCTCTATTTCTATTATTTCTATCATTCCCTTGTTTTCAGTCAAATAATATTTTGTCCATGAATATTTGTTTTTCTTTAATTTAAATTTAAATTTATTTTATATTATTTTTTTTTGTATTTTTTTTTTTAATTTTAAATTTTTATTTAAAGTTAAGTCATAGGCTCTCACAAATTTATAAGATATCTGTTATCTTACTGTGTAAGCTTTATAAAAAAATAAACTGAAACTTAACAGCTGAGAATGTGGTACCGTCAAGTACAGAGATTCGTTCTTTAGCCGTACTACGCGAATGTGGAATTCCTTACCACACTTTGTCTTTCCCATCCATTGCAATATTCAGGAATTCAAAACCAATGTGCACCGACACCTCCTTTCAACACCTCTCTCCCTTTCCTAGTGCTCACACTGTGTCTTTACATAATAAGGGTTGTAATATCCCCTTAAATGTGCGCTTATTATAAAAAAAAAAAATAGTGTAAGATACACTTATAAAGTTTTGTACCTTTTAAAAAAAACATCCTTTATATTTCTATTAAAATTTTATTCAACCAAAGAGTATAATTGCCTTCCCTTTAATTTACAAAACGACAAAATCATCATTTTTTAGAAAAATTGACATTTGTTTATATTTTTTGATGTGTTTTATAGTTTATTTAAGTCAATTTGTTAAAAATTCTTATTGCAATGCTGAACACTTCAATAGTTTTATTTTGTTTGGTCAGGGACTGAACACAATTAAAAGTTGCCCGTTCGAAATCCACATTTCATAGAATTTGATTTTTTTAATTCAATAAATATAAGTGTCAATAATGAATTGACTTATACCGGAGCTAATGCAACATGATTTTTAATTAACATTGTTGACATTGTGCTGGTTTACTTTCTTGGCAGTGAAACCAGTTTAGTAATTCTACGTATTTTTGAATTACGTCATATTTGGTCTTTTTCAAATAATATATATTCACAGAAATCAAGCCAAATTCTATTCAAACGAAAAACAAAATGATACACTTTATTCCACAAAGAAGTGTTCAAACCTACACGCCATTTAAAATTTCCCTGAAACAGCTTAATCTGTTCGATGAATCGAAAAAGCCGCGAGTTTTACTTGGAGCCTAAAGAAAAAGATTGAAAGTCAAAGTGACTTAGTTGAAATTGAAGTTAATTTCAAATGAATATTGAGTTTAGATACATAACTGAAATTCTTGGGTTAGAATCATACCATTGAGACATTCATAATTCAAATGCAATGTTCCATAAAAACAGAAATAATATTTTTTTTATTCTAAGAACTCAAAGTGTGACAGCGGTGTAAGTGAATGTGAAATTAGGTATTCGATGAAGCAAATTATTAAAAATCCTTACAATATTATTGTCCTTGCTTTGGGATAAAAATGTATTTCATCATTTTCTTCATTCTTATTAAGATTTTAATGGTGAAATAAAAAATTAACAAATATTTTAATAATTAAGAAGGATCTAATGGAATGAAATGTAGTTATTAGTTTATTGATGTGGCCTGCTAAAGACACTTGACAGTTGACACTGATGAATTAAATCGGCAAAATTATCATTTGTTTAACTTATTTGGGTAAGGATTAAGAAAACATATATAGAAATCAAAATATATACACTATTTTGACATATTGGGAACACTGTTTGAATAGAATTGTCATTATAAGTTGGTATGGTCTGGAAGTGACAGATGACATACTGAAGTTGTATTTTTTATCCATGGAGGAAATCAAAAATCACCAGACATTTCCTAATCCTTTTTATTTTTTATTAAGATTAAAACAGCATGTGTGTTTGTGTGTGTTTGTCTATAAATAACAAAACTTTTAAGCAAAAATGTCATTATTATATTTTATTCGGCTTGCCCTTTAACTGACATTTTGACACTAATGTCTCATTTTAATCGACATTTTTTGTCTGCTCATTTTCCGTATATAATATGAACTAAATGTGTGTTTGCGTAGTTTTCCATTTTTTAAACAAGCAATATACTTTTTTATACATTATTTGCCTCGAAGCATTAAAGTAATTTCACAACTAATACCAACAACAAGTTGAAAATAATAATTGTCTTAGTAAGTGAAAATTGAGTAAAGTAAATGCCACAAATAACGTCAGTGAAATTTCCTTTAAATGTCAATTAATAATTTAGACAGTTTGACATTTGTGGGCGTTTTTTGTTCTGTTTGTATTAGAAGTAATAGTTGACACGTGTGAAATTGATGTTTGTGGAATGTGAATTTAAAGCAAATTATTGATTACTCTTTGCTTAAACTTTATGTTTTTTTCTGGCTTGTGTTTGTTGGAGTTTAGACTAAAATATTAATTTTATTGACCTTTGGCGACTCGGATTCAATTCACAAATAAAAATCCTTCCATCAATTGCAAAGCAATAGGATTTTATTTACTATTAAAAATTAATTCTATTCATTTCCAAATTTCATTAATAATGTAATGTTGAACAAGTATATTCCAAAAAAAGATAAATTACGCCTTAGGGTCCGGCCACGCAATGAGCGACGAGCGACTGAGCGACGAGTCGCTGAGCGACGCAAAAAAATTAGAACACATGAGATCGTATGGAGGCGGCCACATAAACCCTAAGCGACTGAGCGATTTATTAAGCGACAGAGCAACGTCGCTCTGTAATCAAACCTGTTTTAATTTTTCAATCGATCGCTGAGCGACGGAGAAAAAAGATGTGTACAATAAATACTGAAAGTTTAGTTTCAGCTGTCCAAAAGCTGTTCGATTTTTCTCAAAATTTTACCAGATGTTGAAAACGTTATTCTTCGTTATACAAAATTGTTTTGGAGATAAAATCATTTTTTGTTCGTAAAATTTTCGAGGTGACACATTTTTTTTTGCAGTTTTTTTTTTATTAAAAAAAAAAACCGTTTATTTTTCCAAAAATGTATTTGTTTGGTATCACGTTACAATAAATAATACAAAATTGATTTCAAGGGTTAACCAAAATGTTCACCTTTTTTTTAAATTGCTATGGTAAGAAAACCACCCACGCAATTTTCTTGAGAGCCCTTTCTGCATTATTATCTGTATAACAACATTTATTTGAAGTCGATATCTCTACTATTTCTTGAGCTATGGACGACGAAAAAAACGTCGCGAACGTACGGACGTACAAACGTACGTACACAGACATCTCTCTTAAAATCTTTTAGACTCTAGGGACCTTGAAACGTCGAGAAATGTCAAAATTTTTAATTCGACAAATCGGCCCGATTACAATGTCACCGATAAAGAGTGGGAAAAAGTTGGACAAATTTGTAATTGTTTTGTTAAGTTTTTATTTATTTAATCTTTAATTACAAATAGTTTTTTTTGTTCAAAAGATGGTACTGACATACGACAATATTGCAAAATCGATCTGGAAATCTGCGAAGATTCAGATATAAATGATGAAATTCACCATAATTTTCCCTTTCACGATTTATGGGGTGTACACCAAATCTACGGAACCTCGATCTTATTACAGATCTATTTTTTCCAACTAATCGCTCAGCGACGCGACGTGTCGTTTAGTAAATGGCCACCCATCGCTCAGATTGGTCGCTCAGCGACTCGTCGCTCGGTCGCTCAGTCGCTCGTCGCTCACTGCGTGGCCGGACCCTTAGTCAACCTGAATTTTTTTTTATTGTCGATAATCTTAATCAAAAAAGTGACAAACAAAATGGAGAAATTATTTTACATATTTTTTGCTTTAAATATGTGCTACCACCAAACGGACAATACGAGAAACAGCATAATTAATTTTTTAAAGATGAACTGGAACTATATATGACAATTTTACTTTACAAATCTGGCGAGATGACAAATTTAATGTTTAGTTTGAACTTAATCACATTGTAAATAATAAGATGTAATGGCAAAGTTCTAAAACCAAACTAGGACGCCAAACTAGGATGTGACAGAAATGTAACCTTGTATTTGAAAACTTGTAAGATTTTTGATTTCGGTAACCAACATTTTCTTCAGGTATAAATGCTTATCCCGGAAGAAAGGCAATCTTTATCTGCGGGATGACATATGTATAATATATCAATGTCACAGTATGGTTCGTTGTCCATCTGTCCAATAAAAAAAAACTCCTAATTTCATTTAAAAATTGATACGATCTCAGAAAATTACATTTTTAACTGAAAAATCACTTTCATATTTGAATCGTTTTCAAAGGTACATACACATAGTCCAAAAAGTCTCCGTACAGCAGCTTTCTTTTTGTTGATTCTGAGATAAGTATTTACTATAACAATATATTAAAAACAAGAATTTTGAAAATCACAACCACAATTTTTTTAAATTTGGTAAAAAGGTGAAGGTGGAAACTAATTTTTTTTCAATATTACCACTTTGGTTTTTACATTTATTCCTAGTACTTTATTTCAAAAAAACACTAAATTTAGGCTGCTGGACAGAGACTTTTTGGACTAAGCGTACGAATGTACATTGATGTAAATTAAGATCGACCGTTAAGTTGCTCCCTGTAATCAGTATTAACCGATTTATCGAATACAAAGTCGCAAAACTTTTTGCACAGAACATAAAATCAAACAGTTTTTGGTGGTTATCAAATAAGCATTACCACTTTAAAAACTTGGAATAATAATTGGTGTCGTAAATTTATCGTGAAAGAAAAAAAATTGTTGCACTTGTTTTTTTGTTTTAAATTAACCCCTGGTAATGCTAATTTCACAGTTATCTATTGAAATAAACTTAAATTAAAAAAAAACTGAGTATGTCCGTAATTTGTCGTAGATATAAATGTCACGTACATTTTTCCCAAAAAATGTCCCTCTCCTAGCTAATATAATTATGTGTTCTAAGGGGATTATCACATCGAAATTTATTTAAGAAACTGCCATCACATGTCTACTAAAAAGTCGTATTTAAAGAGCCGCAGAATTGAATTGTCAAAATATCGAATAATTAAAAGTTTGAAAAGTCGAAAGGTTGTAAAGTTTAGTTGTTAAACGTTTGTTTGGTTAAATAAGTTGACTCAAATTGAAAATTCAACATTTGCGAACATCTCACCTCTTCAAACTTTCAAGTATTCAACTTTTCAAACTGTGACAAAAGCTGAATAGTTGAATAGTCGAATGGTTAAAACGTTGAATGATTGAAAGTTTGAAAAGTTGAATTGTTGAATGGTTGAAAATTTGATAGTTTGAAAAGTTGAAAGTTTAAATGTTTAATTTTCAGTTTGAGTCGATTTTTTCAAATGGCTGAAAGTTTGAAAAGTTGAATGGTTTTTAACTTGAATGGTCGAAAATGTTCAATTTTCGGTTTGAGACGACTTTTTCAACCATTCCAAGTCTTCCAAAAACAAACGGTCGACTTCTTCACTTTTATAATTTCAACCCTTCAACTATTCAAACTTTCAACTATTTGACTTTTTAACCAATCGACTATTCAACTTTTTTTGAAACAGCTTGAAAAGTTGAGTACTTGAAAGTTTAAAAATTATTCAACCAATCGACCATTCGACTTTCCAACTATTCAGCTTTTTAAACTTTCAACTATTTGACTTTTCGACTCTTCAAACTTTAAACTATTTAAATTTTCAACCATTCGAATATTCAATCAATCAACTTTTCAACCATTGTAGTTTGTAGTTTTCATTTTATAGTTTGTGGTTTGTTGTTGTTTTTGAAGAATGAGAGGAGCTTTACAAATTTGTTTATGCAATTTTTTAGCGCACTTGCTTCTATTATAAAAGTGCTAACTGTCAGTTTTACTGATAGATTCATAAAATTGCGTATCTCTATCTACCAAGGGGGTTCATTACATCAACAATTTATATCATTTGAATAATTATAATTATAACAGGTTATGCAGTTTGCGGTTTCAAAAGTATAGGGCTGGAATTCGACATCTGTCAAACTAAGTTGTTAAACCAATTTTTTTTTCAATAATTGAAAGTTTGACTTTTATGAAAATAGATCACTTGACTATCGCACAACGCATACAAATTGTTAAAACCTATTGCAAAAATGGTAATTCTGCCACAGCCACATATCGTGCTTTGAGAGGAGATTATGGTTAACATAATCGTCTAATCGCTGGGATGATGCTATTTTGTTTCTGATTATAATGGACTTTGAGAAACCCACTGCCTTAAAATTATTATCTAGGTAATCATTAATTTGTTTTTCAATCAATCACAAATTTCTAAGGGCAGAGGGAGTAATGACGGGCCCTACTATCAAATGAAAAGCACGAAGAGGATGCATCTTTTTGTTGTAATTTCCAACCAGAAATAAAAACAACACCATAATTTTCTTCTAATTAAAGATCAATTTATTGCTTAAAGTTTTCAAATAATACTTACAAAGGTTATGTGTGTTTATTTTTTTGGTTTTAAATATAATTTAAATTTTTGGGAATAAATTTTAATAAATATTGAGGATAAAATATTTTCAAATAAATTTATTTAAAAGAAAAAATTATTATTATTATTATTTTTCAAAATAATATACATATATTTACACATTATAATTAATTTTGAAATTATATATTTAATTATATATTTTTTTTTTTTTTTGTAAAATATTTGTTATTATTTTTTTGTTGGATAAGGCTACATAACAAGATTTGTTGTTTTTTTATTTTATTTTGTTGATTTTCTTTGAAAGGGAACAATCTACTGTACTTAAAATTTGATATAGAAATATTTTATAATTTTTAACTAATTTTAAATGAATTCTTAGAAATGAATTCCATCACTGAAATATATATATATAGGTAGATCTGAGTTTTTGTACAGAATTGTTTTTATTTTAAGTTTAATAACTTATATGTATTTATTATATATTATATAATTTGTATTTAATAATAATAATTATACTATAATAAATTTAACATTTTAATTCACACCTGAAGATCAAATTTGATTTGATTATGTTTTGCTTTGTTTTAAATAGTTTTCTTCTCTTTATTATTAAATTTTTCTTTCTATAAAGTTTAAATGTAAATTTATTTATGTACATTTTTTATTTTATTTCTCTAGTAATCAAATTAATATAATTTGTCTACTTTCTAACACATTTTACAGTCATGGTTTTTAATTTTATTTTTTTATGAATAGTGTTTCTTTTTTTTTTTGTTTTTAAAGTTTATTCTCTAAAAGTTAAATTGCTTGTTTCATTTTTATTTTTATGTTTCAAATTTATACGGGGTATACTTTTAGGTGTTTTCTCATTATAATACTAAATAAATATTTTTGTTAGAATAAAGTTTTTATTGCTTATTTCTTTTTATTATTTTTTTGCTTCTTATATTTGTTTTTGTTTTTGTTTTTGCTTAGGGATATAAAAGAATTAGAATGGCAAAGCCATAAAAAGTAGATATCATTTTTGTTTTGTCACTGAAAATGCCAGTGGTGGAAAAAATTAGGGGAACTTTTTCATGCTTTGCAATTTTCCATGCATGCTTACAATTATCCTATTAAGAACAACGTGTCTTGTGTGTTCCGCAATGTTGTTTTGTTTATTTTCATAAAAAGTTGAAATTGGTGGTAAGGGTTAAAAGAATAAAGGGAGGTGTTAAGTATATTTTCTTATGATTGCATATTTCTAGGATGAAAATAGAAATTTTTATTGGAAGTTTGGGATTTAAAAGTTCTTAATAATTTTTCTAATATCTTTATTACTCTATATCAACGTTTTATTTGTTTGTCATCTATTTGGTTTTAACTTGCTATAAATTTAATAATAATAAGAACAACACACACGTATTTTTCAGTGTTAATCTAATTCATACAAGTATATGACATTTTGCCTTATTTTAATTTTTGATTTTAAGTTTTCTTTTTTCAATTTATCATCTAATTTAATTTAAATTAGGTATAAGGTAGAGGAGTAGAAAGGGATAGAGAGAGATAAAGATAGAAAGAGTGAAAAGTTTATTTTTTGTTTTTCTTTGGCGTTAGGTAGAGAGGTCTTAAGTCAAAAAATTGCATTTTAGGATTTTGATTTGGTGTAACGCCTTCTTTCGTTTAATACTAACAACTTGCGACTATAACAACTGTCAAACATAGTTTTAATTTAGTCCTTAGATATTTTTTTGATATTTACGTCTCAAGTTCATTGAGTCTGTGTGTACAGTTCTTGACTTAAAACCTATTTGCCAAACGTCAAAGATTTGTTTCTTTTGTTCTTCAAGTGTTTCACCTTCGTGAGAAAAAAATACGTTCCACAAGTTTTTTCATGGTTTTCCATTTATTTCATAGGAACGAGTTTTGTGTTTTTGAATATTATGTACTTTGTTTAAACTGAAGGATGTGGAATGCAAGTTCTTAAATTTCAAACTGTTCGAATTCCACTTTTCCCAAAATTTTAACAGTTGAAACACGTGAAAAACAGAGGATATGAGTTCCACATATTATGTTGAATGTGGACTATGAAATTGGCTTGGAGACTTACACTCTATCTACATTCCACAATTTTTATTTTGAAAACAAATATAAAAACACGTTTAAATACACAGATGTAAAATTTTTCAAAGGTTTTCGAAAGTGCACAAATGTGGAACGTATTCATATATTCACATCACTACTAGTGGATTAAGGACTTAAAAAATAAAACAAAATAAAGGATAATGGAAAATACTTTAAGAATCTACTAACTTTCTCTAAAGGCACGAAATGGAAATGCGGGTAATATATTTTTAAGCTATAAAGACATTAAAATTAGCTTAGTGTTCACAGGTCTAAAACCAAAATATATATAATTTAAAAAAAAAGGATACAAACTGATTAATTATGTGAATACAACCTTCCACTTATATCACGTTCTTTTTTTCTGAAGCAATTAGTAACCCATTGAAGTTATCGTCGCCGTCGTTGATGATCTCTCTTCACATAGCCTTTGGAAATATGAAATTAAAATTTTGAAAAAGAGTCTCATGTACATTACGTAAAAGGTACATATATCTACCTACGCGCACGTGGTTATTCCAATTATAATTAACATTTTTAATGTATATGATAAAAAGAATTATAACTGTGTACGGTATGGTATGGTATATATACGAGTATATTGATGGTTTTTCGTTCTTCATAAATTTCAATTCATGTTTTCTATTTTGTGTTCCGAAAGCAGTCAACCTCAACGCCAAAACCCAAACCATACATACCTATCTATAAATGCTTTGCCTTTAACCATAGCTACAGCAGAAAAAAAAGACAAAAAGGCCTGCAACTCAAATGCTTTCACGCCTTTTCTTTCGAACAGTTCAACCCCATTTAATGGTACAAGTCTTTACTAACCGTTCATGGATTAACAACGCTTAGGTTTTCCTTCTTTTTTTTTTATTTGCGTATACCCCCCTTTTTACCCTTCTATAGCCTCTAGATATTTGTTCAGCTTTTTTATGGAAAAGAAAATAAGACTTTTCACCAGGGAAGGAGTAGTAAGCACGAAATTGTAAAATTTCTTTAAGGCCCTAAACTTACAATTTGAATATTTTCTGAGATTTCTTAGGGTTTTAAAAAGAAACCATGTTATGTCTTAGAAAAAAAAAGATACCCTCTAAACTGCACCAACTATAGAAGGATCAGTCTACTTAACATCGCTTACAAAATCTTCTCTACCGTAATATGTGAACGTCTCAAGCCCATCGTCAACAACCTGATAGGTCCTTATCAGTACTAGCAGTTTTAAACCAGGGAATCCCACAGTCGATCAAATGTGCACATTACGGCAGATCCTGGAAAAAAATCAAGAACAACAAATCGACTCCCACCATCTTTTCATCAATTTCAAGGCCGCACATGACAGAATCTATAGGGACGAACTGTATAGAGCCATGTCTAGTTTTGGCTTCCTTGGCAAACTCGTTCGTTTGTGCAGGATGACCATGAGAATTCGCGCTGCTTCATAAAGGTTGGAAACAACTTAACAGAAAGTTTTGATGTCAAAAAAGGCTTAAGACAAGGTGTTGCGCATCTGTCTAATAACTGACATAAATGCTAATGACATTGACATAATCAGAAGAACGCAGCGTGATGTCAATGGGGTTTTTGTGAGTATTAAGACAGAGGTAGTAAAAATGGGTTTAGATGTGAATGAGGGCAAAACTAAGTACATGCTGTCATCAAGAAAGGATTACAACATCGACGTCTCGGTCAAAACGTCACCATCGCAAGACGTAACTTTGAAGTAGTTGAGGACTTTGTCTACCTAGGCTTCGGTATGAACGCACAAAACAACACCTGCCCTGAGATTAAGCGAAGAATTACTCTTGCTAAGCGCTTTTTCTTTGGGTTAAGAAAGTAATTGAGAAGTAAAGCCCTCTCTTGAGCAACTCAAATGTCGATATATAAGACACTAATCATCCTCATCCTGCTATACGGTGCAGAAGCATGGACTATGACAAAAGCGGATGAAAGCACCTTGGGTCGTTTCGAGAGAAAAGTTCTTCGCGTAATCTACGGTCTCGTATGCATAGAAGGTGAGTGGAGGAGACAATGGAACAGCGAGCTGTAGGGGCTGTACAGCAACGTATACTTAGCCAGATAGATAGAAGTCTATTGCCTGAGATAACTGGGTTAAGTAGAGCGCATAGAAACCAATGCTCCGACCCGGAAAGTCTTGGAATGCACGCTCACAGGACAGCGCAGAACAGGAAGAGCGCGGTTAAAACGGTGCGCGAAAGTGGAAAGTGACTTTATCCAATTTGGTGTGCCCAACTGAGCATTTAACTAGGGACCGAGCTAGATGGAGAAGTTTGGTGATTGACGCCCTAGTTCATACAGGCCTGTAGCGCCACCTTAAGTAAGTAAGTAAGTTATTTCTAGTTTATAAAAAAAATATCATCTTTATACACAAACAACAAAATGAAAGTTTTTTTAGTTTCGAAGAAGATATTCAATGTTTGATCTTCGAAGTTTCAAAGATGCAATAAAAATATTGTAAGCTTTTCACATACAATTTGTATCATTTATCAAACAATGTATAAAATGTTAAATAGGGCCCTTAAATCTGCCTCCGTTTATTCTTACTACTCAATCCGTCCCTATTATTTATGTTGAGGGTTGAACATTTGTGGGGTGGATTTAATTTGAGCGGTGCAAAAAGCAACGAGAACAAAAAATTGGCATATTCAATGGGGGGGTTGATGTTCTTTTTTGCGCTTTTATGATAAATATTAGCTTTGTTCATTGCAATTTTTGCTCTACAAAATGTAAAAATAACAAAAATGTGAATTTAACACACAAAAATAAGAAAAATATGAAAATCCCATGAACACACAAACAATTTTTTAAAGGTCTTGGGAAGATTTAAATTTCTTTTTTTTTTTAGTTTTCTTTTTTTGGCACTTAAGTATCACCAAGGAGAGTAAGAGATATTTATCTTATATCTTATTCAATAAAAATGAAAATAAACTAAAAATCATAAAAATTGGTTTAAGTTGTTTTAGTTTTTTTTGTTTTTTGTAGAATATTTAAGAATTTTGTTTGAAGGGAAAATATTAGTTGTGAAAAAGGAAAATTTTGTATTAACACATTTGTTTGCTATTTTTAAATTTCTCTTGGTATAACATCTCTGGTCCGATTTCAATTTTTATACTTTTATTTCATTTTTTGACAACACTCGATAAAAACAAATTTCTCAATTTCTTTTTGTAACTTTTGATAAGGATTATTATCTTTTTAGTTTTAATAATTTATGGTAATTGTTTTGTCATTTTATTTGTTTTTTTTTTTTTTTTCATGAATTCACAACCATGTTTATAGATTTTTTTTACTTATTTTGAATCTTTTTGCATTTTTAAAAATTTTAAAAACATTTTTGTTTTTTTTTTTTTGTTGTCTTGAGCATTTTTTGTTTATGTTGTTTTTTTTTAGGTTGAACTGAAAATTATACAATAACTTTTAAATCTACTTAAAAATCTAAATTTTAAATTTTTATTGCTGTTGCATATCACCGCCATTTCCAAGACCAGCTTTTGATTCTGGCGGAACCTGAAAATATAAAGAAAATAAAAGAGAAAAAAAGAAATAGATTTTATTAAAAATATTTGTTAGAAAATAAATATAAAAAAATTAAAATTTACAATATGTATAAATATTAACAAAAAAAAAAAATTAAAATTTTAAGCACGTTTTTTGTCTGCAAACTGTATACGAGTATAAATGGATATAATATTTAAAGCTTTACCAAAAGCAATAAACGCTTAAAATTAACACAATATGAGAATTACAAATATACATTTGATATTTTTAACTATTGTTTAAATAACTTTAGCAAATGTTTTAAACAGATGCCTTTAACATTTATGCAACTGTTATCAACTCTTGATAACTGCAGAGTGACAGCGAATGGTGAATTTTACTCAAAAGCATTTTTTTCACAATTTCAGGAAAAGCAACTCATTTGCATTTTTACAGTTCTTAAAATACTTGTACACAGAAAAGTGACTCCTAAAAATGTAAAATACGAGAGAGAATTTCAACTTTGGGCCCGTTTCAAACTAATTATATTAAGAATTTTTTAAATCTTTTAAATAACTCTATTCCTCTTTTGAATACTACAATTATTATGCTCCTGTTTGTCTCAAATTTCGTAACACTTTCAATTTTGCTAAGACAGTATTCATAGCACTAAATAGTTTGTATAGTAGTGTTAACTGGCAGGATTTATAAGAAGGCAAGTCTCTAAAGGATATGTTTGCAAGTTTTAAGATAACTAGAAAGAAATCGTTTAAGCTTCCATGGTTTAACAAATGAATTAAAAAAAATTCAGAATGCTTAAAATAAGTTTTGAGCGTTTTAAGTTAACCCTTTCGGTACGAGAGTGGGACAGAACAAAGAATATTTATATGTAAACCTACCACTCCCGTCCCGAAAGGATTAAGGAAAGAATCTTACTTTCTCAACAAGTTTAAATATAGACAATATATTATCAATACAGAAACCAATATAAGAAACAGTTCAAAATCTTTCTGGGTGTTTTCGAATTCGAAGAGAATGTTTTCATCTTCTTCTCAATTTATGGACTACGAGGGCTTAAAATAAAATGATATTCAGTCGTCCTTATGTGATCTTTTTGGCCGGTTCTTTCAAACTTCATACAATTGTGACATTTTAACAAATGTTGATGGTTGATATTTCTCTTTTTGATAGATTTCAAAATACAAAGTTTTTCAAAACATGATGTTTTGCAAAGTTTAAAAGAAGTTGATGTTTCAAAAAAATCTTGTTTTGATATGATTTCTCCTATTCTTTTGTCAAAATGTTCTTATACACTTTGTAATGCTTTGACCCTTATTTTAAATAAATCTATAAAAATAATGTGTTTTCCTTAGTGAATGGAAAATATCTTATATAGATCTAATTTATAAGAGTGGCTTTAAGTACGTAGTAAAGATGTATAGACCAATCTTAAAACTTTCAGTTATACAAAATGGTCACACCAAGACTTTATTTTGCTGTTAAGAATTCACTAACTCAAGAACAACATGATCTTGTTAAAAGGTAGATCTTCTTGTACTAATTTAAGTATTAATCATGTTAATAACAGTGAACAGATTGATGTCCTATATAAGTATACTAATTTTGTTACGGCTTTCGATCGCATACATCATAGTCTTTTGATTTAGATGTTTATTTTTTTAAATGGTTGATGTTATACTTGACTGATAGGAAGCAAGCTGTTTAGATAGATGAAAGTGTTTTAAATCTTATAGATGTGGTATCGGGTGTTCCACAGGGCAGTCATTTGGACCCACTACTTTTTATAAGCTTTACCAGTGATTTACCTTCTATTTTTAAATATTGCTTTAAACTGCTTAATGTATTCTGATGATGTTAAAGTATTTACAGCAATATCTTCCCTTGTGGATTGTATGTTGATTCAGTCAGATATCAACAATTTTCTTAATTGGTGCGATTATCATCATCTTGAGCTGAATTACTCGAAATTGACATTTTTTCAGGTATTTAGATCATCATCTTTCATTAATTTTTGACTCAAAGCATGATTTCAGATCTCATGTTGATAATATTGTTTGTTAAAGGTAATTCCCTATTAGGTTTTTTGAAAGGGAACTCCAAAGATTTTAAGGAAACCTATACTTTGAAGACATTATTTTTGTCTGTAGTTTTACCGGTTTTAGAATATTGCTGTGACTTTTTACGAAAATATTATTCTTAGGATTGAAAGAATTCCAAAAAGATTAACTCTTTATGCATTAAGCAAACTTAATTGGGTGGGGTCCCTGCCAGATTATGAATCAAGATATTCACTTATTGACTTAAAAATGCTTAAATGTCGGAGACAAGTCCGTTCGTTAAGGATATTTGTCATAATCAAATAACCTTAAGTGAGCTTCCACTAATCTATATTCCATCAAGGATTTTTTGCAACAGAAATGAGCTATTTTATGCTTCCTTCCATAGAACCAATTATGGTCTAAATGAACCAATAACAGGTCAATAATGTAACTGACCTTAGCACGAATAGAGACTGTTTTAAGAAAATAATTCTTCGAATAAGTAATTTGATTAATTAATTCATTATGCTCATAGCCAGTCAATGAACGAAAAAAATTGCCTTCACCTCAAAAAAATTCAAACAGTTTTGAAACTTGGCACACTTATTAAGGGATGTCTGTGGTGACCCAAACAAAATTCCCCAAGAATCCGACGTGAGCTCTAGCGGTAGTTAAGAGAAACATGGAGTTTGTTTCAGTTTTTCACGGTTATCTCGAAAACTATTTGTCGTATCAAACATTTTTTTTCCACAAAATTAAAGCTCATTAAATTTTATAAAAAAGCTTTGATGATTTTTTTCGTATCTCTTATAGTTTATAAAATATCTCTAGCGGCAGTGAAGAGAAACATACGTTTTTTTTCGGTTTTTCGCGTTTATCTTGAAAACTATTTGTCGCATCAAAAAATAATCTTCTACAAAATTAAAGCTTACTGAATTTCCTAAAAAATATGATATTAATTTGTTTGTACTTGTTTTAGTTCGTAAAATAACTCTATCGGCATATAAGGAAAACATGCGATGATTTGTTCAAACACGTTGATGACGATTGTGTACCTAAAACCCTAAAAACGTTTCTGGAAACTCTTATAATAAAGTAAACGGACATTTAAAATAGAAAAAGGAAGTGCATCGCAATAGGGCATAGCATTATATCAGCTGTGCGTCCCAGATCATTCATGTCTCCAATACTAAGCAGCCTTGCCTTATTTATATACAGAAAGCTTGGTTGTAAGAAGTTGGTAAACCTTATATCAAGCGTAGGTTTTTGTTCTTCATACTATGAAGCTCAGTTGTTGGAGATATCAGCTATTTGCCACACGCGACCAGATTCATCCAGCGGTTCATCTAACCAATTTGTGTTTGATAATGCGGACTTTAATGTCAGAACGTTAGGTGGACTAAATACATTTCATTCTTTGGGCAGAATAAGATGCATCTACTTTCATAGGAAAAGACACACGAATGCAAAAGCTAAAAAAAACTACCTTGTGCTATTTCAACTGGAGAACTTGGAATACTTCTTTCTTTCAGAAAACAGATGGCGGATTAAAAAATGCAGTTTTTGAGAATGTGAATGCGTGTTCCGAAGAAAACAGTCAAAACCATATGACACTCTTTGGTTGGCATCAAAGTTTATTGGCATTTACGATCTTCCAGGATGTACCCTTTGTACATGCACTCAATAACAACAGGCTTGTTTAGTGCAAAAACTAAAATTATTCCTCTTCTGTTCATAAACTCTCCACCGCCGTCCGACTATAATACACTTTACACTGCATTGCACTATGCTGGCAGTCTGTGTGACAAATTTGACCAAAAATGCCTGGTGATAATATTTGACCAGCCTCTTTATATAAAAAGTAAAGAAATCGTTGCCGTAGTTTCATCTGAGTCCCCCGTCTATCAAAATGCGTAGTCAGATTGGGTGGATTTCACCTGTTAATGACCTATATTGGTTCAATAGGTTTCCTGATGAGTGGAAGTGGCCTGCAAGAGTTAATCAGTACTATATACGCCTAGGTTTCTGTTGAAAAGATGCTGGAAGGAAAAGCTTTCGCTAGAGCAGTTCGTGCTTTGATACTAATACAGATCTTTAGCTAATATAATAATGGAACAAGTCAACATAAGCCAACATGAATTAAAGGAAATCCAAAATCTCACGAAGAATTTTCTTGATGAGTCTCCTTCGTTATGTGCCCTAAAAGAAAACCTTCATTTGATCCATCTTAGTGAGAAACTACAAACAAATCTTAACAAACTCAAATCTAATGGACCAACATCAGCAGCCTAATGGATTCAGTTGTTTAATATGATTACATTGCTTAAAGATTTTATTCATGCTAAGCTGTCTGGCTATTGTAATGCCCATATATAAACTATGTAAAGAATATGATTCCATATTTCCATGCCATCGGATACTTCTCGTACGCCAAATCATGTCACCTGTATTTGCAGGACATGATAAAACTGCCTTCTGTGATGACCCCAGATGAATTTAAAAACTTTGTGCAAGAAGGTTACTTTACTATGAGAAGAACTGACCGATTTTAGACAGGGGTGGAATGAATAGTATGGGTGGCTTGACACGAGGGCGTGGAATCACTGACAGTGTACTTAGCAAATGGGTTTTAGGGCTGACTGCTACTAATGAAATTTTCTAATTACTCGAAGAATTCGCCGGCGTTCTTTTTTCAACTAGGGAGGCACATAAAATTAGAAATAATACAGACCTTGCAAAGCTGTCAAATTGGTTCCAAAGATAAACTCAAAAAAACCGAACAACATTTTTTGATACGACAAATAGTTTTTGAGATAAACGTGACAAACTCCATGTTTTTTTGGGTCACTACTAGATATCCCTTAGTAAGTTTGCCAAGTTTCAAAACTGTTGGATTTTTTTTGAGGTGAAAACCTTTATTAACTGGAATATCAAGTTCACTTACCAAATTTGGAATTGCAAATGAACTGTCAAAGTATTCATGACAAATGATTTACACTATTTGGTTAAAATTCTCCAACAATTTGATGCACAATATTTTTAGTAAACTTAAACAAATGTCATTGTGACTTATAAAATTAGGCGACCAAAAAATTGTTAAAACTGCATATAGAGTTAAATAAAGACAACTATGTAATGAGAATTTCCAAAAACTGATTTAAACTGTATCTCTAAGACAACATTTTTGTACTTTACAAAATCATCCTACAAATATTTGTTGCGGAATATGTTTTGCTATAACTTAGCCTCAAAAACTCCGAAATTCCAATCAGAACAACTAAATCCTTTGGGAGTACTTATTTACTCAAAATGACGATAGGTAATCGTTTCCCTAAATAACAAATTTTCTATATATGCAAAGCATGAAGGATTACCTTTCAATTTTGTTTGCCCTCATTTCTTTTTCAAGAGAGAATTGAATTTGACCCAAAAATCATACAAATTTACAAGAAATACTTAATAGAAATTCAGAGTAAATCAGCAGACCTGGTGGTTATATCTTTTCAAAAAGTTGTTCTGATATCTATATTATGTGTAGTCAAACCCTAAAAATATGCACTAAAACATGCAGTGGTTTACGTAAAAACATTGATGGTGCACTTGGGCGTATACTTAATTTTTTTTCTAATTTTAAGAATGTTCTTCCATTTTTGTTTGAAAGGTTTTATATAGTTTATGAGACGAACTTGGCCAACCTGAAACTTCTAATTGAATCTTCTATAAATACATTTTAATGTAAATCTTAGTTTTTTGCACTTCATCATAATTTATTATATAATTTTATATTTCACTTAGCAAAAGGACCTAATGCATATTTAATTTCTTTAATATCTTTTCTTGTTTTTTATTTCCAGAAACAAAACATTAAAGGAACTAACAAATATTGCGTAGGTATGTATATCCATTAAATAAATCAAATTTCACTATAAAAAAGAAACCAGAGAATCTTGCCTCAATTATTTAAGGTAATTTATTTTCCTTAATGGTCAATTCAAGCCACAAAGAATACAGTAACGCAGTTGGTGTAGGTTTAAGTCACCTTTTCCCAACATTAAAACAAAAATTTAGTAAAATCATTCATCATTTCTGAAAGTAATGACCTAAACAATACTCTCTCTCTCTCTCTCTGGATTTCGTGTTACGAACGAAAGACCAAATTTTTACCATCAAGGACCTTTTGGTCTGGATTCTATACTTCAATCAATCACTTTCGATTTATTCGATCCACACACATCCTAGTCAGTATATATGTATACTTAGAAGTAGAAATATTGATCAATCTTTTAATTTGTCCATAAAATCGATGTATACATCATCTTAATCGCTTCAATTTGTGTGTGATGTAAGAATTAGTCAATCTCACTCTAGATCTAAACCAATAAAAAGCATTTATTTTATTTCGTTCCACTAAATAAGACAAAAACATAGAACCAAAATAAAAACAGAAAATTGGTAACACAACATATTATGCGTACAAAATGACAAAATTCCATTAGCCAAGTAAATATTGGACACAAAAAGAGAAAAACCGAAACAAATCAAGGACAATCGAAAGGAAAACAAAACGAAGACACCTACATTCCACAAAATAATACAGAAGAACAGAAGAACAGAAAAACCAAAACAGAAACAGAAAAAAAAAACAAAAAGACTTCGGGCATAAAATGACGGTTTTGGCCATCGAATATTACAAAAAAGAAAACAAATACAGACGAACGCTCAAACAAAAAGGACTCGCAAGTCACACAACCACAACACCAATACCAAAAATAGAACGAACATCAGACAGCAAGCCTGGTTTTTAATGCTTAAGTACCTAAATAATATAATTAGGGAGGATTGGTGTGTAGAGTGGAGATAGTATGATAGTTTATGTGGGTTGTAGTTAGCTTCGCCTTCGTTGTTGTTGGTACTTGGGCACTTTTTGGGAAAAAGTCCTTCTTGTCGTTGTCTATCGTCCTGGATGATGTATCGTCACTTCCATAATATTTACTCGTCGCTTCACTTCACTTCACTTCATCATCAACACCACCACCACGGCCGGCATAGTACCAACACTTTCTATCAAATCCTTTATTCTTGTTTTTTTGGCTTTGTATGGATATATAGTAATGTATTTTGTATGTGTAGAGGTATTATAGTAGTAGTGTTTTCTTTTTACAGGATTCACTTGGCTGCATAGAATCTATGAAAGTCCAGAAAATCTCCTGACACCCCATCATCGGTCACATTCTGGTAGCTCTGATGGATGGACGACCATAAAAACATAGGTGGGTGGTACATATAAGATATAGGGGGAAAGGGAAATTCATATGTGTGTGATGAAAATATATGTAAATAAGAAAAATATCAAAGAGGACACCTAGCTGTTAAGAATTTAACAAAAAAAAATAAATCCAAAAAATTTCAATCAAGGACATTTTTTCGTATTAACTTACCAGTTTTTTGAAACAATCCTCGAAAAAACTTGTCATCGATCTATACAGATGTCTTTTTACACCCGATAAATTATGACCCTCGTCAGGATAGATTTGTTGTTTGTATAAAACTCCTTTGGCGGTGAGTGCTCTAGCTAGGACCATCGATTGTTGGTAGTGAACATTGTCGTCAGCTGTGCCATGGATAAGCAAAAATTGTCGTTCTCTTAAGTTGTCAACATATTTTGTTAAATCGGATTCTTCATAGCCTTTGTAGTTGTCGGTGACATTGGGGAAGCTTAGGTAGCGTTCCGCGTATGTGGAATCTATAGGAATTGAATTTGAATAAAGAAGTCGTGAAATCACTGTGTGTGGAATGAAAAACTAATTTTGAATTCTACAGATTTTTGGTTTAATGTTTTTAATTAAGTATGCAATTTCTAAGTGAAGAAGAAATTAAACACGTTCCACACCCTGTTTAATGTGAAATATTTTTACATGAGTTTTTTAAATGTGAAATGAAACATTTTCAACTGCAGTTTTCCTTTAAATTGGCTTAAGATGTGTTTGGTATTTCTTCTAAAATAAAAAAAATGGGAATTAAATTTCGACTTTAATCACTTTAAAATGAAAAACAAAAAGAGGCTGGGATGCGACCCACACTGATAACTTCCCATCCCGTCTGTCGATTTGTCTTTCTTAAAAGTTTGTAGGTTTTCATGTTTTGTTAAAAAAAATTTCAGTTGAATTATTCTTAAAAATTTAAAAATTACCAACAATATTTTGCATCAGATGTAAATAGATTATTAGTCGAAAACCAATGTTTACCAATTTTAGTAGCATTTCTTAAAAAGTTTTATTAATTATATAAACAAATACAAATTGGTGGTGAAACTAATTTAAAGTCAATATCTTCTATTATTCGCGAGATATTGAGAACCGAACATCAATTTTTACCAAATTTGCTTACTATTTTTTATAGATTTTATTTTTTTATGAAAAAAAAAACCGACTGTTGGACATTTTTACCAAGTTTTAGAATTGTTCTTTTTTTAGGTTTTTATTTTTTGTAAGAAAACTGTCAATTTGATTTTTCTCAAATTTTACCGAATGTTGAAAACAATATTTCTTAAAAGGTAAAATTAGTTTAAAGCGAATGGTTTTAATTTTTGGAAAGATATTTGAGTCGAAAATCAATTTTTACGAACTTTTATTAATTTATTTTAGGTTTTTGTTTTTTGTAAAAAAAACTGTCAATTCGATATATCTCAAATTTTTTTTGGAATGTTCAAAACAATATTTCTTTTAATAAAAATACAGTTGGAAGCCATAATCTCAAATTTTTAAAAAAGATATTTGAGTCGAAAATCAATTTTTACCAACTTTGAGTAATGTTTTTTTTTAGGTTTTATTTTTTATAATAAGAACTGTCATTTCGATTTTTCTCAAAATTTTACCAAATGTTAAAAACGCTATTCTTCGTTGCACAAAATTGTTTTGGAGATAAGATCATTTTTTATTCGTAAAATTTTCGAGGTGGCGAATATTTTTTTGTCAGTTTTTTATTTATAAAAAAATCGTTAGTAGGAATTTTTTCCAAAAATATACTTGTTTGGTATCACGTCATAATATATAATATACAATTTAATTCAATTCTCTAGCGTTATTGGTTTGTGAGATATTTTGGGTTAACGAAAATTTTCACTTTTTTTAAAACTATGGTAAAACCACCCACACAATTTTTTTTTGAGTCTTTTCTGCATCTTTCTGCATTAGTATCTGTATAGCAAAATTTATTTGAAGTCGATATCTCTACTGGTTCTTGAGCTATGGACGACGAAAAAAACGTCGAGAACGTACGGACGTACGAACGCACGTACACACGCACGCACAGGCATCTCTCTAAAAATCTTTTATTTCCACTCTAGGCACCTTCAAACGTCGACAAATGTCAAAATTTTCAATTTGACTAAACGGACCAATAACAATAACTTCATATTGGAAGTTAAAAATTGAATATAGTGCACGTATTTCTTAGGTGGAATAATTTGGATTTCATTTTTAATCAGTGTGCAAAAAAATTCTTACTTTAAAAATTTCATTTCGTTTTTCTATCTTAATTGAATAAATTCCACAATATATTTTGGAAGCATCAGTATTTTAAATGCGAGATGGAAAAAAAATTTGATCAAAATAATAATATTAATGGCAAATAATTTAATTTTTTTTAATCATTCACGGTAGTAAATTGTGTTGTGAAATAATCTCTTGACTTCTTTCTGAATGGCAAATTAACTCATTTCACACGGATTTATAACTGAAAATGTTTTAGTTTAAATTTCCAGGCAGGAAATTGTAAGTGGAACGTTTTAATTTACATCAATGTAGAAATAATGTGTTAATACAATCCACAATTGTTTTCTAAAACAATATACTTAATTTTGCCTTAAACTGATTCAGAAAAGGAAATGCATCTATTCCAGAACACAACTTGATTTTTCATGTGAAAAAGTTTTAATTTCACTTCAAATTCCTTTGCAAATAAAATTGTAATACCATCCACAATTATTTCCTTTTTGAATTTTTTGTAATTAGTTTTGATTTTTCGCTTTTAAAACTTAAGGTATAGCGAAATAACTTCAAGGGAAATAAGTCCACAGATGGACTTTCGACTTTGCTTTCTGGCTGTATTTACATTCGTGCCTTGGCACATTTATGGCTCCTTTTCCAAAAAAAACAGATCCTTTTTCAAATTTGAAGCAGAAAAAAATGTCTTGCGTAATTTGTAAAAGTCTTCACAACTTATATTTTTTATTTGAATGAATTATTTGCTTTGAAATATTCGTGAAATTTTTAATTTAGTATGAAATTTTTAAGTGAATACAAAATAAGCACATTCGACATCATATTTAGTGTGAAATGTTTTAAAATAAGTTCTTGATTTCATTGAGTGAAAAATAAAACGAATATTTGAGTTAGATGTCGTTTTTAGATTTTCATGCGAAATGCTTTCATTTCATTTTTCATTTTTATCTAAAATGAACACATTCCACAATATTTATGAAGTATCATTATTGTAAATTTGCATAAAATTGGAGAACAAATTTGATGAAGATATGAAAATATCCATGGAAAATATTTAAAATTTCTTTTAAAATTATTACTAAACAAATGTCACAATACAATACAATCCACACCTTAAGAATTTACTCAACTTGGCCTTAAACATATTTTAAAAGTGTAACGAATCAATTCTAAAACACTTTTTTAGGCCCGATTAAATAGATTTTTCATTTGAAATAATTTTAATTTCATTTCAAATTCCTATGCAAATAAAACAAATACGATCCACAACTATTTATATTTCTATACAATTTGTGGAATTTTGTGTCCCTATTTAGTTTTTATTTTCTTCTGAACAGGGGAAAACATAATTTTCATATTGTGTTTATATACGTTAATTTTTTCAGGGACATAGAACTTCAAATTGGCAACACTTTTTTAACTGGTGGCCATTTTTTCAACTGTCAAGTGATTTATTTTAAGTTTGGTCTGGCATTTAAACATAAATAGACTAAATAATGTTTTCAAATTGTGCAAATTTATTTTGAAAATCTTGAATATTTTTGAAATATTCATGAAAGAATTTTGTTAAGCGATAAAGCCCACTGGTGAGCTTTAGTTTCTTCAAAAATATGTCACACAGCTCCTGTCACAATTTATTTATTCAAGAAAACGATGTTAAGCCTTTTCGCCCAAAACCATATCGCCTTATATAAAAATGTCATAACTCCCCAAGCAATTTTATTAACATTTTGTAGTTCAACTATTTGAGCAATATTACAGAACCCTTGGGCGTTAAAACGTTTTTTGATTTTATGAAATTCCAAATAAAATGAAACATTTACTACGTTTCTATTTTTGGGCTTAATGTGATTTTATGATTTGGGTTATATGAGTTTTTTGGCTTTTTTGGGCTTCGTGATCAATTTTGGGTTTTCACTTTTCACACAGTTTCACTTTACGGTACCGTGAATTTTTCTCCAAGACCATGGGAATAAACGTCGCTTGAATTTTGTGTGTGGGAAAGTCTCTAGTCTACGCTGATAAGCCAAAAATAATTGACCGCTTGGAGGACAGCATTCGCCGCGTTATTATCGATAAACGGTGGCAAATGTTTAAAAAATTTATCGAAAATTAAATTTCCAGATTACGTTCATTTCAGCCGTGATGGTCATATGCCAGAAATAAGATTTAAATTATAAAGCCAAAATATTACCTTTCGAATTAAGTAAACTTCATATCAATTTTAAAAAAATCATCTTTTTTTATTCCATTTCAAAGTTCTATACCTCTTAAAAACACCCTTTACATGTTAGTTTGTGATTTTTACTTAAAACATGAATGAATTTTTGAAATTTAAGACAAACAACTTTTTCCTTTAATTTCGAGGAAAAGAAAAAAGTTTCACAATCCGTTTTCACGGACAGTGACAATTTTGACGAAAAGTGAATGTGGAAAGTGCATATTCTCCACTCAACAAAAACTAGCAATAAACAAAACCAAATAGTGCCTCAATTAAACTTAACGGTCCACAACAATTCACAAATCGATTTTCATTTGAATTTTGAATTAAACTTTTCTATCTACTTTGTTGTTAAATTTATTGAAGCACTTTTAAACCCCTCGCACTATGCTTACCATACAATTTCCAATTGGTCACCGGTGATATGCTTATTCCGCATTGGAAAATTGACTGCGTACTCGCCAATGCCAGTGCTGAGGTATAACCGCCATAGCTCCAACCCCATACACCCATCCTTCTGCCATCAATAAAATGCAAATTATCTCTCAAATACTCACTGACTTCCAACTGGTCCGACACTTCTACTGTTCCTAGTCTTTTGTAAATTTCATGCAACAACTGGTAGCCCTGCCCACTAGATCCCCGTCCATCAATTTGCACCACAATATAATCTTTGGTACCAGCCAAATAGGTATTCCAGTCAATGTGCCACTTGTCCTCGACTAACTGCGTTCCTGGTCCTGAGTAGACGTGTAAAATCGTAGGATACCGAGTTATTTCGTCCTCTCGCAAAACCGGTGGCATGAAAAGTCGAACTTGAGCATGATAACCGCCGGAAATCATGACCGGAAAAGTTTTGATTTGTGGCAATGCTATCTTGGCGACTTTCTCTCGCAACCGGGTATTATTCTGCACCGACATTAGTAGTTCCAATGGCCTGCCACTGGCAAATCGGCCAACAGAATAAATCCCGCTTGTGGGAATGACTGGACCTAAGCATTCAATCAGCACATAATCAGCACTCAAAGTCTTGGGGAACTTGGCCGTGTGATAGAGACATTCTGTCGGTCCGGATAAGTTGTTGTTCGTAGAAGGCCTTTTTCTATGTTTGTCATTGGCGGCTTCGGGCGGTGTTGGCGGTGGGAAAGTCAACGGCTCTAAGTCCTCCCAGTCATCGTCCCAGGCCGTGACTAGTTTCGGTGGTGGCTTCGTGTGAGTCTCTTCGTTTGGTTTCTCTTTTCGAGGACACGTCAAACAATTGGGTGCCTGGAGTGGCGCCCCCAGCCGTGGTGGGATTGCAGATACTCTATACAAGTGCTGTTGCGATGGCAGACTCTCTGGGGTTCCCAGATAATAGCTGTGTATACAGAAAAGTGTGCAAAAACAAATATTATTCTCAAGGAGCAAGCATTGACACTGGGGTTTTCTAGTTTCTAGTTTCTACCCTTGTCCTCGTCTTGCACCATGCATCGTGCAGAATACTCACATAAAATTATGAATCTGATCCCAGTGCAGTAGCCGTTTGACCTCATATCGTCCATGGGTAATCGGAAGGACTCTCTTCTTTGCCACATGCACATGCACTATGTGACGGAAATAACCTACAAAATATAGACCAACAAGAATTTAGCACATGATGGGATTGTGATGCTTTTGCATTTTAATAACCTACAAAAATAAATAGAACACAAAACACATCAGATCTTACCTGAGGCTCCATCCCGTAACGGTGATATTGCGACATAGGACGAAGCATTTGATGCAAACAAAGGAACTGAAATTGTGTCAACCCAACCACGACCATCGCCACTGATGCGGTGAGTCTAAGTATCACACCGAATGATGGAACAAGAGGATTTAACGAAAGAAAAACAAATAACAGTTGAAATGATTAAAAGCTTAAAAACTAGGACGCGGAGACTATGCACGGCACGGCACATGCACAGCACATTGCACATAACAATGACGTGTAAAAATATTAGTTTTTTGAATAATGGAGTTGCTGCTGTCATGAAGTAGAATTATGCAAGAGTAGAAGAAGAATTTGTTCTAATTTTTTGACAGATGATTGTCATTTGTATAACGGTACTGTAGAGTGTACGTATCATATCATATCGCATCGTATACACAATGTATTAATGTACTGTTATATGTGTTGTAAAATTGTAATGGAGAAGCTACATAAGCCAAACGTGACTTATTGTTTTATTTATATTTATGTGTGTGTATTTGTTTGTGCTTTTGTATAAAAAATGGACTCGAATTCGTCCTTAGAACTGTCTGTGTTTTGTTTGGATTTTATTTTATTTTATTTTTTCATTGTTGTTGTTGAAAGGTTGCTGTGGCATGTTGACTGAAGTGCGTATAGAATATGGTTGGACATGTTGGGAGAAAGCTTTAGATACATATATCAACCTACAGCTATGACCAAAATTATAGGAACAAAATATGATTTTCGGTTATGATATCTTGTGTAAGGAAACAAATTTTAAATATAAACCATAAACTTTAATTGTAAATATTTTATTAGCGTTTTATAATTTCCGATTTCTCAAAAGAAATATTAGACGATATGATTTTAGAGTCCTTTTAAGGGCTTTATAAGAGGCTTGCCAAAAAAGGCGTTAGGTCTTTTTGCACAAAACCATATCGCCCTAATTAAAAATGTCATAGTTAATATTTTGTTGTTGTACGATTAGGGCAGTATTACCGAAAAAATGAAAAGAAGCGTTCGGTATTGTCCAATAAAGTAACGCCAATATATTAGAAATTCCGTATCGCACAAAAATGACTAAAACTTTTTCAGAATAAAATGCCACAAAGTCTAAAACCATATTGCACAAACCAAATTTAAAATATCATAACACCCAAATTATTATTTAACATTTCACCCAAAAGTTGTCATGTGTTCCAACATTTGAGCATTCTGATAAATTTGTTGTTTATTTTAGGCACTGACATTTTGAGTTTTAAATTTTATCAACCAAACGCGAACATTAAACGAAAAAAATGTAGGATTGCCCAAATACTCGGAACGTCAAGAAAGCGTAACAAATATGTTTGGCTTTATTTCACTTTCAAAAAAGGGAAATAAGACCAATTGCCTGAGTGAAATAAAACGAAATGGTTTGCTTGCTCACAGTGCTATGGCAAGAAACAGTGAATTATGTATCAGAAACATAATGCCCCCTAAAACCTCCGTGGTTGGACTCACTATATAGGATTTGGGGTAGATGCGAGGTTGTATGTAGAGAAACTTTCCAACCTACCACAAAACCTAGGGTGAGCACAAGCAGGGGTTTACTGTTCATACGTGTCTCAAAGCCAAAACAACCAAAATGTTTGCTAAATAAAAAAAAATACCGAAACAGCAACAAAATATTTTTCAAAATGAAAAATTTTATTCATTGAAAAATTACAACAAAGCCCAAATTTATCAAACAACAAGAAGTCTTTAGGGTCTTATGACATTTCTAAGTTTTGGCGTTACGACATTGAAAGTTGGTTTGGGTGATATGACACTTTATTTGGGTTTTTTGACGTTTTTTAAGTGATATTTTTTTACGACGCGATGTTTCTCTTTTTGGGCTTTATGCCATTTTATGAATTGGTTTGTATGTCGTTAGGTGATAAGACATAAGAAACGATAAAAATAATAATCCACGTAATGCCCAAAATAAATGTCACAAAGCCCAATCATTATGTCATAAAACCCAAAATCAAAATTAAAAATTCTTTTGGGCAAAATAACAACTTAAAATTTGGGCGTTCTTTTATTTAAAATTTATTTCGGCATTACGACATTCGTTCTTGGGCTTTGTGACCAATTTTGGGCTCTATGGCATTTTAAGACTTGGGCGTTATGGTTTTGGTCGAATAAACCTAACACCCCCAAAAAATATCAGAACACTTTATTAAAATTACAAAAAACAATACATTATTTCAAATATTTTTATTTTGTGAAAGATTATATTTAATTTTTAATTGAAACCCCCTCGATTTCAATCAATTTCATTAATTCCATTAGCCATAGAGCCAACTTTCTTCAGGGGTTGAGTACCCCATTTCAGAGACAGTTCTCCAAGGATTGTTTTTTTAAGCTTTACTTAAAAAAAAGTCAAACTCAAAAGTAAGGAATGTTCCTATTATTTTAGCCATAACTGTATATAATGGCTTCACTGAGTGGGTACCTGTGGTTAGTATTTGTTTTGTGTTTGTATACTCGTATACGACGGTAAAAAGACAGAAAAGCGAGCGCGTGTATGAGACTAATAGTGTGTCAGTGACACGAAAAATGTTCTTGGTTTAACTTTAACTTTAGTTAAATGTCACGTATACAGAATTTGAGAAATTATAATTTCAGGACATTTGTCATTGGGGGTAGATACTGTGTATATACCATACATTTCAGTACTTAGAGCATTTTTGTTTTTTGGATTCCAAAAACACAAACAAGGGATAGAGTTGACGAAGTGAAGTCAGTACGGTAAATACCCAAAAACAAATCTAAAATTAATCTGTCTGCTAAAACCAACTTCTGCGAGGAAATATATATTAGTGTACAGATACATCTGCAGTAGGAGAACCAAGTTAGAAAAAGAATTGATGTAGTTTCAATTTTTGTATGACAACTATTTTTAATCAGATGTCAAAATCTGGTACTTGTAGAAAAAGTACTGTTTCTTTGACATTGGACTGTTTCAGAAGAACTTATTTTGACAACTCATTATTTTTTTCACTTTCATTTGATACTATTTGCGTATTCCCCACAAACTCTGAAGCTGATGATTAACAAAGTTGAAGTGTATTGTCGATTATGGAATTTGATAGTTAATTTGAGCAAATCAAAAGTGATGATTTTCCGAAAAGGTTCTGGTAGAACAACAAGGAGCGAAAAATGTTACTTCAACAGGGATACAATCAAAGTTGTCCAAATCTGTTAATATTTGGGTGTAACTATTGCGTATAATCTTATTATGGTACCCCAAAGAAAACTAAATGTAGCTAAAAGTGCAATGAGTGCAACGCGGAGAATATGCTTTTCGAACAAATATTAAAAATATGAAGCAGTCGAAAAACTTCTTCGATATTTTATACAAAAATATTTCCGCTTGCCTATACCCCTGACTGTCACCCCTATTTATAAAAACTGTGAAGTGTCATTTTGACTACATCAAAAATGTACTTGAGATGACAGATAAGAGGTTACCCAAAATTTTAGCATTGGATACAATTGTACAAAACATGCATGGTACAAGAAGCTGGAAGAACTTGGGAATAACTGCGGATCCGATCTATGATTACTGTGCGAATATGGAAGATCGTCAAAATACAACCTCTTGGATCTGATTTCAAAAGATGACGAACCGTACAGAACTTACTGCTTGAACGAGGCTGTGTTCGATTCATAAATCGATTTACAGCCGTTTGAACCATAATTTATGTGACCAAAATTATTTTCACAGCAACAACAGTCAGGCACTTATTGCATCGATTTTTAAAATAGGATAGGGAAGCTTGTAATCCCGCGCTATATACTACATCGAGTATATTATTATTTATTGCAGTTTATGTAATCTTATAGAGAACAGGATGATGTCCACTTCTCTACCATCTTAATGTCATGTTTCAGGCTTGGAAAGGAATGCATTTATTGAATTCAAATAGTAGATACCGTTCATTGACTTCACTTTGAGACTTTAGACTTCAGATTATGCAATCTCCATTCAGTGTTGTAGCAAAAAGATTGCAATCATTTTGTCCTCCCATTCATCTTACAGCAATCAATGTAATGCAATCTTGGAAAATTCATGCATTCTCTGCATTCTTTTTGGATTCTTAGAAATTCTGTCATAAAACTGGGGTAAAAGTTCGATGGCGCCTTAGAGGGAAGGTGCAAAACAAATAATGCAAAATTAACAAAAGAGTGCAAAGAATGCAAGAAATGGTAAAGAATGCAAAGAACTCAAACAAATACAAAAGAATGCAGAAGAAACCATATTATCAACAAAGTCGGTTCTTTTGAAAATAATACGTTCGACGACCAAAAAATTAAGCCAACCAATATCAACAGCAAACATGATGGAGGACTTCTTAATAGTATTATGGTATGGGGTTGTATTTCAAAAAACGCCCAAAGGTACATTAATGTTTTTGATGATGTAATGGTGTCCTGAGCAGATGCAGAATTTCCTGTGACATGAAAATTTATACATGAAAATGACCCTAAGCATACAGCGAAAGCAAAAACAACATTTTTTTCCAATTAATTTAGTAGGTGTCATCATTTAGCTTACATTTACCCCGGGCTTAAACCCTGACCTAAACAAAATTACAAAAAGAGGCTGGGATGCGACCCATCCGTGCCCGTTTGTCGATTTGTCTAAAAGTTCAACAAAATATTAATAACAATATTTTATGCGAGATACAAAAATTTTAAGTCAATATTTTTATTTGTTCTCATAACACGTGAGTCGAAAACCATTCTCGTGTTTTGTAAAAAAAAGTTGTCAATTGGATTTTTAGCAACAATATTTTGCACGTGATAAAATAAGTTTGATTTCAATATCTGTCTTTCAGGACATTTGTCATTGGGGGTAGATACTGTGTATATACCATACATTTCAGTACTTAGAGCATTTTTGTTTTTTGGATTCCAAAAACACAAACAAGGGATAGAGTTGACGAAGTGAAGTCAGTACGGTAAATACCCAAAAACAAATCTAAAATTAATCTGTCTGCTAAAACCAACTTCTGCGAGGAAATATATATTAGTGTACAGATACATCTGCAGTAGGAGAACCAAGTTAGAAAAAGAATTGATGTAGTTTCAATTTTTGTATGACAACTATTTTTAATCAGATGTCAAAATCTGGTACTTGTAGAAAAAGTACTGTTTCTTTGACATTGGACTGTTTCAGAAGAACTTATTTTGACAACTCATTATTTTTTTCACTTTCATTTGATACTATTTGCGTATTCCCCACAAACTCTGAAGCTGATGATTAACAAAGTTGAAGTGTATTGTCGATTATGGAATTTGATAGTTAATTTGAGCAAATCAAAAGTGATGATTTTCCGAAAAGGTTCTGGTAGAACAACAAGGAGCGAAAAATGTTACTTCAACAGGGATACAATCAAAGTTGTCCAAATCTGTTAATATTTGGGTGTAACTATTGCGTATAATCTTATTATGGTACCCCAAAGAAAACTAAATGTAGCTAAAAGTGCAATGAGTGCAACGCGGAGAATATGCTTTTCGAACAAATATTAAAAATATGAAGCAGTCGAAAAACTTCTTCGATATTTTATACAAAAATATTTCCGCTTGCCTATACCCCTGACTGTCACCCCTATTTATAAAAACTGTGAAGTGTCATTTTGACTACATCAAAAATGTACTTGAGATGACAGATAAGAGGTTACCCAAAATTTTAGCATTGGATACAATTGTACAAAACATGCATGGTACAAGAAGCTGGAAGAACTTGGGAATAACTGCGGATCCGATCTATGATTACTGTGCGAATATGGAAGATCGTCAAAATACAACCTCTTGGATCTGATTTCAAAAGATGACGAACCGTACAGAACTTACTGCTTGAACGAGGCTGTGTTCGATTCATAAATCGATTTACAGCCGTTTGAACCATAATTTATGTGACCAAAATTATTTTCACAGCAACAACAGTCAGGCACTTATTGCATCGATTTTTAAAATAGGATAGGGAAGCTTGTAATCCCGCGCTATATACTACATCGAGTATATTATTATTTATTGCAGTTTATGTAATCTTATAGAGAACAGGATGATGTCCACTTCTCTACCATCTTAATGTCATGTTTCAGGCTTGGAAAGGAATGCATTTATTGAATTCAAATAGTAGATACCGTTCATTGACTTCACTTTGAGACTTTAGACTTCAGATTATGCAATCTCCATTCAGTGTTGTAGCAAAAAGATTGCAATCATTTTGTCCTCCCATTCATCTTACAGCAATCAATGTAATGCAATCTTGGAAAATTCATGCATTCTCTGCATTCTTTTTGGATTCTTAGAAATTCTGTCATAAAACTGGGGTAAAAGTTCGATGGCGCCTTAGAGGGAAGGTGCAAAACAAATAATGCAAAATTAACAAAAGAGTGCAAAGAATGCAAGAAATGGTAAAGAATGCAAAGAACTCAAACAAATACAAAAGAATGCAGAAGAAACCATATTATCAACAAAGTCGGTTCTTTTGAAAACAATACGTTCGACGACCAAAAAATTAAGCCAACCAATATCAACAGCAAACATGATGGAGGACTTCTTAATAGTATTATGGTATGGGGTTGTATTTCAAAAAACGCCCAAAGGTACATTAATGTTTTTGATGATGTAATGGTGTCCTGAGCAGATGCAGAATTTCCTGTGACATGAAAATTTATACATGAAAATGACCCTAAGCATACAGCGAAAGCAAAAACAACATTTTTTTCCAATTAATTTAGTAGGTGTCATCATTTAGCTTACATTTACCCCGGGCTTAAACCCTGACCTAAACAAAATTACAAAAAGAGGCTGGGATGCGACCCATCCGTGCCCGTTTGTCGATTTGTCTAAAAGTTCAACAAAATATTAATAACAATATTTTATGCGAGATACAAAAATTTTAAGTCAATATTTTTATTTGTTCTCATAACACGTGAGTCGAAAACCATTCTCGTGTTTTGTAAAAAAAAGTTGTCAATTGGATTTTTAGCAACAATATTTTGCACGTGATAAAATAAGTTTGATTTCAATATCTGTTTTTGTTTCCGAGATTTTTAGTCGACATCCAATTTTTACCAATTTTATTGAAGTTTTTTGAAAGTTTTATTTCTTATAACGGGTTATCCATTTTACGGTTTTAAAAGTATAGGGCTGGAACTTGTCATCTGTCAAACTAAGTTGTTAAACCAATTTTTTTTCAGTTGAAAGTCTGACATTTACGAAAATGGATCGCTTAACTATCGCACAACGCATACAAATTGTTGAAACCTACTACAAAAATGGTGATTCTACCACAGACACATATCGTGCCTTGAGAGGAGATTATGGTTTACATAATCGTTCAACTACGCAAGTTGTTTCCAAAATTGTAAAGAAATTTGAAGAAACCAGATTGGTTACAGATATCGTTTCGCTTGTTCCACTGAAAATATCGCTGCTGTAAGTGAAAGTGTTGCCGAAGACCCGAATGTGTCGATTCCTCGTCGTTCTCAGGAATTAGGACTGTCTTACCGCACATTATGGCGTATTTTGCATTTGGATCTACACCAACATCCATATAGAGTCCAGCTCACACAATAACTGTAGCCAGCTGACCATTCACAACGTCGTAGATACTTAGAATGGACATTTGAAAAACACGGGGTAGACTGTGATTTTTCGAACTAAATTTTCTTCAGCGACGAAGCACATTTCTCACTCCGTCGATATGTTAACAAACAAAATTTTCGTATTTGGGTTTCTGAGAATGCTCAAGTAATTAAAGAGAGGCCATTACATCCACAAAAAGTCATTGTTTGGTGCGCTCTTTGATCCGGCGGAGGTGTGATTGGACCTTACTTCTTACTTCTTCGAAAACGACGATGGAACTACTGTCACCGTCAATTCGGAGCGTTAAGGTCATATGCTAAGCGATTTTTTTGTCTGCTATTAAAGAATACGCCTTGGAGAATATGTGGTTTCAACAAGACGGTGCCACATGCCATACAACTCGAGCGAATATGGCTTTATTGCAAGAGACATTTCCTAGCAGCTTAATTTCATTAATGCAGATAAACCTTTATCTCTTGAGCACTTTAAAACCAACGTTCGTCAAGTTATGGCTGAGATAGTGAGATACCTCCCAGTGGTTGAAAATTAACTCAAAAACAATTCGCGTGGTGGTCATTTAAATGATGTAGTGTTTGAAAAGGGTACCATCCACGAACTGAATTCCGCTGTAAGGGAGATAGAACCACTCAATCTAGGCGACGCAGATCAACAATTCCGCCTACCCGACCTTGACGAAGTGAAGATAGCTATATCGAAACTTAAGTCAAATAAAGCTGCTGGAGCTGACGGCATGCATCGCTGCCGAACTATTCAAAGCAGCAGGCGATGACTTGGTAGGGAGTATGCACCAACTCATCTGCAAAATATGGTCGGAAGAAAGCATGCCCGATAAGCGGAATCTCAGCCCTCTAAACTGCGCCAACTACAGAGGCATCAGTCTCCTTAACATTGTATATAAGATCCTCTCTGCCGTATTATGTGAACGTCTGAAGTCGTTCGTCAACAACCTGATAGGTCCTTATCAGTGTGGCTTCAGACCAGGAAAGTCCAAGACCAAATATTCACACTACGGCAGATCTTTAAAAAAACCCAGGAACTTCAAATCTCTTTATCGATTTTAAAGCCGCGTATGACAGCATCTATAGGAAAGAGCTCTACAGAGCAATGTCTAGTTTTGCCCTGTCAAACTTATCCGTTTGTGCAGAATGACGATGGAGAAAGCACGCTGTTCTATCAAGGTCGGAAAAGATCTCACCGATGCATTTGATGTCAAAAAAGGTTTTAGACAAAGCGATGCACTGTCATGCGACTTCTTCAGCATCGTTCTGAAAAGAATTGTGCAAAACTCAACCGTCAACACTAGAGGCACAATCTTCCAAAGGTCTATCCAATTACTCGGATACCCAGATGATATTGACATAATTGGAAGATCAAAGCGTGATGTCAGTGGAGCGTTTTTGAGCATTGCGACGGGAGCGAAGAAGATGGGTCAATGAGGGCAAGGCCATATACATATATGCTGCCATGAAAAAAGGACACTGAACGACGACGTCTTGGACAAAGCATCACCATGGACAGCTATAACTTTGCGGCAGTTAAGGACTTTGTCTGCCTAGGCACCGCTATAAGTTCACACAACGACACCAGCGCTGAAATCAAACAAAGAATAACTTGCAAATCGCTGCTTCTTTGGACTTAGAAGGCAATTGAGTAGTAAAGTCCTCTCTCGAGCATCTAAAATCACCATCTATAAGACACTCATCATCCCGGTTCTCATTTATGGCTCTGAGGCCTGGACCCTGTCAAAGAAAGATGAGAGCGTCTTAGGATGCTTCGAGAAAAAAATTCTTCTGGTGATTTTTGGTCCCGTCTGCATTGATGGAGAATGGAGGAGAAGATATTACGAAGAACTGTACGGGCTGTACAGCACACTGATCTGGTTAACAGAATTAAAGTCCAACGACTAAGATGTAGAGCGAATGGACATCAACGCTCCAGCCCGGAAGGTCTTCGAATCCAATCCCGAGGGACAGCGCAGTAGAGAAAGACCGCCACTCAGGTAGCGCATGTAGGTGGGTGAAAACCTCAACCAACTTGGCGTGCGAAACTGGAGACAGCTAGCTAGGGACCGAGCTGGCTAGAGTCGCATGTTGGTTGAGTCCCAGGTCCGCCCCGGACTGTAGCGCCGTAAGTAAGTAAGTAAGTAAGTAAGTAAGTAAGTAAGTAAGTAAGTAAGTAAGTAAGTAAGTAAGTAAGTAAGTAAGTAAGTAAGTAAGTAAGTAAGGAAGTAAGTAAGTAAGTAAGTAAGTAAGTAAGTGTTTCACAATAATTTTAACGTTCAAACTTTAGAACAAAAAAGAAATGTCATGGAAAATAAAAGCTTATCTGTGTTTTATTTATGCTTACTTTTGAAACCGCGAAGTGGATAACCCTGTATAATATAAAATGTTATTGAAGTAACCCAACCAACTTTTTTGAAAGTCATTTCGGCATCTCTCTGTGTTATCTAAAGTCGACATTCCTACTGGTTCTTGAGATATGGACGACGAAAAAAATGTAGTAGGTAGTACTAAGCTTCTGAAAAATTAAGTTAAATGACATATCTAAAACACTGTGTAACGTACATATATACATTTTTCATTTCATTAAAAATCAAGTTTAGTTGAATGCGATTGTTTTTTTTCCCTTTAAGTTAATAGTCCCTTTTCTTGCCAATTCAATTCCCCATTCAAGCAACTCCATCAAACTCAAACAAAGTGTCAAAATGACTTCTTATTGTAAGCTCTTATTTCCCAAAAATTTGCATAAACCCTCCCCAAACAGATTATTGTCTCTTAATAAAGAAAAATAAAAAGAACACACAAAAATACAATAAACTTACCTCAATGCATAAAAATACAGGACTCTTACAAACGCTTACCACAGAAATATTCTGCGGTCGATTTAACCAAACAACGCAAATTTCCGTTTCACTCACCCAATTCGCACTTGTTACATAGTGATCCCTGTTTAAAGAAGCAAACAGAAAGTAGACGAGACGAATGAAACAACTTAGTTAAATTTATTCAAAAGGATATAAATCGTTTTCTGCTCTAGGATAACAAAACAAAAACAAAAAAGAGGCAGTATACCCTCCGCCCAATTTGTCACCCTTAAGAAAAAAAAAACATAGCAATACTTACTCGTTTATCAAAACTTGAGGCGGTTTTATGTCACGAATGCGAATATTCTTCGGATCAGCTAAATCAGCAACACGTAATTTGACAATAGGATTTTGTGTCCCTGGCTTTGGATACCTTCATACATGCAGCAGCAACAATGAGATGAGAGAACATAATACATGAGGTATAAGATTTTTGGATTTATTAAGATTTATATGTTTTTATCATCAGGCACGTTTTTGCACCTACTCGTATATTCCCCCCTTAAACCTTAAAACACTAAACCCTCATACTCAAATAATTATAATTATATAAGAATCTCGACTTTAAGTGTAGGTATTCTAGAGATGAATCTTATGCTTAAACCTTTTTGCGTTTTTCCTCTTTGAATCGAATCTTTTGAAGATTTCATGTCAAAAGGAGATTATACAAAAGAACCCCATTTTGAAGATGTTTTAACCCTTAACATTAGGTTTTGACGTGTCAAGAGCACGCAATTTAACAACTAGCTAAATTGCTTTAACACCACTATGACACTACATTCAGTTCCCCACTGCGACTAGTGACTACACAACACAACATACAACTAAGAAGGTGTTAAGAACTTATTTGATAATTGCTTTTGCTTCAAAGTATGTACGTTAGTCTTTTTGAAAAAGCTTAAAGGGTATAACCTACAAAAGCTATAAATTCCCCCAAGCAGCTATGTGAATTGGATTTATAAATTCTGCTAAACGTACAATGTACATACCTATACACGTCTTCATCGAGGATGCCTTGTAAAATGACATCCTTGAAACTTAATATGAATCCTTTTTGGCTTTTTGAATACCAACACACAAAAATAAAAATAAGAAGACGAGAAATCCTTCTTAAGGTTTTAAATTTTTAGAAGCACGTTTTTGTAAAAGCCTCTTTAAGCCCCCCAAAAGGCAGATCCTATATTAATATATATTATAACTCACCCTTGTTCAAAATAACCTCTGATAAACTCACATTGCTTCTATTTTGTTAATAAAAATAAAAACTTAAATCAGCGATAACCCACGCAGTACCAAAAAACCGAAACCACGCAAGAATATTTGAAACGAAAGTTCTTTTGATCGGGCCTAATCGAGCCACAGAGAATTGTTAAGGGTATATTACACTTTACTTTCTATTAGGTTTTTTCTTTTTTTTTTTTTTGTCCTCACGCAACAAGTTTGAGGTGAACTTGTATTGTCAAAAGGTTATATAGAAAGGATAGGTTTATTCATTCAGCTGGAGTTGGAGCATGATGTTTTTCTTGAGAATATTTATGATAATCTCTTTCAAGGTTGTATGAGCATTTTCTTGATATACATCTTAATCCGCATCCCTACTTGAGGATAAGAAAAGAATGAAGGGAGAAATATGTAAATCGAGGTATTTAAAGCTTATTTATGGTTTTTTAAAGGAAAAAGTAGTAGATCTTGGTGTTCTAGACGCTGCGCTCTGGTGCTTTGTTTAAAGGTAAATAATTTAATTGGGACAAATGAGGTATTTAAATCATTTGTCAAGTTAGTTTAGTTGTACATACATACATAAGATGAAATATACTAATTGCGAGAAACGTCTTAATTTATTACTATTTAAAGGTGGAAGCAAACAGACTTACAGACTTATGTCTTAAAAGACTCAATTAAATTTGAATTTAAACCTGATATTTAGAGTTTGTTTGTTTTCCAAAGTAATTTGCCGTTGAAAAGTCATTATTCAAAGTGTTAGCTTTTGGCAGATAATTGCTTGAGTTTCATATTGGATACATACATACATTATTCATAGGATGCGGTTATTTACCGAAGTTATTGTATGTCAAATTGGTGCACCATTCCATAAATCTTTATTTTAACCGTTCAACCTTGATTGGGTAAAGGGTGGGTCATATATGAGTTTCTTTTAAACACCAAAGATTCCTATTATTTATGAAACACAACGTAGTTCAAGTGGTCTTTGCAGTAAAACATTCAGTTACTTCAATTTTTCAAAATCTTTTTGACAGTGAAGAGCAATAGCTTACGGAATGCTTAGATGAAATTGAAAATCGTTTTAGATTTTAGGAAAAATATCGGTTTTTATGGTTCCCCACGAATATCTATCTAAAGGATTAAAATACCAGTTCCGAAGCTGTCAATTGACGTTCGTCAAGAGGTCTGATGCAACGATTTGGCAATTGGTTGAGCTAAAGATAGATTGTGGCATAGCACACCATCGCGCATAACAGTTAAAAAAAAGTTGGTAAACATGACTCTGTAACACCCATCATTGACGAAAAAAGTTTTTCCATCTCCATTTCCAAAGAAAATTGTTCCTCTGTTGGTTTAATTTCTTGTCAAAAAACGCACTGTTCAACGTTCTTTACGCAAAAACCGGCCTATTTCGTTCCGTGGAGGTATGATATTAGGCGTGTTTTTTTGGGCACAGCTATCCGTATCTGCAGTGGGAGCTTCCATGTATTATAAATAAAACTTAAACTTAAATGTGGCTGCGGATAAAAAATTGACATTTTTTCGAGATCTGAGAAAAATTGAATTTCTTAGGTTGGTAACTCGGATAATCGTATAACTCAAAGAGACTCGAAAGCTTTGTTCGCAGAGTGCAATGCACTTTAAGTGCGGTCTTTTATTTAAGTGTATTTTGAATTAATATTGAAACACACAATTCAAGGAACGAATCACACATAGTTGCTCTATGTCTATGGTGTTTAATATTTTTCTTCTGTAATGTCGTTTTCTATTCGCGAGATTTAAGGTATAACTTCAACGGCCTTTTTTTTACAAAAAGTGGGAAATCTACAAAAGTAATTTAGTTTTTTCTTTGTAGCGCCAATTGAATTTAAAAAAAAAAAATACAAAAATTATTTTTGGCATCAAAAAATAAGCTTTCTGCATCATTACTTTTAATTTTGGAGTTTAAAAACTGTCACAAAATGAGTTTGAAAATGTTCACTTTTTGACTTTTTGCAAAAAGTGCTAGTTGTAGTTAAGTAAAGGTTATTTATAGGTACAAATTTTGACAGTTTACGCGGCTCCATGAGTACCTCTATTGTCAAAATTAAACTTCAAAAGTCTTCCACATTTCACATACGAATTTCAATTTCGATCTTTCGATCTTTCGACCCTGCATATAAATGGGCCACCTATGTATAAGAACTTCAATTTCATGAACAACGACTGACCAAATCTACGAACATAGGTACCTCAATATGTCAAAAACTTATCCGAAAGCAAAACCAAAATAACAAATCAAACTTTGAACAAATGCATTTGGATGTACAAATAGAAAATCAGGAAAAAAGGTAAATTAGCATTTATTTAAAATTATAAATTAGGTACATAATAAAATTCTTTCATAAAATATGCAGCATCAAGAAAAAAACCTTCTTCGGTTTTTCTTTGTTTTTGTTTAATTATCTGACAGCTAGACAAGTCTACCAACTTAAAAATAAAATAAAACAGCTGTGGAAGGGCAACTGCGGATACGTTTTTTTGGGAAATCGAATTTGGCTGCAGATAGCGATGCCAAAAAAACACAACTATTGACTTTCTCTGTCTATCAGAATGTCAATGTCAAATCAAAAGAAACCACTAGATGGCGCACACGGATATGGATAATGGATATGTATATGGATAATGGATATGTATATGGATAATGGATATGGATATGGATATGGATATAGATATGGATATGGATATGGATATGGATATGGATATGGATATGGATATGGATATGGATATGGATATGGATATGGATATGGATATGGATATGGATATGGATATGGATATGGATATGGATATGGATATGGATATGGATATGGATATGGATATGGATATGGATATGGATATGGATATGGATATGGATATGGATATGGATATGGATATGGATATGGATATGGATATGGATATGGATATGGATATGGATATGGATATGGATATGGATATGGATATGGATATGGATATGGATATGGATATGGATATGAATATGGATATGGATATGGATATGGATATGGATATGGATATGGATATGGATATGGATATGGATATGGATATGGATATGGATATGGATATGGATATGGATATGGATATGGATATGGATATGGATATGGATATGGATATGGATATGAATATGGATATGGATATGGATATGGATATGGATATGGATATGGATATGGATATGGATATGGATATGGATATGGATATGGATATGGATATGGATATGGATATGGATATGGATATGGATATGGATATGGATATGGATATGGATATGGATATGGATATGGATATGGATATGGATATGGATATGGATATGGATATGGATATGGATATGGATATGGATATGGATATGGATATGGATATGGATATGGATATGGATATGGATATGGATATGGATATGGATATGGATATGGATATGGATATGGATATGGATATGGATATGGATATGGATATGGATATGGATATGGATATGGATATGGATATGGATATGGATATGGATATGGATATGGATATGGATATGGATATGGATATGGATATGGATATGGATATGGATATGGATATGGATATGGATATGGATATGGATATGGATATGGATATGGATATGGATATGGATATGGATATGGATATGGATATGGATATGGATATGGATATGGATATGGATATGGATATGGATATGGATATGGATATGGATATGGATATGGATATGGATATGGATATGGATATGGATATGGATATGGATATGGATATGGATATGGATATGGATATGGATATGGATATGGATATGGATATGGATATGGATATGGATATGGATATGGATATGGATATGGATATGGATATGGATATGGATATGGATATGGATATGGATATGGATATGGATATGGATATGGATATGGATATGGATATGGATATGGATATGGATATGGATATGGATATGGATATGGATATGGATATGGATATGGATATGGATTTGGGTATGTATAAATACATTTTATGATTATAATTTCTATTGATTCTGCGGGAAATGTACATGTTTTGCATGGGTGTTAAGGCTTTTCAACTAAAACACTCGAATTCTCATCAAATTTAATGTTTGAAAAGACCTGAAGTAAGTTTCAACATCATTTTAAATATAATTAAAAATAAATTAAAAACTAATCAAATTTTCTAACTCAGCTTGCAGCTACGTTAAACTGTTTTTACTGCGTTGAATTTGTATATGTACTACAGCTCTTGGTTCATCTCCATTGTGTTTGATTAGTTATCCAACTAATTTTCAACTCGCTTTTTAAATGTTTATACGATAACGACGTTAGCATACTCGTATATGGTACTTGTAAATGAAGCATTAAAGGCTAAAACGTAGTGCTAACATATCGTTTTAATCGCGATTGCCCGAGGGAAAAATAAAATCATTTTACGGAAGAGTAGTTATCAACAAAACTACCTTAATGAATTATTATTGAATTTATATAAAACATATCGCACCACAAAGAATTATTTGCCATTAACAAACGTTTAGTCAAGGTGAATTGCTCTCTTTTCTAAAATCAAATCGTACTATAAATCAATGCGTCCCGCCGCACAATTTTCCATTTTATTTCTGTCCCTCTTAAGTCCTTGAAAGTTCCTCCTTTTTTAAAAGTATTCCCAATGGGCTCATAAATTCTCAGCTATATAGGATACCATAATATCCCACAAAAATCCCCAGCTCCAAGCACCACATAAACACTCATAGGTTTACACAGAACATAACATAACCTACGCTATTGTGCCACAACTACTGTCGGTATACACAGGAGCTAGAGCTGGAACGACGCACGGCAGTAAAACTTACCTTAACGATCTAATTTCCGGATACAAATATGCATTGGCATTGCCACCGTTCGATGTCGTTCCATACCAAGCAAAATGCTGTTCATGCACCATTGAATCATTAAACGAACCATAAAGCATCAGATGGCCATCGTCAGACATCCAAATGGCATGATTCGTATGTAGGATTTCCTCTAAAAATAAAAACAAAAATGTAATAGAAGAAAACAAACAACAACAGCATCTTTTTACCGTGAAAAAGAAAACAAAAATGGCGGAAAAGGAACAACCAAAACGTATAAACTTACCTTCATAAAGCCAATCTGGAATACCGTTATAGACTACGCCCGGAACTGCATCCTTTGTCACCCGATAAACTTGGTTCGAACGCGGTCCAGGAATGTAATAGATGTCGTAGTTGTACACAACAATCAGATAGTTGCCAGATGGTGTGAAACGTGCATAATGCAGATACGGCCATTCATCAACGTGTGCGTCTATTTTGATTTTAATGCTTTCACTATATTTTCCAAAAATAAAAGAAGAGAAGAAGAGAAGAAGACAAAGAAAAGAAAATCCCAATTTAAATTTTATTGATTTTAAAGGATTTTCACGAAGACAACCGTCGCGTCGTCGTCCTCGTGACTCGTGACAATTGTGTGGTATTGTGTGGCTTGGCTCCACTCAGGACCTGGCTCGCTAAGCGCTAAGGAGCTTTGTGAATGTGGACTGTGGACGTGTGGATATGTGGAGTATGGACTCACCTCGTTTGAATATCAAACACTGTGTACTGAGCCAAATACGAGTGTCGGAAAAGTTTGACGACATTTTGTGCGAGCAATATAAATCTTTTATCTGCCGAAATTGAAAAAGTATGTGGTGCGAGAGTTTTCTGAAAAACGTCAAGAAAATAAAAATCAAGAAGAAAACAATAATAAATATAAGGAAACAAAATTCAAAATGTATTGCCAAATGGAAAACGATTCTGACATCTGTGTACAGCAGCTGCACCCATCACAAAATTTAATTAAAAATAAAATTAAAAAAATATCGTATTGATAAAAGAAGTTTTATTTATTGTTCTTATTTCTTTTATATATTTTTTTATCGCAAAAAATCAACACGCACAATAATTGGTGACAGCAGCGGTTTTATCCAGTGATTAAAATACCAGACACTCCACAACATAAATACAGAGTTCAATTATTTAACAACAAAAAATTAATTTTAAAAATAAAAAAAGAAGATAATAACATGGTAGCTATATGATTGTGTCAAAGGTATGTTGCGGTGATGGCAATGCTTATATAATTATAATTTAATTAAAGTCGTAATTTTATTAAATTTACCAAAACAAAGCAACAACAAAACAACAACTAAATACTTCTGGATGGAATCATATTAAAATTGATGGTTATTGTGGTTCATTTAATTTGAGAAATTAAATGACACAGACAATGTATGTGTTTTTTATTTTTACTTTCATTTAAAATTTAATTTATGAATGTTTATACGCAAATATTCTCCATCACCTCAAAATAGCTATTATAGGCAAATGAATGTAGTATGAAAGATAAATTTATTCTGATGGAAGAAGATTTATATTTTATCATTATACAGATTCACTATAAAGCACATCATCATTCATTATTATGACAGGTCAGGGATTAATGAGTTTTGTCTAAATATTTTAATCCCTTAAAATTTTATTTTACCTCTGAGTTTAATAATATTAGATAGGTTAGGTATGCATATATGTATTTTACATTTATTTAGATAAAATATGTATCTAATTATATCTAGAAGATTTTGTTTTTGTTTTTTATTCTTCCAAAAAGGGTTACCTATTTATATTAAGAATAAATGTTGGGTTTAAGCCAGCAGTGATTTTTGTGTGTCCCTATTCAGTGATATATTTGTAAATTTATGTAAAATGCTTCACTTGAATTTCTGGTTTAAATTGGAAAATGAGGATTATATGAAACAATCATTACTTTTTATTTTATATTTGTCCGACTCAAAATAAAATCAGGCTCTAGATTCACTAAACACTTTTCACTTTGTAACTTTGCAAAAAAATAATATCGTGGAAAGTAAAAGTGCAAAGTGTTTCGCAAAATTTGCACAGTGAAATGACTTTCCACTTCTCAATTCTTCAGATTTTATTTGAAAAGTGAAAAGTAAAAGTCTTTCACCAGTGTAAAATACAACTTTGCAATTAATTCGTAAATCAAGGGAGGTCTGGAAATATCAAAGGAGGTCTGGAGATTTCAAGGGAGGTCTAGAAAAATCAAGGGAGGTCTGTAGATTTCAAGGGAGGTCTGTAAATATCAAGGGAGGTCTGGAGATTTCAAGGGAGGTCTTGAAAAATCAAGGGAGGTCTGGAGATTCCAAGGGAGGTCTTGAAAAATCAAGGGAGGTCTGGAAATATCAAGGGAGGTCTGTAAAATATCAAGAGAGGTCTGGAGATTTCAAGGGAGGTCTGGAAATATCAAGGGAGGTCTGGAGATTTCAAGGGAGGTCTTGAAAAATCAAGGGAGGTCTGGAGATTCCAAGGGAGGTCTTGAAAAATCAAGGGAGGTCTGGAAATAACAAGGGAGGTCTGGAAATTTCAAGGGAGGTCTAGAAAAATCAAGGGAGGTCTGGAGATTTCAAGGGAGGTCTGGAGATTTCAAGGGAGGTCTAGAAAAATCAAGGGAGGTCTGTAAATATCAAGGGAGGTCTGGAGATTTCAAGGAAGGTCTTGAAAAATCAAGGTAGGTCTGGAATCATCAAGGGAGGTCTGGAGATTTCAAGGGAAGTCTAGAAAAATCAAAGGAGGTCTGGAAATATCAAGGTAGGTCTGGAGATTTCAAGGGAGGTTTTGAAAAATCAAGGGAGGTCTGGAGATTTCAAGGGAGGTCTGGAAATATCAAGGGAGGTCTGGAGGTTTCAAGGGAGGTCTGGAGATTTCAAGGGAGGTTTTGAAAAATCAAGGGAGGTCTGGAAATATCAAGGGAGGTATGGAGATTTCAAAGGAGGTCTTGAAAAATCAAGGAAGGTCTGGAGGTTTCGAGGGAGGTCTGGTGATTTTAAAGGAGGTCTGGAAATTTCAAGGGAGGTCTGGAAATATCAAGGGAGGTCTGTAAATATCAAGGGAGGTCTGGAGATTTCAAGGGGGTCTTGAAAAATCAAGGGAAGTCTGTAAATATCAAGGGAGGTCTGTAGATTTCAAGGGAGGTCTGTAAATATCAAGGGAGGTCTGGAGATTTCAAGGGAGGTCTTGAAAAATCAAGGAAGGTCTGGAGATTTCAAGGGAGGTCTAGAAAAATCAAGGGAGGTCTGGAAATATCAAGGGATGTCTGTAAATATCAAGGGAGGTCTGGAGATTTCAAGGAAGGTCTTGAAAAATCAATTTAGGTCTGGAATCATCAAGGGAGGTCTGGAGATTTCAAGGGAGGTCTAGAAAAATCAAAGGAGGTCTGGAAATATCAAGGTAGGTCTGGAGATTTCAAGGGAGGTTTTGAAAAATCAAGGGAGGTCTGTAAATATCAAGGGAGGTCTGGAGATTTCAAGAGGAGGTCTGTAAATATCAAGGTCTGTAAATATCAAGGGAGGTCTGGAGATTTCAAGGGAGGTCTTGAAAAATCAAGGGAGGTCTGGAGATTCCAAGGGAGGTCTTGAAAAATCAAGGGAGGTCTGGAAATATCAAGGGATGTCTGGAAATATCAAGGGAGGTCTGGAGATTTCAAGGGAGGTCTGGAAATATCAAGGGAGGTCTGGAAATATCAAGGGAGGTCTGGAGATTTCAAGGGAGGTCTGGAGATTTCAAGGGAGGTCTAGAAAAAATAAGGTAGGTCTGGAATCATCAAGGGAGGTCTGGAGATTTCAAGGGAAGTCTAGAAAAATCAAAGGAGGTCTGGAAATATCAAGGTAGGTCTGGAGATTTCAAGGGAGGTTTTGAAAAATCAAGGGAGGTCTGGAGATTTCAAGGGAGGTCTGGAAATATCAAGGGAGGTCTGGAGGTTTCAAGGGAGGTCTGGAGATTTCAAGGGAGGTTTTGAAAAATCAAGGGAGGTCTGGAAATATCAAGGGAGGTACGGAGATTTCAAAGGAGGTCTTGAAAAATCAAGGAAGGTCTGGAGGTTTCGAGGGAGGTCTGGAGATTTTAAAGGAGGTCTGGAAATTTCAAGGGAGGTCTGGAAATATCAAGGGAGGTCTGTAAATATCAAGGGAGGTCTGGAGATTTCAAGGGGGTCTTGAAAAATCAAGGGAGGTCTGTAAATATCAAGGGAGGTCTGTAGATTTCAAGGGAGGTCTGTAAATATCAAGGGAGGTCTGGAGATTTCAAGGGAGGTCTTGAAAAATCAAGGAAGGTCTGGAGATTTCAAGGGAGGTCTTGAAAAATCAAGGGAGGTCTGGAAATATCAAGGGATGTCTGTAAATATCAAGGGAGGTCTGGAGATTTCAAGGAAGGTCTTGAAAAATCAATTTAGGTCTGGAATCATCAAGGGAGGTCTGGAGATTTCAAGGGAGGTCTAGAAAAATCAAGGGAGGTCTGTAAATATCAAGGGAGGTCTGGAGATTTCAAGGGAGGTCTTGAAAAATCAAGGGAGGTCTGGAGATTCCAAGGGAGGTCTTGAAAAATCAAGGGAGGTCTGGAAATATCAAGGGATGTCTGGAAATATCAAGGGAGGTCTGGAGATTTCAAGGGAGGGCTGGAAATATCAAGGGAGGTCTGGAAATATCAAGGGAGGTCTGGAGATTTCAAGGGAGGTCTGGAGATTTCAAGGGAGGTCTAGAAAAAATAAGGGAGGTCTGGAGATTTCAAGGGAGGTCTTGAAAAATCAAGGGAGGCCTGGAGATTCCAAGGGAGGTCTTGAAAATTCAAGGGAGGTCTGGAGATTTCAAGGGAGGTCTAGAAAAATCAAGGGAGGTCTGTAAATATCAAGGGAGGACTGGAGATATCAAGGAAGGTCTTGAAAAATCAAGGGAGGTCTGGAGATTTCAAGGGAGGTCTAGAAAAATCAAGGGAGGTCTGTAAATATCAAGGGAGGACTGGAGATATCAAGGAAGGTCTTGAAAAATCAAGGGAGGTCTGGAGATTTCAAGGGAGGTTTTGAAAAATCAAGGTAGGTCTGGAGGTTTCAAGGCAGGTCTGGAAATATCAAGGTAGGTCTGGAGGTTTCAAGGGAGGTCTGGAGATTTCAATTGAGGTCTGGAAATATCAAGGGAGGTCTGGAGATTTCAAGGGAGGTTTTGAAAAATCAGGGGAGGTCTGGAAATATCAAGGGAGGTATGGAGATTTCAAAGGAGGTCTTGAAAAATCAAGGTAGGTCTGGAGGTTTCAAGGGAGGTCTGGAGATTTCAAAGGAGGTCTGGAAATATCAATAGAGGTCTGGAGATTTCAAGGGAGGTCTGAAAATATCAAGGGAGGTCTGGAAATATCAAGGGATGTCTGGAGATTTCAAGGGAGGTCTAGAAAAATTAAGGGAGGTCTGGAGATTTCAAGGGAGGTCTTGAAAATTCAAGGGAGGTCTTGAAAAATCAAGGGAGGTCTGGAAATATCAAGGGAGGTCTGGAGATTTCAAGGGAGGTCTAGAAAAACCAAGAGAGGTCTGGAAATATCAAGGGAGGTCTGGAGATTTCAAGGAAGGTCTTGAAAAATCAAGGGAGGTCTGGAATTATCAAGGGTGATCTGGAGATTTCAAGGGAGGTCTAGAAAAATCAAGGGAGGTCTGGAAATATCAAGGGAGGTCTGGAGATTTCCAGGGAGGTTTTGAAAAATCAAGGGAGGTCTGGAAATATCAAGGGAGGTCTGGAAATATCAAGGGAGGTCTGGAGATTTCAAGGGAGGTCTAGAAAAATCAGGTGAGGTCAGGAAATATCAAGGGAGGTCTGAAGATTTCAAGGGAGGTTTTGAAAAATCAAGGGAGGTCTGGAGATTTCAAGGGAGGTCTGGAAATATCAAGGGAGGTCTGGAAATATCAAATAAAAATAATGGTGGAAGTTTTTGCGGAGCTACCTTAATTTTTTTTTAAATACTGCTTAACAAATACAAACTGCTATTATCTCAAAATTAACAACTGCCAAATTGTTTTAAATAAATTTCCATTAAGATTTTGTGCTTAAGCCCATCCACTTATACTAAGTGTATGTAATGCAAGAATAAGGCCAGAAGCATATCAAAATCATTTAAATTTAACAAATAATAATATAATTCTTTGCAGAATGTTGGCCATTTTTCGAATAAAATACACATCCTCTACCTTTGGTTTTGAACAGATAAAGAAGCTGGTTGTGTTTTATTCAACCAGGCGCTTGTGTTTCAGAGCGTATCTAATTTGACTCTTTTTGATAATGGATTCGAAAACCTACAAAATTTTACTATATGTCAAAAACCTTATTCTTCGTAGTATGACTTATGAGACTATTCTGGAATACAGATTAGATTTTGTATAGATTTAAATTTTTATGAAAAAACTGACTGTTGTATTTAAAAAAAAAAATGTACTGAAAGTCGAAAACTATATTTTCTATAAGATGAAATTAGTTTGGAGTCAATATTTTTAATTTTTGAAAAGAAATTTAAATCGAAAATCAATTTTTGCCAAATGTTAGTAATGTTTTTATCTTTTGTAATAAACTGTTAATTCGATATTTCCCAAAATTTTACTGAATGTTGAAAACTATATTTTTTATAAGATAAAAGTAGTTTGAATCCAATATCTAATATCTAAAAAGAGCCTGGGATGCGACCCACACTGATAAGTTCCCATTCCGTCTGTCGATTAGGCTTGCTTAAAAGGTTTGTAGGTTTTCGTGTTTTGTTAAAAAAGTTGTCGGTTAAATTATTCTTAAAAATTAACTAAAAATTAACAGCAATATTTTGCATATTATGAAATAGTTTGATATAACATTTTTTTTTGTTAGCTAGATTTTTAGTCGAAAACCAATTTTCACCAATTTTAGTAAAAGTTTTGTTTAAGTTTTTAATTCTTTTATAAAGGAATATTAATTGGATTTTTCTAAGAAAATTTATCACAGAATGAAATCATTTTGAAGTTACTACCTTCATTTATTTATCTGTCGGATTTTTATAAAAATTTACTGGATGTTGAAAACAATATTTTCTATAAGATGAAATACCTCCAATTTTAAAGAAGGTATTTGAGTCAAAAGTAAATGTTTACCAAGTTTTAGTATTGTTTTTCTTATTAGGTTCTTATTTTTTGTAAAAAAAAACTGTCAATTCGATTTTTCTCAAAATTTTACCAGATGTCAAAAACTTTATTCTTCCATGCACACAATCATTTTGGAGGTAAAATCATGTTTTGTTCGTAAAATATTCGAGGTGACATTTATTTTTTTTTCAGTTTTTTTGATTTATAAAAATAAAGTAATTGGATTTTTCCAAAAAATATACTAGTTTGGTATCACGTTACAATATATAATTTAAAATTTAATTCAAGTCTCTAGTGTTATTGGTTCGTGAGATACTTTGGGTTAGCCAAAATTTCCACCTTTTTTTTAAATTGCTACGGTAAAAAAATACACACTCAATTTGTTTGAGAGTCCTCTCTGCATCTTCCTGTTCTTGAGAAATCTGATCATAAAAATTCTTTTCTCAGATTACTGACTGCAAAAGTGAGAAATTTGTATGAACATTTGTGTTTATATTTCTGAAAATACAGAAATCTCTGAGGTCTTAGTAATATAAACTGGCCACATTAGAGCTTCAAATTCTGAAGTAAAAATCAGCAAACTACTTTTGATATTTTAAAAGTTACATGACCATTGAGACACCCTATAATATTTTAAGTGTTCATACTTTTCTTTATTTTTTGGACTTATCTATTAATACAAATATATTTTTTCTAATATTTTTCTTCTTAACTAGAAGAAAACTTTTTTATGTATGCATAAATAATAAACAAACAATGACAAAGCAAGCAAAAAATAAGGACGAACTGAAAAGCAAGAGACAATTTGAATTCATGGCAGGATATTTTCTTAAGATTTTATGCTAGCTGATTTTCTACTACTACTACTTTCCATCTGCTTCTTCAGCTTCTATATAGCTACGAACTATAGAAGAATATCAAGATTCACATGGTGACTTATGAATATTTATTACATGTTTATTGAATAGAAGACGAAGAATGGAAGAAGTAGAAAAGTCCTTGTGCGTTAAGAAGATTTGTTACATATTTTGGGTCAGGAAATTTACTACACAACAATTCTATATTTATCTATACAGAAAGTAACAAAAACATAAAAAGAAAACAAAAAGAAGTTCTTCGATTTGTGATAATTTAAGCAGACGCAATTCAGCACAATGTTTTGTATCTGTATCTGTATTTGTTTCTGTATCTGCATTGTATATCTGTATCTAAAATTACCTCCTGTGTTAAGATAGGGTTGTGTATTATTGAAAGAAAGAATTTGTTTTTATTATTATTACAACCAAGAAAGTAAATTGAAATGAAAGCTATAAATAAATCCAAATGGAAATATTCATTTAATTCATTGCATATATTAAATTGGGGATGTAATTAAAATAAAATTAAGCTCTGAAACGATAAGAATTTTCCTTTTCAGAAGGATCATACTCTGGTACATATTGATATATGTATGTATGTAGGTATGTGGGGTAGGTATAATAATTCATGTGGAGGAATGTATATTACATAATTAAAATAAATGCTAAATGAAGCATAACAAAAGTCAGTAATCAATTTGAGTAGAATGGAAAATGTTTTTTATGGGTAATTTGACGAAAAGGTTCATTCAGGTATTGATTTTTGATTTATAGAAGAAGTTTGAATATTACTGATGCGAAGCGAAATTTACTGGCGCCCTTCAAACTTCAACAATTTGTAAGAGCAAGGAAGAGCACAATGAAGATTGAAGCTGATGTTAAACTCTAAATATGGGCTTAAGTTATATGTTGCGAAAATGGTAAAGCAGAGGGATTTTCATTATTGGTAGAATAAACTTATTAAATCCCTTTGGCAGTTACTGTATAATCGGTTCGACATTTCTTTAAGTTTCAAGATCCCTAGAATCTTGAATAATGGTATTTGGGAACATTTCTGTGCGTACGTACGTTCCTTTGTCTGTACTTTTGGGTTACCTTCTTATGTCGGAGGTGTAGAGGTTTGTAGGACGAATAGAGACATTGACTTTAAAAAAATTGTTTGGCAAATAATAACACCAGTAATATCTCATATGCAGTACCCGTAGCGTGATGGTTAGTACGTTGGACTGTCATGCAAGAGGTCTTGGGTTCAATCCCTGCCTGTGCCGCCTAACTTTTTTTTACGGCTACTGCCTCTTGCGAGAAATTGACAAGTCCTCCAAGAGTAATTCTTGTCATGAAAAGTGCTTTCTTAAATTAGCCGTTCGGATTCGGCATTTAAACTGTAGGTCCCTTCCATCTCTGACAGCATTACTCGCACACAGGAATGGTTGAGAGTCGTAAGTTACCTAGGCCCTAGTTCTCAACGGACTGTTGCGCTACCTAATTTTTTTATTTTTGGCAGCTACGTAAGCTCCGCCGAAGTGTCTACCATTTCTTTGACAACAAAATATTTAACTGAAGACTTCCAAGATTTGAATACTTGTTATGCTTCCAACTGTTTTTATAGCGAACAAATTGCTCTGTTTTCTGTTCCTAAAAACTATGTATCCAGCTATTGTTCGACAGAATTGAAATGTTATCCTGAAATTCGAATATTTATAAGGTTTATTTTTTGAAACAGATAAAAATACTGACATAGTATGAATTTATTTCCAAACAAACTAATTATCAAGGTCAGGGTTTTTTAGGTATGAGTAAAATCAATAACTCAAAAAAAAAACAACAGAACTTCAACGTTTTTGGCGTTAGGTCTTTTCGCCCAAATCCAATAATGTCATAAGCCCAAAATTGGTCGCAAAAACTCAAAAACTTAAAAAAAAACCCACAGCGAATGAAATTTTTATAACGCTGGGTTCTGTGAGAAAGCAAACCATCGCATTTTATTTCACTTAGAAAATAACATATTTGTTACACTTTCTTGACGTTCCGAGTTTTTGTACGATCTGATATTTTGTAAGTTTAATGTTTGCGTGTGTGCGATAAAATTTAAAACTCAAAATGTCGTAGTACCCAAAATAAACAAACATTTTGTTAGAATGCCCAAATGTTAAAACACATGACATCTTTCGGGCGATATGTCAATCAGTAATTTGGGAGTTATAATATTTCAAAATTGATTTGTGCAATAAGACATTGCTTTTGGACTTTGTGCGGCATTTTCTTCTTAAAAAAAAATTGGGCGATGGAGTAATTTTTGGGCGATAGAGTCATTTTCGGGCGATGGAGTCATTTTTGGGCGATATGACATATTTAATATCTTGGCGTTATTTTATTGGGCAATAAGATCGAACGCTTTTTTTATTTCTAATTTTCAAAACCTAAAAAAGTTTTAACGCCCAAAGGTTCGGTAATATTACCCAAATCGTACACCAACAAATGTGAATGTGAATGAATATTTTTAATTTGGTCGATATGGTTATTATGAAATAACAAACCAAACTGAACATAAATTAAGTGAGAGCTGTCATAAAGACCAACTCCGAAAAAAGTATTGCCTGATGAAAACAACACGACTAAAAAAACACCCGTTGTTAAATCTTTTTTTTTTTAAATCAAAAAAGTAAGATATTACATTTTTGATCATCAAATAGTAATAAGACTGTATAGTAGGGGAGCCCAGGGTGCTAAATCGGGATTTACTCGAGCGTCAAAGAGACCTATTGGATTGCGAAGCTTAGATGATAAGAAGGAAAAAATGTCACATCATATATACACTTTCATCGGTGGGGAGAGCGGCTATAAATTTTCAAAAATGTAAAAAAAAAACAGTTGCATGGACAGGACATACTCGAGCGCGTCAGATATTAATAGCATCCATGTCCTACGTATTTTTGAAAATATACGTATGTTAATCTTATTGTTTCCAACGGAAAAAAAAATTTAATCGAGCGCGTCAGATTTTCAAAGGGGATGTTAAGTGAACCTAAAAGAAGGCTCTTATGTAATAATCTGATGATTTCGATGTGACCCAATCTCGCGGCCATTATTAGAATTTGCAACAAAAAAATCGCCATTTTGAAATACTCGAGCGCGTTAAATTAAGATATATGTATATGGTTCATTTATATACCCTAAACGTGCTGTTCCATAATCTAACGATTATCTAAAGGGATTCGACTAATCTGACAATGGCAAGAATTTTGTTTGTATTTTTTCAAATCTTTTAACTTAACAAATTGAAAAACTGAGAACCGGCTTACTCTGACGATATTCTTATACATTTTTGTTATGTATCTAACGTAAATTTGACAGTTTTTTGTTAATTAGTTTCACCACAAAACACACACTTTACATAAATGTCACTCATAGTAACTTTTTTTTAAATTTTAATTCACATAATAAACATCAAAATCGCAAAATAATTTCAGGCGTTACAAATACGTTGTAAACGAAAATACAACTGCGCGATCAGCTGTCATGGCGTCATCGTCATGGCAACAGAACCCACAGTTGGGCTTGGGACGGAGTGAGAGAGTCATAGATAGAGAAAAAGTGAGAAAGGAATAGAAACGCGGGAAGGGGAATACCGGCATCATGTACCTGGACGCATTAAACTTTATCGATTATTTTTCCTTACTTCGGCTTACGGAAATAGTCAGATTATATATTATTCGTGAACGTTGAATTATTGCCTTCAAAATAAAAAAAAAATTAGCCACGCTCGAGAAAGTCAAGATGACGTTTTTTTTACAAGTTTGTAACCCACCTACTTCTTATCGCCAATCGACAATTGTAAGATTAGTGGAATATACACTTTTTAGCATATAACTATCTTACCCTACCTTAATCTGACGCGCTCGGGAATTTCAGATGATCAATTTTGTTTACTAATCTGATCCTTTATCCTTGACGCGTGGCCACATATACGGGGCTAATACTTGGTGGAGGTATTCAAGGGGGTATTAGGTACCTCCCTGTATATTAATCTGCCGCGCTTAAGTAAATCCCAAACTCCCTTCTTGGGCTCCCCTACTAGTACAAGAGCCTAAGAGCAGATCATTAGTTCTTGAGAAAACTTAAAAAAACGGTTCTATGAAGGAACCTTTAGAAAAAAATGGAATTAAAAGAACAAAAAGTTAAGAAAACAACATTTCGAGAAAATTTAATGAAAATCTATCGGTTCGTTTTTGGGAAATTTCAAATTTTCAATTTTTGCTCAAAAAAAACGACTAACGTGAATGGGCTTAAAAAAACGACCCAATGGTTTGGACTGTTGGGGCAAAGACAGACGGATTATCTAATTAAATTTGTTTGTTTAAATGTTCTAGTGTAACCCATAAGATCAATGTTATTAGGATGCAAAGTTCATAGAAATGTCCAGTTTCAACAAAATTCGATGTTTTTTCTATGTTTCTTTTTAAATATTTATGAATTTAAAAAGTTGAAAAAGTAAAAATAATATTCAAGTCTAACGAAAAGAAATTTATATTCTGATAAAACAAGATTAAAGTTTCTAATTGAAATCTAAGTTTAAGTTAAAATAACAAATAGTAAAAATAAAAAAAATGCAATCTCATGTTACTTGGTGAAATCAATTAAAGTGCTATGTTTTACTACGATGTTCTTTTTTTTTTAATTTGCAATAATTAATCAATTTAATAATCTGCGTATAATAACACCTTCAATATGCAGAAGAAGTGATTTTTTTCTTTCGGAAAATTAAGCATGCAAATTACCGTAATCTAGTTCATGGTTATGTCATGTTCGATTAAAATCTCGGGGTCAAAATTTGTACGATTACAATATTTGCCATATACTATACATAGTTTCTATAAGTATATAGCAAGTAACAACAGCGTTTTAGTAAAATTTTGTGCTACGTTTTTATTAATTTTTCTTACTTTATTAATTGTTATTTATAAATATTTTATTATAAGCCATAAGCTCAATATTTTAAGATGAAAAGTTTAGATAAATTTCCAGATTTAATGAAATGCTATGTTTTTTCTATGTTTCTTTTTAAATGTTTCTGAACTTGAAAAGTTGAAAAAAATTAAAAATAATAATCAAGTCTAAGCAAAAGAAGTTCATATCCTGGTAAAATAAATTAAAGTTTCTTGTTAAAATCTATACTTGAGTTAAAATAACGAAGATGAAAAATAAAAGAATGAATTTTCACGTTACTTGGTGAAATCAATTAAAGCGTTATGTTTAACTGCGATGTTCTTTTCTTTTTAATATGCAATAATTTATCAATTTAATAATCTTCGGATAATAACACCTTCTTTAAGAAGATGAAAATGGTATTTTTTTCTTCCGGAAAATTAAGCATAAAAATGTCCGTAATCATGTTCCATTTGTCAAAATGAAAGAAAGAAAAAGTTGACAAAATTCTCTTCTATATCATTTCACACTTACATATGTAACATTTGACATCAGTACTCGAGCCGATAAATTGGCAACATTCAATAGATTTATTCTGCCCCATTGATCCTGATATATAAACTCTTCCGCTATAAAAATAAATTAGGAATATAGGTATGTATGTTAGGAAGGTATAGTATAAAAAGAATATAAGAAAAGAAACATTTTTATTGAATTGTCTTGACATTCGTATATTGAATGTCAATCAGTTTTGTTTGTGTTTGTGTTGTAAAAATTTACCATTTATCCATGTTCCATTGGCACGCTTGGGCAGGTATACACCATCAACGATGTCTTGTAGTTTGATGCGTTGACCTTTGACCCGTGGCCCCTCATCGGGTGGTGTCAGTAGGACCTTTGATAAATGCAGAAATTTTATATGTTGTTTTCTACAGGATTTTAGATTTTGTGGTACACGAACGAAGAGAGAAGAGACACACACAGAAAATACGGATACGGAAAACACAAAAAAAAACACAATGTCGGGGGACAATCAGTTCTAGAGATGTGGATGTTTTTGTTTTTAAGATGAAAGGACATTTTTTATTATTTGGTTGAATATACTTACCTTGACAATTTTTATTATTTGGTTGTTTTTTGATTTTTAATTTTAAGGACATGGAGATTATATTTGAAGTTTACTTACCACTGAAGTGACAATTAGGGCGAGAACAATTATGATGACAAGCAGGGCTATGAGAATTCCGCGCCAATTGCGCTGGTTTGTATTTCCGGATACCAACTGTAAATACAAAAATACGAAAACAGACATTTCAGTTCACTGAATTTCAACACGAAAAATACATAAAACGTTCTCGATTGGAATAAAGCAAATAAATTGTGATTGCAAAAATAAATACAAGGACATTGTGAAGAACGATTATTCTAGTAGCTTTGCACGTTGTTCATATGGACTCATGAATCGACTCAATTAAACTTTTATTTATTTTATTTAAACATTAATTTTTAAATAAAGAAAATATTATATTCCCAATCCTTAAGAAAGGTGACAAAAAAAAAAGAGGCATATACTTTCTCGACACCGTCACAAAAATCTCACAGGTGTTTTGGCTTGAAAGTCTCACTGATTGGGTACATGAAAAATATCTTCTAAGCGAATATCGGGCTGGCTTTCGAAAGGGATACTTTATGGTCGACAACATCTTCGCCCTCACAAGCATCGCACGCGCATACCTAGGCAATTGAAAAAACGAAGAACTGGAAAAAGTCAAACTATACAAATACCTAGGTATCCTTCTAACCCCACAAATATCTTTCAGAAAACGTTTTCAAGAAAAACTGTAGGAATCCAAACGCGAAATAAACTGCAGTTGGATAACAGTTCTTTGGCAAAAAAGAAATTGTGCCAAGCTCAAACTACATAGGCTTCGAAGCAGTGATGAGATCTATCATGTTTTATGCAGCTCAAGTTTGGGACATCTACCAATTTGAAGAAGTGAAAAGAGGCCGGGATGCAACACAAGTAGATAACTTCCCATTCCGTCTGTATTGTTTTGTTAAAAATGTGTCAGTTGAGTTATTTTATTCTAAAAAAAATTTAAAATTACCAACAATATCTTGCATGTAATGAAATAGTTTGATTTCAAAATCTATTTTTGTTAACCAGATATTTAGTCGAAAACCAATTTTAGTAGCATTTCTTAAAAGTTTTTATTTCATTATATAAACAATTACAAATAGGATGAATGAAATTAATTTGAAGTAAATATTTTCTATTATTCACGAAAATTCGAGAACCAAACATCAATTTTTACCAATTTTGCGTACTATTTTTTGTAGATTTTAATTTTTATGAAAAAACTGACGGTTGGATTTTATAAAAAGTTTACTGATTGTCGAAAACAATATTTACTGTGAGATAAAATTAGTTTCAAGCCAATTTTTAATTTAATTTTTGAACAGATATTTGAGTCGAAAGTAAATGTTTACCAAGTTTTAGTAATGTTTTTTTTTAGGTTTTATTTTTTATATAAGACACTGTCAATTCGATTTTTTCCAAAAATTTTACCAGATGTCAAAAAGGTTATTTTTCGTTGCATAATATTATTTTAGAGATAAAATATATTTTCGTTCGTAAAATATTCGAGGTGACAAATATTTTATTTCAGTTTTTTTTTTATTTATAAAAAAACCGTTAATTGCATTTTTTGCAAAAATATACATGTTTGGTATCTCGTCACAATATATAATATACAACATTTTTAGCGTTAGCGTTATAGGTTCGTGAGATATTTTGGGTTAACCAATATTTTCCCTTTTTTTTTAAATTGCTATGGTAAGAAACCAACCACTTAATTTTTTTGAGAGTCCTCTCTGAATCTTTCTGCATTATTATCTGTATAACTAAATTTATTTTAAGTCGATATCTCTACTGGTTCTTGAGCTATGGACGACGAAAAAAGCTTCCCGAACGTACGGACGTACGAACGTGCATACACACGCACAGACATATCTCTAAAAATCTTTTATTTTGACTCTAGGGACCTTAAAACGTCGAGAAATGTCAAAATTTTAAAATCGACAAATCGGACCGATTACAATAACTTCCTATTGGAAGTTAGAAACACCCCAAACTATACATGCTCCATCTCGGGATCTCGGGACGGGACTGGCCTTCAACCACTATACATCTACACACTTTGATTAGACTTCTCTTATTTTCGGAAAGTTATGATGCGATCTATTCATCGCCTTGTATATAAAATAGACAAACAGCTTTAACAGAGAAACCTACAATTCTACCGTGAATGGCCAAGGCTCGGAACGGAACATAATATCTCACTAACAGATACAAAAATTGACGAATTAGACAGAAATCATCAAAAACTAATCGAGAAGATTGCAGACGTCACACGCTACAATTCTCGCATGAAAAGTGTTTAAGTTGCTTTAACACAATATCGAGAACAAAAACTGTTTTTGCGATACGCACAGCATTGAGATAATTTTCACAATACTCAATGCCAGAAATGTAATTTTGACCCTTAAGGACCGATATGAGCCCAGAGGGCACCTTGTGCAACTTAAGAACTGGGGAAGATATCCAGCACTTTATAAGAATATGTCTTATTCTCAAGGAGATACATGCATCCGTTTGGGGAAAAGTTACTATAGTTTGAGTAAAAGAAACTATACAGATACTATATGAAGACAAGACAACTGAAACCTCCTTTAGCAGTAGATAAAAATAGCCCTTAAAAATCGACAGCATATTTTATATGAAGTCTTTTAAATAGAAATAACTATTTTACTTTTGTTATTAGCTATAAACTTTGAGCTTATTAAAAAACTCTCTAGATGTCATTGTCAGATGCCCTCCCATATTATTTTCAAACTGAGATCTGTTTCCAATCCCTAGTAATAATTTTAAAACACATCTATTATCAAAAAACCGTCAACGAATGTTTCAAACTACATAGATACATTTCTCTTAACATCTAAATATGTACTTACATACTCTTGCATAAATGTATATTTACGAATATTCAAAATAATAATTAAATCGATTTATCACTCCCATCATCATGTGTTATCCTCTAATGCATTGAATAATGCGTATAACGCATTTTACAAATTTCTGTTTTCAACATCTCTATTAATTTATTCAATATCTCTGACACGGTCGTTGCGTTGCGGTGATGTGGTGGGGTGTGATTCCAACATACTCATCAACACGACATATTATTTCAATCAAAATTCTTTTCTATCCGCCCATCCGTCCTTTGAAGCCTACGATACACAATAAATTTAATTTTGAAAAGTAATTAAGTCGTTGAAACAGTCACAGGTACCTGCTCTTTTAAGACATAATAATGAATTACATTTGACATTTCACTTCATAACAATTTGGAATAATTGCACTTCGAAATATTGCATATACATAGTTTTCATTTCAATAAAACTAAAAAATTTGGCATACAAATCTTAAGTTGAAATTAAAAAAAAATTCAAGTCGAAAAAAAATAAATTAGAAGTCATTAAATTAGAAATTAGACGCCAGTTCTAGATATCAAAAGTTTCAAAAAGTTCAAAAGTTTTTGAATGGATAATTTACTGTGTTTCTTTTGGGAATAACGTGGATTTCAATGATAGCTATAAACGACCTGTGAAAGAAATTTCAATGATTGACTTAATGATGAAAACCAATAATAGCTATAAGGGACTTCCGCACAGAATCAAAAACCTCAGATTTGGAGATCCTCATTTATAATCTCAGCACACAAAGAGCTCGAAGGAAGATGTAAACAATTATAAACCCATTGCCAAGGTTTTTCATATAAGTAAGCTTTTTGAAAGTATTTTGTATGAAATGTTGAGCTTCCACTGAAAATCCCTTATATCCCCTAGACAGCATGATTTTCTTAAATGCAAGTCTACAACCACTAACATTGTTAAATTTGTGTCTTTCAACCTCTCTGACTTAGAAAAGGTTACGAAGTCGATGTGAATTCAACAGATTTCAGTAAAGTATTTTAACTGTCAATTCTCGGCTTTAAGCCCTCTTTTTTAAAATGGATTTCATCTTTCCTTGAAATCATTATACAGCGTTTGTTTCAGATCTGTCACCTCATACCCTTTTTTAGCTACTTCTGGTGTTCCGCAAGGCAGCCACCTAGGCCCTTTATTTTGTTTATTCTTACAATCAATTATCTTTAAAGGGTTATAAAGCATTCTTTTATCTCACTATATGCTGATCTTCTTCTTCTTCTATCCCTTCTGTTATTCAACAAGATCTTGATTGCTTTTCAACTAAGTGTCTTAGAAACTGCTTGGAACTTTATATTGCCAAGTGCTAATCAATCACTTTATCACGTAAACCATTAAAGACTCCTTCCCGTCTCTACCTTTTGCACAATCAACCCATAAATACTGTTAATAACATAAGGGACCTTGGCATTTAATGCGACCAAGAGCTTAATTTCCTCTACCTTATAGACGATATCATTCTCAAAGCTAACTCAGCACTTGGTTTCGTTAAACGTTGTAACACGGTCCCTATATATAGCCTTTGTTTGCCTCCAATACGGGACTCTTGTTTGTTCCCCTCTTCCTTCCTTCGCTTTGCCCTTCGTGGTTTACCTTATATCAATCTTCTTATTCTTCCTCCCTATGTTGACCCCCTGAAACTTCTCAACTTGAACGCATTGGAAGAGCGTAATCAAATTTCAGAAAACACTCTCTTTATTCATTGACTTCTTTCTGGTTCCATTGATTACATTTCCCTCTACAGCTCTATCTCTTTTAACACTAACCCACGTAAAACCCTAAATTCTCTACTTTTTTATGTTCCTACTCAAAGAACCTATATCTCGTATGCTTCGAAGTGTAAATTCACACTTGAACTTTTCCTCAGTACTCCATCCTTAAAACTCTATCGCCCTTCCCCTACCCCTTCACAATCTTAATTTAAGTTCTTAGTTTGTTAAAGTTAGATTAAGAATTTGCTTGTATTAAGCCAAATAAATTTACAATCTTTTTACCTGAACAATTGTGGAACGAATTATGTTTTCATCTCGCTTGTGCCTTAAGAGTTTTTCTTTTTTATGATCCACACAAAATAGTCCCTTAAATGCCAAAAAGCGCCTTTAGCACCTTAAATCAGCATAAAATACAAAATATCAATAGGTACTCTTTTACGTTTTCAATATTCAATTTGAAATCAATTTTATCATCGCCTTATTTTGATTACTCAATTTTATACCAATGTTAACACCCCCTTATGTTAATGAGAATTTAAATTGTGACGAAAACATCCAAATTCAAATTCAAATCATTCTAAAACACTTACTCGTATCCAAGTACACGAGTACATTTTACATAGCTATAAGCATTTAGCTTTTGCTCATCATCTGCATTGAGGTTTGAATATAAGCCCAAAATCCGTTTCAGTTAATTTAAGATGACAAGCGGACCGGAACTAAATCCTCTTACGGTTGGACAAGAGCCACATTGTGTAGATATTCTCTTCACTTCCTGCCTAAGTCAAAAGCATACAAAGCCAAAGAGGGAGAGGGATAGAGACTCATTAGCATAAATTAAACTTGACCTAGATTCAGAAAGCTTCCTTATAATTTTCCTCCACTTCATCTTATCATTTGTTTGTTTTGTGTCTTGTTGTTGTTGTTTTCAAGGTATGCCACACACTTTTCTACACATAGAGGTCATAGCCATCATTTGTACTCTCGTGGTGTTACCAACGCCACCTATATTTTGTCTGCGTCTTACCATTATTCTAATTAGTTCGTGTTGTAGATGGAAGCTCACGATACGATTATGGCGATGATGCTGAAGATGGCTGCTCCGGATGTAAGCCGCACAAGGATATGCAATGTTTGCCAATGTCATAGACACAAGGATTTCAGAAACGGGGGTATGGGGTTAATTGGGACAATTTGTATATAAAAAGAATCACGAAGAGTCGGTCCATATCCCAGCTATTTATAACTCGGTATAAAGTAAGGGGCTTTATGGACATTGGCGAAAAGAAAAAGAAAAAGTGACTTAAGTGAGAGAATGTCAGTGAGATGAGGATATTTTGCTTTAACTAAAATAAATTACTTTATCTTTTTTTGTTTCTATCTAATGTTGTAAGAGAATTGAAAACAAAAACCTTTCACTATCACTTTCGACGCCCGGTCCGTACCTTACACCATTCCACCCTAACGAAGAAGATACTTTTTCTTCAACATTTTTAGAGTACCTGCGGGCTACGAGGCACCGGCGCGGCGATGAGACGGGTAAGTTGAAGGAAGTCCTTAGGAAATTATAGATTTTTCCGGGGTGACTTATTTTGTTTACTTTTTTGTTAAGTATTTTCTTTTCTCTTGGGTTTATCTCTTATGATTACACTTCTTACACGCACACAATTCTCAAAAGTAGAGACCATTTTTCTAGTGTCTCATAATAAATACGAAGAAGAGTTATAGTCACTTGGGCTTTTTTTGGCTACATCCTTAGAGATTTAGTTTTTTTTTTATTTTCGTTTTTATTCCCTTACTGTAGACTACACTGTAAGGAGAACTTTTTCCAACAGAATCATATAAGCTCTTCAAGTGGAAGGCAAAATCTGAAGAATTATTCTCTTCGTTACAATAGTCTGGGAAGTAATTATTCAATTGCTTCTTAGTATAAGACTGATGACAAAGTTTAAATTTCAAGCGGGCGGAGTAAACGAACATTTTTATTAAGTGGTAAAAATTTTAATTTTATAATAATAGCCCTTCGAGAAATATAAATTGTGGAACGTATTCATTTTGTCGTTCCACATTTATGGGTGGAAAGCATTTTAATACTTAAATATTTAAGCTTTATTTGTATTAATTGAATTTTCGTAAAATAATATATACATTGATGTATACTCGTGAAATAAAAATTGAATAGAATCCACAATGAGGGAAAACTAAATAAAAGGGATTTGGCAATCAACAAAAACTTATTATGTTACTCGAGGAACAAATGAAAAGTCAACAGAATCCAGTTTTTTGTATGGTTCTATGGTTAATTAGATAAAAAAGGGATTAGTTAATCAATAATAGTAGTACCCGTGGCATGATGGTTAGTGCGTTGGCTGTCATGCCAGAGGTCTTGGGTTCGATACCTGCCTATGTCATCTAAAGTTTTTTCACGGGTACTGCCTCTTGCGAGGAATTGACAAATTCTCCAAGAGTAATTCTTGTCATGAAAAGTGCTTTCTCAAATTTGTCATTCGGATTCGGCTTAAAAACTGTAGGTCCCTTCCATCCCTGACAACATTACTCGCACACAGGAATGGTTGAGAGTTGTAAGTCACTAGGCCCTAGTTCTCTACGGACTGTTGCGCCACCCAATTTATTATTTTTAGTTAATCAAAAAACACAATTTAACAATCACTTGTGTGAAGTAAGCTTCAAACAGGCAGTTCACGTAATTTTGGCTGAAACCGCTCGAGCAAAATATCGATTGTGTCTTGAAATGTGTGTAGCGCCATCCTATTAAAACCCTATCATCTTTGGTCTTCGGTGTCTATATAATCTAACTTAGGCCACAAGAAGTAGGAAATCATCTACGTATAGCGATCATTGTTGAAATTCAATTAGCGAAAACACGACGCTGCTAATGGTCATTTGGTTTCAGCTCTTGGGTTGTTTGATTATGTATGGATGCAGGTCAGAATCACGATGCAAAATGTGCCATATTGTGGCCAATTTCTTGTAAGCGACACTGATTCGACTGCCTCAAATTCTGCTGCACACTTTCAAGAACAGCGGCGATGTCTTAGGCAGATCTTGCGTTTCGTTGATGTTCGGGTGTTGACTGATTATTCACTGAGCCGAATGACTCAAAACAAACGTTGAATTGTCGACTTGGAAGGACGACTATGTTCCTCACACTACTAGTTGTTAATGAAATCCTAGACAAACTAAGCCTAAATGGGTTAAAGTCCGTTGCATATGCTGACGACATGGTAATAATGGCCTCAGGTAATTTTTAACTTACACTTTGTGAACTTCTACAATTATATAATAAGCTCAGTAACTGCGCCAGAAACTGTGGACTAAATGTCAATCTACTTAAGACACAACTGGTTTTATTCACGAGAAGACGCAACATTCCAATCATAGGCTGCATCACTATTAATGGAGTTCCTCTACACATTACTGGTATGGCGAAATATCTTGGACTAATACTTGATTGCTAATTAAACTAAAATTAAACTAAAAGAAAGATGAAACCATTACAGCCAATGTAAGGCCAATATTTATATAGGCATGTTTGGTATGGTAGCCAGCCCTTGAAAAGATCACTCATCTTAAAACTATGACAACAATTCATAGAATAGCATGTATAGGTACCACTAGTGCCATGAGGACTACACCAACTGCAGCCCTAGAGACATTCCTCTCGCTAGCTCTTATTGATATATTCGTAGAAGACTTGGCGCACTCCGTCTAATACAGTGTTATAACTGGTAAAACTGGAAAAGGGGTATTTTGGGTCATAGATACACAGCAAACACTATCGACATTGACCTAAAAACTGAAACAGACTATTTAAAGCCTAACATATGTATGTCTTAAACCACTGGCCCGAACAAAAATCCCTACTAGGGAAGGATTGATGAAAAACAGGGTTTTTAAAAAAAACCATTCATCAGTTTTTACGGACATAGATAATTGTATAGATAGCTAAGCAGCAATCAAAGCCATATCCGCTACTGTCATTAAGTCAAAGCTGGTAAAACAGTGCCGAAGGAAGCTACAAGCACTCAGCGAGTTCAACACGGTTACCCTTCACTTGGTCCCAGAGCACTGTGGCATGACTGCAATGAAAGAGCAGAAAAACTGGCCAAAAACCGATCAATGCTTCATCCGAGCCATATGATTGATATGACCTATAAGCGGCGGCGCTTGAAACTTGCAGGGTAGCCAGGAATGGCCAAATATTTTCAAAGGAAATATAAAAAAAGGGTAGGGCTCAATTGTCCTTATTGGCAGGTTTCCTAACGGGTCACAACTTATTGGGTACCCACCCGAATAGAATGGGTATTAGCGTATCTGATTTATGTAAAGGTTGCGAAGACGAGGAGACGGAGGAGGATACATTCCATTTTCTCTGCGAATGTCCAAGCCTAGCCAAAAGTAGAATAATGATACTAGAAAAATATTTTTTCGATGACCTGTGCGACGCACGTCTTATTCTTTCCACCTAAAGACTTTCTTATATTCAAAAGAAAGCTGTATTGATCTGGGAGGCGCCTTCAACCTAAATCCTCTTCCACTTTCCTATACCTAACCAAATCAACCATAGTGATCCAAATGAGATGTTTTTTGGCCTACCGTTGCATCACCCCGTCACACCTTACCTATCCTACTCCATAAAAAGGGCGCAACGCGCTCATCGTTCCTACTACAGAACACCCACTTTTACCAGTTTTATTATTTGCACGTGTTGCTCGACGCTGTAACTTGCCATAATGATTTGTCTTTAGTAACTTATTAAAAGAAATTTTTTTGACAAAAAGTAAAAGAAATAATATGGCTTCCACGAGCCGTCTCTATTGACAAACCCTTTATAAGATACAAAATTAAAATTTAATGCTTCAATAATTTTACGCTGCTACAACCATTTTCTATGAAATTTCTGAAATGAATTGGGAATCATTCCACAAATCAGTTGCTGTCGGTGGGTTCTCAACTAAATGGTATAAAAATTTACGAAAATTTAAATTTCTAATAAATAGAACTTGTGGAATGTATTCCACAAACAAAATTAACTTTGATAATCGTAAATAGGAATTAAAAAAAATTGAATAAACAACTTATATCCATTTGCAACTGTTCATTCCCAGACTATTTGCTTAACATATCATGTGTATTATTCTTTTTTTATTTCAATAATAAGAAGAAGAGCATATAAATTGTCGCTCAAGAGCAATATCAATCATGACGGCTAAACATACGCTATAGCGCCTTTCTTTTTCTTCAAGGACCTTTTTCTTCTTCCTTTTTATTAATTTAGCAAATAGAACTTAAGACACAAAGAAGACAAAAAGTACATAAATAATAAAAAAAAAAAAATACCAGAGGATTTTGGCTAAAACATTTTTCATTAATGTTGACAATAATCCGCGTTAAATTGGTTGTTGCCTATGGCAGACGACGACGTTAACTACGAGGAAGAGAATGAGGGGTGATCTTATAATTTAATCAGGTTATTATACTTGGATAGATGCGAGTTTAAGAGGAAAAGGAGAAAAGGACACTTTTTTCATCGGTGATATCTTCCTTTTAAGAACCTAATCTTCTCCCATCCTAACCCCTTATAGAATAGAAACATTGGGACTTGTTTCCTTTTTTTTCGTAGTATTAAAGATACAAATCTAGGGATTTTTTAAATCTCAGAGCATTATAACGTTGTGTATTAATTATTTCTTTCCTAATAGCAGGGGCGCACTAGCAAATTTTTAAAAGAACTATCTATGGCACGGATACTAAGATAATTTCGAGTCCTTTAAGGTATTCAGGGATTCAAAATTGAACATCAGTACTGTCGCATTTGACTCTTATATCCAAGTAGTTTTATCTGGGCTTAGTTATTCGACACTATCCGAAGAATGTCAGATTTGTTGCCAATCCTCATCATTATAAACTTTTTCATAAGTTCTGGACATAAGTGTTGGACTTTAATATTCAAAATTAACCTAAAATTGAAATCTTCTTAAATCTGTTAAATACATATTTAAGATTTAACCCACTGTGAACAAATTGACTCTTCAGCGTGTTATTTAAATTTAACTTCTTTAAATAATTTCATCCTTTATGGGTCCGGCTTCCTGCCTTTAACATTTAACCTTTAACGCCATGTGTTGTTTTCTTGTTTATTCGTAATAAATACGATACGTTGCCCTTCAGAATTGTATGCCTTGAAATTCTTCTTAATTTCGCTAACTTTATATGTTGCCCTACTTTTTGATTCCCCCCTTTTAGAATCCCATTTTACTTTTAATTTCCTTAATCTTGTTTTTTGTGTTACTGTTGCTGATGCTCTTTGTATTTGTAAATGTTATTTTAGGAAAAAGTTTATATGTATCCAATGTCACACAAAACTTAAGTGGTGCCCTGGAATATGCGGAAGAACAAAACAAAAAATAATATTATAAAATACAATTTGAAAACTTCCTTATGGATGGGTATTTATAAAAGTTTTTCCATTTCAAATGAAAATTTATATTCCTGCCTGTGTTATTATGTTTATAAAAGGTACGAGTGGATCTATAACAACAAAAAAGGAAGAGAGTGTAGTTAAAATGAGTAAAACTTCTAAAAGGCCAGAACTCAAGAGAACAGGGGTTAGAAGTTTTCTTATTTTTTTTTTTTTGAGATGGAGTGAAATATATAAGTTATTTATGTTTTTAAGGTATTAAATTATGACTTATTTATAGAAGTTTTATGTTCATATAATAAATTTCCTAATTTTGAAAAATTCATCAAATTTGACAATGTATCATTTTTTCATGAAGTCGCAGTGGAACATTCAGAAAAAGAAAACTTTCTTTCCGAACGGAAATTCATAATTCGATTTGTTCTGTAATTTTTGACACTTGGTTTAAAGTTGCCAAAGAGTGGAAACAATTCTCCGTTTGATGAAAGGAAAAATTATTCTTCAGAAGGCTTTTTAACCTAAAAAAGTGTTCGATTTCTATTAAATCAGAGCTACCCTCTTGGAAAGAAGACATATTTTTCTAATATGAAGATAGCCCGGAAAAAACAAGCTCATGTACCTCCATATTTGCATTCTCGAATTAAACGTCAAAATGAATACCATATTGATTTTGCTTCATTTTATGAGCAATTTAAACAGGTAAGGAGAGAGTAAAAATTTTAAAGAAGATTTATTTATCTCCAATATTTGCTTTCTTGAATCGAACATTAGTCATTCAACTTCAGTTGTTGACGCTTTAAATCTTTATTTACACATCAGTAGACGATCACGACTTGTCAAGGCCCCTTTCTTTTTCAAGATGCCTCTTGAATGCTGCAGATCTTAAGGTTTTTAGCGATGCGAATAATGTTCAAGTCAATCTAAATAAAATTCTACAATGGTTTATGTTGAATGGACTCGACCTATACTAAAGCACAAAATTGCATTGATTTAAATGAATATGATTATGCAATTGATTTTAATATGAATTGAAATGAAATTAAAAGAAAATTAATAAGCCTGTTGCAAATCCTATAACATGTATTTAACTCAATTTATTTATTTAAAATTGTATATATGTATATTTAAAGTTTATTCTAAAAGTAGTTTTCATAACATCTTGTAACTTGAAAGACGGTAGTAAAAAAATAAAATTTGTCGGTTTGACGGAAGCCATTCTCAAAAGCCTTTAGAAATGATAATCCAGGGTGTCCATGTTTGATTTGAATAACTAGTGAGGGATTTCTTTCGGATCCACAACTGCCATGTATAAAACTTCGTGATTTTAAGTTGGCAGCACTGGAATGTGACAACCGTCAGATTCAACGTTACTAAAGGGTGATTTTTAAGCTATTATCTTTTTGGCAACACTGGTTTAAACAGCTGACGCACGTTTCGTGTCTTGTTTCACAAATTTAACCATGAATCGTCTTACAAACGAACAACGCGTGCAAATTATTGAATTTTATTATGAAAATGCGTGCTCTGTTAAGAAAGTTCATCGCTCGCTTCTTCCATTTTATGTTTAGTTACGTAAATATAGTCAGGGTACGTAAATAAGCAGAATTGTCGATTTTGGAGTCAATATCAGCCAGAAGCATTGCAAGAGCTATCAATGCATCCAGAAAAAGTCACAGTTTGGTGCGGTTTATGGGCTGGTGGCATCATATAGTCCGAGAGCCAGTAACAGATATATATGACCAAGTTCCTCTCAAGTGATAATTAGTAAAATGCATCAGAAAATCGAACCATAAAGCCTCGTGAACGTCAGCTAAGGCTCGGTGGGGGGGATGAGCGGTTGTAACCTCCCACGCTTGAAGAAAAAAAAAATACATTCACTCATTTCCTCTCGGCTAAAAATTTATCAAGTTATAGCTAACCCAATATCTCAACAAAAAAAAAAAATCAGCTGGCTATAACATAGTGTATTGTTCGTCAGCTGATGTCTCGATCATGGAAAAAAAAATCTTCAATTTCAGTGATGTCCTCTCAAATAAAAATTTACCTGATGATAGCTTATATGTAACTATTGATAAATATATACGTCAGCTGGCTGTATCTAGGTGGAAAAATCGTCAGCTGATACTTTGAAGATCGTTACATAGAAGTTAGCCAGAAGCATTTACTGACTATTTAAAGGCATCAGCTGACCAGGTTTCCCTCGACTTACTGCTAGCTGATTTTTTTTATTCATCACAGAAGTATATTTAAAATCAGCTCACAAATTTTCATGCGGGAGGAAATGACGTCTCTTTAATTATTCGGCATATAGCACTCCAATATGAGTGTTGAGGTGAAACAATTATTTCGTATCAATATTTTTTAAACTTATGTATATATATACAGGGTGTCCCATAAGTAATGGTCCAAACTGTATATGCTGAATGGTCAAATCATGACCTACCAGAGTTTGGTAACTTGTCTACACCGCATCCTAACGGTTTTCGAGTAACGGTTGTTTTAATGAAATTTTAAAAAAAACACCTACTTTTAGTCGGTTTTTCAATCACCCTGTCCACAAATGATTTTTGTTTTTACTATATGTTAATATTTTACAATTTTGAATAAACATTCAATATTTTTGCATTTAAAAAATTTCAATTTTTGGCACTATTTTGCAAAATATTGATAGTTAAAATCATATTCTTATCAAACTTAATTTTTTACATCGAGCTTTAAAACAGTTTTATTTAAAAAAATCATATTACACAATACTTGTTATCGTTTTTAAAAACTTGCTTGATTTTTTAGCTTTTCATAAAAGTATAAAACATCACAAAGCTAGCTTTGGTTCAAAAGTTATAAGCATTTCAATTTAATAAGTCACGATTTAAAAAACAAATATAAAAAGAAAAAAATGTGTTTCTGTTAGAATTTTTTATTACATCACCAGAGACATCTTGTTTTCAATTCATTGAATTAGGCTCATCATGTGAGTACCCCCAAACTAATTTTTTGTTTAGTTTAGTACAAGCAGCAACGGCGATCTTTTTCCTTATCAAGCAGCGCTTCTTAACGACTACTACTACGTCTAGTCCTTGTACTAACGCTTTTATTATTTTAACCGGAAATAATATGACTGTTTGTATTATCGCCGTTTTTAAACCTATGCTATAATAGTGCGGTACTTTATTTATTTCATAAAGAAGAAATAATTTAAGAAAATAACTAAAAATGTCTTACACGTCACGAAGGAGCGTATGTAAAAGATTCGGATTTCTATTTGGTATTTACAAAAGTAATACTTACTAAGCGGAGATATTTAACCAAGTTCTTTCTTATAGGGCTCACCCAAAAATTTATCAATATGAGTTTTGCAATAAAAACTATTGTAGTACCCGTGGTCTGGGTTCAAACCCTTACCTAGGCCACCTATTTTTTTTTCACGGGTACTGCCTTTTGCGGGGAATTGACAAATCCTCAAAGAGTACCTAATTCTAGACATGAAAAGTGCTTTTTCAAACTAGCTGTTCAAATTCGGCTTAAAACTGAAGGTTGCCTCCATCCCTGAGAACATTACTCGCACACAGAAATGGTTGAATGCATTTTATGAAACTATTTGTTTCATTTTGAAAACAGGGATTTGAATTTTGTAAGAGGCCAGAATTTTGGAATAGCATGGTCATAAAAGGTACGAAGGTGTTTAATTTTGTTCGGAAGTTAAAAAAAAGGTATATCTCTACGCATATTTTTTTATAGCAATTGTTCGAAATGCCCTCATCCTGCATTTAAACATGCTCGACAACGTTTTAAAAACTGTCGTTTCAAACGTCTGGCATGTCCTGAGCTTCTTATTTCCTCAGCCGCAGTTTCAATTTTCTGCCTAAGTTCACTAACACTGCGTATGGGCTGGGCAAAAACTTTCTCTTTTAGGCAACCCCAATTAAAAAAAATCTAGTGGATTCAAGTCCGGTGACCTAGGGAGCCATTTTATTGTTCCACCACGACCGATCCATCGCTCGGAGAAAGTTCTGTCCAAAAAACTTCTGACATTATTTCTATAATGGGCTGGACATCCATCTTGCTGAAACCACATGGTCTGGAGCAGGGCGAGAGGAATATAATCTAATAATACACAGATTCTGTTTTCTAAAAATTCTAAATAATTTTGACTATGTATTGTGTCGGGCAATTCAAATGGTCCTATGATTTGCCCATTTAAAATTCCACACCACAAATTAATTTTAAATTGGTATTGAGATGTTCCTTCTCGTATTAAATGTGGATTTTCTTCCTGCCAATTGTGAATATTGTGCATATTAAAATATCCATCTTGTTTAAAGGATGATCCATCACTCCATAAAGTTTTGTCAACGAAATCAGGATCTTCTCGGCTTTTATCGATCATAATTTGGCAGAACTCAACTCTTTTAGGGTAATCCCTTGGTAATAAGGCCTGGACACGCTGCAGGTGAAAAGGGTGCAGGTTGTTCTGCTTCAGAATCCTCTGAACAGTAGATTTGGGTATCCCAGTTGTTCTCTCAATGGCTCTAGTAGAAGTACTTGGATTATTTTCAATTTCCCTCAACACAACTTCGTCATTGAGATGGCGTTGGGGTCTTCCAATCCTTCCACTGCCAGGGATTATACCCTATGGTAAGGACTTGAAGCATTTGGATATCTTTCTGCATACTTCCTTGCTGCTGCTCTTGCATTTCCGCCACATCCGCCATAAATAAAATGCATCATAGCATATTCACGTGACGTGTAAGAAATTTTTAGTTATTTTCTTAAATTATTTCTTCTTTATGAAATTAATAAAGTACCACACTATTATAGCATAGGTTTAAAAACGGCGATAATACAAACAGTCATATTATTTCCGGTTAAAATAATAAAAGCGTTAGTACAAGGACTAGACGTAGTAGTAGTCGTTAAGAAGCGCTGCTTGATAAGGAAAAAGATCGCCGTTGCTGCTTGTACTAAACTAAACAAAAAATTAGTTTGGGGGTACTCACATGATGAGCCTAATTCAATGAATTGAAAACAAGATGTCTCTGGTGATGTAATAAAAAATTCTAACAGAAACACATTTTTTTCTTTTTATATTTGTTTTTTAAATCGTGACTTATTAAATTGAAATGCTTATAACTTTTGAACCAAAGCTAGCTTTGTGATGTTTTATACTTTTATGAAAAGCTAAAAAATCAAGCAAGTTTTTAAAAACGATAACAAGTATTGTGTAATATGATTTTTTTAAATAAAACTGTTTTAAAGCTCGATGTAAAAAATTAAGTTTGATAAGAATATGATTTTAACTATCAATATTTTGCAAAATAGTGCCAAAAATTGAAATTTTTTAAATGCAAAAATATTGAATGTTTATTCAAAATTGTAAAATATTAACATATAGTAAAAACAAAAATCATTTGTGGACAGGGTGATTGAAAAACCGACTAAAAGTAGGTGTTTTTTTTAAAATTTCATTAAAACAACCGTTACTCGAAAACCGTTAGGATGCGGTGTAGACAAGTTACCAAACTCTGGTAGGTCATGATTTGACCATTCAGCATATACAGTTTGGACCATTACTTATGGGACACCCTGTATATATATACATAAGTTTAAAAAATATTGATACGAAATAATTGTTTCACCTCAACACTCATATTGGAGTGCTATATGCCGAATAATTAAAGAGACGTCATTTCCTCCCGCATGAAAATTTGTGAGCTGATTTTAAATATACTTCTGTGATGAATAAAAAAAATCAGCTAGCAGTAAGTCGAGGGAAACCTGGTCAGCTGATGCCTTTAAATAGTCAGTAAATGCTTCTGGCTAACTTCTATGTAACGATCTTCAAAGTATCAGCTGACGATTTTTCCACCTAGATACAGCCAGCTGACGTATATATTTATCAATAGTTACATATAAGCTATCATCAGGTAAATTTTTATTTGAGAGGACATCACTGAAATTGAAGATTTTTTTTTCCATGATCGAGACATCAGCTGACGAACAATACACTATGTTATAGCCAGCTGATTTTTTTTTTTTGTTGAGATATTGGGTTAGCTATAACTTGATAAATTTTTAGCCGAGAGGAAATGAGTGAATGTATTTTTTTTTTCTTCAAGCGTGGGAGGTTACAACCGCTCATCCCCCCCACTGCGCCGCAGCTGACGGTCAGTAAGCTTTATGATACTATTGTCTGATGCATTTCACCAATTATCTATCGAGAAGAAATAATTAACCAAATTTTCACCTGGCTCTCGGACTAATAGGACCGTACTTCTTCAAAGATGATGCCAATCGTAACGTAACTGTGAATGGTGAGCGCTACCGTGAGATGATATCCAACTTTTTTTGTGCCCAAAATGCAAGACATTGACTTGCATGACATGTGGTTTCAACAAGACGGTGCCACATGCCACACAGCACTCACAACAATGGACTTATTGAGAGGCGAGTATGGTGAACATTTTATTTCACGTTCGGGACCGGTCAATTGGCCGCCTAGATCGTGCAATTTAACGCCTTTAGTTTAGACTATTTTTTGTGGGGCTATGTTAAAGCTCATAGCTTTTTCTAAATCCAACCCGAAATTCTTCAATCAACTTGTATTTATGCATCCGTATTCCGTCAGACGATCGTTTAAAATTGTTGTGAAGATTTTATATGATGCATTAAGGAACGAGATTCTGCTATGTTTCTCTCCTAATGAATTGGAAAAATCAAACTTTTTTTTAACTGTTCCGGTATTTCTTCTGTATTCAAGATGGTATTAAACAACGTTATTAATTGTTCAATGAACTTATCTGTTCCATATTTAATAAATTCAATTGGTATTACATCTGGACCTGAGTTTTGACATAGAGTATTTTAAATACAGTGTTATGACTTATGCAATATTTCAACTTGTTTTACTTTTGTCCAACTATTTTTCATTAACCTTTAGAAGATGACAAAATGAATGTTAAAAATAAATAAATAAATTGGGTGGAGCAACAGTCCGTTGAGAACTAGGGTCTAGTGACTTACAACTCTCAACCATTCCTGTGTGCGAGTAAAGTTGTCAGGGATGGAGGGGACCTACAGTTTTAAGCCGAATCCGAACGACTTATTTGAGAAAGCACTTTTCATGACAAGAATTACTCTTGGAGAATTTGTCAGTTCCTCGCAAGAGGCAGTACCCGTGAAAAAAAAACTTTAGATGGCATAGGCAGGGATCAAACCCAAGACCTCTGGCATGACAATCCAACGCACTTTTTTTTTTTTTGTAAATTCATTTTTATTAATTCAATCTTAAACCTATCTTAAAGCTAGATAAAAATTCATAAAACTAGCCTAATTAACCATAACTTACAACTAACTTACTGGTCCCATACGGACACTCTAAGTTAAACAATAATACTTAATGCTAATGCCTTTCGGCCCTAAGATCTATGTAACTTCAATTCCATTTTTTTTTTTTTTTATTCATAAGAAAATTTCGAAAAAAAACTAATATCAATATATCCTTTTTTATTTTTATTTAAAAACTACTTAAAATAAGGTCCCTAATATAAAACTTAAAGCTAACTAAAACTACCTATTCTACCTATAAACTACTTAAAACTAGAACAACCACAGCAGCAAATCTTACTATCTAACGTTTTTTGTTTTTCATATTTTGTCTTTTTTTTATTATTTTTTTTTATTCCATGTATTTTTTCTTTTTTTTGTATTTTTTTGTATTTTTTGTATTTTTTTTTTGTGCCACCATGCCTATTCTACTTAAAACTAAACCCTAAAACTATAAAACAATTATGTAAACCGGCCAAGGCTTTAAACCCCATCCCGACTACCCACTATCAAGTGCCGATTGAAGCCACCAAAACTGGTTCTCTTGCTTCACCCTATCAGAGTCCAACCCCAACGCACTAACCATCATGCCAAGGGTACTACTCACAATTAATGTTATTCAGACAAAATCAGAAAAATTACATTAAATTGTCTAAAAAGCATAGTCGTAGAGATTTAAAAACTATAATGCTGTTTTGGCATGGAATTAGGTTGAAGCTCATTTAACTCATCATAATTGGTCAATTACTGAACCCATGATCAAATTTTGAACTAAAATTAAATAATTGACACTTCAAGTGGTTTTAAGTGTACATTTGATGTAAAAAAAAAAACATTCAGAAACGATTCATGGCGTATAGATATAAAAAGTAATAAATTTCATTTATGAATATGTTTTTTTTTTTTAATAATAATTAAAGTGTGTTCAATTTTACAACTCCTAATCCTGATGCCTGTATTATTATAACAATTTCTAATTGCGTAATGTTGCAAAAGTATTAAAAATTGTAGCTATTCATTTTTCATAATTATATGTATGTATACTCATTAACAACCACTCAATTTAATTTGATATAACCTTGTTGATATGAAATGTATAACATTTCAGCACATAAATAAATTATAATTTTCCCTCTTGCTCATCCCTTACATTATTTATGAACAATTTGAAATATTAATCCCTACAATAGAATAAACCACACGAAAATCTTCTATGCCACTATATCACAGAACCATATCAACTATACTGGTGACATGCAACCTCATCTAATATCAACACGCAATCAACTTTTGCATGTACGTATACATACAGGTACCTCTATTTATTCAGAAAATAAATAAATCTGTTCTACCGGAAATAACTTAAATTTTGCCTAAAAATATACTCCTACCAAACAAAGTGAAACCAATTTTCCTCAAACACACACACAACACAGAAGAGATTATCGTTTTTGAATTTCTAATTAGAATTTAATTTAATTTTTCAAAAAACAAAAAAGCCTCTTCACCTCTTTGTGCAGGTACTATAGGTACTCAGGTGAAAAGGAGGAGGCTTACCTAGATGCTAATAAATTTGAATTTAACACATGAATTATTTTATCCGTTGCCACACATTTAAAAAGCAGGAAACTAAATCCGTTAACACGACAAAAACAAAATTCTTAAAAAAAGGAAATAATTTAAGGAAATTAAACATCCGCCATAGAATAAAAAGAAAAAAATGTTATTCAACCCATATCCGACAGAATATGGATCCTTTTCCTTCTTCCTGTTGATTAAAATTACCGCCATTGTTTTATAAGAACAAAAAAGAATAGAAATAAAAAACTTCCGGTTTCTGGTTCTCCTCTAAGGGCGCAGAATAAAATTAAATAAACTCAGCATTTGAAACAATTGTTGAGAATGTTCTTATTTTTTTCAGTTCTTTTCTATTCTGTATATTGTGTAGCTACTTTCATTAGCATTATTAAATTAAATTTCATCCTTTATTCAACTATCTTATCCCTTCCCCATTCCCCTCTCGGTAATAATCTCTTTCTTCAAAATATTGTTGCAGTCAAGCTGAAGGCGGCAGAAAGCAGGAAGAAACTAAAAAAAGATTCTATTATTTCAATTTTACTATGCATAAAGTAGCAAAAGTATAATTCAAAGTTTCTCAATGTTCGTCCTTTTTTTTCTTATTCTTTTAAAGGGTGCGGGACGTGCCTTGCTGTGTTCGAAGACAGAAGACCTAAAGACGATGCTGACGATAGCGATGTTCTATATGTTCTTGTATTCCATGCTATGCTCCATGATCCTTTTTATTAAACGACGACGAGCATTATCCTACAATATTACCTGCAGCAAGATTTATATGGAAAGGATATATTTTCTCCGTTTTTATTTCTTTGGATGGAAGTATATTATATTTCCGATGAAATTCGATTTAAAAAATAAGAAATGAAATAAAAGAAAAACTTTCCGTTCTTAGGTTATCATACATACATACATATAAAATGAATTCGCAATGCATGCTGGTTCGGATTTTGAATTTTTCAAATTGATTTCTAAGGGCACAACATGCAGTATAAGTTTTATGTGTGTGATTTTTAAGCCAGGAACGGGTCCAAAAAGAGGGGGAAAGTGAAATGTGTGTGAGGTATTAGCAAAATTATTTTTTTATTTGAAAGGCGCATGTATGAAAGAAAGGATGAAAGAAAGGGCAACAAGTCTGCGGCGCACGCTCACGTCTGGCATCTAGCTCTCGATTCATTCGACTGAGCCTAGAAAGCTCTCGCAGATCTGTTTGTTGTCGACGATACCCATACTTAGGCAATAGAGACTCCCTTGCAAGCTTGCAACGCAAAAAGGAATCGGATTGTACTCACACTTCAACAATCATTCCTTTGCAGCGCAAAAGGAGTTCGATCTCCAAGATGCTTACGCTCTAACACGGCCATCCTGCACCTTTTCATCGCTCTCGATGAAACAAGTAGTTTTGTATTACTTTGATTTAAAAAAAAGAAGTTTATTTTTAATACAAAAGCTTTAATTTTTTTTTTTTTTTTTTTTCTTTTAAACAAAAAAAACTACAAATTCACTTAGACAAACTTAATAGCTAAAACAATAATGACAAACAAAATAATTTAACGGCATCCCCCGTCTTTTAAGAAAAGTGTGCATTGGAACTGGATATGATTGGATCCGACATTTCTGTAATAGTTTAAAATTTAATATAACGAAAGCATTACATGAAAAAAAGTAAAGAAAACAAAATAAGATCGCGTTATTGTGCCAGTGAAAAAAAAGAGAAAAAGAATCTGATTTTATACTAATAGCACCATAGCAGGTACATAATTCAGAGGCAATCTTAAGCTTGAAAATGATAAAACTAATTTTACTGTAAAAAGTAGGTACATAGTTCAGAGGCAATCTTAAGCTTAACTATGATTAACAAAACTTCGCTCTTTTTAAAAAAAAAAACAAAACAGGTACATAGCTCAGAGGCAATCTTAAGCTTGTCTATGACCTACATTTTTCTTTTTTTATACTAAACAGCTTCATAGCTCAGAGGCAATCTTAAGCTTAACTATGATAAACAAAACTTCGCTCTTTTAATAAAAAAAACAAAACAGGTACATAGCTCAGAGGCAATCTTAAGCTTGTCTATGACCAAAGTTATTCTCAACTCCAAATAAGTTCATACCCGAAATCCTAAACCTGTGTCATACTACTGGCATAACAAAGCGAACTACATTAATTGATTAAACCTAGACAACGTACCATTTCAATTATCATAGTTGCCTATGTGCAAAGGACGGATAATTTCTCGTGCAGCAACAAAAATAGTGTTGGAATTCACTTTCTTTAACTTATAGCGGTCATTTGGCAGGACACCAACCGTTACCGTTCATCATTACCACGGTCGTTCCTTCAGACGACGTTATATTTTCGCACAGATTTACATTTTTCCGCTCTGCTCTCTGTTTTGCCCAACAGGTACTCTCGTCATGGCCTGATTTGTGGCAAAAAGAGCACTTTATTTGTTGTAGATGTTTCAATTGAGGTGGTTGCTGACAAAGCTTTTCTTGGACATTTAGCCTTTAAGTGTCTAACCTGACCACACTCAAAACAGCTTCGCTCGGAATCTAACCGAAGGCGTTTAGCTAAGGAACCTACAGGAGTAGGCTCATTCATTTTTCGGGAAAATTGACGAGAGGCTGGTGTATCAGGTTTTTGGTTGGGAGTTTCTCGAATAGAAGACAAATGGTCAATCAAATTTTGTACAGTTTTTGGCATTACAAATGTCAGTGAGTTTCGAAGACTAACTTCGGAAATATTTCCAACCACTATCCGAACAATCATGTGTTCAGGGACCTCGAAGGGTAGCCGGTTTATTTGAGAAACTTTCTCCATTACAAAATCCGTATATGTTGTAAATTCTTTGCTTTCCGTATTTGCAACAGTTCTAAGTTGTTGCACAACATCAGCACCACTTGAGAATACGTGAATTATGGAAGCCCTAAGATCTTCCCAGTTATAGTGCTGGTACCCAAATTCCCTATACCAAGTTTTTGCCCTCCCCAGTAAAGCATTTTCGACTCGGGGTATGATGTCATAGCTCTGCAGCTGATCACGAGCCACCCTAGCATCAACATCAGAACACCATTTCCTTACGTCGACGCGGGAATGGTCCGGATCAAAGCACGGAAACCCAACGGTGCCTATCGTTCACGCTGCTGCACAACCGAGCTCAAAATTTGTTGGATAGCATCCGTTGTAATGATGTGTGTATTTTGATTTCCCGTTCTGCCTTCATCCACATCTTCTAAAGTCGTATCGACTTCTGTTAAGTCTTCGCTTCGCCTTTTTCCCGTTCGTTTCTCCTTTGGCATTTTAAATTTAGTATAAAAAGCACTTACCAACCTCAAAGACGTCAAAACAAATAACTACTCTATATAAAAACAGAGCGCACGGCGACGACGCACAGATGTTTTTCTGTTTTCTTTTAATTTTCTTTTTCGTTTTTGCTACCCTGCTCTTTTTTTTTTTTTTTTCTTTTTAGTTACATGGAATAGACACACGATCAAAGGGGAAAAAATACACGAGCACAGGCAACCAGTGTTGCCAAAAGTACTCCCATAGGAGTATTGTACTACTTTCAACAGCTGCGTACTCCCGTACTCCTCCTTTCACATTCGTACTCCTATTTTTAAAAGTCTTAAAATATCCTATACTTGCAGCAAGCTGTAATGTCAATCGCCAACTCAACCGAAACATATTTAATTAATTTAAGATTTAATGCAAATTTGGCAGTACTCTCATCATCTAAAAGGGAATTTCCCTTTCTTGTTTTTCGTTGGCTTCACTCTGTCTCATCTGTCAGTTAGGTGTTTTTTATTTGTTCTTATCAGGAAAGATATTGAAGTTGTGTAGTTTAATAATATGAAAAGGTTTGTTAAATGAATGGTTCAAATATTGTTTTGCTTTTAAGAATAATCCAAAATTCAATAACTTATATTACAGATATTTACTGAAATTGGATGCCTTTGAGGCCAAAACAAAATCGGTTAAGACAAACACAGATACTGCGGCTAACATCCATATGTCTCCTTTTACGGCTACAAAGCCAATTGAGTCTGCTGCTGTTCCTGTTGTTGTGGAAGATTTACTTAAATTTTCTACGGAAAGAACTGATGACATTGAAATGTTTGAGGCTGGTTGTGATGGTGAAGTTAAGAAAATTGCCAATTCTTCAAATAAAATCATAAATCGGAAGCAAATGTTCCGTCAAGGATGGTTAAGTGATTTTGATTTTCTTAAAGAAATCGACGAAAAACCGTTTTGTTCATATTGTAAAACAAAACTCACAAACAATAAACAACATATTATAAGAAATGAACAATCAAAAAATCATCAATTAATACTCAAATCTCTCAAGCAACAACCAAAAATAAATAATATTGAAGCCTAGTAGGCAGCTGAAGTGAAACGAATTTTTTCGGCGGTCTCCAAGTGCAGAGCGAAATGAAAACGAAAACCACAGCGGAAAATATTTGTGGAGAGTTCTGTCTGGAAGTTGAAGTTCACATTTTTTTCAATTTTAAGCCTAGTACGCTGCTGATGCGAAACGAAAATTCCCATACAAAAATGACATGACGAAATCATAAACGAAAAATTTCGAGAAAATTTTCAATAAATAAATTAAACGTCAAAATTTCGCAAGCAATTAATAAACCGGACAATTAAATTGAGAACGAAAAGAGTGGAAAATTGTACTAAGAAATCTAGTACAGCTATCCACTAAAATGACACATTTCGTCGTTCAGCAGCATACTGAAAAACGAAAAGCACAGCGAAATTTTTCGTTTATGATTTCGTCATGTCATTTTTGTATGGGAAATTTCGTTTCGCATCAGCAGCGTACTAGGCTTAAACCTGAATCAACTAAAAAGCATGAAAATGCAAAAATATCTGAACTTAGAATTATAATGTTCATTACACAGTACAATCTGTTCATTATACAGTACATATCTGCCAAAGGACAGCTTTATTATTATTATTTATTGTTATTAGAATTAAAATGTATTTATTTATGTTTTGTTTTTTATTCAAGCGAACTTTTTATAGATTTTTTTCTGTATGGATGATTTTATTCTTATTGATGATTTCGTTTAAATAAAGTTACAAAAATGTGTGCCGAAGCTATTTTTGAAAACTAAAAATGATGTACTCCTATTTTTTTCAAAATACTCCCCTTTTCTGGCCTCAGTACTCCCTTCTTATATTTTTCTCCGGCAACACTGCAGGCAACACAGCCAAGAATACTATAAACTGACTGTTACACAGTTTCGCTTGTTTAACCGTTTTGTCTTCAGTTGTAGGGGTAAGACACACTATAGGGGCAGAAACACACTAATACAAGCAACACAACCAAGAATAATAAACTGACTGTTACACAGTTTCGCTTCTTTAACCGTTTTGTCTTCAGTTGTAGGGATAAGATACACTATCTATAGGGGTAAAAACACACGAATACGAGCAACGCAACACAACCAAGATTAATAGTCAACAGGGCGGGACACAACCACACAGTCTCATTTAGTCGTTTGGCTATTTTTTGTTTTTATTTATTATTATATTTTTTTTTTTTGACTATAACAATTGTTTAATTAAGCAAATAATACGCGAGGGAGGGATCTATCCCACTTCTGATGAAAGAAAGGATGAAAGAAAGGGCAACAAGTCTGCGGCGCACGCTCACGTCTGGCATCTAGCTCTCGATTCATTCGACTGAGCCTAGAAAGCTCTCGCAGATCTGTTTGTTGTCGACGATACCCATACTTAGGCAATAGAGACTCCCTTGCAAGCTTGCAACGCAAAAAGGAATCGGATTGTACTCACACTTCAACAATCATTCCTTTGCAGCGCAAAAGGAGTTCGATCTCCAAGATGCTTACGCTCTAACATGTATGCCATTAAGTGTGGAATATGACATCATACAAATGCCCGCCTCGGCTTCTTACGGTGGCACGGATCCAAGTGGTCCAATTTTCAATGACTCTTCCGCATAGATCCGGCTGAATTTGAGCGATGGCCTGTGTTATCTTCACCTTTAGTGCATCGGTCGATTGTGGTTAATTTGCATAGACCTACTTCAAGAAACCCCAATTACGCCGCCGACGGCCCAAAATCCACACCAAACGCTTACTTTTTGAGGATGCATTATCACCTGGTGAAGCCAAAATTGGGGTCCTCTTCCAAACGATTCGAAGACTAGTCAGCGAACAAACGGCGTTGTCTATGGTCATGAACTTTGAGCTCCTGGTTTAATTGGATCTTGTAAGGTGTCTCCACAACAAAGTAAAATTTTAGAAAATATTGTTTAAAAAAAATTTATGAAGTGTTTCCCATTTGTTTAAAAATAATTAAAAGTATATAAAGACCTTTTGGCCATTTACAAGAGTGGAACTTAAGAAGCCAGAGCCTTCTATTGACGATTCCGTAATGAACAAAGAAGTTACACCAGAAAAGTAGTGTATGTACTTTTTGGACAAAAGGAAAAACATCGACAGAGATTAATGTAGTTTATTTCAGAAGTTTATTAGTTGAACTTAAATCTCCTTAAGTGCAAGAGGAAATGTCTATTAAAGTGAATTTCTTCACTCAAACAACTTCCCACAAAAGTTAGCTAGATAGTAAATTTGCAGGTGGTTGGTTCTTTTTTTTTAACTCAAAAAAAGTTTTGTCAAGCAGTAAAGTCATGTCACATCCTTACAAAAACTTCCAAAGAAATAATTGTTTGTGTTAAGAATACTTGGCAAATTTTGTACTTAATATAAAAAATCTGTAAAAAGTTAGAACACAAGGGCACACATCTATGTATGTATCTCTCTTAAACCAATGGATTTAAAATTCGGTGGACACTGAAACATCGTGCAATTTGCAATGGGAACTTCATATCTGAAGAATACCAAGTGAACATAAAGGCAAAGAAGGTGTAATCCTTTCCTAAACTCCGTTTGCAAAATTTTACGTCTACCACTACCTAACTTACAACCGATAAATGGAATAAAAAGAAAGTAGCAAATCCCGCCCACATAATGTTTTTTTTTAAATTTCAAAGATAAGGACAAAAAAAGAGCGAAGGGACATTACTTCTACTAAATGGTGATGGGCAAAAAGTATACCTGCCTAAAAACATGTTCCCCAAATGATAAATTTGCTGATACCAAGTATCAAGATGATATTTTGGTAAATTTGATTGTGCAATACGATTCCGTTTAATATGTGCTTTTACTGAATAATTAATCCCAACACATAAATTCCGCCCAGCATTACTTCTACTCAATGGTGATGGGCAAAAAGTATACCTGCTTAAAAACATGTTCTCCTAGTGATAAATTTGCTGATACCTAGTATCAAGATGATATTTTGGTAAATTTTATTGTGCAATACGATTTAGTTTAAAATGTGCTCATACTGAAACCTCAATCCCAACTCATAAATTCGGACCAGCCATTCTACAGAAATCATGTTCTATTTGATATAGCAGACGATCATGATGACGTAGAGGGAGTAGACATCACACGCATTAAGTAGTGTAAGAGATCTTGGTAATATAAGAACAACTTAATAAAAGAAGAGTGTCGAAGAATGTAAACAGAAATAGAAAAAAAACTACACACAGCTACATTTTTACACTGATGAAATGAGAAATAAAAAAAAAAACACTAAAATATATCTTCTTAGTCAGCATGATCGCCTGGTGCATAAAATGGAATTGTATTTTTCTTACCGACCTACTGGCCGCCGCGCCGCCGCCGTGAGTTGGAACGAAAAAGAAGATGTATGTTAGCGGAATGGCAGAATTGTGAGAAAAAACGATGTTAATGAATTTAGTGAAAAATATTTTTAAAAAATTACAAAACGTATGGTCAAAATTTTACTTTGGAAAATTTTAGAATGGAAAATGTCGCATAAAAGTATAGCAAGAATTCTATTAAGATTTGAAAATGTTTTGACGCCTTTTAAAATGAAAAAAATTAATTCTTATGCTTCAAAAAATAGGTGTAAACAATTAAAAAATGCTATTTTTGTTCCCCTTAGTCCAAACGAACTTTTTGTTATGCATAGAAGCTCTTTACTAAACAGAAAATAATAATTTATTCACTAGCCGATCAGACTTTGAAGCAGGTATTCCTTTTTCTTTGTTTTTAATGATTCGCATTCTTTTGTCCATCAATACGTTGAAAGAGTAGAAACAAGAAAAACGAAGAAAGTAAGAATGTGCTTGTATCACGATCACCAACAATATGTGAGTACAATCCCCACCCCTTCTCTTTAATTTTGTTTAGTAGTATTAGCAAAAAAAGAACACAACTGAAACCATATTTACATTTTACCAATGTGAAGCAAATTACATACGAAAAAATACCAGTATGTACCTTCCTAAGCAGTATGACAGTATCGAATTGAATTGAGTGTTTGACAGACTTGGTTTTTGACTTGGGAATTCGATGGAAACACTTTTCAAAAATCATGGATCAATTTGTACATTCGCAAATAAATACAATATAAACAAGAAATTTTAAATGTGCTAATAGATCTTCTAAATGTTCGTGTATTTTTAAACATCAAACAGTTGTTTCTGCAGCAACTGAAATTGTACCATAAAAGAAAGTGGGTATAGTTTTAGTTGTTTTACAAACCATGTTTTAAACTATTTCTCAATAATTTTTCTCTTTTTCAGATCAATGAAACTGGAAAACAACTGAATGCTTCACTTAAAATAAAACGCTGAGTCAAACAAAATACTAATAAAGTTCTTAGGCTTTGACTGAACGAAGCGCCAGTAATTGTTATAATTTTCTATTAATTGGCATCTTAATTCAAATTAAAAATTAATAAATAATAGGAATATGGTTTTATTTTTACTTAGTCCGAATTTAAATAAAAAATAAATAAAAAAGAGGAATATGTATTTTTACTTCTTCCGAAAATTCTTAAAACAGGCCTGACATTATTTTTTAGTTTTTGAATTACACATAAGGTATGTATATCACCATTAACAAAATCAAATGTTATAAGAGCCGATCCTTAAATATTATTTATTTGAAATGTGCTCCAAATAAACCCCTACATGTAGGCACATAATTCAAGCACAATTCTCGAATGCACAGAATATCAAAAGAGCAAATAATTTTTGTACGAAATAATTCTGTTAATCACCAGGCGATCATGCTAGCAAAGTAGTTAAACTTTTGCTCTCTCGCTTTTTCTTTATTTTTTTCTTTATTCTTTTCCCCACAATCGAAGTTTAGTTGTCAAAACAAAACTCGTAAAAATTCCGGTACATTTCGATACATACAAAGAGAATTAGGGGAGTAATTTTTCACACACAAGCCCATCCAGAATAACTCCGCCTTTTTGGAACGTTACATTTTTTTGTTAGTATGTAGTTTTTCAAATAATTTTATGAGAAAGTATGAGTGTGGGTGTAAATTTTTAGCGAAGCTGAATAAAAAGGAAAGAACTGCTTGTTCTTCCTGATCGCCTGGTAGTTCAAAGAGAATTTTATATGCAAATTTGAACATCTGAAATTGGGAGGCGTATTTTTCTTAATGAAACTTCCCTTCTATCGATTCTGATCCCCTGGTGCATGACCGAAAACTTCGTATACAATTATCGATTTTGTAGGGTTTTTGAAGATGCAAATCATGCAATGCAATATGAAAGCATCATAATTCTCTGTTTACCTTACGATTTTCTTTAAGCTTTTGTTTCCGATTTCAACAAAAAAACGTAGTTTTTGTATTTTTAACTTGTTTAATAAAATAAATAAATATTTTTATAAATATTGACAAAAACAATGTTTAGGAATTTCCTGTTAATTTTTGTTACTTATGTGCATATTTCTATTCATATGGATTATTGGTTTTCGTCTGCTAGAAAGGAAAGCTCAAAATTATACTTTTCCTATAAAGAGCGTGAATTTAGCTTTGTTATGGAATATACATATTTTATTGATGATATCTCATAGTGACAGCTTTTCTTCTTCTTTTTCTGATTATTTCCCGGAATTAGCTCCAGATTTTATTTTTTCAAAATGCGCCTATAAATTATGTACATATATAAAATTCTGGCTTTTTCACAGAGAGTGCCGAAAATATTTTTCCATTGACATGAACATCAAGTGAAACAAATAATAATCCTTTATTATATTGTTTAATTTTTATTATTATCTATTTAATTTGTCTTCAATGTATTTAAAAATTTTAAGAAGCATTTAGTTCTAATTTTTGTAAGTTGTTTTAAATCTTAGAAGAAATATTTTTATTTTATCGGCAAACTTTGCTAAACATTGTTTGAATATTAAATATTTCTACTACACTTTTTTATTTAAAAAAAAAATCTTGTATTTTAAAATAACATTTACGAAGTAAATTTTCACTGAAATTAAAATTATAATATCAATTAAATTTTCAATATTAAATCAAAGAAGCAATATTTTATGTGTTTAAATACTAGCAGAATTCAAGATTTGTATTCATTGTTTTCAACTTTATTACTTAATAAGTCTTCTTTTTCCAGCTCTCACATTGAACCAATTTTTAAGATAGAGAATTTTCTGTAGACTACGCCAATTGAAAATAAATTTATAATTTGTTGAAAACTAAACTTTTTATTGTAATAAAAATATAAAATACTGGGAATATAATATATCAAAAAGAATGGTTTGTGTATATGAACGAATTAATCGAAAGCAGTTTTTAATTTGTTTCTCCGGTCTAAATTTGACCTGAGCTAGCTAAGTGAATTTAGCCTCTACTTCAGGGATACCTCATACCAGAAACCAAAACTTATCCCAAGAAAAATGTAACACTGGTAATAGAAGAAAAATGGTTTTTACCTTTCCTATTCCCGTTTAGGTTTTTGACCAAAAATAAAACAAAAAGGCTTTGCTAACTAGAATATTTGAGACTAACTTCAGAAAGTTTGAGACACATAATTATCTGAACTTTGAAAAAAAAAAATTCTTAAAATTCAAATTAAAAACGCAATGTGTTCACGGTCGTTTCGTTAACCTTTTGAAATTAGTAGCTTGAAATTAATTTACTTTAAAGGCTTCCTAATAGTAAGCCAGTACTTTTCGATTTTATCATTGTTTCTTTAACATTGTCACTACTGGCTTTTCATGAGTGTGATCACCTGACATTGTATCAAAAACACCGAGGGGACATTTAAATACTTTAATCCGCTATTATTAATTGAAAAACGAAAGGAAATGTGTTATTTTTCTAACTTCTAGCTGTCAAGATTATGTAGTCAATTTTTTGTTTACAATTTTGTGTTTAGTTTGTGTTAAGAAGGTTCAAAATTCAATTTTTGAAATAAAAAGAAATAACTTTAATAGCGTAACAAAAGAGAATTACATTTATCCGTTTATTATTAGTTTTTGAATGAAATAATTTATTATTATAAGATATTATATAAGATATAAATAAAATGTTCTTTTTTTTTTTTCATTAGTGCGATTTTGCAAAGGAATGAAATAATTGTTTACTTTCTAAATACTAGTGTTTCATTCTTCAAATTTCTTTGCACTTATTGTTTTCTGAGAAATGTCTACCTTTTGTTAAAAAATATTTAGTAGGTACTACTTTTGACGTCAACACAGCCTCCTTTTGACAATTCCATCATGAACAAAGAATTTACACTAGAAAATTAATGTGATTTTTTATGTTTTACTTTCAATGTTTTTTTTTTAAATTTTGTTTTACTTTTTGGACAAAAGGAAAAACATCGACAAAGATAAATGTAGTTTTCCTTGAAAGTTTATTGGTTGAACTTAAATCACCTTAAGTCCAAGAGGAAATGTCTATCAAAGTGAATTTCTTCTTCCCACAAAATTAAGTTAGGGAGTGACTTCGTAAAACATGTGATTCATTTTTTTTTTTAACTTGAAATAAGTTTAGTCAGGCAGCAAAGTCATGCCACGTCACAACAAAAACTTCCCAAGAAATAATTTGTTTGTGGAAAGAAATCTTGAAAATTTTGTACTTAATATAAAAACCTGTTCAAAGTTAGAACTCAAGGGCAAACCGACGGATTTAATAAAATTCGATAGAATTTGAAAAGTCGTTCATCGTGCAATTTGCAAATGGAATATCAAGATTTTAGTTTTCCATTTTGGTAAATTTGATAGCGCAAGTCGATTTAGTTTAAAATGTGTTTATACTGAATCCTCAATCCCAACACATAAAATGCGCCCGGCCATTCTACAGAAATCTGGTTATATGTGATATACCAGATGATCATAATGACAAAGAAGAAATGGACGTCACTGGTGTTGAAACATAAGAACAACTAAATAAAAGAAGAGCGATGAAGAAAAAGAAAGTTTAATACATTTTTTTGACGAAATGCGAAATAAAACATTACAATAAAATATATCTTCTTCGTCAGCATGATCGCCTGGTGCATAAAATAGAATTTTTCCGAGTTGCCTGGCCGTGCGTTGGAATCAAAAAGAAGATATGCGAAATGGGAAATGAGAAAGCAATGTTAATTTATTGAAAAATATTTTTAAAAAATTGCAAACAGTATGGTCAAAATTTACTTGGCTACCTTAAGCATGGCAAGAATTTTATGAGTTAAAAATGTTTTGGCGCATTTTAAAACGTAAACATTCAATTCTTATATATCAAAAAATAGGTGTAAACAGTTAAAAAGTGCTTTTTTTTATTCATCTAAGTCCAAACGAATTTTTTTGATTTGAAAAAACTCTCCTTACTGAAATCGAAAATAATAATTGATTCACTAGGCGATCAGGCTTTGAAGCAGGTGTTCTTTTTTCTTTGTTTTCAATGACTCGCATTATATTGTTCATAAATACGTTGAAAGAAAGTAAGAATGTGCTTGTATTACGATCACCAACAAAATGTTTGTACAATGCACAGGCACACCCCTTCTCTTCAATTTTGTTCAATAGTGTAAACAGAAAAAATCAAAAATTAAACCATATTTACATATTACCAATGTAAAGCAAAAATAAATACGAAAAATACCAGTATGTACCTTCCTTAGCAGTATGATAGCCTGGTATATCGAATTGAATTAAGTGGTTGGTTTTGTGACTAAGGTTTGTTTTCAAAAATCATGGATCAATTTGGACATTCACAAATAAATAATATAATACAAGCAATTTTAAATGTGCTAAATAATAGATCTTCTGAATGTTCGTGGAGTCTTAAACATCAAACAGTTGCTCAGAAAAAATTGAAGTTAATGAAGAAAAGGAATATGGTTTTAATATTACTTCGCCCGAAAATTCATCAAACTGGATCACGCATGCGGTATACCTCCATCAACAAAATTAAATACTATTAGAGATCGATCCTTAAATATTAACTATTTAAAATGTGCTTCAAGTAATGCCCTTTGCACATGAGTCGAACAAAATTCTTCCGTGCACAGAAGTGCCATTTTTGTAGAAAATATTTCTGTTATTCCCCAGGCGATCATGCTAGGATAGTAGGTAAACTTTTGCTCCCTCGCTTTTTATTTAGTTTTTTCTTTCTTCTTTTGCCCACAATCGAATTTAAGTCCTCAAAACAAAACTCATACAAATTCCGGTACATTCCGATACATACAAAGACAATTAGCAGAGTGCTTTTTCACACACAAGCCTATCCAAAATAACTCCGCCCTTTTGTAACGTTACATTTTTTAATTAGTGTATAGTTTGTCAAATACTTTTATGAGAGAGTAGGAGTGTGGGTTAAATTTTTAGTGAAGCTTAATAAAAAGTAAATGAAAAATATTATGTTAAGGGGAACTGCTTGTTCTACCTGATCGCCTGGTGGTTCAGAGAGAATTCTATATCCAAATTTGTATGACAACAGACATCTGAAATTGGCAGCCGTCTTTTTGTGAGCGACAACCTTGCCTACTATCGATTTTGATCTCCTAGTACATGAGAGAAAACTTCGTATACAATATTTTGTAAGGTTTTTGAAGACAATTAAGGGTCGGTAATTATTAACTGCAAGGCTTCATTATTCTCTGCTTACCTTGATTTGTATTTTGTGTTTGTTTAATAAAATTGTTTAATCTTAATTTTTAAACAGCCTTTAATAGGTAAATATTTGTATAAATATTGACAAAAACAAATTTTAGGAATTTTCTATCAATCTTTATTAATGTACATATTTCTATGCATATGATTAGTGTTTTCGTCTGCAAGAAGGGAATGTTCAACACTATTCTTTTCATATTGTAGGGAAATTACACATTTTAGTGGTGATATCTCGTCGTATCCGCTTTTCTTGCTTTTTTCATTTCTTTTTATTTTTGACCTGAAAACTCGGCATAAAAAATTATTCCTTTATTAATGGAAAATGCCAAAATATTAAATATATTTTGCATTGAAATCAACTGAAGAGACGTAATTTAGACATTATCTTCTGGTGTTAGAGTTAATGCTTATGTTTACGTTTTTTAAGTGAAAGAAATACTCCTTTAATTTAAATTTATAGTTTTGTTTTATTTTGTTTATTAAATATTTTTTTCGTCTTCAACGCAATTGTTTTAAATCAAAAATTATGCTAAATACTTTCATTTTATCGGCTATACAGTGAATCTATATAAATACAAAACTTTTTGTTTAAATATTTGTATTCATTTTTTTTTAATAAAAATAGTGGTTTTATAAATAATGTAGATAAATGTTTTAAATTAAAATAAGTAAATGAACAAAACAAAAACTTTTCCAGAAGTCAATTTTCTCTGAAATTAAAATTATTAAATTTATGTACAATATAAAATCAAACAAGCAATACCTTGTGCATTTGAAAAGTAATAGAACTTTTTAATTTGTTGTCCAATATATACACATACATCTGTTTGTTTTTTTGCTTTAATTTTAAATTGAAATTTGTTTTTAAAACATGCAAAAATACAATTTCATTTATATTGCAATCTATGCTTTCACTTTGAACTTACAATTCTCATTGAAAAACTATTACGAATTCGATTAAATTAAACGTTTTAAAAAATCCTTTTGTGTAAAAAGGCGTTTTGATGGGTCTTAAAATATTAAATCAACGTACGAAACAAATAATGCATTGTTCAAAATATGAATTGATCAACTCTTATCATATACATACAGTCATATATTATTTCGTTATTTAGTCTCACAGTGAACCAATTTTAAAAAATAAGGGGTTAAAAGAAAGAGAATTGTTAATTATGTGAATTGTATTTTTAACTTGAGAACTATATGGCAAATATTACATTCGTTAAAAATTTCGAACTCGAAATATTAATGTCAAACATAACAATACAATGGTAGAGAAGGGGGTAACCCGATTTCAAAAAAAAATATTTTTGTATTGGTCCCTCATATTATTATTTTGTTTTTAAGTTTTCTCAAGAACTAATGAAACAATTTCAATTTTGTTTTTATTTCAATTTGTTTACTTAAAAAAAAAATTTCGTCGGAATTTTACTTCGTGCACCGCTAATATTTTTAAGATTTGAAAATGTCTTCATGCATTTTAAAATGCTATAAAATATTAATTATTTAAAATGTGCTTCAAGTAATACCCTAAGTATGCACATAAGTCAAATAAAATTCTCAAATGGAGAAATCAAATGGAGGAAATATTTTTGTTATTCACCAGGCGATCATGCTAGGAAAGTAGGTAAACTTTTGCTCTTTGCTTTTTATTTATTTTCATTTCTTCTTTTTATTTATTTATTTTTCTTTCTGCTCTTTTTTTATTCTTCTATTCCTACAATTGAAGTTAGGCTCCCCCCATTTACGGTGTTGCATCTGTGTATAATAGAAACTATTATAGAGATGTGTTAAAATTCTGATACTTTTGCCTAGTGATGGAAAAAGTCTTAATAATTCGTTACTTTTTCACACAGTAATCGTTACTTTTAAATATGAATTATTAATGGAGAAAACGTTTTGCGGACAAAATGGCAACCATCAACTGGTGTTGGTGTCTAGTTAAATATTGATCGTGCGCTGATTAATTTACATATTTGCTTGTCTATACAAAAATTCATAAAACGAATTGATGTTTTGCTCTCTGCTTTCATTTTTTGTTCGTGTCAAAACAAAACTCGTAAGAATTGCGGTTAATTTCAATACATACAAAGAGAATTGGGGGAGTGCACACAGTCCATCCAAAATGACTCCACCTTTTTGTAACGTTAACATTTTTATTAGTATGTAGTCTTTCCAAACTTTTATGAAAGCGTCTGAGTGTGGGTGTTAAGTTTTAGTGAAGTTAAATAAAAAGGAAATGAAAAATATTATGTGCTGCTTATTCTACCTGATCGCCTGGTAGTTCAGAGAGAATTTTATATGTAAAATTCTATGAAAAGGGATTAGGAGATATATATCCCAACACATCTGAAATTAGTAGCTGTCTTTTTCTGAATGAAAAAGTTACCTACTGGCGATTTTGATCGCATGAGTGAAAAGTTCGTAAACCACTAATCGATTTTATGGGATGTTTGCAAAGCTTCATTATTCTCTGTTTACCTCACGATTTTCTTTAAGCTTTTTTCCGAGTTCAACAAACAAACGAAGTTTTTGTATTTTGTATTTGTGTGATAACATTTTTTAATCTTATTTCTTAAACTGCCTTAAATAGAATCATTTTTATATAAATATTGACAAAAACAAATTTTAGGAATTTTCTATCAAACATTATTATTACATACATTTTTCTATTCATACGATTTTGGAAATGGTCATTATTGTTCTACCTTTTCACTTCGTAAAGTGCGTAAGGCTAGTGAATTAAGCTTTGTTGAGATAAATTCAGAATGTATTGATGATATCTTGTCATGTCTGCTTTTCTAACTGGGAGTAATGTCTAGTAAATATTAATGCAATTTTGTTTACTGATCCTGGAAATTGCTTCCAGTTTTCTATTTTGAAAATCGTCAGAAAACTCTGCATACATTTTTTGTGTTAATTTTTCCAGGTAGTTCGTTTTTATTCTATCGGAAAATAATTTTACACAATAAATCTTTATAAATAAAAAACTTTTTGTTTAAATATTTAAAATGTTTTATTTTTATTAAAAAAGAATTAAAAATAGTATTTTTATAAACGATGCAGATTAATTTATCTTCAATTACATTAAATTGAAATAAATAAATGAACAAACCAAAACAAATTTCTAAAAATAAATTTTCTCTGAAATGAAAATTATTAAATCAATTAAAATATAAAATTAAACGAGCAATATTTTATGTATTTGAAAAATAATAGAATCATTTTTCCCATTGTTTTAAACTTTTGGTATTGTTTGTCCAATATAGTAAATTGAATATAGACACGTTTTTGTGTAAGCTTGTATATATTAATATTCCTTGGAACCTTGTATTTTTTATTTAATTTAGATTTTGTAAAAAGGCGCTTTGGTAAGCCTTTTTAAAGGGTGGTTTTTTAGAAGTAAGTTATTATTTTAAAGAACACCTTCTAGCATTACAATTAAAATATGATTTTTTGCGTATAGCCGCCACGGCTGGCTTCAACGTCTAATCTGGAAGACCAATTTTCTATGATGTCACCAACATTTGTGGTGGAAATGCGGCAATACCGCAGTGAATGTTGTCCTCCAAGTGGTCAATCGTTTCGGGCTTATCAGCGTAGACTAGCTGTATCACATATCCCCAAAATTAGTCAAGCGGCCTAAAATCGAACAATCTTGGAGGGAAATGCACGGATTCGTAACTTTAAACTATGCCGCTACAAAACATTTTCTTCAAGAAATCAATTGTGGATCGAGCTATGGGACATCAGAATTGACTGTAACGGTCAGCCCATCATCGTTTTTAAAGAAGTAAGGACCATTTGTTATTGTTCTACCAAACCTCTAAAAAAGACACCTGATATTAAAATAACATGTGGCAAAATAATGCATTATTCAAAACATGAACTAATGTAAGCTTATTAATTTAAACCGTTAAATTTCATTAACAAAATCTTGAGTTAAAAGAGTTTAAATATGTGAACGTATAAATCGAACAATAAATCGTCGTTAACCGTCTACAAGGAGCTTGAAATTAATGAACTTTAAAGGCCTTCTGACCCTTTTCGGTTTAACCATTTTTTCTTTAAGATTGTAAATACTGGGCTTTTCTCGAGTATGACACAGATTTATAAAAACTTATTTTGAATTTTAATTTGTAGACCACAAGAAATCTTTTTAATTTTAACTTGAAATTTGATTTGTCAAATTGAAAAAATTAACATTTCTCGACGTTTCAAGGTCACTAGAATCTAAATCAAAGGTTCTTATGTCCGTGCGTTCGGGATGATCCCTTTTTTCGTCAGTCATATCTTAAGAACCGGCAGAGATATCGATTTCAAATAAATTTTCTTTTAACAACCATAACATCAAAAGATATACACTAGACTGCTGTACGGAGACTTTTTGGACTAAGTGTAGGTACGTAGAAAGGACTTTAAAACAAAAAAATCTAAACAAATTTTACAAAAAATTGATAACAAGTAATTTTAGACTTGAAGGTTTTGACTTCAAAATAACTTCTATGAAAATACTTTTGTTAACATGAATTAATTAAAATAATCATTTTTTTAAAGGAAACGAAACTTTTAAAAAATGCTATTAAAAATCGGTTTTCGACTAAAATATTTTGGGAACCAAATCAGATATTGAAATCAAACTCATGTGCAAAATATTCTTGTTAAGTTTTAGCTACTTTTTTTAGAAAAATCCACTTGACAACCAGTATTACTATAAAAATAAGTAAATACTGGTTAAAAATGGTTTACGTACAAGTATCTTGTTATTAAAGGGTTTACCATTTTGAGGTTTCAAAAGTATAGGGCTGGAATTCGACATCTGTTAAACTAAGTTGTTTAACCAATTTTTTTTCAGTGGAAAGTCAGATATTTACGAAAATGGATCGCACAACACATACAAATTGTTAAAACCTTCTACAAAAATGGTAATTTTGCTACAGCCACATATAGTGCTTTGAGACTAATCAAGCAATTGTCAAAATTGTGAAGAAATTTTAAGAGACTGAATGTGTCGATTCCTCGTCGTTCTCAGGAATTAGGACTGTCTTATGGCACATTATGGCATATTTTGCATTTGGATCTTGACACAACAACTGTTTCCAGCTGACCATGCACAACGTCGTAGATATGTCGAATGAGTGCTTAAACAACTCTTTAACTTTAACTCTTGAGCACTTAAAAACGAACAAATGTCAAGTTATGGCAGAGATACCGCCAAATATGTGTCAAAAAGTGGTCGAAAATGGTTATTTAAATGATGTAATGTCAACGTTCTAACTTTATAATAAAAAAGAATGATCATGAAAAAAAAAATATTTTATGTGTTTAATTAACGTTTACTTTTTAAACCGCAAAATGGATAAACCTGTATTAATTTGTTAAACTTTAAGAAGCCTTGTTTTTATTATTCACATACAAAATTTAAATCGTTTTATCAATGTCAGTTAGTTCACACTTTTACTCTTACCCCCTCTCAAATTAAAATCTTGCATACGACTCTGGTTTCCAAACTTTCAGAGAAAACGATGATTGATAACCTTATTTCAGCTGACTAAGTGGAAAATTCACAAAATCTATAATACCCTTGAAAAACAAGAAACACTAAAAAAAAAAAAAAAAGATTATTTCATCCCAATTTCCACAACTATTCGCTCAACAAAGAAAAACTTATACCGAATCAATATTTGATATTCTTCATGTTGGAAAATTTCTGGTAGTGAAACTTTGTATCAGACTTGAACCCAAAATAAAAAAAAAAGCGGGAAACTCACTCCAAAATGTTATATGGGGAAATAAAAGAAACTTTTTAATTACCACAAACTTATGCATTACAAGTGCAACTTCAAGTTGCACTTGACAAACAAAAAAAAAAATCTAACAAAACCTCAGAAAACTGCTTTTAAGTCCTTCAAAATAAAAAAGTATGAAAAAATAAAAAAAATAAAAGAGTTGCCTCAGGCAAACAGAAAGTTTGTGTTTTTTTTTATTCTCATGCAAAGAAATGAACTTTTCTCTAGAACACCACCACCATACCGGTTTTGACCAGCCCCTGCCTCGTTTTCAGTACTTGAAATTGCAATACATAGCAAGAATATCATTTTTGATGAAAATGCATTTTCTCGAGAATTTTTTATTGATCGAATTATATTCAAATCGACGAAACGAAAAATATATTAAAAAATCTTCTATAAGAGTAGTGGGGTAGGTGGGTAAAATAGAATTTCAAAAAGTTCAATACTGCTTCATCATATCATATCGTCGTCGTCGTGCGTTGTGGGTTTGTTATAGGTATAGCTTAGAATTTATATTTATTTTTTTCGGGATGAAATTTGTATTTCGATTTGAAAATAAAATTGGTTTATAGTGAAATTTTTCAATGATTAAATCATGAGATTTAGATGTATACCATAGCAAAGCATTAAATCAAGATAGGATATAAATTTAATTTTGACATTTCTTCTTCTTCTTCTCGTTGAAGGATATACGTATAAGACCTTAGGTTATGAAGCATGGGTTATTGATTTTAAGATGTTCAACTTTAAATCAGGGAGAAGCTTAAGGGCTTAAAGTTAACATTTTGTAGTTAAGTTTTGTTAAACATAAATAGGATTAGATTGTATAGAGGATTAAGAAGAGGCATCTATATTTTTCTTATAATTGTCTTAATAAATTACACTTTTGTAATCAAATTAGAAGAATTACGAAGTATTAGCTCTTTTAGTTTGACAGCTGTCAAAAAGCTGAATGTCATCCAACTTGTTAGATGTTTGTTTATACACACCCACCCTACAATAATTGTAATAGATGATTAAGAGTTGGTTGATTGTATAATAAATAACATTTTTTGGATGAAACTAAAAGGACCAGCATAGCTGTCAAAAAACTGAATGTTATTGCATTGGTGGTGTATTGGTTTATCCACATGGTATTGAGTTGGTAAATTGTAAAAGATTTAAATTCTGGAATAAAATTAATAGAACAATGAAATGTTACCTTTGTTTTGCTTGGACATCTGTCAAAAAACTAGATATCATTGAAGTATTAGTTTGTTTGTTTATTATAATTATTGTAGTAGAAGCTGAAATGAGAGTTAACTACTGAAGAATATTGCACATTATTTGGAAGATTGTTAGTGAATAGACAAGCTTATTTATTGAAATTCTAAGCTATAAGTAAAGTGTATACCATAAATATGTATGTATGTATTCCTTCAAAATTTGGCTACCCGAGTTCAACTTCAATTTGTCAATTTAGAAAAAAAGACAAATAAAGAAATGATTAAACGATTTCAGTGAATAAACTACCGTTCAATCATTAGTAAACAACTACAATCGAATGTATGAAACTTACAACACTGTTAAAACATCAGCCTCGTTAGGTTATAGTTATCATAAAGTTCCATTTGAAACAGGTAAGAAACTAAATTTAAGAAAACTAAAATGAAACAATTTGACTGCTTCTTGGTTTCTGTCTGTATGGTGGTTTTATGGGTTTTATTATCCTTATAGAATATTGAAAGTTCCGTACGGATTGCTTGCAAAAAGAGTCAAAACATCGCCTTAATATTCTCTTCCTTTCTACTTCTAAATGGAAAAGACGAAACAAAAATAATTGAACGATAAGAATTTTGAAATACAGACTTTCGACATTAAGTTTTTGTAATACCATATTGTGACCCATACAGTATTTTGATCCAACAGTTCAGTTCAGAGGAGGCAGGGAATATTCAATAAAAAAAAATTAACCACTCCATTTAAGTCAATTAAGATAATATCTAAGATTTCAAGATTATTGCATTTAAATACATACCCAACTTATTTGTACTTGCGACATATAGGAACTATGATCGATAAGTATTACATTACACATTTCGAACTCGAACTTTTAATCAAACATGACATTACGATGGAAGAGAAGTCGAAAAAAAGAGAAGTCCGTCCGTCTGTCTGTATGTTCTTGCCCCTACAGCCAAAACCATTGGGTCGATTGGGTTCAATCTTGGAAATTCAGGGGCCCTTCTCTGTAATGCGTTTCGAAAGCAAATGTTTTTGAAAAAGAATATTTTGTACTCTCTTTTTCTAATACGGATAAGAAATCTAGTACTTACGGAATGACAAATCCGCATTCGGATTTTTCGTACCTTGCAATGCGTTTCCGAATGTCATTAGCGTTCGAAAACGCAAATTTTGTTTCTACACCGAGAGAGGTAACGGATTGCAATTCGAAGGTCGTTTTTAAAGTACACAAAAGGAAAATTGTGTTAAGTTGTGTGAAATGGATAAAATGTAAGTAAGGAAATAATAATTTTATCCAAAATTTAAGCAAATAAATTTCATTACAGGGAATCATCAGCGAAAAATGTGCATACCAAACAATAGCAATTTTAAATTATGGTGGAATTCATATGTGCTCATCCCTCGTCTTTTTTGTGATTTGTTTTTTTTTTTTTAATTTTGCTTTGACACATCTCATGAGAAATACTCCGAGAGTCGGCAAATCTATTCTATAAATAGAAAAAGTACTAGATGATTGTTTTGTTCTTTTAGAACATTTTACAGAGTACGAATTCATAAACGAATCGAATATCATATTCGAATCTGATTGGCTTTCGAAACGCATTACAGAGTAGGGCCCCAGGTTTCAAGCAAGTTCGAGTTAGACTTTTTTTCAGTAGTACAAATTTCTTGGTCAAAAATAAAAAATTCGATTTTTTCAAAAACGAACCGATAGTTTTTTTTTTTAATTTTTGTCTTAATTTGCCTGCTATAATTTTTGTATTGCTCCATAAGGGTGCAACGATAGAACCGTTATTTTGTTTTTAAGTTTTTTCAAGAACTAATTAACCGATTTCAATACACTTTTTCAGCAGAAGCTCATATACTGTCTTAATAATAGTTGATGATCAAACATTTCCAACTTTTTTTTTTTGATTTAAAAACAAAATACCTACTCAAAATATTTTTGAACTCTAATTGAAAAATTTTATGTATACAAAATTATTTTAAAAAATCCTTTTGAGAAATCAAATGGCATTTAAATTTTTGGAATCAAAATTATTTAGCAGGTACTTTTTTAAATATTAAAATACAGGTATTATTTTTAACAGTCTCTTTGAGTATATGAGCAAGTTCGTTCGTACCAGTCGTGCATTTTATTTTTGTATATTGTGAGAGGGCTTAAGGGGTTATCAATACCCTTATAATGATCATACACAGTGCAAGTAATTTTGAAAAGAGGATTAGAAGGGAGCTATGGATGCACATTGGTTTTGAATGTCAGCACATTGGAATAAGCAGGAAATAGTTGTTATACAAAAATCGATGTACTTAACAGTGCGTCTGAAATTAAACTCAAAGGTAAACTGTTTGAAAATAGCGATAACACAATAATAGGTATGCGCCCTTGCAGCAGTGTTTAAGAGCAGCAAATGCCTCAGTTAGAAAAACAATCGCCTATTATATTTAGAGCTTTCTTTTCAGTTCCATCCAAAAGACTTAAGTCGTACGTTACTAGGGCACCATCACAAATAATTGAGAATTATACTCGAGTTTCAACCGAATAAAAGCTTTATAAATTATATTTATAATAGTCAGACAATAGATCATTTTCAAAAATAAGGATGAGTGGCGGAGACAAAACAGAGCCCTGAGGCACACCGGCATTTTTGTTTGTGGACATCATATTTAAACCCGTCCAATACTACTTGAATTGACCTAAAGGTCATTTCTCACCTAACAAGGAAGAGATTCTTCAACACCAAATGCTCGTATTTTCGAGAAGAGAGCTTGGACAAACTCTATCCAATACCTTTGAAATATCAAGTGCAATAATCTTACTTTCTCCAAAACAATGTAAAGATTTATTCCACTGCTCGGTGAAATAAATCATGAGATTACCACCTACGAAAAACATGCTGCCGGCCATTTAAAAGCTTTCATTTTCAAAATACTTTTTTAGCTGAAAATTGATCAGCGTGTCTATGACCTTAGAAAGAAAGGGACGTAAGTGCATTTTGACGATAGTTAGAGGATGAGGAGAATTCTCCTTTTATATGCACAGCCTGTACAAGTGTTGATTTCCATCCAATCGGAAAGAAACCTGTAGACCAGGATAGATGGAAAAGCTTACGCAGTGGTTTTGCCAGCGTTGAAAAACATCTCTTCAGAAAAAAGCACGAATACTACCTTAGCCAGTACCCGTGGCATGATGGTAAGTGCGTTGGACTATCAACAAAATAATTCCGGATAAACAGTTCGGGTTCAAGGCAGGTCATGACACAATTCATGCTGCGTCTAAACTCGTTTCTGATATCCAATGGAATAAAACAAAACAACAATGCACATGTGCTGTTCTGGTTGATTTGGAAAAGGCCTTTGACACCGTATGGTTAGAGGGTCTTTACCTAAAACTGAGCAGGCTTGGCATAAGCAAGCCATTGTTGTATATACTTTATGATATGCTTAACGGTAGAAAGTTTGTTGTCAAAAGTGGCAATGTAACTTCTACCACAACATTCTTAATTAAAAATGGTCTTCAACAGGGAGCGGTGAATTCGCCGATTCTCTTCAGCATTTACACCAGCGATCTGACAGGTAGTCTTACAAAGGCAATTGCGTACGCCGACGATCTTATTGCGTACAGAACGGCCCGAAAGGTTGAGGTTATTAGAATTCTCTTGCAGCGTGATTTCGACAAGATTCAGCGATATTGCGACGACTGGAAACTGAAAATAAATGTCCAGAAGTCGGAGACAATTCTGTTCCGGACTCCGTTGGCTAGGGCCACGAGGGATACGTGCAAGAATTGGCGCAAGATGGTCATCGTTGATCTTCACGGGCAGCCATTAGCGAGCAAAAGTGTAGTGAAGTACCTCGGTATCTGGTTAGATCAGTATTTATATTTCGACAGACATATAAATGCTGCTCTGACCAGGGCCAGAGGAGCCTTCGCTCTGACGAAACGGCTGTTTTTTAGCAGTCGGCTTGACCCCAGAGTGAAGGTAATTTGCTACATGGCCCTCATACGGCCCATGATCGTTTATGGTTCTCCTGTGTGGTTCAACGTTGCCCCTTCCCAGATGGAGAAGTTTCGGGTGTTCGAGCGGCAGTGTTTACGACGCTGTACCGGCTTATACAGAACAGCCGAATTTTCTTACGTGCATTATTATTCCAACGAGGTCCTATACAACGGGGCTCGAATCAACAGAATTGACAATTTCGTGATAAAACTCGTTCGAGGTCACATTGCAAGAGCTATGTCTTCGACCAACAATTTAATTTTCGGGGCGTTCTATCCGAACGACGAGTATTTTGAGAGTGCACGCTTGAGCGGCTTCATTCCACCATAGGCATTCCTCTTTTTAGATAGATGCTGTCTGATACAGGATAGATTGGCAGTTCCGCTAATCTACCACGTCAGACGACGAACCGTGGATAGGCGACTCCTGTACAATCGGGACGTCATGGCACAAGGCGGAGCAGAGCTCCTTCGGTTCAGTAGGGCTGTGTCAGAACGGGACCGAATTGATAGGGTGAAGCAGGAGAACCAGTTTTGGTGGCTTCAATCGGCACTTGATAGTGGGTAGTCGGGATGGGGTTTAAAGCCTTGGCCGGCTTACATACTTGTTTTATAGTTTTAGGGTTTAGTTTTAAGTAGAATAGGCATGGTGGCACAAAAAAAATACAAAATACAAAAAAAAAAAATAAAAAAAAAAAAATTAGAAAAAAAAATGGAATAAAAAAAAAAAAAAAAAAAGACAACAAAATATGAAAAACAAAAAACGTTAGATAATTAGATTTGCTGCTGTGGTTGTTCTAGTTTTAAGTAGTTTATAGGTAGAATAGGTAGTTTTAGTTAGCTTTAAGTTTTATATTAAGGACCTTATTTTAAGTAGTTTTTAAGTTAAAATAAAAAAGGATATTGATATTAGTTTTTTTTTAATTTTCTAATGAATACAAAAATAAATAAAATGGAATTGAAGCTAAATAGATCTTAGGGCCGAAAGGCATTAGCATTAAGTACTCGTATTATTGTTTAACTTAGAGCGTCCGTATGGGACCAGTAAGTTAGTTGTAAGTTATGGTTAATTAGGCTAGTTTTATGAATTTGTGTCTAGCTTTAAGATAGATCTAAGATTGAATTAATAAAAAAATGAATTTACAAAAAAAAAAAGTGCGTTGGACTATCATGCCAGAGGTCTTGGGTTCGATCCCTGCCTATGCCATCTAAAGTTTTTTTTTCACGGGTACTGCCTCTTGCGAGGAACTGACAAATCCTCCAAGAGTAACTGTTGTCATGAAAAGTGCTTTCTCAAATTAGCCCTTCGGATTCGGCATATAAACTGTAGGTCCCTTCCATCTCTGACAACATTACTCGCACACAGGAATGGTTGAGAGTTATAAGTCACTAGGCCCTAGTTCTCAATGGACTGTTGCGCCACCCGATTTATTTATTTATTTACTACCTACGCCAGCGGATTTGAGAATGTTGAGATCTTAGTACTCTAGCAACTGTACGAGTGCAAAAGAAGATTCATCAAATAGAATCGTTTACGCTTTTAGGTACAAGTTGAGTTACGTCACTCATTGGCAGCATCGAATTAACAGCAAACTGTGCTACAAGCAAATTGTATTTATCAATCGAGCTTACAAAAGGAGTGTCTTCGGAGGCAATGGTGACGTAATGTGCAATACATTTTTTACAAATGACCAGACATTTTGACTACCTTTGGGACAAAGTAGTATTTTTTGCTGTAATATGTGATGCGTTACAGGACCTTCTTGCTTCCTTAAATTTGTAGCGATTTTTCTCAGTGTAAATCCGGAAACTTACTTTTACGATCCGAATAACCTCTTCACAGCTCGAATCAAACCTTGAGTTTTTTTTGGTTGTGACATTTTTGTGCTTATTGTGTCCCACTTTATTAGTTTAATTTTAACTCCCTTAAAATTGTCCCTTTTATTGTTAATCCATTTGATTTCATAAAATGTTATAGCAAGTGGACTGTGAAGTATTTCATTAAATAACAACACTTTATACAACCTAATTTATTCAGACCTTTATTATCAAACACTCTAAAAATTGTTTGTTCTTTCATGAAATAACCTAAAAACCAATTTCCATTTATTTGAGTTTGATATTTCTTAAAACATCAGCATAAGCATCACCTTCCACTTGAAAGCTAATTGAACAACAACCAAAACCACTTCTTCTCTCTATGTTATAGGTATAGGTACTACAAGTCTAGGAACTCTCGTATAGAAAAACACTTTTTAAGAATACCTATAGACTTTCGTCTTCGTCGTCGTCGTCGTGCGTCGTCATCTGCTTCCATCTAATAAATTTTTGCTCTTTTATGTATTAAACTTTCCTATCAAAAAGCAAGAAATGATACAATTTGTTCTATTTCACCAAGTTTTGTACGACCACCATATAACCATAGCACCATCGCTCCAGTCTTCATGTCTAGCTTAACCCTTCGCATTTTTACTGCGTTAAAAACCTTTTGGTAGGTACAGACTACAGACACAAACTATATATACGTAGACACAGATACCTCTTTGCTCTTAAGAAAAGGAGACGACTTAAATTTGAAAATGTTTTCCGAAAACATAGGGTAGGACTTATTTTTGCCTCCATCTTTCCAGTTGGATGCCTTTTTTTTTGGGCGAAAAGCACTCAACTTCTTTAGCATACAATATCCCACTTCTGAAATGTAATACTCGCACACTTTTAAGAAGCATTTGTTTCTAAAATATTACTTTTTGTTTTTAAAAAAGAAGAAACAAAAATGAAGGAAAAGATAAATGATAAATACACACTCAAAAAGTCACAAGTGTATCTATATACGAGTACTTGTACATTTCTGATACTCGTGCAATATACACAATCACAAAAAAGATAAAAGTGTCAAGATTTTTCAGCACTTGAGATATTAAGGTAGTCACAGAAAGGCTAAACTCTAACTCTTCACTTCATTGAAAATATAAGTTCAATATATGTTGGTACAATGTACAAAGGTTCGTCTATATAGGTACTCACAACTTTTTAACCTAAAGGAAAAAAGGACTGGAAATAAATCCAGGTTGAAAAATTAATGCCGACATCGTGCTTAACTCGGAACTCCATAACACCTGCGAACTGTTCTTGTTGGACGAGTTGTGTTGGCCGTATACTTTCCCTCTTTAAAACCTGGTTCCTTTCTGTAAATGGGAGGGTGTGGTGGTAGAGAGGGATATAAGAATACAAAATAAGAAAAATGCTTTTGACAGCTTTTCAATCTTTCATCAAGAAGAAGAAGAGTAGAATCCTGAATTTTTTGTACTCTTCCACTCTAATAGTTTTATTTTTTCATCTTTACTTTTGAAAACCTTGTTGCGCGAAAGATTGGCGAGGAGTACAAAAAAGATATGACAGCTTATTGTTGATGGGCTATATTTATATTGCAATCAATTCACTTACAAATGGAGCGAAAGGAGAGAGACCTTTTGCAAAAGGTCGTCAGGATATATGATTCCTTTCTTTGTGTATAGGTACACAATAAAAAGGGGTGCAAATGGTATATGGCGGCAATAGCATAGACGCTTTTAGCCAGAAGCAATGTTGATGCTGATGCTACTTGGGAGTTAATACAATGTAAAGGGTGTTTTTTTTTTGGTACATACATTTAAGACGGCAACACTATTTTAACTGGTGGCCATTTTGTAAAACTGTCAAGTGATTTATTTTTAGTTTAGTTAGACATTTTAACATGAATAGACTGACGCGACGGCGACGCCTGAATGAGGCATTCAAAATTTGGTGAATGGGCCAAAAATAAGATTTTACCTTACGGATCAGTGAATTGGCTTCCAAGTGCAATTTAGCGCCACCGCTGGATTATATTCTGTGAGAAAATATGAAGTCGCTAGTTTACACCGATAACACCGATTAACCACTTGGGGACAACATTCGTAGCATTATTGCCGATAGTCGGCTACCGCAGTGCTGAAAAAAGTCATAGAAATTTTTACCTAGAAATGAGACTACGCCCGAATCACCTATGGACGTAATATACCACAAATTATATTTAAATACTTTGACATGAGGTAAAAAGGTCTTGAGTCCAAAAATTGCATTTTAGACTTTTGATTTGGTGTCTTTTAATACCAAATAATTGAGTATAGAACAGAATTTGCTAAATATCGTACAAATTTAGTCTTTAGACAATAAGACAGAAAAATTCATATATGTTTTGATATTAACGTCTTAAGTTCAATGAGTCTGTTCGACCAGTTTCTGACTTTAGACCGTTTTGCCTAACGTCAAGGAACAAGGTTATCTTTCGATTAACTTTAATATCAATTTATCTTTGTTTTATTCCATTTTAAAGTTATACACCTCTAAAAAAACACCCTTTACATATATTCGTCTATACTTTATATGAAAATGACAGCAAAGGAATCTGAAGTAAAGTAGAGAAGCACTCGTGAGGAAGCAATCGTTGATAAATTGCTTTGCTTATTCTCGTATACACGGTACCTATGGGTTAGATATACCCTTTATGAATTTTCCATAAAAAGAAAATTGAACAAAATTTATTCTAAAAATGAAATTTTATTGGCTATTTATGAAAGTGTTTTCTATAGAATAGAAAAAAAAAGTCTTTGTTTGTCTCGATGGGATTATATGGATGTAATATATAGGGTTATATGGGGGGCTTTCCATGAGTTTAGTTCTTGTAGTTCATTGAGATTTTATGACAACAATTTCTGTTGTTCCCATAAAAATGAATGTACTCAAACATGATAATAGAATCTGGCTCAATATATTGATCACAAATCAAAGTTTTGGATCTAAGTTTGATTTGGTTCTTATGAAAACATTCAAGCTTCTTTTTAAATTTCAAATTAGGCTTGTTTTAAAGTACCTATTACATTTGTTCTAGCCCTACTTTGCCTTTTCAATTAAAAAGAAATCTAAATCAAACAATTTTTATCTAAGAATTTAATTAATTTTCACTTTATTTTAAGGTTCTTAAACCAAGCCAGGTTACACTATCCAATTTCAAAAGCGTTGCAAAAAACTAGACAAGTTTTTTCAAAGTCTGAAATACTGCGTTGCGATTCTCCAGAATATGGTACTTCGTTCAAATAGAATTGGTCAGTCAATATTGTTCATTTGGAGTGCTAAATACCGATTTGAATGGAAGCGTACAATTCATTCGTTATAGTGTTTTTACTTCGTCCAAGTTTATCGCGGGTCTTAAAATGTATTTAACTTAAAACGTTTTGAAAACTTTCCCGACCACAAAACAATTTTGTAATTTTATAAAAACTTTTGAGAATCGCCGGAGGCAACTTCTACGGTCAAAACTAGTCACCCAAGGTCGGTGATAACTCCTGAAAACGTCGAAATATTTCATTCCACGCCGCTCGCTGTGTTGTCAACCCCTGGCAGATCGGTACGTAACAACTTCACCGTTTTGAACATTTTTCAATCATAGTTTTTTCGACCCTCTTTCCAACCTAAGCGTATACCAATCACACGGACTTAGTTTTTAAAAGACGGGTGGCGAGCGGCGCATGACGCAATTACGCATACTTGTGGTGATGCCTTGACACCTACTACGGCGGAAGTTTCGAGAAAGATTAATTTCATGAAATTGTGACTTCTTCTGTCTGTGAGACATCAACCAAAAAAGACAAAGTCTACGCCGACAAAAAATAAAGTCAATGCAAAGTTTTATAGATTGAACTTTATTTCCTTTTTTTATTCAACTTTCAAGCCTTTAAAGTTTCTTATGACAACGCGTTTAAATTTAGGGAATATAATCTGGCCCACCCTGTAACTTTGTTCCATACAAATTACAGACATTTTTACAAACAAATAACCATACATTTTTCGTAGGGATGCTGGATCGTCCTGATCTCATTAGCTTAAGAATACTAAATTATTTTAAATACAAGCATAACTTAATATTTATATATTTGTTAAGTAACTTTATATTATGCATATACTTTATACAAACACATTTGAAAGTACATATTCAAAATTTTTGTATAAGGACGAGAAAAATCGTCTTGATTTTTGTTCGAAATGTCGATTTTTATTATTTATAATTCATGAATCAAAAGATCGTATTTTCCGAATTAATGGAAAAGAGGCTATGAAAATAAATTAAGGGTTAAGAGTTTTGAAGTTTGCACGACTATTGATTTTTTAATTTGTCTCATCAAGATTTTCAAAATCATACTTAATTCGAAACCAAATAAATAATCACATACTTGGTAGACAAATTTCTGAGTATTGATCAGTCTGCTTTCAGATCTAGGCACAGTTGTGAAACGGTAACTATAAGAATTATGTATGATATAGAAGGATTGAGTTCGATAGAAACAACTAATTTATGTTGTAAACTGTGCCGAATCTAATTCCTTGCGTTTTATTTAAACCGGTATTCCACAAGGATCCATCGAAGTACCCTTATTATTTTAATTTTTGTTAAAATGTTGTATGTGTTTTGCATTTCTAAGGACTGTGTTTTCAAATAACTAAGATCTACAGGAAATTGTATGCTGTTCAGCATATAATAAACATAATCTTAACACCTTCACAAAAAGTATATAGTTTTTTCAATACACAAAATACTTTCTATCACACTATCTTCAAAAACAATACAATTTCTAGATACTGTAAAGAGCTTTGGGGCTCACTTGAATTCCAAACTGACTGGAACGCTAATCGTTTCAGCTAAATTTACATCTCAAGCCATAATGATGAGACTTGCAAGAACCTTGTTGATTAAAATAACACTCGTCGACATAATTACGTTTTTTCTGTCCTATAAAAAAAAAACAATGCCTTATTTAATGATTAAGATGTCCTTAATTCGAATATCGCCTTTAAATTTTTCTATCACATCAGGTTTTTACAATATAAATCTTCAAAAATGCAAAACACAACCAAAAACGGGCTTTTTAAGACAAAGTTTTTTTTTTTAAATAATTTACAGGCACTCAAGGGGTTATTAGTGCCCTTTATAATATGTTTGTATTTAAACACAGTGCGAGCGTTAGGAAAATAGGGAAAGATTTAAGAGGAGATACCGGTGCACATTGGTCTCAAAGTTCTGAACATAAAAATGGGAGGGAAAAACAGAATTGGCCAAAGCATTCCACATTCTCGATATGCGATTTAAGAAAGAATCTCTATACTTGACAGTTCGCCCGAAATTGAGCTCAAGAGTAAACTGATGAGCATTCCTGGAAGTGCGAGTATTACAGCTGAATCGTTTAAGGGGTGGAATACAACTGGATAATTCGACAGAACATTGCCTGTACAAATATCGATAAAACAATGAAATGCATGAAACATTGCGGCGGTGTTCTAGCGGTGTCAATGTTTCGATTATAGTTCTATCGCCCATCATTTTTAAAGCCCTTTTTTGAATTCCATCCAAGAGATTTAAATTTGTGGTACCTGCCCAGATATGCGAATTTTATTCAAGCTTTGGACGGATGAAGGCTTTGTAAATTACAGCCAGATTAGAAGGGGTGAAAAATTTCTTGCTCCGTCAGAGAAATCCTAAGCACCTGGCAGCATTTTTGGCAATGTCAAATATGTGATCATTCCATAAAAGGTGATCTGTTATACACATACCGAGTACTGACAATTGATTAGTTTCCTGGATGCAAGTGCCACTCATAGATAGCGGCATCGGGGCTGGGCTTAGCTTTAACGACAGGAGACAGCATTGAGTTTTCGAAGCATTAAATTCTACAAGGTTTTTGATTCACCATTGAACAATGCTGTCAAGATCAGAATTCAATGAGCTTATCATATGCTGCCGTTGAAGTTCCACATCCGAAGGACAAGGATGTGAATCTAGAAACGAATCTGAAAAGCTGAGGGTACTTTCATGCGTCGGCAAAACAGTTTAATGGACTAGAAGTGGCAGACAAAAGATCAATTATGAATATAAGGAAGAGAGTCGGAGACAAAACGGAGCCCTGGGGGACACCAGCATTTATTTTATGAATTTCAGATTTGAAACCATCCAATAATACAACTTGTATTTAACGGTTCGAAAGGTAGTTTCTAATCCAAAGAAGAAGACATTCATCAATACCAAAAGCACGCATTTTCGCTAAGAGAGCTTGCTGCACAAACTCTATCAAATGCCTTTGAACTCGCCTTTTTTAGGGACAGGCTGAACAAATGCTATTTCCATTCACTCGGAAAGAGACCTGTAGAGTAGGGAAGATGGAAAAGTTTACGCAGTGGTTTTGCCAGCGTTGAAGGACACCTCTTCAGAACAATAGGGGGGATACTATCCGGACCAGCGGATTTGTTATGTCAAGGTCTTTCAGTACTATTACAACTGCACGAGTGCTAAAGAAGATTCGTCCCATAGAATCGTTTACGCTCTCAAGAACAGGAGGACTCATGACACTTTCGTAGCGTCGAATTAACAGTAAACTGTGCTGCAAGCAAATTGGCTTTATCAATCGAGCTTACATAGGGAGTGATTGTGGACGAGCGTTTTTTACAAATGACCAGACATTTTTACTACCTTTGGGACATTGTAGTATTTTTTGCCTTAATTTCTGATCATGCACAAATTTGGTTCGTCGAATATGACCATACAGGTCTTTCTAGCTTTTTGAACTTATTCCGGTTTTCCTCAGTCAAGTTGACTTTATAACAACGGAAACTTACATCTCTGAGCCTAATAACCTCTTTACAGCTCTAATCAAACCATGAGTTTTCTTTGGGTTTGATAGATTTCAGCCTATTCGGGATAAAATTTCTCAATCCACAAAGAATTAGATTTGTAACCATATCTGCGCTGGGATCTACGTCACTATCGAGGAAGCATAGTGCCTAGTTAAAGTTCCTAAAGAATTCGTTGAGGCCGTCCCAGTTGGCTTTCTCATATTCCCAAATGGTTCTCATAGGATTTTTTTCTTTACAACTCAAAATATCTCTTAACAATAAATTATATGATGATTGAACATTGAAAAAGAAAAATTTTAATGCCAGGAGGAAAAACCTTGCCGACCAGTGACTTTATTATAGTGCTGCAGTCAACCTTTTTCTAAATTTCTACAAAGAAGTTGCAATTGGTATGTAACACAATTTTTTAATAATATTGTTCTGATCATTTGTCTATGTTTACAAAAAAAATTAGGAATATCATTTAAAGAGCTTTTGAACTTAAGAATTTGTAACATGTAACATGTGATAAAAATAAAGAATTATTGTACCCTCTAAAAGATAAACTTTGCTACGTAACGTAAAGTTTTGCGCTATTTTCCAAGTAAACATGGTTCTCAAATTTAATAAATTATAACATAATTTAAAAAGGGTATTGAAATTTTTCAATTCGAAAATAATTTTTTCTCAAAGAAATCTCAAAAACATTTTACTTAAAGTATTGGCCACACATTTTGCCCATCTTTCAGGCAAACCATTGATACCATTCCAAAAATAAATGTCTATTTCGAGACAAAATATTTTACGAGTAATTTTTCGACTTCTTTAAAATTGGGGAGTGTTCCATCGATGGGAAAATCTGATAGTTTGGAGTGCATGGCTGGCGCGATAATGTTTCTCAATTAAGGATTTCAATGTGCTCTTTACAGGTATGAGACGTTGTGTTGTCATGTTAGGATAATAATTCCATGTCTTCAATCCCCTCCCGGTCAATTTTTGATTAACACATGATTCAAATTTATAATTGGTTGTTGGTAACGATAAGCAGTCACCGACTAACCAGGTTTCAATAACTTGAAGTACACAAATGCGATTTACTTGGAATAAAACTCAAAACTAAGGTAAACAACTATGACGCTATTATTTTATGAAAATTAAAGTTGTTTATTTTTGAAGGAAAATGTCAAAAGAAAAATATGATATAGGAATGTATACATATTACTAGAGACATCTATTGATAAACCGTCAAATTTCAACAAACACCCCTTTTATTTTGAGTTTGCTTTGCCGAAAAACAAAATTGCACTTTCGACTTCTGTAATTAAATTAAGGCTTTAAGTTCATATAATAAGAATTATTTAAATTTGTTTATACAAAAATTAATAATCAGATAAAAAGTTGCAAAAAACATGTTTTTGAGCCTCCCTTAATGTATGATTCAGTTGTTTTAATAACAATACATTTTAAAAGTTATTCAATTTGAAAAATGCATACAAAAACATGCTATTGTATAATTTTTTCAAACAAATACTATCATCTAAAAAGTAAAGTCTGAGAGGTTAAGCAAAATGACAAAATTTAAAGCTTTTGAATAAAAGCTTTTCATCAAACATTTCTAAAACTTTTTTCTTAACTTACAAAATCATTAATATAATAAAACTATTATTTTGACCTCGACCGGAGCGGAGGTTGGTTTGAGTTGTTTATTGTTACATCTTCCCAATAGTTTAATATGGTTCACTTCTGTATAGGTGTTATAGATAAATATGTTGAAAAACAAATTCCTAAGCGTACATTTGTACAAAAATTCTACTGATTCTTATCTTTTTTACAACTTCAATTAAAGTTTTTGCAAAATATGAAACTTTTTAAGTTTTTTCCCAACAAACAAACGAATAAATTGATAGACACAGAATTATTGTTTCAAAGTTCACTTCTCCCAAAATCGCTGACTCACCATAATTTCACTTCAATTAACCCTCATATTTAAGAAAAAAGATCAAAAAATCCACAAAACTTTTCTTTTATATTTTTCATTTTTCTTCAAAAAAAAAAAAAAAAAAAAAACATAATGATAAAAGTTAGAAGACAACAACATCATAATAATTATCACTGTTGTTTCGGTTGAAGAACTGCAGAGTGCGAGAAGACTGAACGTATTATAAATACTAGCCAAGCCATTCTTCTATAGAATATACCACGAGTGAAATTCCTCAGAGTTTCGGAAACAATTCCAAAAGTTCTTCCGGTGAGCCAGCAATATGACGCTTATAATGCTGGTAGTGATGGCATAGGGACAGAGCCATGAATAAGCAAAAGGAGTTGAAATTTTTAGCACTTTTCGCAACTACCTTACCTTCGGGAAAGAAATTCTTTATGTTTTTTTGGCTCGTCATTACCATCATTTTTGTAGGAGGTGAATCAGCTTGTATAAAAGACCTACCCACAGATTTATGTTAAACATGAAAACGTCTACAAGGCAGTTTTCAACATACAACAAAAAGAAAAGATGGAACATTTAAAGTTTACCAACGATTTTCTGTATAAACTTGGGTCAACATTACCAAGCCATATATTCGAATGATGTAAGTTTATACCATGATGAAGGTCTTAATACTTACATTTGTATATTTGAACCAACAGGGTTACAGATTCAATCTTTTTTCGACTAAACATAGACACATTAAATACCTATACAACAATGATGACAATAACGACGATGATGATGATGACGATAAGGGCGCTTAGATGAACGGTTGATGGGGGCAGAAACAACGAGGACGACGAAAAACCGAAGGCCGGTAAAGAGCGTTAGGAACGAAGTAACGGTGACTCTTTGTGTATATGTATTGAGATAATGTTTTCATTTTGTAAATGGTGATTTCATTACGATACAAAATTTCCTTTAGAATTTTTATTTAGCTCTCAAGACAGAGAGAGAGAGAGGGAAATAGATATAAAGAGGGAGAAAGAAAATGAAAGGGAAAGATTATGTCATTTAATAAATGGCAAAAATAAGAAGCTTTAAAATACATTAAAACATTTTCAGAAAACAATGAAATTAGGGCTGAAAATTTGAATAAAATTAAATGTGAACACTGTGGCGTATACGTACTATTTTTAAGAATATAATTTTAGTCGTAGAAAAACATTGATAATAGTTATTAGTTCTATTAATTCTAATTAATTTAAAATACAAATTTCATTTTCAATTTAAAAAAATTACGGCTAATCAGTGAGATTTATCGCTGAGTTACACAAATAAATCTCATGTGCAAATGATTTTTATATCCAAAATTATAGATACAAACCAAAAATCGGGTTAAGAAGAAAATAATTTTGATGCGAAATAAAGGCTTTACCAATATGGACTTTACAAGTTTTCTTTTAAATAAATCACAAACTATTCGAGATATTTCAAAAACACGTAGATATAATCGGCTTGAAGTACAATTAAAACATTTATGAAAAGAACTCGACTACGTTGATATGGCCAGCGCAAGCACGTTTGCAGCGGTCAGATTCGTTGGACCCAATTTTCGACGACTAAGCCATGATGACAAATTTTCTAATTCAAATTGTTGAACCTTGAGAAGTATGTTTTTATTTTAAAACAAGTTTAAAACATTTATTTTACTCGCTAACTTTGGAAAATGCAGCCAAACAACAGGCACGCAAAGCGGATCTGCATAGAAGGACGAGAGCTGCTCACGAGCTCTATGGGCAGATGAAAAGAGAGGAACACCGACTTCTCAGAAGGAAAAAGAGAGAGCATGAGAAGCGTGCGCCGTGCGGTCGAAGATGTTGAGAGGTTCAAAAGCAGAAATGAAGTTCGAAAGTTTTATGAGCAGGTGAAACGAAATTCACAAGTACATAAACCTCGAACCGAAGGCTGCAAACACGAAAGTGGAAACATCATAGTGCAACCACAGTCAATGCTGATGATATGGAACCTCTGCAGACGATGGACAAAATTCCGCTGTCAGGCAGGATGATCTATTCAATATAGATGATGAAAACCAACAATCCCGCCTTTCCGACTTAGGCGAAGTAAAGATTGCTGAACAGATGGCTGAATACCGAGCAGCTGGAGATAATTTGGTTTAGAGCATGCACCATCCAATGTAGCCCGATGAATGAAACCTCAGTATTTTTTCCCGATACTGAAAAGGGAGACGCTTTTAACTGCACCAATTATAGAGGAATCAGTCTAATTAACATCGTTTGCAAAATCTTCTCTGCCGTAATATGTGAACGTCTAAAGCCAATCGTCAACAACCTGAAAAATCCACAGTCGTCCAAATATCCACATTACGACAGATCCTGGAAAAAACCCAAGAACATCAAAACGACACCCACCATTTCTTCATCGATTTCAAGGCCACATATGCCTTATGTAAAGAGCCATGTCTAGTTTTAGCATCCCTGTCAAATTCGTCTGTTTGTACAGGATAACCATGTAAAATTCGCTACATAAAGGTTGAAAACAGCTTAAAAGAACCTTTCGATGTCAAAAAATTCTTTATACAAGTTAATGCGCTGTCATGTCTTTACCATCGTTCTTGAAAGAATTGTGCAGAGCTCTCACGTCAAGACTAGACTTTGACTATCTTTCAAAAGTCTGTTCAATTCGTAGCATATGCTGATGATATTGACATATTTAGAAGAACTCAGCGTGATGTCAATGGGACTTATGTGAGTATTGAGGCAGAGGCGGAAAAAATGGGTTTAACGGTTAATGAGAGCAAAACAAAGTACATGCTGTCATCAAGAAAGGACCTACAACACCGACGACGCCTTGGTCAAAACGTCAAAATTGACATACGTAACTTTGAGGTAGTTAAGGCTCCGCTTTGAACACAGAAAACAACACCAGCGGAGAGATCAAACAAAGAATAACTCTTGCTAACCGCTGTTTCTTTGGGCTAAGAAATCGATTGAGTAGTAAAGCCCTCTCTCAAACGACCAAAGTGTCTTTGTGTAAGACCCTCATCATACCCGTCCTGCTATACGGTACAGAAGCATGGACTATGGCAAAAGCGGATGAAAGCACCTTGGTTCGATTCGAGAGAAAAGTTCTTCGCGTGATCTACGGTCCCGAATATTAGAATCGACGCCCACTGGACAGCCTAGTACAGGAAGACCGAGAAGTTTGTTGGGTTAACCCCTCGTTCACACAGGACTGTATTTTACAAACAAATACAATTAAATCCTCTTATTAATTTCTTAACTGTTTAATATTTGATAGATATTTTTTCGGAAAAAGGTGAACTATTAAGAGATATTTTTAAAAATAAAGAATAAATCTCAACCGATAACCCTTACTCATTGTGTTTTAAAATAAATCTAAAGCCTTAATCGAAATCTTTTAGAAAAAATGTAGTAACTTCCTGAATATAAAGGTTACAAGTCAATTCAGATCTCTGTTCTGAACCTATAGTTGTAAGTATGATGTTCGATGTTAAAGATGTGCTGTGAAATTTCAATTCTAAAGCTCGGAAAGAAGCTATTTTTTAGTGAATCTACAAAGAAACTTTAAATGCTTTTGATTCTCTAAATTCTAATTGTTTTTCTGAGTTTACAATTAAATAAGCTCTGCATTAAAAGCATTATCAATTAAAAAAATACCTGTTAAATGAGAAACAGAAAAATCAGTTCAAAAAGGGATAGAAAATCAAATAAAAAATAAAACACAAAAACCGATCAATATTTCGCTCTATTTAATTTCGTGTTGAAAATTTCTTTTTGTTTTTGTGTTTTTTGTTATTGTGTGGAAATAAATCTTTCAAACGATATCCGAATCCTGTGTTTTTGTTAAACTAGTTAAATGCAGATGTTATACCTTTTCAAAGGATTCCATCAGCAAACAATACCCCTATATTCAAAATACAATACAACACCATGTTCTATCAGAGGAAATTTAGTTGTTGTTTTTTTGTTTAAATCGAAATCACATAGTCGTACAAATAATTCGATCAAAATTGATTGATTTTGGATTTAAATTTGCTCGTTTACAATGATTGGTTGTATTTGGTTTTGGATATATGTACGTCCTATGCATCATTGACAATGTGATACGATGATGGTCAAATCCTAGTTATATATTGTGTCAATATAGCTTTCGATTGTGGGTACAATTAGAATAAAATTTTCGATTCGGGTTATATTTGTTTAAAACTTTTAAATTGCTATCATGATGCGGGCCGGGCGATAACAATGGTATTATTATTTTTATTTTTGTTCACTCCTCATACAGCTTGTCAACAATGTCGAGAGTGATGTTTGAAATAAAAATATAATATCCCACACTCTTGCACTCTTTTTCCTAAGGTTGGAAGTTGTTATATTGACCATTGGTTAGTTTAAATTTTTATTTTTGTTGTTGTTTTTTGGTCATGATAATGATTGACGAATCCTTTTGGACTTTTCCCAAACTGATTTGAATATTTTATAAAAATGTTTTGTTTGTATTGTACAATGTTTTAACATTGAGCTGTATGATTGGAAAAAATGGACAAAAGAAAAATAATTCAACTTTCTGGTCACTTGGGAAAAAAGGGCTTTTTGTCGAAAATTACAAATAAACAAAAGTCGGTAAGGTGGTGTATGTTTGCAATAAATTCTCTTAGGGATACGAATCGTTTCCTTTTTTCAATTTTTGTTTTGTTTTGGGTCAGTCAACATTGCCTTGGGGTTAGTAATTTATTTATAATTGCTCAAAGAAAAATCAATTAAAGTTTTTTTTTTGTTTTTATTTTTATTTGGTATCAATCACGTAAAAAAGTAACTAACTGACGAACAATAGACCAATAACGTGTTCAATAAGCTGGATCCAATGATTTCATAAAAGAAACTTATTATTTGCAAATTGTTAATTTTATTGGTTGTAATAGTTTTAGAAAATAAATATGCCAATGTTTCTGGAGTGAGTAAAAAAAAATGTGGAAAAAGTTACTGTTTTAGAAATCAAACGCTTGTCTTTCAACTAAAAGTTAGATTAGAAAGGCAACTGACGAGAAAAGGTCAACCATTATGTGATTGACCATTTTATTAATAGACAACAACTTCGACATGTTCATCCCAAAAAATCTATTCAGGTGTTCAAATGTTTGAAAACAGAGCTTTTACATGCAGCTTTAGATGAAACTTGAAATGTATACAGGCAGTATTATGCTTGTTTTCTGAGTCTTCAACAGTTTTAAAAAGGTAAAACACCGCATTTTTAACAAAGTTTCTTTAATAGCTTGCATGCTAATATTGGGAAACTCGTAAGGTATCTATCGGAAATTCTCATTAGTAATGAGATGACCTATGAGTCTTTATTTGATATAAAGGGTGATTTTTTAGCTATTATCTTTTTGGCAACACTGGTTTAAAAGCTGACGCAGGTTTCGTTTCACTGTCAAACATCGTCAGTTTGGTCTATAATTTAGCCGTGAATCGCCTTACAAACGAACAACGTTTGCAAATTATTGAATTTCATTATCAAAATGCGTGCTCTGTTAAGAAAGTTCATCGCGCGCTTCTTCCATTTTATGGTCAGTTTAATCGACCCACTGAAGCGGCTATTCGGGCTACTGTGACTAAATTTCGCACCAAATTTACATTGTGGGACATTAAAACACCAACACGCTTACGTAGAGTGCGAAGAAGAAGAAAATATCGCAGCTTTATCGGCCAGTTTTAATGATGGGATGACCATCAATTATCGATTCGTCACCGTTCGCAGCAATTCAGATTCACTTTCTTACCGAAAAAATGTGTTCAGCAACGAAGCTCATTTTTGTCTCAATGAGTACGTAAATAACTAGAATTGTCGATTTTGGAGTGAATATCAGCCAGAAGCATTACAAGAGCTAGTAATGCATCCAGAAAAAGTCACAGTTTGGTGCGGTTTGTGGGCTGGTGGCATCATTGGACCGTACTTCTTCAAAGATGATGCCAATCGTAACGTAACTGTGAATGGTGAGTGCTACCGTGAGATGATATCCAACTTTTTTGGCCCAAAATGCAAGAGCTTGACTTGCATGATATGTGGTTTCAACAAGACGGTGACACATACCACACAGCACGCGCAGCAATGGACTTATTGAGAGGCGAGTTCGGTGAACATTTTATTTCACGTTTGGGACCGGTCAATTGGCCGGCTAGATCGTGCGTTGTAACGCCTTTAGACTATTTTTTGTAGGGCTATGTTAAAGCTCATGATTCAAATAAAGATTTCATGCATTTTTCTGAATTTTATATTTTGTTTTTTTTTTTTGAAAAACTTTCCTATAGCTTTTAAAAAAATACCATTTATAAAGTTTTAAGAAACCTCGAGTTTAATACTTTCATGGTTTGGAAAATACTTTTGAACATACAAATTACAAAGAAAGATAGAGTGTGGTAAGGATTTCCACATTCGCTTAGTACGGCTAAAGAACGAATCTCTGTACTTCACAGCATGCCCGAAGTTAGGGTCAGGGGTAAAATGATGGGCATTTCTAGAAGCACGAGTACGATTAAATTGGAGGAATGCAAATTACTATTTTACTGGAGCATAGACTGTTAAAATAAAGGTAAGAAAAGGTGAGGCAAGAAACTTTACGACAATGTTCAAAAGGCGTGATTGAGTTAATACTGTAATCCTTTTAGAAGCTTATAGTTATGATATATTTAATTTTATAAAAATTAATATTGAAGATGGGGATTATAGTATTAAGGTCAAATCGTCAAAAAAATGACCCATACTAGCAGCAGGGGTATGGTCAATTTTTGTTTGTATAATAAATTGATGAGGGTTTATTTTAAAAAGCGTAACCAAGAATTTGCACTACTGAAAACTTCATAACCGTAGTTACTTTATATTATTTTTATAGCATGACATTTTGTATAACCTTGGTTATTTTATAGCCGAAGGCGTTTTGTATTTTTTAATTAAAGATAAACTTAAGAACTTACAGAATATTGAGTTTTGTTTCAATAATCAAAAAAAAGTGTGTTTCTACCCAAAAAAAAGTGTCTCCGGCCTGAGGAAGAATTGACGCCACTAGGTTTAATTTTATTGTGCTGTCCTACAGTACCATCAATGAATAGCTTGTGCGTACAAATTCAGCCCGATGACTATGTTAGTTTACTTTTGAGAGCACACTTAGCAAGACTCCTCTGTTGTTCTCGTTAAGAAGGGTAAAATTGGAAAATCGTGCTGTTATCAAATACTTATTTTTGAAGGGTCTTACATCAAAACAAACAAGATGGATTCATTGTAAGTTGTCAGCTTAACGTGTGAGAAAGATTTTACACAACCATGTGTACATGGAAAAACTGTGTGCAGGATGGGTTTCACGTTTGCTAACAGTCGCCCAAAAATTGATTTGAAAACCAAAAAAAAAAACATTTTTACAGACAATTTTGCGCTGTATAGACGTAATCCAATTGAATTTTTGAGTCGATTCGTAACTGTTAATGAAACTTGGGTCCATCACTACACTCCTAAAAATAAACAACAGTCTAAACAGTGGGTTGGGCAAGGGGAACCAACTCCAAAGAAAAAAAAATGTATCGGCAAGATTATCTTCAAAAGGTTAAAACTATCGCTGATCAATATAACGCAGTTTTTGCAACATTTAAAGCACACGTTGCAAATTAAACGACCTTATTTAACGAAGAAAAACATTTTTTTTTTCATCACTATAACGCAGTCGATAGTTGCCATTCCTCAATAAAAAACGAAAATTCGAATTTTCTCAAAAACTAACCGATTTATTTCTTATCTTGACTTCTTACAAACAAAATAATAGTAGGACTAAAGAACGAATATCTGCACTTCACAGTATGGCCGAAGTTGGACTCAAGGGGAATGGACATTTCTAGAAGCTCGGATATTGTTAAAAAGGTGGGGTAGACAACTTTACGGAGATGTTCAAGTGACGTAGTAAGGTTTATGATATTATTGTCTATGATCTCTTTAGGGACTCTTCTTTGAATATTGTCCAAGAGGATTAAGTAAGTTTCTGAAGCAACAGTCCAAAAATGGAAGTTAAAAAAAGCTTTTTTTGTCTGATTTGAAGTCTTGTGCGTTATAAGAACAAGAATGAGTTTAAGAACGTTTAACCTTTCTCTTTAAGAAAACAGTTTTTACATAAATGAATCTGCGTTTCTTTTAGGACATGTTTAAGGCTAACAACCAATTAAGACTTTTGGAAAAGTTTATGCAATATTTAAAATGATCAACATTAATATTGAATATCCGGATTATGTTGAGGTGGTAAACCGCGAAAAAAATGACCCCACAAGGGGATGTTTTTTATTTTATAGTAAATTGGGGTCCATTTTAAAAAGCGAAAAAAACTTTAAGAACTTTTTTTTACCAAAGATATTGGTTCCATAGTTAAAATTACCACTGTTCTTTTATAATCAAAGTTATTTTTTTACAAAAGTTATTTTTTACAAAAGCTATTTTTAGCAAAAGTTTAGTCTTTAGTTTATTTAAACCGGCGTTATTTTATATCCACGGTTACTTTTATAATGTTGGCTATAATTATAGCTTTGACAATTTTTATAACCTTGCTTATTTTATAACCAAAGTTGTTTCGCTAGTATTTTTTTTTTAATAAAAATCAAGGTCTTACAGAATTTCGAGTTTTTGCCTGATAATTAAAAAAAGTGTGTTTTAACCAAAAAAAAGTGTTGGGGCGTTTACACTGATTAATACAACAAGTTCGATTTGAATTACCTTTTATTTTTTGGATTGGTCTTCGTCCGAACAGAAGTACCGCACATAAGACTTCGCAAAGCTCGTTTTTATGGCTTATTCGTGGTAATTGATGTCGTTTACATAAATATTAAAATAAAAGAAATCCAAAAAAATTCAAACTCATTGATGAATATAGACAGCAATAAATTGACAACAAAATTGTTAAAAGAATTGGTATTATTAGTCACTGTGAATAGTGAAGTTTTAAATCACGAAAAATCACGGTGTAATACTGGGCGTATACGTACTTTTTTTATTTCACATTAAAAGAATATTATTTTTCAATCGAATTATTACTTATATAGTAAAAATGATTAAATGGAAGAAATTAAAATGTTGTTTGGTAGGCCTCAAGAAAAAAACTTAAAAATCCTTCGGTTGCCCGCAACTTTGAATCTCAATTACCCATGCCAAATTTGAATGCAACCTAAAGATCATAAAGAAAAACCCATCTTTCTTAAACTGGATAAGACTCCCAATTTACAGTTCCTTTAATTCTCATAGGTAACGTGAGTTCTTGGGGTACCTCCAGAAGGTGAAGGTTGTTTTCTTTTTACTTACGGTAATGTCCCCGGTGTTTCCTCTTTTGGTGCATCAGTATATTTCACATTTTCCCCGAATTTGGCCATGGGCCTATTTCACAAAAAACTTTTCATTTTATATATTTACACCTCTAATTTGCAAATCACGTTTCAAAAAACGCAAATTTGCAAAAAGAAAATTATTGAATTGAAAAGTTTTCCTCTTTGCAAAATAAGTGCCACTAAACTCAAATTTGCAAAGTGCAAAGTCTTTTCTGAAAAGTTTTGATATTTTTCAAAGTATTTGTTTCTTCTTGTTTCTCTTTATTAAAAAAACAAACTTTGCAAATTATATTTAGAATTTTAAAAAGCTTTTGTTTAATATGCAAAGAGAAATTTCCAATTGCAAGTAGGAGTTTGTTTTGAAAAGTTGTCGAAAACAAATTAAAAAAACATATAAACCATTTTGAAATTTAGGAAGTAAATAAAGTCTAACAAGACAATGGCCATCTGCTATTGTGTTATTAATTTTGATTAATTTATCAAAGAACATGAATTCTGAATTTTGGGGTTAACTCGTTGATTTGTCTCAATTTAAAAAAAAAAATCAGATTTTGTATAGGTTTTTGCGTTCATCAACATCGAAGCCATCTTTCAACGGAGTTTGACAATTAATAGCAAAAAACGTTTCTTTTGAAAAACTGTTCTAAAATAGTTTATACAAAAATGAATCGTTTTGAAGAATATTTTGAAAACAAAGAAGTTAACAAGTTAGTGACTAAAGAGTAGTGAAACTAAGAATTAACATCGATATCGGAAACGATTTTTCAACAAAAGAGAGTTTTCGATTGATAAAAAGTACCCCCGATTTCGTGTTGTCCAAAATAATAAAAAAAAAACTACAAGTCAATAGCCAAAGGAACATGTGTTTAAGTGCCTTGCAACAAATTTTGTGTAAACTACATTTTTTTTTATAATAAACGCACACTCAAGGGGATAATACTATCCTTATTATGCAGAGCACTAGGAAGAGGAGAGAGGGTTTGATAGGAGATATCGATGCACATTAGTTTTGAATTCCTGAATATTGCAATGACTAGGAAAGACAGAGTTTGGTAAGGCATTCCATATTCGCGTAGTACGGCTAAAGAACGAATAACTGTACTTGACAGTACAACCGAAGTTGAGCTCGAGGGTATACTGATGAGCATTTCTAGAAGCGCGAGTATTACGGTTGAACTATTTAAGGGGAGGAATGCAGCTGGCTATTTCTCTAGAGCATAAAATAACGGTAAAAAAGGGTTAGACAAGAAACCTTACGACGATGTTCAAGCGAAGTAAAAGAACTCATGATGATATTATCACCAATCAATTTAAATGCTCTACATTCAATACTATCCAAACGGCTTAAGTAAGTTGCAGGAGCACCAGCCCAGAGATGGGAGTTATACTCAAGCTTTGGAAGTATGTATATAAGTTCTGTAGATCAGAAGGGGTGAACAATTTCTTGCATCGCCTAAGGAAACCCAAACACCTTGCAGAATTTTTGGCGAACGTCGCGTATGTGATCGTTCCACAAGAGGTGGTTGGTGACACACATACCGAGAATATGGAGAACTTCAGTCTCATTGATGCAAGTGCCATTCATGGATAATGGAAAGGGGGGTATATCTCGCTTTAACGATACAAGACAGCATTGGGTTTTCGAAGCATTAAATTCCACGCGGTTTTTTATTCCCCATTGTACAATGCTGTTTAGATCACAATTTAATGAGCTTATCATATTTTGTCGTTAAAGTTCCACATCCGAAGAAGAGGAAGGATGTGAGTCTGAAAACGAATATGATAAGCTAAGAGTACTATCGTCGAAACAATGTATTGGATTAGAAGTTGCAGACAGGAGATCATCAATAAAAATGAGAAAGAGTGTTGGAGATAGAACACACCAGCATTTGTTTTGTGGTTTTTAGACTTGAACCTATCCAATACTACTTGTATTGAACGATCCGAAAGGTAATTTATTACTAATCCAATGAAGGAGGGATTCATGAAAACCGAAAACACGCATTTTCGATAAGAGAGCTTGATGCCAAACCCTATCAAATGCTTTTGTAATATCAAGTGCAATAATCTTACTTTCTCCAAAACGATGTAAAGATTTGCTCAACTGTTCGGTGAGATGAACCATGAGATCACCAGTGGACCTATTGCTACGAAAGCTGTAGGAAAAAAGGGACGAAAGTCCTTCTTTGGGGATGGGCTGGACAAATGCTATTTTCCATCCGCTCGGAACGAGACCTGAGGAGTAGGACAGGAAAAAGCTTACGCAGTGGTTTTGCCACTTTTGAAGAACACCTCTTCAGAACAATAACAAGAATACCAATACCATCCGGACCAGCGGATTTATATGTGTTTAGATCTCTAAGGACTCTTGCCACAGTACGAGTGCGAAAAAAGATTGGTCCCATAGAATCACTAACTCGCTCAAGTACAGGCGGAGTCATAACACTCATTGGCTTTCTCTAAAGAGCTAACAAAAGGAGTGTCATTGAATTGGATTGGGAATGAAGCCAAATGTTATGGTGTTGCATCTATTCGCGGAGTAATAATCCAAATATTATCATTGATGAATTTCTTTTTAACACCATTTGCTGGTATTCAGAATTGTTCAGAAATAGCCTAGCAATTAATTTTCTTGAGGAGGATTTCTTTATGTAACTGAATGGGTTGACGGTACTTCACCAATTTTATTGAATGCATAATTTGATCTTAATAAACAAAATCTAAGATTTACTTTGCAACTTTTCAAAATACGAATTAATTGCAAAGTTGTATTTTAATTTGGTAAAACACTTTAACTTCTCAATTTTCAAATAAAATTTGAAAAATTGAAAAGTGAAAAGTGTTTTCACTTTGCAAATTTTGTGAAACACATTGAACTTTTACTTTGCAGGATATTATTTTTTTGCAAAGTGAAAAGTATTTGGTGAAATTAGCCCCAGGTGTTTCCTCAAGGGTGTTATTAAACCTTTGTCTGGCATTATTTTCTAGGTCAAGGATATTTAGGTGACTATTCAGATTACAATGAAAAGTGAACAGGCTTATTACTATTCCTTTGTTATTCCTAATTTAGTTCTTGAATGTTGTTGGTTATAGTTCTCAAGTAATGGTTTTTGCCTTCCTCATTTTCTGAAAGTTCTTTCTTTTTTAAACATACTAACATATTTTTACATATCACCATACTTCGAATTCCTTAGAAAATTTTTTTCGATTGATATTGTTCTTATTTTTTAAAAAAGATTAAACTCGAATAAATCAGCGAGACATTGAAAAACAAAAAAAAACATCTATGAAACTTTTTATTTCCAAGTGAGATTTCAAAAATTTATATTCTTCTTCAATTTAAAGAAAAAAAAAAATACAATGAATATCATTGTGTGTAAATGCAACGAAGAATGCAATTTCGATAAAAGTTTTACCCATAAAACACCCATATATTCCATAATATAACTTTGAAATTACTTTAAGGAAAAATAAATAAAAATAAAAATAAGAGAACAAAATTACACTTGAGCTCCTTTTTTGCACAAAGATTGTGTATAGAAAACAACATCATGATAATATTACACCACGTATAGAGACAGATAGGGTAGACATATGCACATAATGTATGCATGACCTTCTTAGTACCTTAGATCCTTTACTTTCTCGTCGTCCTTTTTCTTGTTTTTGTTCCTTTAAGACATTGACACTGACATAAGTGAAATTTTCATGTTAAGCAGCCACACACATAAGATAAGCACAGAAAAAGAAAACATAAAAAAGGATCCTTGTGAACAAAAAAAAAAGAGTCCTTTAGAAGAATATGGAACAAGAAAACACAATTGCAATGTATATTTTTTGCATCTTGCACACAAAAGTTCCGCACACATCCCACATGAAGGATTTTATTTAAAAAAAAATACATATTCGTGCCAGGACCAACCACTGATGTTAGTATAGTGCAAATGTCATCAACGGCATCTCATCATCATTATTCCTGAATCATTGCGACTTGCGACACGAGAGAAGGGATATCCGAGGTGAAAGGCTTAGGAGGATAGAAAGCGAGTAAACAGAATGTTACACTTAAATTATCCTTTTACAGAATTTGCATTGCAGACTGTAGTCCTCTTCGTTGTCGTCGTCGTCGTGGGAGAATCGCATAGTCGCAGTTGCAGTGACAAAAAAAATGTCACCCTCTAGGGGCGCAATTACGTTGAAAGTTTCATGTGCAAGTTGCCGTACTTAAAAAAAGAAATAGTGTCCTTATAACATCCCGCTCTAAAGCCACCAACTAAACCGAAAACTCATTTGCACCATATATACCGTGTTTTTGGTTTGGACCGACATAGACATAGCTACATCCGAGATTCCATATCCACATGATGCCAATTCAGGACAAGAAAAGAAGGCAAAACAAAACTTGCACAAAGAATCTCTCGAATATGAGGAAGGATATGAAGGAGCTAACGTGTATAGGAAAGTATCCTCTGAATGTTTTCTATGACTATGAATGCAATGCAGCAAGTGCTGGATGACTGAACAACACGACGACGCACGACGACGGCTAGAACTGCAATGATGATGGTTATGGTGATGCTGTTGATGAAGGAAGACTATGAGTTCACAGAAGCTGAATGCAGAGGCAAGAACCCCCTATACCCTCGTGTAGTCAATTATAACAATTTTGCATAATTCACTTCCGTTCCGTACTCTGGTGCTTCTGCTACTTCTGCTTGGTTTTGAGCTGCATGCCACCATCATTTTCAGAATGATGCAGAACAAGCCATAGATCCAATCCAAGGAAGCTCGATTTTGAATAGGAATTGCGAAACGCATGAGATAATATCATTAAATGGCACTTTTGTTCAAAAAGCCATTTTTTTTTTGCTTTTTTATTCTGCTTTTCTTTTTTTTTTGCCTGGAAAAATATAATTCAATTCGAAAAAAGCATTAAAAATACACATAAATTAATGCATTGCAGAACATTAATGAGGTCGCCGCATCGAAGGAGAGCAACGTTTTAAATAATATACGAGGCAGGTACTCGTAAATTAAGGCACATAAGTCATAAAAAGCTGTAAAGCTATTTTTTTTGAAGCATTTTGTCAATGATACTCAAATGCAAACGTAGTAAAGTTTTGTATTTAAAGGTTAAATGCCATAGTCATTATTACAGTCTAGAGAGTAAGAAAGGTTAATTAATTAATTTTTTTTCTTCATTTTGGGATTTTTTTTACCTAAGGTAAGTAAGTTTTCGAAATTAACTTTGTTTTCAAATACAAAATTAATGAGGAATTTGTTCTTTGGAAACAAACAAAAAATGAGACAGTATTTGAAAAAAGAGAAGGAACATTTGTGTTGGTAGCACGAAATAAATGTTTACCTAAAGCTTTAATTTGTCTTTTTTTCATAAACAATTCGATTAGTATTAAGGTTTTTTTTAAAGACGTACTTCTCTGTCAAAAGTGCATATAAGAGAATGATTCAAACACAATTTTAAATTATTAACTCTGAAGTATTCGAAATAGGTAATCCTATGTCTAAATGCTTATAAATATACAAAATAATAATAATTAAAATAATTTTAGTTTCCCAATAAGATCAATTCCATTTGAATTTTACACAAAAAAATTATTGATTTTTTGAGAGATGTTTGTTTTAACCATTTATGTGTAATCTCAAAAAACGTGCAAAAACTAGTTTCTGTCATTTTTTCTTTTGATCTTCTGCGAATTCTCTTATGTTAAATCATCACAAACCTTATTACCTTTTCAAATGTAAAACCAAGATTTTTACATTCCCAGGAACTTATTTATCAAGAACCAGCAGAAAGATCTACTTCAACAAATTTTGTTATACAAACAATAACACAGAAAGGTGCCGTAAGGACTTTCCAAAAAAATGAGTGGGTGTTTTTTTTTTGTACTACCGGAATTTAAAAAAAAGTGAACATTTTGGTTGACCCCAAATATTGTGACATAATACTAAATTCCTAAAAATTCGGAAAAAAATCAATTTTATCAATATTTTGTTATAAATGAAAAAAATTTGTTTCACCTCAAGTATTTTACGAACAAAAATGATATAACCTATAGAATAATTCCATATAGAAAGTTTTTTAGATATACACAGAATTTTAAAAACAATCAAAAAAACAAAAAACTTATAAAAATTTTATTTTGACTCAATTACCATGAAAAGAAAGACAGGTATCGATTTCAAACCATTTTCATCTTATACTAAATGTTTTTAATATTTCTGAAAACTGTAAAAAAAATGTTGGAAAATCAAATTGAGAGCTTTTCATAGAATTAAAAATCTTTAAAAAATTACTAAAAAGTACTAACATTGAGTAATGACTTCAATATTTTAATAATAATGAAAGATACTGACTCAATCCTATAGAAAAATAATAGTAACACTTCAGAACATTTTTTCTTACACAAGCCAAAGCTCCCTTATTGATTTAATTTCTCGAAAAAAAAACGATTAAAACTTAAATTTTTCATAGCATACATATATTCACATAACCGTGGTGACCAGCGGGTGCCTAGTACCTCAACTGGAGATTGGGTCCCAACCCCAGTGGAAAGTTGTTGGGGGTAGCAAACGAGAAAGGGGGGAGAGATGTTTCCACTAAGGCACCTCTCCTTTCATCTAGACGGCAGCGGAGGAATTCCCAAGATGGAATCAACAGTGGCACCTACAGTTCCAGTTAGGTTAAACTACTTTGTGGACACCTTATAAGGCTACTACGACATATTCGAAGCCCAGGCCTCTAAGGTGCGGTTATGCCGGTTTTCGCCCTTGGAGTTAAATCAAGGACCAGGTCCTTCAGGTTGAAGGTCGTGCGTCAGGATGACTTCATGACCATATAAAGAAAACCCAGTTGCGAAGCACCAACAAGCCTCGGATACCCACGGATTTACTGTTGACAACCCACGCAAACGATTTAAGGACAGTGAACTTCGGATATGCACGTGGAATGTTAGGACCCTTAATAGACCACGTGCAGCCGAAGAACTAACGGAGGCCCTAGACTGCTATAAAGTAGACATTACCGCTTTCCAGGACATACGATGGGGGGATGGGCCGGGCAAAAAAAGGATAAAAATCTGCGATATTTACTATGGTGACTACTACCGAGAAAACCAACAGCGCTTATTTGGAGCCAGACTAAGGCAACAAGTCTTGAGCTATAGGTGCATCAACAAGCACCTCATGACAATCCGCATTAAGCCTAAATTCGGCAACATTAGCCGTACAATATATCACGAACCAATGACTTGAATTAAATTTTATATTATATATTGTAACGTGATACCAAACAAGTATATTATTGGAAAAAAATCCAATTAACGGTTTTTTTATGCCTAAATACAAACAAAACTGAACAAAATTATTGTCACCTCGAATTTTTTACGAACAAAAAATGATTTTATCTGCAAAACAATTTTATGCAACGAAGAATAACGTTTCTGACATCTGGTACAATTTTGAAAAAACCCCAATTGCAATTTTTTTACAAAAAATAAAACCCTACACAAAACATTACTAAAAGTTGGTAAAAATTGATTTTCGACTTAAACATCTTTTCAAAAATTTGAGATATTAGCTTCACATTAATTTTATCTTATTGAAAATATTGTTTTCAACATTCAGTATGATTTTGAGAAAAATCGAATTGACAGTTTTTGCCAAAAAATAAAAACCTAAAAAAAAACAATACTAAAACTTGGTAAAAATTTATTTTCGACAAAAATATCTTTTGAAAAATTAAAAACATTGGCTTCAAACCTATCTCACAGAAAATATTGTTTTCGACATTCAGTAATTTTTTTTTTAAATCCAACAGTCAGTTTTTTCATAAAAAAATAAAACCTACAAAAAATAGTACGCAAAATTAGTAACAATTAATTTTCGGTTCTCGATATCTTGTGAATAATAGAAGATATTGACTTCAAATTTTTGTTTATATAAGAAATAAAAACTTTTAGGAAATGCTCCTTAAAAAAAATGGTAAAAATTGGATTTCGTTAACAAAAATAAATTTTGAAATCAAAATATTTCATCATATGCAAAATTTTGTTGGTAATTTTTAATTTTTTAGAATAACTCAGCTGACAACTTGCTAACACGAAAACCTACAAACCTTTTAAGTATTAAGTATGACGTCACTATACTTAACTGTCCAAAATAATTTTCAGAAACGAAAAAAAAACATCTAGTAAAATTGACTTTTTTTTACAATTAAAACCATACAAAAACTACATAATTGTAAAAATTAATTGTCGACTCGAAAATTTTGCGAAGAAATAAAGATATTGAATTCCAAGTTATTTCAATTGATACAAAATATTTTTGTTAACTTTTGGTAGAATTGAAAAAAAAAAATAAAATTAACAACTTTTTACAAAAAACATATCCTACCAAAAACACCACTAAATTGGTTAAAGTTCTAAATAACTCGAAAAAAAAGCTTAAGTTTCAACTACACTGGTAATTATGACAGTAAAGTTTGAATCCGACTTCAAAATCAAACCTTCACGTCAGGTTTTTGAGGTGAGTCGCATCTGATAATCTCTTTTTTGATGAGAGATATCAATTTTTAAGAATCCGTTTTATGAATCTAGTTTAAAGAGTCTAGTTTAGGAGTGCCAAAATGTTAAATGTTAATCAGATTGCAAATAGATCTACGAGAATGTTTAAACTAATTTGACTAAAACTTGTTTAGTCTAATGTTTTAGTCTAATCTGGTAGTCCAATTTTCAATGACTTTTGTGGGCATATATTGGCAGTAACGCAGTAAATGTTGTTCCCTAAGTGGTCAGTCGCTTCGGTCTTATTGGCATAGATTAGTGACTTCTCGTATCCCTACAGAAGATAGTCAAGCGTCTGCTTTAAATTGTATGATCTTGAAGCCAATTCACGGGTCCATAACGTAAAACTATGCGGTTTCAATAAATCAATTGAAGCCCGTGTTGTGTCATGTTTCGCCGTCTTGTTGATACCATAGCTCTTGCACATAATGGTTGTTCAATTAATGAACGAAAAGGTCAGTAATCATACCTATGTAGTGGTTTCCATTGACTGTTATGTTCTGGCAAGCATCGTTCTTTAAGAAGAACCGAGCAATTATTGCAACAACCCATATATAAAATATAACACACCAAAAACCAAACAGTCAGTTTTTTGGATGTAACGCTGTCTCGACATAAACTTGAGAATTTTCATCACTCCAAATACGGTTTTGTTTATTGACTTATCTATTCAACCAAAAGTAAGCTTCATAGCTAAGCAAAATTCGTTTATTACGTACGAGGTGTGTTCAAAAAGTACCCGGAATTTTTAAATTCCGCGGGTCTGGATAGTCCGAAGGTCAAAATTATTTTTTTATTGTGTTGGTAAACATGCCCCTAAAGTATGATGCAATTTTCAGCTATATTCACTTTTTACTTTGTCTGTGGTAGTTGCTAAGGTTCGACGTATTTTTATGAGTTCGGCGATTTTTGCTGAAACTGCTGAATTTTTACCAAAAAAACAATCGCATGAACATCGCTCAAGAGCTGTTAAATGACGTCAACGACGATCCAAGTTTGCTTGAAAGGGTCATAACTGGTTATGAAACATGGGTGTATGGTTATGATGTCGAAACCAAAGCACTATCGTCCACCTGGAAGCATCTTACGTCAAGATCGAAAAAAGCACGTCAAGTTCGATCAAATGTGAAGGTTTTGCTTACTGTTTTCTTCGATTATAATGGTATAGTGCATCAAGAGTTCTTACCACAAGGTCGTACGGTTAATAAGGAGTATTACCTTGAAGTTATGCGACGTTTGCGAGAAGCAATCCGAAAAAAACACTCAGATTTATGGAAAAACAGTTCATGGCTTTTGCACCACGATAACGCACCTGCTCACTCGTCGGTGCTTGTTCGTCCTTTTAAGATTGGAAAAAATGCTGACATAAGTGTATTATATCTGGGAGGGACTACTTTGAAGGGGACCACATTGATGTAAACGAATAAATAAATATTTTTTTGAAAAAACGAAAAATCTGTACTTTTTGAACACACCTCGTATTCGAAATATGTAGAACCATGATTTTCAAAATAAATTTTCATAATTTGGAAGCGTACAAACAGGGAGATATTTTCTTTTTAGCAACACGGGTTTTGAAAACTCACGAACACTTCGTTTTTTGTGTCACTGGGATGGTTTTACATCCCGTGTAAGAATTGAAGCCAATCGACCTACCACAATACCGAAGTTTAGGTGAATGGGCACTTGAAAAGTTGGCCTAAACATCCACTTTCTTATCGAAAATTTGTGTTGCGAAATGTCAAAATTGGACTAACCGAAAGCAATTGAGGTGCCAGCCGCGGCCAACAATTGCATGAAATAATCTTTAAACATTTTTTAAAATTTCCTATAGCTCTTAAAAAATCCCTCGTTGTAATCAAAAGACGATTTTCACTTATTAATATTTAATCCTTCAGATTTCCTTTAAACCAAAGGCATACAATACCTGTTCGTGGGCGAAAATACTAAATTTATTGCTTCCACGAACATAAGCGCCACAATACTCGTTGCAAAATTAACCGCCTTAAAATTGTTCCCAAAACTTTAAAAGCGTCTTTCTCGAAACGGTTCTTTCAAAACCTGTGAGGGAAATTTCTCCGAAACAGCTGGACTGACTGGTTTGATATTTACCCACTATGGAAAAATGAAAGCAAACTTTGTTAAAAAAAAGATTTTCTTTTTTAGAAAGCCACGATTTTTTCAAAAATTAAAATTTTGGTTATTCCATCCAACTCAACTTAACTTATCAATTTTTAGCAAACAAAAATTTGTTTTTATATTTATTTCAGATAATTTGGATCAGAGATGAGTAAGATTCTCACCGCCAGATATGTTTTTGTAGAGGTCATCTAGAAGATTTACTACAGGAACAACATAAGCCAATAGTTTTATAAATACATTGGAAAATCATTAAATATATTGGATTTGCTATATGTACATTTATTTATTCTATGTCATTATTTAATAAAACACCTCTTCACAAAAAACACGGTATTCTGACTTACAAGTTGATACAACTCCTTGACTCTCAATATACGACAATACATCGATGGATTTCTTTATTGAAAGTTCATCTTTCCTTAGGGATATTTAAGAAAAATGAAAAGTAAAACCATGAAAAATCTGAACTCAACCAAGTATTCACTTGTTTTCATTCACTTAACATACTTTACATTACATTTTATGTCCAAAATTCATCTTTTTCCATTTATTATTATTCTCGAAAAAAAAAATGAGTATTTCCATTAGAGGACTTTTTGACATAAAACCATTAAGAAAATTAGCATTTTAAGCTCTTGATTTATAAACAGAATGTTCAAACAAAAACCTCTTTGTAAAAAAAAAACGAAAAAAAAAAACGTTTAAAAACTCCATAAAATCTCCAAAATATGTAATATCTTCAATTATTCATCTACGAAAGGAAGAGAAACAAAATCACAAATGTCCGCATAATTAAGCCTCGCCATCATTTAACTTGGTCATTATCTTTTCACTTAAATATTTATATGTAAATAGATTTTTCTTATATTCAACATTAAACAACAACAACAAAGAAAATATTTTACTACTTGAAAAATAAATATATAAAATTACCTCATCGTCGTAATTATCCTGTTCGGGCATTTCTTACACCAAACAAATGTAACGTTGCTAACACTTTGCCGAAAAAAGGAAACAAAATAAATAAAAAGACACGACGGGTGATGAAAAATACACCACACACTGAACTATGAAATGTAAGAAAAAAAAAATAAGAAAAGAAAATCACTTAAGACCCGAATTTAGCAGTTAGACGAGTGACGGCGACGTCTCCTTCTTAAAACTCGAAAACGACGACGACGACGTATAGTGCTCCTTGAAGACCTCTCTTTTTTTTCAGGATGGGAAAGAAGACAGAGGATAGGGCAAGAGTATCCTTCGACTTCTTAGTGTATTCCAACACCTGTGGACGAGGATGATGATGATGATGGAGATGATGGCATCCAACTACCCACCACACAGGACACAAAAACTCCTCGGCTCATAATGTGTGTTCAAGGATGAAATAAAATCCCACTTTCAACTCAACTCAACTTTGTTGCTTGTTCGAGTGTCCTTTTTTCTTAGTTTGCCCGAAGAGACGTATCCTTGTTGCAAAAATGTTCTATTTTTTATTTTTTACTTAAGAATTTATGTGAGAATTTTATTCTTCTTTTTATTTTGATATTTTGTTCGAAAATGAATAAAAACTTTAAGAAAATGATGTCCTTCATGCGAATGTTGGTTGTAGGATATTTTATATTTATATTTATTATTTTATTTTATTATTTTGATGTGACGAAACGTTGGGGTGGGATGATGAGCTTTTTTATTTTTTGGTTTGTTTGAAATTTAAAGACAAAATTCAATTTGCTTGGGCATGAGCATTGAGCATGAGCATATCCTGAAAGTGCATTAAAAATATTTAACATGAGTAAAATCGTTAAACAATATTTTTTTATTTTTTAGTTTCATATATCTCATCACAGAAGGGTTATAAATAAAAGTGTTGTTAGGTGTGAGTGGGGGTGGTTGTAGTGGTGCATCAACTCTGTCTGTCTATGTATATAGGATGGTGTATATTAAAAAGGATGCGAATCTATAGGTATAGCAACCTCATCGTCAACAGGCTTCAGAGACACTTTTATGTGGCATGCAATTTAGTTTGTGATGTGAGTTTGTGTTTGCAAACGGTATGACTGCTGATGCTCTTTGTGAGTTGAGTCTGAGTATAGGTCGTATAGGTTACGCATATCCTCTGACTTTATATCCTGATGTGTGCGAATGTGTGTGCAATAATGCTGAAGTATGTATTTATGTGTTTAGTGCTTTTAGTGGAAGCTAATGGCATGCATATTAGAGGACTCTTTCCACTACTGTGTTGCTTCTCTTTACTTCTACTGCGCTTAACTACAATCATATCATGCTGTGCTGTGTGTCGTTGTGCTTTATTGTGTTTAAAGTGTTAGAAAAGAAAAAAAATATACAACCAAAAAGTGTGTAAAGTGCAAGGATAATGTTTATTTTAAGCTTGTTAGTAAAGTGATATTTTTGACTTTTCGTTTAAGGACTAAAGTTTTTAAAGTGTCTTAAAAAGAAGATGATGATTTATTTTCGACTCTGATTTTCGGTATGAAATTGTATATATAATTTATTTATGTATCTTATATGAAATTTTAATTTTAATTTATTTGAAAACTTTGTCCAAAGATAGATACGAATTTTTGGATGGTTTATGGGGAAAAATGTGGATTTACCATACTTGAAATAAGTAGGTAATTTTAATATACACGATTTGATTTATTGCGTAAAACTTTGGTAACATAAAAAAATATTGGTGTGTATATAGTGGCGCCCAATGTGGGTATATTTAGGTTTTTCCTTGTGTGTAGTCATTTCATTTTCTATGTACGAAAATCTTAAATATTATATTTTATCATAATTTATCAAATAAATTTGTTTGAATATATTTTAGTACTCATGTCGTTCAATTTAACTGGCGCCCAACTTGGGGATTGTTGAGTATTTCTATGTTTTTGCTATATTTTTTGAAAAAAGGCTTAATTGTTATAAATTATTGCTGTTAAAAAACTAAAATATATTTTGTATAATATGTTTTGATATTTATATGACTCTTAACTCTTAAAGCATTACAGCTTACACAAAAATCGGATATTATTTAGAATAAAGGATTAAACTTAAAAAACTCATATGTTTAAAGAAAACAATAAAAAAATTTCAAATTCGTATTTAGGAAAATAAAAGCTAAGTCAAAAAAAACCTTCGAAACACCAACTTTGGGTGCCGTTTTATGTTGTTCTGTATTTGTTGCATCTTGCGCGGCTTATTTTACTTATTTAATCGTCTGCAATAGTTAATTCAAATTTCTCTAAAACTTTACATTTTATTTCCAGGTTCAGCAAACACTTAATACAACGATGTAAGTTTCTTAATTTTTATTTTAAACTGAAAACTTTGTGCATATTGTTTGAGTCTTTACTCTAAATGGATCCTTTTCATCTTACCTTAAGAGAAATTTTCAATAAAAAACAATAAACTATTCATATACTATTTACTAACCTTAAAGCCACCAAATATTATGCCTATATGATTTAGCTAAGAAATTGGGAATTGTATTTAATGCGGGTTTTATGTGGTTTAAAGGACTTGAATAAACTTTTGTTTGGTCGAAAAACAACATTTTTATAACTGGCGCCCAATGTGAGGATTTCTTTTGGATCAAATCAAATCAGGACTCAGTATGTTTTTACTCTCTGTATATTTATCTTCTTTTTAATTAAAAGAAAAGAAAACTTGTGTATTGGTTCCTTTATTAAATAACACCTTATTTACATATTATTGATGGATTTCTTTTAATATTTAAAGATAATTTGAATTAAGCGTTGTAGTACCCTTGGTGTGATGGTTGGTGCGTAGGTTTTGGGCTCAATCCCTGCCTAAGCCTTCTAAACTTTTTTTCACGGGTACTACCTGTTGCGATGAAATGAAAATTATCCAAGAGCAATTCTTGTCATGAAATGTGCTATCTTAAATTAGCCGATTGGATGCGGCATAAAATTGTAGGTCTCCTCCATCCCTGACATGACTCACACACAGAAATGGTTAGTCACTAGGCCTTAGTTTTCAACGGACTGTTGCGCCTGATTTATTGTTTATTAAGTAACGTTATAAGTGCATGTGTTATTACATATTACAAAATGAGTTATTAACTCTTAGTATAAATTATCGTAGTACACGTGGCACGATGGTTAGCGTTAGTGCGTTGGACTGTCATGCCAGAGGTCTTGGGTTCGATCCCTGCCTATGCCATCTAAAGTTTTTTTCACGGGTACTGCCTCTTGCGAGGAATTGACAAATTCTCCAAGAGTAATTCTTGTCATGAAAAGTGCTTTCTCAAATTGGCCGTTCGGATTCGGCTTAAAACTGTAGGTTCCTTCCATCCCTGACAACATTACTCGCACACAGGAATGGTTGAGAGTCGTAAGGCACTAGGCCCTAGTTCTCAACGGACTGTTGCGCCCCCCAATTTATTTATTTATTTATAAATTTCCAAGGATTAAAAGGAAGGTAGTATGTATATTATCAAAATGGTTTCAAACAAAAACAGGAGTAAAACAGGGCTGTCTCCTTAGTCCACTTTTTTTCTCTTAGAGGTATATCTTACACGGAAACTTAAATAAAAGTTCTGAAGTACGTGGATGACTAAGTAATATTGGCTGACAATACGGTCATGATGATAAAAAAAAACTCTAAACATATTGTTGCTTATGGAACTTAAAGCTAAGCATGAGCTTCTTAAAAATCTTTATTTTCCGAAAAGGAACTGGATGGTATACAAGAAATGAGAAATGGTACTAGAGAAACGAAAAATTAGGAAAGGTTACAAACTATAGGTATCTGGGCGCCCAGCAAACCCCAAAATTGCCTTCAAGACTCACTTGGAAGAAAAGCTGAAAGCAGCAGTAAAATTTTCAAAAAAAAATATTGTGCCGAGTTATAAACATAGAATATTTGAAACAATGTTTTGTACAATTATGTGCTATGAAGCACGAATATGGGGAATCTGGCATTTCGAAGAAGTGAAAAAATTCCAAAGATACCTTACCAAACAAATATTCAGACTTTCATACAACACACTAAACTATACTACTACACACAGAGACCGGATTACCAACATTGCTCACATAGACCCTAAACATTCAATTTGATTACGTCAAGAAGGTGATGAACATTTAAAATTGCTTCGCATCTAAAAACCGGCAGCAAACAATGCTTCAATGAACGATCTAGCCTCTGCAGATAACACAATATTAGTGAACTTTTTTTTTTTTTTTTTTTTTGAAATTCATTTTTTTTTTATTCATTTAAACTTAACTCTACTTACATGCTAGACAAAATGGGAAACTAGCCTAATTAATTCTACTTAAATATAACTTACTGACCCTAATCGGGCGCTCTAAGAAATTCATGATTCTTAAAATTAATGCCTTTCGGCCTACGAACTAAGATTGTTTTATTTATTTCAATTTATGTTTTTTTTTTTTAGAAAAGTTTAAAAACTAAAATCATTATCATTTTTTGGGATTTTTACTTACATACTAAAGTCCTTAAAATAAAACTTAAAATTACCTAATCTACCTACAAATTACTTAAAACTAGAACAACCACAGCGGCAAAACAACTATGTCCTTCTATTTGTACTTCCATCGAGGATTTTTATAATATTGTCTGTGATACGTATTTGCATTTTTTTTTTTTTTTGTGTATTTTTGATTTCTTTTTTTTTTTTTTGTATTTTATGAGATTTTGTTTTTTATACTTTTTTTTTTTTTTTTTTTATTTTATTGTGCCACCATTCCTGCTCTACTTAAACCTAAAACTTAAGACTAAAACAAGTATGTAAGCCGGCCAAGGCAAAAATACCATACCCCGGATTACCCATTATCAGTTGCAGTTTGAAGCCACCAAAACTGGTTCTCCTGCTTCACCCTATCAATGCGGTCCTTTTCGGACACAGCCCTACTGAACCGAAGCAGCTCCGCTCCATCACGAGCGAGGATGCCCCGTTCATACAGGAGCCGCCGGTCTACGGTTTTTCGCCTGACGTGGTAGATAAGCGGTACTGCCAATCTATCCTGTATCATGCCGCACTGGTCTAGATGGAGGAATGCCTCTGGTGGTATAAAGCCGCTCAAGCGTGCATTGTCGAAGTAGTTGTCGTTCGGATAGAACGGCCCGAAAACCAAATTGTTGGTCGAAGTCATAGCCCTCGCAATGTGACCCCGAACAAGTTTTATCAATTATTAGTGAACTAAATAATGGACAATGGCTAATACATGAACTCCTTGAAAAAGTTGAGTTCGCCCAATTTTCAAGCTTCTGCGACTTAATCTAAGATAGCCAAAGTGGATTGACGTATAAGCATTTCCAACATCACCTGGAAACTAAGAATTACTTCCATGGTGATATAAGTGTATAATATATTATATCGAAAATCTGGAAGATCAGAGGTGAACTCTTGCCTTTACACTACAAACCATACGAAACAAACTCAGAATCAACATGTACTCTATGCAACCTCAGGGAGATAGAAAACACCAAACATTTCATCGCAATATGCACAGTGTTAAAAAAGATATGAATACAAAGGGAAACCCTATGCTTCCAAGGGACGTCCTTATCCAAATACTTAACGGAGAAAATTGGAACTTCTTTAACATTATTCCGAAAGAGCACTCAAGTACAGACAACAAATTATAAACGAAAACTTTTAATACCAAATGTAACGTAAGCTAATTACAAATAAAAAAGTAAAAAGAGCAATACAAATCACATTCTACTACTACTTTAAAGACTTAACTTACCCCCGATGGCACCCAATGCAAGAATTTTTTTTTAAAATGAAAGTATTATATATTATATTTCTTTTTTTTTTGTTTAAAAAGAAGTAACTTTTTAGACAAAGTTCTGCGTTAAAATATGCAAGACTTAAACGAGACAAAATTGTTCTATTGATAAAATGGCGCCCAATGTGAGGATTTGTTAATATAAACGAAGTAAAATAACCCTCTTTTGTTATTTATGTGTGATAAAATGTTAATTAATGCTGATTAATTCGATTAAAGGACCAAATAAATATATGTTAATGCAACATTCATTTGAAAAAATATTTAACTTTGACCAAAAAGAGAAGGATTAAATTCTTAACCAAGACCCTGACAGGATAATCTTAAATTAAGTTTAAACTCTCGTTTTATCATTTCCTTTAAATTATGTACCTACTTTTAGAATTTACTTGATCAGGATGTTGATTATCCTTTATTTTCTTGTTTATGACCCTTGATTCCTAAAAAGGAGTTTGTTCTTTACAAAAACGAAAAACAAAAAAAAAGAACATAAACATATATGTAGGTACTTCAGGACCTTATATTTGCCACACTTAAAAACCATTCAGATGAACGAATACATTCCATTGATTTTCTTATTTCGTTTTATTTTAAGAAGGATTTAGCCTCTGGTTAAGGTTAGATAGTATGGTGTACAAAAAGAAAACACAGATTTTTGTTGTTGTTGTGATTATGTACCGTAAAGGATAATGGAAAAACAAGGCCGTTTTTATCTTATAACAATGAGGATTTATATTTTTTTTTTCTATATAAAAATATCTACTTATATGTTGTATGATGGTGATGAAGGAATGTTTTTTTTTGTCTTGTCTGTTTTGTTCTGCTCTCAGCTGAAAAATATTCTGCCTCAATGGATTTTCTGTATTTTTCTTCATTATTAAATGAGAAAGAAAGAAAAATTGTATATTTGGTAGATGTTTCCACTAATATAATGGATATTAGATACGTAGTATAATCAAAACCCCAAGGAAACTCATTTTGGTTGGGGTTTATCTTATTCTGTTCTTCTTTTTGTTTGTATTAATGTTTATTGTTGGATAGAATACATTTTTGCTGAGCAAAAAGAAAATGTTAAAAAAAAAGTGAAGGAGGTATTTTTGAGTAGATTCTTTAAAAGTTGATTGTGTATCCTTTCTCGCATCAGATGCCATGGATCGAAAATTAATACATTAAGAAAACATCCATTTTGAGATTGCTTTTTTAGAATTCAATAGTCTTATGGCAATGTTCTAGAACTCAATTTGATTTTTCTTGGAAAAAGTTTAACTCATTTATACAACCAACTTTTGCAAAATCCAAAATTAAATGTTTAGCTTCCTTTATATTGCAACGCTTTTCAAAAGTATATTAAAAACAAACAAATAATCAAAAATCAAAATATCAGTACTGAGACTGATGCTTTTGTCAAGATCCCATTCAAACCGAATCTTATTTAATTAACTGGCGCCCAACGTGAAATTCTGTCTGTGAAACAAAGTGGTTTACTGAAATCAATCATCAAAGAAATCAGTTCATCTATGTGAATACTTTGAAAACTCACGGAAAGACTTGTTTTTAGAGTTGGTAAAATCAATCATCTATTAATAGAAAATTCTCTTGTAAAATAATTTTACTCTATTCAAACTCAAGCGCTCTAATTTCCTTTTTTGAGGAAAATATAATTCAATTTGTTGGTGCTTCTTAAAATCTACAAAAACATAAAATACCACTTTGTCCATGGTCAAAAAACAAAGACTCAATTAAATGGCAAACAACGTTTTTCAATCATAAATCTTATAATATAATTACCAATCTATCCTCAGTCAATATCGAAATAAACACTTCATAACCCCTCAATCTTTATAATAAACCTTAATAATACATATATTCTTCCCCTAATATACTCTATCTATATCCAATCAAATATCGAAAACCAATTATCCAGTTCTATCACACACAGAAGTTAATTAACTTAAGTATCTTTAAAACTGTGGAGATCACACAAAAACTCTTGTGGAAGTAAATTTAATTAACACACTTAACTTCTTCAACTTCCTTTTATCAAAAAAACTTTTCCTCCCTTCTTCATACTTCACATCACACAAACACCGTCCTTTATCTTTTTGCCTTTTTCAAAATCCACAATCAACTCTTTTCTTATGGTTCCGTAAAAAAAGAAATTTCCAAAAGCTGAACCAGCGCCACTATCAAAGTTACTTCTCTTCTCTCTGATTCAAGTGCATATTCATCGTCGGATTCAATTGGATTTGGCAATTCACATCTGGTCATCACTGACTGACGGAGGGTGACTTGACCAGAGTTGCCAGTCATACAATCATTATTAAGCCTGTTGCCTGGTGTTCAACTATGTCTGTTTTAAGAATTTCACTCTTTTTTGTTGTTATTTTCTTTACCTCTCTCTCTTCCTAGTTTGTGTGGTCTTCTTCAACCTCTTCAAATAGGTAAAACTGTAAAACCATATGGTAAACAAAAGAATACAAAAAAAAAACACAAAAGGAAATAAAACGAAAATGCAACCAGATAACTGTAAAAAGCTAAAAAAAAAACAATTTCTCAAGCAATGGAAAACTTTTTGAATGTCTATTCAAGGGAGATAACGAAAAAGAGAGAAAGAGAGAGAGACTATGCTAGAAAAAGTAATCTCAATATCTCGTGTTAGTTCTGGACGAGATACCTCAAAGTCTATTAGGTTTTTGTGGTAGTCCGTTTTTCATTTCATTTTGTGTTATTTTTTTTTTCCTATTTTCCTTGAAACTAAATTAATGTAGCTCAAAAGTTATAAATGTACACTGAGAAAAAAACAATAGAGCAACTTAAAACAATAGACATGAAAAAAAAAACAACATCAACCAAAAAAACCATAGAAAAAATATAAATAATAAGCAATAAACAACCAAAACTTAAAAACTGTGTCAAGTTTCTTTAAATGGCGCCCAACGTAGTATTTCTTCGACTACAACAAATCACTTTTAATAGTCTTTTTCCAGAATACCTTTTATCTTAAAAATTTAGTACAAAGGTCAGAAAAAAGGAACTCAAAAACATTTCTAACGTTTTACGCTGAACTGGCGCCCAGTGCGGGAATGAAAACTCTACTTTTCAATGACTGCTGCATACATTTAGCAGAACTTTATCGATGGTGTGTTGACTCAAAGGACAACAATCAATTAGCAAAACAGGTGTAACAATTTTTTTTAGCAAAGAACAAAAATAAAAGAATAAATATTAAGAAATAGTCAACCAAGATTTCCAAATTGTAGCAAGTAGTATTTGTTCGACTACAATAAAGCACATTAAATGGCCTTTTTATGGAATACCTTTTATATTACAAATTTAGTACAAAGGTCGACAAAAAGAATTCAAAAACAACTCAACCTTTCTAATTTGAAATGGCGCCCAACGTAGGCATGAAAAGTCTATTTCCAATGACTCTGCAACATACATCTAGCAAAACAAATAAACAAATTTTGTTCAGCAAAGAACTAAAGTAACAGAATTAATATAAAGAAACAATCAACCAGGACTTCGAAATTGTATCAAATTTCTTTAACTGGCGCCCGATGTAGTATATTTTTGAAAACAACTACTCCAAGTAACATGCTGTCTTGCAAAATTCATCCGATGCTCCTTGTGTACTTGACTCAAAACAGGCTTATTTTTTAGTTTTCTTCGATGGATAGTTTCACTTTTTCTATTATCCTTTGAACTGTTGTTCTTCGAGCTGATACTCAGCTTTTGGCCCTTATTTAAGTCGCTTGTAGAGTAGAATTTGAGACAAGGCGTAGAATTAACCGATTTTCTGACGATGTTCTTGTTTCTGCCTTGAACCCTTTTTCGATTTTTCCCTTACTTTTGTGGACCAACAATATGATTCCTTAAAAATTTCTTTCTTCTGTTAAGGCTACCCGTATTACCCGTGGCTTGATGGTTAGTGTGTTGGACTGTCATGTCAGAGGTCTTGGGTTGTCATCTAAAGTATTTTTCACGGGTACTGCCTCTTGCGAGGAATTGACAAATTTTCCAAGAGTAATTCTTGTCATGAAAAGTGCTTTCTCAAATTTGCCGTTCGGATTCAGCTTAAAACAGTAGGTCCCTTCCATCCTTGACAACAGTACTAGCACACAGGAATGGTTGAGAGTTGTAAGTCACTAGGCCCTAGTTCTCAACGGATTGTTGCGCAACCTAATTTTTATTTATCTTAAAACTCCTTGCCTTTTCACGTCCTGAGAATCGTAAATTCTTCAGAGAATTTTTGCTCTATCTGTAGCTGTCAAAATCTTTCCAGAGCTCATGTGTGTTTTAAATTAATTTAAAACAGTTGTTTTTAACACTCTTTTAGATATTCTATACAAAAGTTTTTAAAAGATCACACTTGTCAATTCCAGCACGGAAATATTCGCAGTGGCCTCATCCTAGTGGGGCTTCGATATTGGGAAATTCCAACGCTCGTTTATAAATTTGTAATGGTGAAAAACGTACCTATTCAAAGGAAGTAAAAGTTTCCGGGCACAACATTTCCAAAAGCTGTAAAAAGCGAAAATCTATTCAAAAATGTGTGGCCTCAAGTGGTTGGCAGTGTATAATGTTCTTTTTCATGAAAACCTTTTATCCTACAAAGAGGTCAGAAAGAAGAATAAAAAACAATTCAAACATTCTAACCGTTCTTCGTTTAACTGGCGCCCAACGTGGAATTTATCTTTAATGAAAAACTAGCCAAAAATGGTATTATGCCGCGAATTTTCACCATGGGACGGATGAAAACAGTTAGTTTTGAATGGAAAATTTAATCCATGGATAACCCTTTTCTTAAATGAGAAATGAAAGCCTATTTTCAAATTAAGAGTGCTTGACATGAAACGATATAAAGACATCAAAAAGAGATCTCTTCACTAAAATTTATCTTCGTTTGACTTTTGTGTTTTTTCTGGACTTCTTGATGGGCTTTAAGAAAGAAAAAAAAATATTTTAATATGTTGATAGAAATCAATTTAATCGAAGGACACTTTTTTCCGTGTATATTTCACAATGGTTGACTGACTATTTTTTAATCTGTTCGGTTTTTTATTTAATTTATAGATACTTTTCTTGTCAAAGGAATCTCTTAGATCTTACCACATGGTTTAGCTTCTAAAAGGCTTTACAAAAAATAGTAGAAAAAAAAAACTATTTCAATTTTCTCTTTCATAGATCTTCTTCATCATCATAGACAAGAGGATGCCTTTTTTGGTTTGAACAAACAGGATTATCTAATGCGGTTTCAAAAGGATTCCTCTTTTTTAAATTCACCATTTAACTTTTTAATTCACTTTTTGGGGTCAAGTTTTGTGTAAATATTGTGGTGGAGGCTATTTTATTCTTTGTGATAAGCACCAACATCCATAACACCTCTGCACCTCCCTCCGATTCTTATATAAGCTCGTTCCTTATGATTACTATGGGATATGATGTCCTTGAACACTCACTCAATTGACTTTCATCTTGATTTAATGGTGATAATGATGTTATTCAGAGTTTTTGTCCTTTAAAAGAAAATCAAGATATCCATCACATAAATTGAAGATTTCTTTTCACATTGAAAAAATTCAATTTCCTTCATATTTCCCCTCAACATGACCGAAAAAATATATAAACCCAAATCTCATCAAAGAAAGACGATAAGGAGAATATTATATTGAGTTTGAAGAATCAATGATGTGCGAAAAACGACGACTCCTACTGTCAAATAAAAATAATTTCAAAAAAATAAAAACTGTAAATACGTCCCGCTAAATTTAATGAAAACCACAAAAATTGGAAATTCTACAGATTTATTTTTTATTGACGGAAAACAATTTTTATGTAAGTGCTGGAAATTTGTTATTATACAAAACAACAAAAAACCACAACCACTAACTTTTTAAATGTTTCATATATCTAGACATAACCTTCAATCACACCTTCCCCCCTGATGATGCGTGAAAAAAGAAATTCAATTAAATTGACGCCAAAAATATGATGTTTATTATTTTTAAAAAATATTTTTTTTTACCGATGGAAAAAAGTGGGTGTGTTATTTTTAATGGAGTGAATGGGAAGGCTGTTAAAATAAATATGTCGTATTAAATAAGCTCTTCTTAGCAAAACAAAAATATTTTATGAGGTTTCTCGCTGGATGAAAAAGACGCAACTTTATCGTTTGAAATTTTAAGCGTTTTGTTGATAAACAAATTAAATATGTTTTTTTTTTGTTCATTTAAACTGATGTAGACAGAAATATAAATAATTGTTTATGATGTTTCATTTAAAGGAGTATTTTTTTTTTGCAGAACAAAATTAGCTAAAATTTTACGTTCTTACGTTGGATGGTGTGTTGACTTAAAGGACAACAATGAACTAACAAAATGGACATAACAATTTTGTTCAAAGAACTATAGTAAAAGAATAAATATTAAGAAACAATCAACCAGGATTTCGAAATTATAGCAAGTTTCTTAAAGTGGCGCCCAACGTGGACTTACAAATTCAGTAGAGGTCGGAAAAAAGAATTTAAACATTCTAACCGTTCTTCATTGAACTGAGGCCCGACGTGGGATTTATTTTCAATGAAAAACTAGACAGAAAGATAAATAATTGTTTATGAAGTTTCATTAAAAGGATAATTTTATTGCAGAACAAAATTAGCTCAAATTTTACGTTTTCACGTTGCGTTTCAATGCAAAGTTCTAACGCCTAGTGAGTCCTAATACGTTTTTTTAATGCTGTTGTAAATTCAACGTGTCGGTGAAACGTCATAGCAACATAATAAAATTAATTATTCACCCGAACTGAAGTTTTTAGATAACTCTTAAATAACTACATTAAGGGTTGTCAAGTTTTCGAGTGTTTATTTTCTTGTTATGAATAAAAGAAAACGGATCCCTTTGCGTGATCGAGTTATAAAAGAATGCAATTCCTTTTGAATGCAATCATTTATGACTTCAATAATAGGATTGCATTCATTGACATCACTTAGAAGCTCTAATCTTCAAATTATGCAATCTTCATTCACTTGTAGCAAAAATTTGCAATCCTTTAATTTTATAGCAATCAATTGAATGCATTCTTTTGAAAATTCATGAATTTCTTGCATTCTCTTGTAAACTTTGGATGCTTCGATTTGAAACTTCCCTTCATAAACTCCTTATTCTCTGGCCTCATTGAACTTTTGCCCCAGTTTTATGACGAAATTTCAAATAAGAGGGTTAATTTTGAATACTCCACTATTTGAGCAGTGGTCACTTTTGAGGCTGCCACCTTTTGACATTTATCATGTCAAAACCACGCCATTGTTAAAAAATGGAAAATAAGATTCTTCAGAGCTTTAGAGCTGTTTTTTCATTGTTTTTGTACATATAATTTTTTTTTAATTTTAGTTTAAAAATATTATTTACATACGTTTTACATTTAATTTTAATTAAGTAATATTGATCCGTTTTTCAGATATAAAATTTTGAAAAAATTAATTCTTAAATCTTTAAAAAAAATTAAATGTTTGATCATCAAATATTACTAAGACAGTATAAAAGATCTTGTAAGAAAAAATTATTGAAACCGGCTTATTAGTTCTTGAAAAAACTTAAAAACAAAATAATGGTTTTACATTCTCTAGCAATACAAAAACATATATTGAAAGAGGCCAAAGTAAGAACAAAAATTAATAAAAATCCATCGGTTCGTTTTTGAGAACACTGTGATTTTTTTTTTGATTTTTGACTAAAAAATTTTTATGGGGGCTATTGTTATTTTTAGTCTTTAAAAAAATGCCTAACGCGAATCTGCTTAAAACTTTAATTTCCGAATTTGAACGCAATCGTTTGGGCTGTAGGACCAAGGACAGACAGACACATGGACGGAATCGGGGGACCCATTTTTTCTTGTATTATTATAAATTTCAAAAATTCAAAATAATTTTATGTAACGAAGAATAAGGTTTTAAACACTTGGTAACATTTTTAGAAAAGTCGAATTAACAGTTTTTTCTTGGAAAAATAAAAACCTAAGAACCGTTGATTAAATTGTTTTCTTCAAAATTTTGTCACATTACATAATATTAAATATAATTGAAGTATCGTCCGTGAGATATTTAGGGTCTATTAAGGTTTTCACTTAGTAACAAAACCATCCCCACAAAATTTTTTTGAAAGTACTTTCTTGAGATATGGACTACGAACGAACTTTCCCGGATGTACGGGAGTACGAACGTAGGTACACACGCATACACAGACATCTTACTGAAAATCTTTGCTTAAGATTCAAGGGACCTTAAAACGTCGAGAAATGTCAACATTTTCAATTCGACAAATCGGACCGATTACAATAACTTTCTTTGGAAAGTTAATAAGACTACATTTTTCGATGGAGGGTTTTTGGGTTGTGTTTGAAAAAATATTTTTTCTTCTGTTTTCTTAAATAACATAAATGTATACCTAGAAACAGTTAAATTATCTTAAAAATAACATATTGAGATATAAATCTATGTATGTACTTGAATTTGTGCTTAAGTTATAAAGAAAACAAATTCGGGGAAATTGGTTAGATCAATAGAATACAAAATAGCACATATGCTACAGTGTGCAATTAATCCTATCATCGTGCGTTCGTCGTAAAAAAATGTGAATTATTTTAGTCTGTGATCTTAATGCATAATGCATATTATGTGGTCCCATTAATATTATAGAAAGTTGTAGCAATGCACTTAAAACAAATGGCTAAGCAAGAAGAGAGAAATTAAAATTACTTCTCTTTATAAATGACAGAAGATTTCTGACAATAAAGTCAAATAAATTTTTCTAATTATTTAAGACTAAGAATACATAAAAAGTTTCAACAATTCTCAAAACCTACACATAGTCCAAAAATTCTCCGTACAGCAGCTTTTTGAAAATCACAATCACAATTTTTTTAAATTCAGTAAAAATGTGAAGGTGGAAACTAACTTTTTTTCAATGTTACCACTTTGGTTTTTACATTTATTCCTAGTACTTTTTTTCAAAAAAATACTAAAATTAGGCTGCTGCACGGAGACTTTTTGGACTAAGTGTAGCTCAAAATTATTTTTAAGAGAAAAGAAAAAATTAAAATGTTTAATTTGTAAAGACTTGCAAAATATTTTGTGGCCATAAAAATGTCCGTGTTTTTTAAACAGATTTTTTTAAAGTATATGGTTTTTCAATTGGCGCTGGTAGATTTTGGCACCCCGTACGGGCATTTTGTTTTGGTGACATCTGACAAATCTTTTTTCTATTATTCAGTTGTTTATGCCAAATTATAATGGCAAGTAACACCATTGAACAGCACGTTCAAATGATAAAACTTTATTATCAAACGCTGCACGCACTGTGCCCATTTTACGGTAGACGTAGTAGCCCTTCACAGTCGACTCTTGTGAACGTTTGGTGGCCAAATTTGAGACGACCAGTTCAGTAAACAATAAGCCAACACCCGTATGTTCAAGGAACCCAAGGTCGGCCGAGAACATCGCCGCGGTCCGTGAAAGTATACATCAGAACCCGAGGCAGTCTATTCCTCGCCGTGCACGAGAACTAGGCCTTTCGCAGACCTCAACTTGGCGATTTTTGCGTCGGGACTTGGGCCTACACCTGTACAAGATCCAACTGACCCAGGAGCACAAAGTTCTTCACCATAGACAACACCGTTTCTTCGATGACTGGGCTTCGAATCATTTGGAAGAGGACCCCAATTTCGGTTTAACCAGGTGATAATTCATCCTGAAAAAGTTAGCGTTTGGTCTGGATTTTTAACCGGCAACGTAATTGGTCCGTTTTTTTTTTTTAAAACGACATTAGTGAGCCGGTTACCGTCTACAGCGAGCGCTGCATAACCATGATAACTAATTTCTTATGGCCCAAATTGAACCATATGTACCTAGACGACATGTGGTTCCAACAGAACGGTGCTACACGCAACACACCAAAAGCCACGATTAACATTTTGCATGAACGATTTGAGGGTAAGGCTTTCTCTAGCAGGGCTGATGTGAATTGGCCACCAAGGTCATGCGATTGAACCCCTCTAGACTTTTTTCTGTGGGGTTTCTTGTACGATTTGCAGATCTATGCAAATAATCTACAATCGTTCGCTGCCCTAAAGGCGAACATTACACAGTTCATCGCTTAAATTCAGCCGGATCTATGCGGAAGAGTAATTGAAAATTAGATCAATCGAATCCGTGCCACCGTAAGAAGCCAAGGCGGGCATTTGAATGATGTCATATTCCACACTTAATGGCATACATGCGCCTTTCAAATAAAAAAAATAATTTTGTTAATACCTTACACACAGCTTGTTTTATTTCATTTCAACATCTACCCGCCCTTATTGAAAAACCCTTTACCTTAAGTTACTCGCTTTATTAAATGCATGTATTCAGTTGTTGTTCAATAACAAGAAACCAAGGTCAATTTACTTAATTCGACAACGACGGTGGAAAATGACGAGAACGAATAATGAAAACAAACAATTTAAAACTTTTACTAATTTTGCTGAAACATTAACTTTTTATCAGAAAGTTTCGAGGTTTTATATAGCTTTCTTCACAAACAGTCGCCACTCAATTTTGATCATTAGACCTTTAATTTTCAAAACGTCGAAAAAAATCAAAACAATGTCCAAATTAGAAACACAATTAAGGTTATCTGTATACCTACAGAAGAAAGAACGAAAAGGAAAATTCTTATCAATAATATCAAAATAAGCAATAAAATAGGTATCGGTAGATATTATACCCTTTTATTGTTCTACGCCATACCCTTTTACTTTTCCTTTACCTACAAAAAAACATTACTTAATTTACATGTTTTAGTCAAATATAAAAAGAAAACAAGGTTAAAGGGACTTTTTTTTTGTTTAACTAGTAATTTAAAAAATAAAATAGCCTTTACCCTTACCTCAATTAGGTCTAGGAATAAGTATATTCATGAAATTTGATTCCTTTGGGAAATCTATAAATTCTCTCTTTAGTTTAACTTTTTGTTCCTTTTTTGTTTTGTTGTATTATTTGTTCTGTAGAAATTAAATAAACAATTTAAAAAGTGAAGGCAAAGGAAGTCTCTGTATTTTCTATACACTAATCAACTTGTACATTCCTTTCTATTGTAGGTAAATTCCTTGATTCTAACTTCTATACAATGGCATCACAATTATTATGTTAAGGGTTTGTGAAAAATTGCCCATCAATTTGTCACTATCGATTTCCTTATCTTACTCCCATTGTATAGCTAGGTATGTTGTATGGTTGCCCGCATTCGACGAAGACTCCTAGATCTGAATACCTCAGCAGTTTCCACAACCAGCTATGTATAGATTACATACATACCTGCCTACTCCATACCTATTCAAAGCTTTGTTCCTAACAAATTGCCTTTATTTCCATTTGACACAACAAATTGCCCTACCATTAAACCCTATTTTCTTATGCTCCCCACAATCAAACCCCCTTACCACTTTATTCTTTTGTCTTCTACTTTCTTTTTTTTGACGACCAATTTGTGTGTATGACAGAATATTGAATTGACTCCTCGACTTGGATTCAACCTTTTTCGCATACAGGGCGGCTCGGTGGGGCGGTAAGGCGGCGTGGCGCACGGTAGCAAATAAAATTAATGCCATCAGAATATCGTTTTTTCCGCTTTATCTTCTTTTGTAGCCTTAAGAGGTATACAAAACACGAATACGAAGAATTCGATATAAAGAGACACATTATATCCTTTTGCAATATATGGAGTCACGTAATGCGCCAAAAATGTTGTCGTCGAAATAACCAACCTTTATAACCAATGCCAAGCCAACATAGAGGTAGAGGTAAATATTTCCTTGTCTACACATCGTCATTTATGCCATGCCATGCCATATGCCCCACACCTAAGGGCAAAATAGTACCCAACCAATCCCACCCACCACCAGACCAATGCGGTTATTTTGTGTTCAATTACTTTACTCATATCCCACTTCTGACACATATATGAATACCAAGCAGCAGCACCAAAACCCCACCTCCCCACTTAACCAAAAGAGATAACCGTGATGGTAAGGGTAGATGTATGGCAATGCTCCTATACCGCAATTTTTATGTGAGTGGGTATAAAATTATTCAAGTTGAAGGTCCTTGCGTGCGATGGTGGTGGAGCTGGCGGTTTATTTATGTACATATGCATTCAAATCACCTTCAATCATAACACAGTAATTTGATTTCTTTGTACTTAGAAAAAGCAAGAAAAAAAATACGACCTGGAAACACTTTTCGTGACTGACATATTTCTAACAACGGAAAACCGATACACTTAAACTAAACAATCACAAGAAAATATTGCGCTTCATTGTTTAATAATAAAATGGGTTTCCCATAAAAGCTCGACGAACGAACGAGGATTAAATGTGATTAATAATTGAGACACGAGTATAGGAGCTAAGGCTACAGCAACAGTAAGCCTGAACTACCACCTGAACTCCTGATCACATACATATTTTGATTAAGAATTAATAACCTGAATGGCTTTGACATGAACCGATTGTATTTTTCCATTCACTCGCAAGTCACAACCTTATCCCCCCACCGTATAATTTAATTCCAAATCCAATCTTTCCATAAGGACGATGAAGTTGGTTGATGGTGGGGAACTAAGGTAAGTACCTATAAGCCTGCGTTTGCTTCATCGTCCGTAACCACAAGTTTTTTAAGACGAAAAAGACGGACTTTTTTCTGAAGAGAGGAATTTTAGTCAAACCTCTCTGATGGTAAATTGATAATGACGCTAGAAGGTGAAATAAATTGATGTTGGTTTTCTGGCCATTTTTGCCATAGGTACCTAGCCGAGGCAGCTTGAACTGATTAGTTTTAAATTTAACAATATCATGTTTTTCTTACGCTCCTTAGGCACAAACTATGGTAAGCCATGGTAAGGATGATCAACTTCTAGACCAAACAAATATCTTGTTTTCCCTTAACAAAAAAATTTAATTATGTTTTATAGTATACAAGATTTAATTCATTACCTTGGTGGTTTTATAAATATATAAGTTTTGAAATGATAATGATGATGATGGTTGCTTTCTGTGGAGCTATATTGAAAAATGAAACTATGCCATATGGTGCGGCTTTTTGGTGAAAATTCGCGTTTAAATTAAATATTATACACCCTCACCAGATTGAATTAATGTATTCTTGTTTGTAGGTACATAAGACTTCATACCTTATGTATTCTTCAGTTGTTGTTATATAATACACAGTATTTGTATTTATCATTAATCATTAATATTTTAATTTCTTCTTCAGCTAACTTTTCTGTTCTCTGTTGTGTTCAGTTTTCAAGAAGAAATGAAAATAAGGATAACAACGAGGGACGACCGACGACGATGACTGGATGACGTTGATAACATAAATTGGTGGTTTTAACACAAAAGAATAATAATTCAAAAAACGAGAACAGAACAGAAGATGAGGAAAACTTTGCGAAGCTGAAGGAAGGTAAACTTGATTGTTTGTGTACAGAAAAAAAATAATAAAAGATTGCATTTTTTGTTTTATAATGTTTTTATTTTATTCATGAAACTTGTCAAACAAAGGAAATTCTACTTTACTAACTTTTTTATTTATAAATTAATTAAAATTCCTCATAGTATATATGTACATAACTACTTTTTTTTGATGTATATTGTTCTATATATTAACATTTATCACTAAATGTAATTTTTTTTAGATTCTAACTTTAGAAGCGTTGGGCGCCATTTAAAGTTGTATGTATTTTATTTGTTTTTTGTTTACGAGAAAAAAGGAAAAGTTAGAAAATGTATATTTTTCTTCATTCCGAAATTTCTTTGTTGACTGGTATGAACTTTTTTATTAATACCGACAGTATTGCGAAGTTTATATCTAATCTTGACGATACCTGTATATGAGGTCGAGTGAAAAACATTTGTCGTTTCCTTGGTCCATTCTTTTTAATCTGTCAATATCTTTTTGTATATTTGCATCTATTTGGAAAACGTTTTGCATAATCTTCTTACATTGAAAAAAATAAAAAAGACGATGTTAAGAACTACAGACAGGCACTCAAGGGGTTATTAGTACACTTTATATGTTTATGCTTAAAAACAGTGAGAGCGTTAGGAAAATAGGGAAGGATTTAAGAGGAGATACCGGTGCACATTGGTCTTAAAGTTCTATACATCAAAATGGGAGGGAAAGACAGAGTTGGCCAAAACATTTCACATTCTCGATGTGCGATTTAAGAAAGAATCTCTATACTTGACAGTACGCCCGAAATTGAGCTCAAGAGAAAACTGATGAGCATTCCTGAAAGTACGAGTATAAACGAATATGAAAAGCTGAGGGTACTGTCGTCGGCGAAACAGTTTAATGGATTAGAAGTGGCAGACAAAAGATAATTTATGAATAAAAGGAAGAGAGTCGGAGACAAAACGGAGCCCTGGGGGACACCAGCATTTATTTTATGAATTTCAGACTTGAAACCATCCAATACAACTTGTATTGGAGGTTAGAAAGGTACTTTCTAATCCAAAGAAGAAGAAATTCATCAATACCAAAAGCACGCATTTTCGATAAGAGAGCTTGATGCACAAACTCTATCAAATGCCTTTGAAATATCAAGTGCAATAATCTTACTTTCTCCAAAACGATGTAAAGATTTGTTCCACTGTTCGGTGAGATAAAGCATGACCAGTGGACCTATTGCTACGAAAGCCATACTGTCGGTCATTAAGGGGGTATTCTAGTGTAGAGACATGAATTTCGCCCGGTTTTTGAAGCGTTGTATAAAGGAAACAAAAAATATTTGTATCATCAATTTTTTTATCATTTGTTTATTGATTTGTCGTTCATACATAAAAAATTAATAAAAAAAAAAATTAAAATTAACAAAGTTACAAGCAGTCAAAGTGGGGGTCTAAATAAAAGAGGGTGTCCTGGCGTGCATCCTACCAACCCTCCTGGTGATCTGAAAAACAAAAACCAGACGGATTCTTAGTTATTATAGATGTCGCTATTGTTTCACCCTTGGATAAGTTAAAAAAAACTTTTTAACAAAATGGCAGCAGTTTGAAAAAAAAAAGTTCTTGTTGCATATTTTTCAACAATTCCGAATTTTTTAAAAATACTAAATGAGAAGTTATATTTTTGGGCAAGGACCACACGATAAAGAGATGTATAAAGAAAATCCTCTCCAAATTTGAAGTAAATCCTTACCGCCAGCTCGAAAAAAGTAGTTTCGAGAAAAACGCGTTCAGAGATTGAGACAAGTTTTCGACAATTTTACTTATAGAATGATACAGAATACGTGTGTGTTTGATTTTTTTCAAATTCTACACTAGAATACCCCCTTAAGGAGCTTTCGTTCTTTAAGATATTTCTTAAGCTGATAATTAATCAGCGTTTCCATGACCTTAGAAAGAAGGGACGTGAGTGCTATTGGAGGGAGAGAAGGATTCGCCTTTTTTAGGGACAGGCTGGACAAATGCTATTTTCCATCCACTCAGAAAGAGACCTGTGGAGTAGGAAAAATGGAAAAGTATATGCAGTGGTTTTGCCAGCGTTGAAGAACACCTCTTCAGAACAATACGGGAGATATTATCCGGGCCAGCGGATTTGTGTATTTCAAGGTCTTTCAGTACTAGATTGCTAGATTATTTATAGTTCCTAAAGTCTTTGAGTCTATTATTTGTTAGTCACTATGTTTTTATGTACCTACAATCAATCATCGCAACAAATCAGCATGGTTTTACGGAAGGACATTGTACTGTTACCTTTTTATTGCAACTAACATACAACTTTGTTAACTATAATATCGAAGCAAAAAAATATTGGACTGTATTGTTACTGACTCGAGGAAGGCGGTCGACAAACTGTCAAGTCAAGGTTTTAAGGTTTAAGGTTTAAGGTTTAAAGGTTTAACTTATGAAAGCTGGGTTTTAGCGCTCATAACTTATGAAAGCTGGGTTTTAGCGAACATTCAATCTTATTTTTTCGATAGATCATATTCTATACTTTTCAATGATTGCGAATCAAACAAATTCAAAGTAAGCTTTGAAATTCCACAAGGTAGTCATTTTGGTCCAATTCTTTTTATTTTATTTATTAACAATTTAGCGGCTGTGTTGAAGCACTCTAAGTGAATCATTTTAACCGACGATGTTACAATATTTACTTGCGACATATAGGAACTATATGGCAAGTTTTGCATTCGTGCAAAATTTTGTCTGTCTGTCCACGCTCCTACAGCCTAAACCATTGGGTCGATTGAGTTCAAACTTGGAAGTTAAGGTTTTGAGCAGATTCGCGTTAGGCGTTTTTTTCATTTTTTTTTTTTAAGATCAAAACTAACAGTGGCCCCCATACAATTTTTTTGGTCAAAAAACGATAATTCGAATTTTCTCAAAAACAAACCGATAGATTTTTTTTTAATTTTCTCTAAAATTTTATTTTTTAACTTGGCTTCTTTTAATAAGAAAAACATATTTTTGTATTGCTCAGGAAAGGTACCGCTCATAGAACCGTTATTTTGTTTTTTAATTTTCTCAGCAACTTATGTACTGATTTCAATAATTTTTTTTCTGAATAAGCTCTTATATTGCTTTAATAATATTTGATTATCAAAAGTGCAATTTTTTTTTGTTTGGATTTTTAAAAAAATATTGATTTTTTTTTTTCAAAATTCTATATCTCAAAAACGGGTTAATATTTTTTTACGAAATTTAAATGTAGAGCGTATATTTACAATCACTAAACAACTGCATACCAAAAATATTTTTAGAACAAAATTGAAAAATTTTATATATAAAAAATTAATTTAAAAAAAAACCGCTCTAACGATTTTCGAAATTTTTTTTTGAAAAATCAAGGGTTTTTTTTATTTATAAAATGGCATTTAAATTTTTGAAGACAAGCTTTTTTCCAGGTAAAATTTTGAATCTTAAATTAGTTTTTTTTTTAATATTTTAACTGTATTGAATGTAACCCCCTCCCAAAAAAATTGAAAAATGGAGGTTTTTTCGACAAATCAAATGGCATTTATATCTTTGAAGACAAACTTATTTTACAGGTATATTTTTAAATCTTATATACATAGATACTTTTTTAAACAGACTCTTTGAATACAGGAGCAAGTTCGTGCGACCCAGTCGTGCATTTTATTAAAAACTGTATCAAGAACATGTTGTAATGAAAAAAATTGTCTGATCCTTTTGTTAAAGCAGCTTTTTCTAACATTCGACCAACTCTCTAATACGCTTCACAGGTCCGGACTTCATATTATGACTGTTATAAATCAAGACTAGAATTGGTGAAAAAAGGTTCCTGAGAGTGTAAGGATGGGTTAATGAAGTCAACTTTATCAATACTGACTAAAACTTATTGATAGGCCAAGTCTTGAGAGCAGACGTTTTTATTTATTTGTTGTGATTATTGTTAAATTAAGAAACGGAATTTTAAGCCTTACAAAAATCAACAACGCGTTAATAATATGTTCGATGTAGAAAACAGAAAATATGTTGGCTTTTGTCCTCCAAAAAGAATGTTTGTCAACTTATACCAGGAAGTGGTAATTCTTTAAAATAAAGGGGTTTTCTATTCAAGAGCTTTCATTTTTTCATCTGTCATCTTTTGACATTTGACCAAGAGAACTACGCCATTACCAAAAATGTAATTATACACACTTCAAAAACTCATTAAATGTGTTAATATTCACTATAAAGCTTTTTGTGTCGTCGTGAAGTACATTCTCAACAAGCAGTAATGAAGCTGTTGGAAAAATTTGAGCTGTTGGGAAAGTAAAATGAAGAATCAAAACCATTTGTGTTGCTCAAGACAAGCAGATAATGTTGCTGCTGTAGGGAGAAGTGTTGACAAATTACCAGGTTTTTCGATTTCTCGTCGATCTTTGGAATGAGGCATTCGAGAAGTACATTACACCAAAATGATCCGTATTTTCATTGAAAAACTATTTTCAGTAATGTGGATCATTTTCATTTCGGAAGCTATTTATGCTTATTACGTCATAGGATCATGGATCTCCATCAAATGACAACAAGGTTGGAGAGAAAGAAGCAGCAATTGTGAGTCTAAAGTCAAATCGGCAAAAAGGATGAGTCTTAGACCTTTCTCATCAATGCAAGTAAATATTTTTGGGCAACCGGTTGATTTCTGATGTCTTGAGCATATTTTCTCTATACGTGTAGCGAAACTGAAAAAGAAAAGGCATCTATTTTGTTGACTGTTGAATCCATGCTTGGAAAGTCACATAAATTGTCGAAAAAGAGCTGAGAGGGTCAAAAACCCATAGACTCTATTATTCGAAAACTCCACTTCAGTTTGGTGTTTTGGCCATACGCTTTGAAAAGACGATGGGTGTATTTCGAAGAACGGTCGAACAGCAATCAGCACGACTACTGGGAAGAGCTCGAGTAGGCTGAAGTATATTGCCAGAAATCGTACAAGATGGCGCGTAGAAGTAGAGGAGGCCTAATGCAAGGCAAGAAGCACTTCACTAGCGTAAGTTAGTAATTAAATTTAGGTTGATCTACTTTAATAAGCAAGCACAATTGTCTATAGAATGATTGTTGCTACTTGATGCGGTTTATGGGCTAGAAGTGTGATTGGACCTTACTTCTTCCAAATTAACACGCGTATTGTATTGGGAAAGTTTTATAGGCTATCAATTGAAAAATGGAACGAAACGATCTGGAATAATATTGATTTTTTAAAACTGAAAAAGGAACAAATTGGGGCCTTTAACCTAACCAAACATTTGGTTATCCTTTAGTGAATAATCTCACCTATTTTCTCTATGACATAGAAATAACTTTAAGCTAAAAAGAACAAAATGTTGACTTCTACAACTCTTAAGAACACAGTTAAATGTAAGACAATAAAATACAATACAAATAAATGAAACAAAATGTAAATACAGAATATATTATGTGTGTATGTGGTTCACTAAAAAAAAACTCTTTTTACAAGAATTCCTTGTAAATATTATAAATTTTAATTTACTTTTGGTTAAGTCAACATTTTTTTTCGGCCAGAAATTCAACAGGACCGAGCAACTGTATCCAATCTGTATACGTATAAATTATCACCTAGCTGCCATTGTTTATTTCTTTCTCCTAGAAAAATATCTGTAAATCAGATCACATTTTGGTTGAAACAGAAATCTTGCCCTGATGCCAATAATTAGCACCATGCCAATAAATATATTTAAGACAATTGCCAGACATTTTTCTCTCAGGAAGTTGGCACTGATCCCCGTGATTTCAATCTTTGACTTTTATTTTTGTTTACACGAAGTTTATCTTTTTGTTTCTCGTTAGTGATTTATTTCCGAAACTTTCCTTTTCTTAATTTTTTGTTCTTGTAGAAAATTTACATATATTTATGACTTAGCTTATTTTATTTCTGCTATAAACAATCATTAAATTAAATGTTTTCGATTATTTTAAAAATTACAAAAACAAAACGAAACGTAAAACAAAAAATCCATCACCCATCAGCTTTTATCATTTTAAACAAAAATTAATGTAAACTTTCTCCATCATCGATTTTGTTTGTACTATAATTAATTATTCTTCTCTGGCTCACTTATGTATATTTTTACTTTCGTGTTCAAAAGTTAATAATTCATATGTTTATTTTTCTTAAATAATCAAAATCATAAATTTCAAGAAGTATTAATCGTAAAGAAATAAACACATACACTTGAGACTAAAGGTGAGGTTCACATATTTTCAAGGTCTCACGGCATCGTACAATTTTTGTGGTGATTATTTTTAATTAATTTGTTTATAATTAGTTATGTATGTATATGATTTGTTTGAGATAAAATGTAGAAAATTTACTAGGTCAGGTTTACATTTATTTTTTCATTTATAAATAAATATCAATTTGTTTAAGTTGTTATTTATGTATGTTTGTTTTTTAATATTTTAGCAGGAATATTTTGTTTTTAAATTCGAAAATATTTATTTAAAAATGGTTGTTCCCTTCTTTTTGTGTGTATGTTTTTTTCTCTCAATTCGGTTAATGTTTTTAAACACTTACAATTATTGAAGGAAATATTTTTATATTTATTTATTTACTTCATCACTGTTTCATTCGTTTTTTAATTGATTGAGGTGCATATGGGAATATGCATTCTCTCTTCGAAATTTCGCTTAAATATACCTCAATATTATACACCTAGGCAACATATTGAAATTCATTAACATGCATTCCAGATTCGAAAATCGAATATCTACTTTCGATAAAAATTGCATTTAAAGGGTGATTTTTTAAAAGCTATAGGAAAGTTTTTCAAAACAAACACAAACAATTCAGAAAAATGCACGAAATTTTTATTTGAATCGATAGTACGGTCCATATTATTTAATGTTTGAAGATTATTTCATGCAAATGTTGACCTTGACTGCGCCGATCCATCCGCTTAGTCCAATTTTGGCATACTCTTTCCAACATATTGGCTGGTATCTCACGAATAAATGTTTCAACGTTGTCTTCCAATGCGTCAATTGAAGCGGGCTTGTCTGTAAAGACATGAGCTCTAACATAGCCCCACAAAAAATAGTCTACAGCCGTTAAATCGCACGATCTAGGCGGTCAATTGACCGGTCCCGAACGTGAAATAAAATGTTCACCGAACTCACCAATCAATAAGTCCATTATTGCGCGTGCTGTGTGGCATGTGGCACCGTCTTGTTGAAATCACATGTCATGCAAGTCAAGCTCTTGCATTTTGGGCAAAAAAAAAGTTGGATATCATCTCACGGTAGTTACGTTACGATTCGCATCATTTTTGAAAAAGTACGGTCCAATGATACCACCAGACCATAAACCGCACCAAATTGTCACTTTTTCTGGATGCATTGGTAGCTCTTGCAATGCTTCTGGCTGATACTCACTCCAAAATCGACAATTCTGATTATTTACGTACCCATTGAGACAAAAATGAGCTTCGTCGCTCGCTGGAAGAAGCGCGCGATGAACTTTCTTAACAGAGCACGCATTTTGATAATAAAATTCGTTTGTAAGACGGTTCATGGTTAAATTATAGACCAAACTGAAGATGTTTGACAAAGAAACAAAACACGAAACGTGCGTCAGTTGTTTAAACCAGTGTTGCCAAAAAGATAATACCTAAAAAATCACCCTTTATTTATACGATTATATAGTCCAGTCAATATCTATAGTTATTGTAGATATTTAAAGTAATTCCCAACCAGGTAGGACTATAACATTTAATGAAATTGTATTGCATTTCAACATCATCATCATCGATGCGCCATATGTGATGGTGGTGGCTTTGGTAAGTAGACGCAGCCTGTGGCAGAGATGGAGGTAGTGGCAGCAGTAGCGGCGCGGCGATATGGCGCGACGCAATGGCACAACAAGGAAAAGCTTGTGGTTTATTATAATATGGCCAATGGCCACTCGAGGACATTTTGAGAGCGAGAGACATATAATGAATGCAAATTAACTTAATTGGGTCGTGTTTGGAATTATTGGATTGGAATAATTAATTTTAGGTTAAGATATGTGTGTACGTATACAAAATTCTATGCGGATGAATTTTATATTTAAAGTTCAGTGTAAAAATAAATTTTGGATTAAATGTTATCTGCGTATATCTGGTTGTACTAGATCAACAGTTGTTGAATTTTATTCCTTGAGCCTATAATGATCAATGTTAATTAAATTGTATGTCTTTTAGCACACATTTTTAAACATTAGATCGAATTTAACTGAAAAACAAATTCACTATTTACGAAATCAAAAAATGGAGAAGCTGTTCTAACTGTTCTCATTAAAGGTTTTGAAATGGTATATGGTCTAGTCAAAATATAAATACAATTTTTCAAAGCAAATAATAATGCGCATTTCAATTAATATTAGTACAGATACAGACACTAAGTACCAGTGACAAAAATTACTTAACAATCTAATATGAGCATAAAAGTTATTCGGGTGTTTAGTCCCGTTTTTAGGCAGTAACTTTTCAATAGTAGATACTTCAAAACAGTTTAAATGTTCGATGTTTGCTTTCTATATCATGATTCTTGTCAAGTTGAAAAACTTCAAAATGGCGAAGAAACTAGAGTCAGGCATTAATATAAAATCAAATTTTAAAGGTATGTATAAGGTGAAAGAGAAGATTGAAATCATGTCAGATATTTAAAAAGTCTTGCTTACAATATGTTCTTATGTATTTTGCGTTTTAATTATTGAAAAACTGTTATTCTTCAAATGGGAAGTTAAATTATCAATCAACTTGTTAAGCTGTGCTTTGATTGAGCTTTAACTCTTTAAAAAGATACACAAAAAACTAGATTTTACAATTTGTTCAATATATTTTTTCAAGATTTTGTCTTTTTAAATTGTTTTCATTCGAGATTTTTGCGCCTTCAAGAATAAAAATATCTTTTTTGAGACTTTTGTCATTTGGTGTTATGTCATGATCCTAAAGTTTGCATTTAGACTTTGTAGATCATGAAACTTTCTACATACAAAAATTCCGTAATATGTTTTTCTACGAGCAAGTGTTTAGGAATTAAAGCGATTTTTAAAAAATGTATATTATTCGCATATTCTGCCTGAAAACATACGTTTACCTTTCTAAGGTTTTTTTTTAAGCTGTAAGGAAAATGCTATTGACGTTATACACTTCCATTCAATGATCTCTACCGAGGTTTTAGCAATGCATCCCAGCCTATTTTTTTTTTTCATTTAACAAAAAGGGAGTTACAATTATACTTAAGTCAATTAATTAAAATTATACTTGTCAAAATTATATAAGAACGCAACACAATCCACAAACCAGATATTTAAAAAACGTCACCATGTTGATTAAATCAAAAAACTATACCAATAATGTTTTAAGGAATTTGCTTAAAATTCTGAATGTAATCATAAGGTCACTTCATGCAAAGAAAAAAGTAAGTATGGTATACTCAGGCGTATACGTACTTTTTTATTTTAGTTTATTTAAAATATTAATTTTAGAAATAGAAATAGACAGTTGTATGAATTAATTAATTTCAAAAATATAAATTTTGTTTAGCATCCCTTTTTTTATGCCTAGAAATAAATTCGAAATAATTCTAATATTGATGAAAATTGGTCCAGGAGGCGTAACTATGAAGAGTGCTCAAAAATCCCAAGCAAAGTTGTCCAAGTATTTTTTTAAATTTATTTTATTATTTTAGTTTTAAGTATTAATTCAGGAAGACTACTGATTTAATACTTAAAACTAAAATTTTAAATTTTGAGGCTCTAAAAATTATATTGGAATTTGTATTAACATGTATCAATGTTGAATAAAATAAAATAAAATGTTTTGTTTAATCATCAGTTTAAAGTCAACATGTTTCACAATTCGCGCACTTCCTTTTTGTTCAAAATCGTAAAATGTATGTAGTGCATTATTTCATGTTGCGTTGTATACAGGGATTCTAAATTCAATTTTTTGTTAATGAATTTAAGCCATTATCAATCTTTCAAAAACCATTCAATACCAAAATTTAACATTTAAACTCCGAAAATTGGACCTCGAACTAAAGGGAAAATAGTGAAAAGAAAAAAGAAAAAATACTAAAACGTCATTATTTGAAATGGCCATATTTTTTTAATATGTGGATGTTACAAAGTATAAAAATGATTTGCTTCTAAAAGGAAATTGTTATTACTAATTTTGCCGTTTTTGGGGCTTTTGGCCAAATTTGAGTGCCACTAAAGAAAGCAAAGAATGTAGATTTGTAGAAATAAATATATGATCTAAAACAACTTCCCTTCCAAATTTAAGAAAATAAAAATTTAGGAGTTGTGACACTTTCTTAATATTCTTGTATGGGTTGCTAGTTTGAAAAAGAGTCTAAGCCCTCATTATTAACCAACTAAATTATTAACAAACAAGGTACACAATATTTTTAACTTTTCCGCATTTTATGAACAAAATATGTGAATAACTTTAAAAAAAATAATTTTACAAACACAAAATAAAAATATAATAAATACAAATATATATATGTATAATAAATTAAATTTAGTACCTTGAGTGCTTTTAAATACGAAGAATATGTGAGAAATAGGTAATTTCGACATTTTACATTTTTCAAAACCACTGTATCTTCTAAACGCTTTCTCGTATAAATAACGATGTCCTCAATGTCTGCACAAAAGTTCATCGATACGCGAACTGTTCCTAAGTGAAATGTCTATTTTGGCTGGACTATCAAGTGGCTATTAGTGTATAATGTACTATTGACAATTTGTTAATTTCATTGACATTTCATATTGTTTTCAATGTGGTAAACCATTGATTTGTTTTGGGATCTGTTCTTTTACTCCATCTAGTGAGTTTAACAGTTAGCTTTCTGTGCTCAAGATGGCCACTGCAATCGAGTCTTTGCTCTCAAACTTTAAGATTATCATATAAAATTTTAACAAATAGCCTCCATTGGATGTGTTTACAGAATTAAGTTATAGTTGTTAAAAAATAAATTGTGCTACAAATTTTATTATTTATTTGAAAGTATGTATATGAATTTCGTAACTTCTAGAAGCATTATAGCATTAATTATAATTATCAATTTTATGAATTATTTATTACTACGTGCTTTAGTTTTAAAAATTAAAATAACTTATTGACATTGTTGGGACTAATTCAGATTATTAAAACAGTTCATATAATGACGAAATTGAATCTTTTTCTTCCCACTCTAATAAATCTAACCTTTCAAATATCGGAAAGTCATAGCTTCATTATTTGCTTATTTACAAAAATCGTAAAATCTAAAAATCATTTTTACAGAATTTCTAATTTTTGTTAAAAATTCCAAATAAAAATGTATCAAATTTATGTTAATTATTAATTTCAGAATGAAAATTATATTCAGAGGACACAACCTTAAATTTTAAATGAATTTCTTTACTAATTTGCATAAGAAAGTATTCGTCAAGCAATGCCCATCCTGGTCAGCTAGTATTTTCAAAATAAATATTTTGACACGGGTAAACAAAGAAAATTCATTGACTTTTTAAAAGCCAAACAAGACATAAATCAACAATCTATTTATCTTAACAATGTTTTCCCATGCGACTCATATCCCTCGCTGCATCAAATACCATTCCCTATATACTTTCTATCTACGAGTTGGAGTACATTTTTCAAAAAGAAAAAACAAAATATGAAAAACTTTTTCAATTGTTTGGAAAACATTCTCAAACCAACGAGCGAAGGAAACGAAGAAGAAAAAAATATACTAAAACAAAAGAAATTTTAAGTGAAGGTGAAAAAAGTTCGTTAGCGTGAAAATGTTTCTTTTTCTTGTTGTTCGCAATTTTTCTCTATTTTCTTATGATTTTTTTTTTGTATTTATCGTCTTGTTATTTTGACGACATGCGTTAGATATTTTCTTGTTTTTCTTGAACAAAGTTTTTTTTTATGACCTCTTGTGGGTGATTCAATTAGGGATTACTGGATTTATCCATGTTATGGAAGCTTTTCATAAATTTAACATGAGACGAAAATAATATAAAATACAAAATTAATAAAGGTATATAGTGTGCAGAGACAGGGGAAAGGTAGAAATATACGTCTCATTTTTTTCAAGTAATCAGTGCCGGATTTTTTATTAGAAAAACGATGATTTTTTTAAGAAAATTAAAGCTTATTACGGAAAGTCATGCTTGTTTTAATCGAAAAAAATAATAGAATCAATGAAATAGAAGTTCACAATTATCGAATTATTCCTGACTAATCGATGCAAGAGGTTTTCTAAAAGACATTTTTTACCTTTGAAAGGAGAAAGCTACTTGTCAAATGGTATTATCATGCATGAATAAGAAAACAGATCCACAACTAGAGATTTCACAACTATACTGACAATAGGATTACGGTTGAGTTTCTCAAATAAATGGCGATATTTCTGATCCAGAAAACTACCGTGGAATATCCTTTTTAAATAGCTTTGATAAAATTTTTGTGACAATCCTAAGCTATCGGATATTAAAAGAATGCCAGGCAGGCTTTCAAAGCGGTTACTCTACAAGAGAAGAAATTTTATGTCCTTTTTGTTTATTTCAAGGCTGCATTCGATACAATCGATAGAAAAGCTTTGTTTTAGAAACTCAACAGCAAAGGATTGTCAAAAAAGTATGGAAGGCTGAAGGAAGGCTTGTATGATGGGAATAAGGTGACGAATGGTGATGAAAGATCTGACTCGTTTAAAACAACAATGGGTGTAAAACGGGGATGACACTTGAATCCTAATCTGTTTTCTTCATTAATTGATGATCTTATTGATGATTTATCAGGAGGAATAGAGTTTGCTGGAGTTTCTGTTTTGGTAACGGCTCTATTACAGTACCAAAATCTATAATGATGTATGCAGCATTGGGGCTACAGATGTATGCAGCATTGGAGCTACAGAAAATATGAATCGGTAGATAATCTATTAAGATAGACCAAACTACATGATAATTATTGAAACCGATTTTCTTGAGTTTTTAATATGGGTGATCACAGATAACCTAAAGTGATTGCGAAGGATATTATTCAGAAAAAAAATCTTTGGTTCGAAAAGTTGCAAAAATTAGCAGATTACTGTGGACTGGATTTTATGGCTGAAACACAAACACGCTTCAACTTCGGCTTCGCCTGACCTTTACGAGTTCAGCCATAGGAATTCAATGCATGCTATCACAATGAAGATTTGACCTTACGTTTCGTTTGACAATCGTAAGGAAAAGAACGTAATGTTACCTAATGTGACTCTAAACGGAAGCTCTAGTTCAAATTTGCTGAACATTTGCTTTGTCTGACAGCTCAACAGCTGTCAAAAAAAGTCAACAAACAAAATACATTTGCTTTTGGAGGGATTCCCATTGGCTATTATAGGCTGTGTAAGCTACTTCCGCGATAAATTTAATTGTTTCGATTTCAAAATTCATATTTTTTACTGCACGAAAAATCAAAACAAACTTTTGAGAAAAAATAACAGCTGCTAATGACAGAAGTGCCATTTTAGAAATGTCATATCAGAAATGTCATTCAAAGCAACCTCGAAGCAGGCCCATCGTAACGCAGACGAAGCTGAAGCGTGTTTGTGTTTCAGCCATTATTCTCAACGTTCAAGACTGCAATGGAAAGGAAGTCAAAGATTCTCTGTATAATCTTATCGCTAAAACTAATGTAGAGTCCAATGTATCGCACAAGTAACTTTTTCAGTACATAGAGGTCATATAGGATTCTTGAACATAATGTTTGTGAAAGAAATTATTTTGAGATCGATTAATCAAAAGTTTTCAAAATGAGAGGCGAACTAGTAGGACTGAACTTCATGCCGTACAGTGCCGATTATTTGCTCAATGTGTATAGGAAAATGTGCAGTAATAAAAGAGTTAGAAAGGACCTTTCCTGTTTTTAACTTTTGTAAAAATCATATTGAGTTCAACTTCAAAAATGTTACTATACCCAGCTATATACTTTATTACTCGAAATTAACTGGGTTGCATTATTTTCAAATTTATGCTTAGATGAAATGATTTTACGATATTATGAAATCTTTTTTGATTGTTTTTTAAAAAGTGCGCGAATTAAAATCTTTAAATAGTAGCCCGCCATAGTTTTAATCCCATTTAAAAATTTAAATAATAAATGAAATAAGGCGTGGTTGAAGTAAGACCTTTTAAAATTCTTCAAGTCTTCTTTCAGAGTCAATTTTGAACATGTTCGCAGATAATTTTAAGATTGTCTTTAAAGATTTATTCATTTTAGATTCCATCAATCAATTATTCGATTTCTTAAGCCTCTACACGTGTCAATATTTTATAGCAAAATGATTGTTTAAATTCTGGTCCTGATGGAATACTATCATTTATATTTTTAAAAATGTGTACCTTATCATCGATTGCATCTTTACAGACAAATTAAGTCATGAAAATCTTCTTAATAAATTGAGCTAAATTGGATTCAACGACCGTGTCATTATGTGGATTTCGTCATATTTTAAACAAAGATATTAAAGCGTCATGCTCAGGAGTAACCCTTCATATCGATTTAGTCAATTCTGGTGTACCTCAAGGGAGTCACATCGGTCCATTACTGTTTTAAATAATTCTTTATCGCTAAATCTATGCAGATGATATTAAAATATTTCGAATTATTAACTCCATCAAGGATTGTAAAGACCTACAAGAAAATCTAAATCAATTTTGGGAATGGTGCAATAAAAATCGTTTGATGTTAAATGTAAAACAATGTGTTTTACACGCAAACGAAATATAATGAATTATGACTATATATTGATTTTGTCACATTTGAATTGAGAATCTAGTTTTTCTGATCCTGGTGTTGTATTAGACTCAAAATCAAAGTTTACTGATCACTACAATTATATTTAAAAAAAAAAAAACAACCAAAACACTTATTTTCGTCATAAAATTTCCCCGAGAGTTCCGTGATCCATGTGTTATTTAAATTCTGTATGTTTCATTTGTCAGGGCGCCTTACTATTCTGTTCATTCTTTTCACATATCGGCCCTGAACATAAAACACGATGACGATGCTGATGAAAGTCACTTTTCAAAAGAGTAGACTACTCGTACAGTGTACAAAATTTATAAAAAATATTTTTGGCAGCAATTACAAGTCGCTCTGTTGACCTTTATTGAATTAAAAAACATTTTTCTGTATCGTTTTCAGTTCAACAAAGGTCAACAGAGCGATTGCAACTTGTTGACTTGTCAAAAGTCTCCATAAATAGTTCTTAGACTTGTATGATGTGGTTTTCTTTTTGTTTGTGTTTATTTTCATTTTCCATAGAAAGGGAAAATTTTATTCGTTAAATAATTACTCGTTAAATGTGATTTATTATGGCAGATCAATTTAATTTTCGCCACATGAAAGAAGTTTGGAAAATTAGAACACATTAAGAGCAAAAACAACAAAAAGAAGATTTGTGGTTTTTACTGGAACAAATGATGAAAGATGTTTTCTTTTTCAATTTATTGATTTCCTTAACGATGGATAAAATCATAAACATATTATGGAAGGGATTGATGAGTTATTTTTTCACCTACTTTTTTGTTTATTTTTATGCACATCTGGAGCTAGGTTAAGTTTGGAATAAATTATTATTTAATTTCGGAACTTTGTGAATTTGTGCTGTCAAATTGAATATTTTTTGTGGTTAAAACTATATATCGAAATCAAATAAACAAAAACCTTATTTATTTCTTTGAAGCAGTTAAAGATGTTGAAAACGAAATCTGAGGACCTTAGTTTCCCTAAAATGCGACTTAAAAATTTTTAAAAGATAGCAAACAATTACAAGAAAAAAGGTGAGCTATTGAAACATCATTTTTTCAATTAATTTCAAATTTTGGATTTAATTTCTAAGTACCGATATGAGTTAATTCATGAAGTGTCAAGCATAACTAAAAAAAACTGTCATATCAACTCAAAAGTAATTTATTTTTACAATTTATTGTTGATTTTTAAACAACAACGACTGGTATGATGTTCCGGTTTAAATTCAAGGAACCATTTTGTTGAATGTGACAAGAAAATTTCACAATCGGTTGAAACAAAATTTTCTTTAGAGAAATTCTTCCAAGAAGGAACTCACTTTGTCAATGCATCATCAACTACCTTTTGTGGAATGATCATATCATATAACGTCACAAAAACTGTGGCAAGATCTTTGACTTTTCTGAGACGATGAAAGAAACTTGTCTCCCCTTCTGATCTTGCCATCATCTACAAAATCTATATAAATAAAAACACCAAAAAATTCATCATAACTACCGTCTCTGATCTAGAGCGGCAGAAACTTATTTTAGCCTATTTGATGTAGTATTTAAAGAAAAGCTTTTAGAATGATGGATGACAATAAGATTATTGACTATTTAGTGTTACTCAATATTGTAATAGTTTTACCGACACCTTATTTCAACACTTCCATCATTTCGAACGCTGAAATTGTGTCCCAGTCATATTAAAGGTAAGAAAACAATGAGATTACATTTAAAAACAGTACTATACATTAAAATTAGGAAACGAACGTTGGGCGCCACTTTTAGTACTGAACAAAAAATGTTCCCAAAAGAAAGTTGAACTTTTAAAAATGTTTAAATAGTCAGAGTAGAATGTATGTACAGTGTTGGAAAAATAATAGAAACAAATGTCTTCATCATTTTCAATACTCAATGGGGCGTATTCATAGAGAATTACTAAAGTCGTGATTTCTTGATCTACCTATAGTTTAAGGCTTGTTGGTTAAATAAACACGGCTCTTATTTATAGTCAATTCTCTAGCTGTGTTTAGTAAAACCCCAGGTTAAGGTTGTATTCTACTACAATTATACTTCAAATGACAGGTCAAAGCAAAACAAATACTGTTATATTTTCAAACTTGTTATTTTGTGCTGTCATTCCTCAAATTGGATGTATAAAATAATAATAATATACAATAAATGTGACTGTTTCTCTATCCAAACGATACCATTAGTAGAAATCCTTGTCCCTTAATTCAAAAGGATTGAACCGTGTTTTGTATATTTTTCTTTTTCTTGGAGGCATATTTTGCAGATCACCAAATAACTCAAACTCCACTAAGATATCCATATCTTTTTCAAATGCGATATCAATCGACATTTTTCTGGACAGCAAGTTGACGTAAAATTTATTTGATATAATTTACTTTTTCAGCTTCTCAATTCACAAACAAAAATCAAGTATGACATTTGGCTGTGATAATAACTACTTAAACACAGCAATTCCTATGTTTTTAGTTAAACCACAGGTTTAGCCCTAAACTTAGGTTTAAATTTGTTTATAAATAGCCTTAACTCTGGATTTGCTTAATAACAACTTAGCAAGAGTTTAGCAAACTTCTATGAATATGCCCCAATATTTTTTTTTAGCAATTAAGTCTTTTGTCGTTAGTTTTTCTATGTTTTAATAGTACTGCTCTCAAATGGTAAATTTTTTCGTGCAAACAACTTATTGTTTCCACCAACGGTCAAAAAGTTTGAGGACAATGATGATGGAAAAAATAATAGAAACAAGCTACTTTAAATGTCATTCTAACCTAAGGATCAATTTTATTTATATGAAAATAGGAGTTTTGAGTTTTTTTATTAGTTTGTCAGATGTTTTGTATTCGATACTAGACAAAATTTTTAAATGTCATATATTATTTTAATAAATATGGGCGTGGATTACATTAGAATCATTTTGACGCGAAGTGATGAAAAAACTAAGGCAAACTGGAAAAACGATGGTTGAAATTGCAAAAACCTCAAACTGTTCCAAGAAAAAAACATTTAAAGCTCTACATTGAAGCCCAAAAGAAGAAACAAGATGAAGAAAAAGATAAACTGCTCTGTTTTTTTAAATGCTATTTTTAAGAAAAAACAATTTCTTTGTTTAAGAGAATTCAAAAATTAATTAAACGGGCCAGTGACAGCTAGAACAAGAAGAAACCTACTAAAAGATGCAAGTCTTCCTGGTAGAAGTCCACAAAAAAGTGCCGTGTTTGAGCAAGAAAAACATTATACAAAGGCTTGCCTTTGCAAACAAACACTTACATCGTTCTAATTGGAATAACATTTTGTGGTCGGATGAAACGAAGATCAATTTTTTTGGTTCCGTTGTGAGAGTTCTTAAGAACAAGGAATTTAACCCAAAATACACAAAGAAGACAGTGAAACACGTTGGTGGAATAAAATGATTTGCAGGTGCTTTTCAGCTCTGGTATTGGTCCAATATTTTGAATCAAGTATAAGATGTGCTTTATGGATTATGTCCATATCATAAATTCAGTCATTCTACCATTAACTGAAGCGGAGGTGCCAATTAAATGGGAGTTCATGCAGGATAATGACCCCTCAAAATTGTTTAACAAATACTTACAACAAAACAAAATTAATGTTATGGAATGGCCATCACAATCCCCCGGCCTAAACCCAATTGAACACTTAATCGGCATCCTAAATCGCAGGATCGGAGATTGTAAAACCAAAAAGAAAGACGAGTTGTGGTCGAAAATTCAAAGGGAAATGTACTCCATACCCGTAGAGACATGTGTCGAATTGGTGAATTCGATGGGGCGAACAGTGGAGGCAGTTATTAATAATTAGAGCGCCACTACAAAATACTCAAAGAATTTGAAATACTTTTACCGTTAAGTTACTTTCTCGCTAACCATAAATTTTACTTTTTATCATCGCTACAAATAGAGTACCAATCTAATTTTGTTTCTATTATTTTTTCCAGGACGAAGCAAAATAATAATCACAAGTTTATTTTTTTTTATTATTTCCCAATATTATAATTTAAAAAAAATTGTTGTATTTAAACAATAAATTGTTAAAAATCTATCTGTGTAAATTTTATTTTCCTACTCTTCACAAATACCTTTTTATGTGTTAAAAAGAATGAACACGAAGCTTGTTTCTATTATTTTTTCCAACACTGTATTTCTTTTAATTCAAATTTAAAAATATAGAAACAAATTTTCGACTATCAAGCCAAACCGTCTATCTGAATAAAAACATAATTTTTTGGCCAGTATTTCTGGATTTTCATGTGCATGAGGTGCATTTCAAGATTCATCTATTTTATATTTTCAAATTTGAGGAATTTACTAAAAATAGAAAATTTTTAATATACAAATTGTGTCGAAAAGCACAGTTTTTGTTTTTTTTTCTATAAGAGGTGATCACATTTGGCCTCAGAGATCTTTTCGATTTCAATACCTAAGACTTTTTTCTTTGAGGCCACGTTAAAGATATGGATGTATCTCAGTGCTCCATAATCAATTCAAGGCCTTAAAGATGGAATTCGATAAGTTATTTGAGTACATACAACAGCAAATGTGGAAACTGTCAATGGAAAAAATACGGTTACGGTACCTAAATTGAAGTGTACGAAATCTCAAAAACCCTACCTAACCTCTCTAATTTTTTGCGGTGTTATTTCATATTTTATGGAAGGGAATTGGTGCCGTGAAATGAAGAAATAAGGCCGATTTTCAGGAATTGGGCTTATTTCACTTTTGTTAAGTGTACCTAATTAAGACATTTTTCAACAGTTGGTTTTATTACACTTAAACAAAGTGAAATAAAGCCAAATTAGTTTTATTTCACTTTCAACTATACACTCAACCTCGCACCTACACCAAATCCTAAAGTTTGCCCAAGCAGGGGGAGGGGGTTGCATACCTCACCGCAAAAACAAGTTGGTCCTTATTCTCAAAATAATGTAGCCCTATTTCACTTTGTCAAGGTTCAATATGACCAACTGCTGCAAATTGGACTTATTTCACCTTTGTAAAGTGCCCGTGGCATGATGGTTAGTGCGTTTGACTGTCATGCTAGAGGTCTTGGGTTCGATTCCTGCCTATGCCATCTAAAGTTTTTTTCAAGGGTACTGCCTCCTGAGAGGAATTGACAAATTCTCCAAGAGTAATTCTTGTCATGAAAAGTGCTTCCTAAAATTATGCGTTCGGATTCGGCTTAAAACTGTAGGTCCCCTCCATTCCTGAAAACATTACTGGTACACAGGAATGGTTGAGAGTCGTAAGTCACTAGGCCCTAGTCCTCAACGGGCTATATTTCGAACGTAAGCACTCTTAAAATCTCCTTTTTTGTATTCTCCAGAAAAATGTCATCCTTTTCAGTGGTTCATTAAAAAAATACCCATAATCATCTCAAATCGTTTTTGCATTCAGTCGGGTCAATTCTTATTTTATTCCTTTTCAGAAAGAATGTGCTAAGAAATGGTTCTTCCTTTAAATATTTTATATTCCACATTACCACCATTTCTTGTGACATATGAAGATTTTATAGTTCTTTTAAGTCTTTTTTGTTTAACTCTTCTTTATAACTATAAAGAAGTATATAATATAAAAGAACATAAATTTAACTATTGGTGCCAGAGCCATTTCTATACATAATAAAGTTTATAGTCTGTTATTTGAACTTGCCTCTTGGACTGTACATTCGTTTTTTATTATGGTTGAATTTTTATCTTGATTGTTGTTTCATTGGAAATATCATAAACAAGCTACTTCTTAGTGTGAAAGGTCTAACTTATGTGTAATGTAAATAGTATTAAGGACTTTCCTTAGTTTTTATTACACAATACCCTAGTATCGTCATCGCCATCTCATAAAAAATAATATTTCTTTCAAAAATATGAAAAATATCATAAAAATGGCTACATTTTGGGTTTTATATTTGTTTTTTTAACAAAAGAGAAAGTAAAATTTGTTTAAACCTTTTCTATAAGTCATAGAAATCGTGGGAACGTGATTTATATTCGTTTTATTGGATTATGCTGTTCCCATGCAGTTCACAAATGTTTATCGAGATCAATCTCTGAAAATTTATCGATTTGACCATAATTTAACCCAGGAATTGGTTATTCATACATGTGAGTTCCCAGCAACAACAAGAAAAATAACGAACAAAAATTTCTTCCAGATACGAAGGTCAATAAATCGACTTATTTTCGTTCTCCCACAGATTTATGCTTGGCAAAATTTCTACCACAGATTTCATTTTCACTCGAATTTTTCCTTAACGACTTCAATTATTTCTCATCCTCGAACAAACATTTTCCTCTCACACACACGTCTTTTCTTCAGATTTTGTTCTAGAGGGCTACACACTCTCGCTGATGGTTTACCCCGAAGAAAAACTACGAATGTTTTTCTTTCTTTCTTTTGATTTTCTTTTATTTTTTTGTATTGCCAAAACTTACCCTTTACAAGAAGAAAACCAAAAACAAAAACAAATATCAACATTTTCTATCCTTGAAACATATTCAAAGAATAGAAAATGTGCCTTACGTTGGGCGCCATTTTGGCTACTCAAAGAAATCAGATCTAATTTATTCTCGCTACAACATAAACATGTGAATGTATTGTTTTTCTTTTTTGTTTTAGTTATTTGTTGAATTATATAGGAGGGGAAACTACAAATAAGTATTACAATAATTTTGCCTTAAGTAACGTGACTAATTTCTATTGAACTTCTTTGTTGTAGTTGAGTTAGGTTTTAAAAAGCAATCACGCAAAGTCGAAACGTCAAAACGTCGAAACGTGTCGCGTCGTCGTCGTCTTCTCTCTTGTATTATAACCTAATTAAATATTCATTAGGAAACCAAGAAAAATGCACACATCACGATTATAGTTCTTCGTTTTATTCAAAGGACTTAGAAACTTCTTTTTATTTTGTATTTATTACTTTTTGAAGTCAAAAGCGCAATTAGAAGACATTCTTATTTTTCTAATTTTTGTTTTCTTGTCAGAAAAGTTTATGCGTTAATTTGAGAGAAGAGAAAATAAAAAGTTATTTAATAAAAATTCCATTTCTTTTTATTTTCGTAGAAATTGTTTTGAGACTTGTTTTTTAGTTGCAAGAAGAGGTGCGATATTTTTAATGAGAATATTTTTTTTTAATTTGAATTAAAATTATGTAAAATTCATTCGAGTTTTAAAGTATGCGTTTTTCTTTTAGTTGGTTCTAGTTTTTGTCTTGATTTGTTGTATATATTTATAATTTATTTGGCTTTGAGAACTTTTTTAATTGTGCAGTTGGTTATGGTAAATTAATTCTGGTCCAGATATTTCAATTCTGCTTTATATTCATTGTAAATTTAAGAGTTGAGTGAAGCGCTGTAAGAACTCATGTTTTAAATTTTACATTTGTTTTAAAGATAAATTTTGTCAAAAGTAGGTATCTCATTCATTGAATTTGATATTTTTTAATATTTTAAATATTTTTTGTATATAAAGAAGGATTTGGGGATGCTTTATATGTAAACGAGACATGTAGGCAGCTAAATACATTCTGATCAAAATCTGAACTTCCTAACTAGCAACACCTTCTTTTATAGAGGCAGTTTTAAAGACCTCACCCTTGAAATACCGTTGATAAAATTTAGAAGGTGACTGCAAAACCAAACACATTCTTAAATGTGTACTGCATATTCCCAAGAATTGTATTTCAATTAAAATAATAAAATCTAAAACCATCACTAAGAAAAATGCTGTGCGTGTCGGTTTGGGATACCTTCGGCTGCATCGAAGGAACGTCTTAAATTGCTCACTTATAAATAATACTATCGACCTTAACCTTTTTTATAAGGGGTGTTTTCAAGAAGAAATGCAATGGCCAAGAATTTAACTTTTTTATAAGGATATGAGTTTGTTTTATGTTTTAAAACTGATTTCGGACAAGTAGATATCACGCGCCGCCCTAATTTCGGCCACATTTTCAAGCAATTGGGACCGTATGCATCAATAAATCGCACGATCTTTGAGGCCACTCCACAGGCCTACTATTATTTCGACGGAATATTGTACGCAGCGCTTGATGCGTCACGAGAGTCAAACAATTAATTTGGTGATAAATTCGCACGATTTACAAACGCTATTCAGGAGCAATTCCATTCATGCCCAACCAAATAGCAGTCAAAAAGACTAACTCCAAAAAAAAGAATTGCCAACATAAAAAATAAATTTCTAACCTAACACCTAATTTTGTTTTTAGAGAAATTCAATTTAATGTTTTCTAATAAAAAAAAAATAACAAAAATTAAAACTACTAAAAATTGAATTAAAATATTTCTAATACCTTGAAAGAGAACCTTTTAAATAACTCGGAGCTAATTAAGGTTCAATAGTAATAATATAAGAGGGTTTTTCAGAAAAGTAAAGGATTTTTCAATTGGCGCGGGTAGACTTATGCACCCCGTGGCGGACATTTTGTTTAAGTGACATCTGTCAAAACTTTTTGTTTATTATTCAATTGTTTATGCCAAATCATCATGGCAAGTTACACGAATGAACAGCACGTTCAAATGAAAAATCTTTATTATCAAAATGAGTGTTCGTTCCCTTCACAGTCGACTCTTCAACGTTTGGTGCCAAATTTGAGACGACCGGATCAATAAAAAACCGTACGTTCAAGGAACGCAAGATTGCCCGAGAACATCGCCGCGGTCCGTGAAAGTGTACAGCAGAACTCGAGACAGTCTATTCCTCGCCGTGCACAAGAACTCGGCCTTTCGCAGACATCAACTTGGCGAATTTTGCGTCGGGACTTGGGCTTAGACCCGTACAAGATCCAACTGACCCAGGAGCTCAAAGTTCATGGCCATAGACAACGCCGTTTGTTCGCTGACTGGGCTTCGAATCGTTTGGAAGAGAACACCAGGCCGAAAATTCATCTTTAGTGACGAGGCGCATTTTTGGATGAATGGCTGTGTTAACAAGCAAAATTGTCGTATATGGGACGACACCAACCCACGCGAGGTTCACTAGGTGATAATGCTTCCTCAAAAAGTTACCGTTTGTTGTGGATTTTGGGACGGCAGCGTTATTGGTCCGTACTTTTATGAAAACGACGTTAGTCAGCGTCAACAGCGAGCGCTACATAACGATGATAATTAATTTCTTATGGCCCAAAGTAAACCAAATGGACCTAGACGACATGTGGTTCCAGCAGGACAGTGCTACGTGCCACACAGCAAACGCCACGATTGACATTTTGCACGAACGATTTGAGAGTAAGGTTAGGTAAGGAATTCGCCACCAAGGTCATGCGATTTGACCCCGCTAAACTCTTTCCTGTGGGGTGTCTTGAAGTCGCAGGTCTATGCAAATAAACCACAATCGACCGATGCTCTAAAGGTGAACATAACATGCCAGATGTGTTTTATTAAGATAAAATATGCATTCGAAAAAATTGGTGAATCAATATCTATCATGGTACCATAAATACATCCTGCTACATAAGGAAATCCTCTTTGAGGACAAAATTACGAGGCTATGCCTGACACAATTTTGTACCCAACAAATATTGTTAGAGAGAAATTTATCAATGATAATAAAATAACACTGGATGTTGATTTGCTCATTTCGTGCATAGATCCAATACTGTGATATTGGGCTCCATTCAAAGCCCACACAAAGGACTTAAATTCATATTCCTTTGGCTATTGAATTGTAGTTTAATTCCAATTTTGGACAACACAAATTTGATGGTACTTTTTGTAAATCGAAAACTCTCTTTTTTCGAAATATCATTCCCGATATAGAAGTTAATTCTTAGCTTCACTACTCTGGTCACTGTTATTAACTTCTTCGTTTTCAAAATATTCTTCAAAACGATTAATTTTTGTATACATTATTTTACAACAGCTTTTCAAAAGACACATTTTTTTAGATGTAAGATGGCTACTATTTCGATGGATTAAAAAATCTTTACAAAATCAGACATTTTTGAAATTGAGATGAATTAACGCGTTTACCATATAATTCAAAATAAATGTTCTTTGGTAATTTCGTCAAAACTACCAAAGACTATTGTCTTCATTTTCAAAGTGGTTCATATATTTAACTTCCCAAAGGAAGTTATTCTAATCGGTCCGATTTGTCGAATTGAAAATTTTGACATTTCTCGACGTTTCAAGGTCCCTCGAGTCGAAATAAGAGACTTTTATAAAGATGTCTGTGCGTGCGTGTGTACGTACGTTCGTACGTCCGTACGTACGCGACGTTTTTTTCGTCGTCCATAGCTCAAGAACCAGAAGAGATATCGACTTCAAATAAATTATGTTCTACAGATATTAAGGCAGAAAGATGCAGAAAGGGCTCTCAAAAAAATAGCGTGGGTGTTTTTTTTACCATCATAGCAATTTAAAAAGAGGTGAACATTTTGGTTAACCCAAATATCTCACGAACCAATAACGTTAGAGACTTGAATAAAATTTAATATTTTATATTATAACGCGATACCAAACAAATATATTTTTGGAAAAAATTCCAATTAACGGTTTTTTTATAAATCAAAAAAAAAACTGAAACAAAATATTTGTCACCTCGAAAATTTTACGAACAAAAAATGATTTTATCTCCAAAATAATTTTTTGCAACGAAGAATAACGTTTTTGATATCTGGTAAAATTGTATGAAATATCGAATTGAAAGTTCTTTTTTTAAATAAAAACCTAAAAAAACATTATTCAAAGTTGGTAAAAAATTGATTTTCGACTCAAATATCTTTTCAAAAATTTGAGATTATGGCTTCCAAATAATTTTATCCTTTAAAAAATATTGTTGTCAACTTGAATGTTTTGAGAAAAATCAAATTGACAGCTTTTTTACAAAAAATTAAAAACCTTAAAACAAATTAACAAAGGTTGGTAAAAATTGATTTTTTTTAAACAATAATAAAACTTGGTAAAAATTTGCTTTCGACTCAAATATCTTTTCAAAAATTAAAAATATTGGCTTCAAACTAATTATTTTCTCACAGAAAATTTTGTTTTTAACATTCAGTAATTTTTTTATAAAAATCCAACAGTCAGTTTTTTTTATAAAAAGTTAAAATCTAAAATTGATGTTCGGTTCTCGATACCTCGTGAATAATAGAACATATTAACTTCAAAAAATTTCTCATTCATCCAGTTTGTATTTGTTTATATAAGAAATAAAAATTTTTAAGAAATGCTACTAAAAATGGTAAAAATTGGCTTTCGACTAAAAATTTCGTAAACAAAAATAGATTTCGAAATCAAACTATTTCATTATATACAGAATATTGTTGGTAATTTTGAAATTTTTAAGAATAATTCAACTGAAAACTTTTTTAACCCAACACGAAAACCTACAAGATCTTAAGCAAGACAAATCGACACACGGGAATGGAAGTTATCAGTTACACTAATAAAAAAAAGAGGCTGGGATGCGCAGCCTCTTTTTTTTATTAGTGTTCAACAATTTTTCAAAATAAACTTTTTTATTTGCAAATCAAAATTTCTCATTGCCAACTACTGAAAAGCTTTTCAAAAATTCTAAATATAATTTTCAAAGTTTATTGTTCGGTGAAACAAAAAGAACAAATACTTTGCAAAATAACAAAACTTTTTACTTTTTTAGAAAAGACTTTTGCAAATTTGAGTTCGGTGAAACTTATTTTAAAAAGAGGAAAACTTTTCAATTTAATATTTTCCTCTTTGCAAATTTGAGTTTGGTGAAACGTAATTTGCAAAGTGAAAAGTGAAAAATGTTTGGCGAAACAGTGGCTTGGTCTTTTTTTTTACCGAAAACTTATAAATAAAAACACTTACTACGGAAAGAAATTTCTATAAAAGACTTATGAAAACAACGACGGTTCTAAACACCTCTTTTAATTTAAGTGGACAGTAGAGTTGAGAATTCTATCTCGGCCTAAGGCCTATCGACCTTTAAAATGGCCAGATTTAAAATGAGCACAATCTTCACAAAATGATACATTCACTGACTAATTTCTTAAAATATCTATTCTTTCATTGCAAATAAAATATTTGGTATGTTTTTACATTATAATTACATAATATGATAAATAAAATAAAATACAAAATCGACCTCTGTTAGCTCATTTTCCAAGCATTATCTATTTTTGTTGCAAACAAAAACAAAAACAAAAAACCATCAAGATAGAAAGGAAAGTGTATTAAAACTAAAACACTCAACCTCCTCTCCATCACAGACAATCTGATATCCTTTTTAAACGTCAATTCCCCATCTTTTTTTTTTTGTTGCGTTATCTATCTCTTATATAGCCTAGAGGGTATCGGATATCCCTTAAAATGTTCTCTATACAGTACTTGGCTGTAAGGGCTCTCAGACAAACACCAAGCCAGAAAATATATAGGTAGTCATATTGTTATCGTCGTCGTCGTTGTAGCCGTAGTCGTCTCATAACTAGGCCAATTGCTATTTCACGTATCCCAAAAAACCAACCGTCATCGCTTTCCTCGAACAGGAAATATCAGACTGGCTAAATGAAGCGAAATAAAACCTATCGACGATGAAAAAAAAAAGAAAACTTGGCTCAGTTCCAATCGATTGGCAACAACAACAACAAAAATAATAATTCAACATTATTCTAGGTCTACGAACTTTTAAATCGGCCTGCCCGCCAATTTATTAGCTCAGTCGTAGTAAGTTCTGTTCGATTCGAAAATCGCTTATCCATTCATGATTTTACTGTCAGCACTCAGCACCTTTTCCTTATACTCGTATGATGACACATGAGACACAAACATCAAGAGAACACTCAATCCTGCAGGGATGATTTAATGGCTTCCTTTTCTTCTCTTGTGACAATAATTTTTTAAGGGCGGGAAGGTTTTTAGTAATGACACGGAGGTCGGAGGATGGCGATGGAAAGACTTTGACCAATTTATAGTCAAAGCAAACATAGGAATGATGTTTTATGACATCATTTCATCATGACGGGTGTTCTTTTCTGTTCATATCATCTTGACAAGAGGTGGGCTTATGTGGGTAATACTCCTGCTCCTAACGCTGCTGCTGGAAGGGCTATGGCTATAAGGCTCTGTGGTTAATGTATTTAGAGATTAATAATTTTAAGAGCCCATTAAAAGCTATAAGCTATAATGTTTCAGGAGACAGAGAGTGGGTATATAAAGAAGACTTAATGTGTATATTCATAAAACATCCTCGGTCAAAATAAAACATTAAGGGTAGATTTACATAAAATGCAGGACATTTTAATGATAATTATGTTTATGTGGGATGTGTGTGTGGGAAGGCAGGTACTTAAAGAATAAAGGACTATGTGGCGCGCAATCCTGTAAATAAATAAAAAGATTGATATTTTCTTGTGGCAACACGAAGACAACTAAATTGAAATGAAAATGGACTCAAACTTTTCTGTAATAGCCCTCTTTCAGGTGCATGAGTCATTAAGCCTTAGTGGTATTTTATTCCCAGAATTGAAGACCTTGCTAATCTTTTCTGTTCCACGAATTGGCTTTGGTAAAAATATCTTAAAAATTAATTAACCAAGTCATAGAAAAAGTTCTTAATTTTTTAACCAGGAACAAAAATTCAGTTTATGTTATTTATAGACAATTTAAACCCATTTTAAAACCTAAGCCTGGAGTCTAAAAATAAACATGACGGAACCTATGTTTAATCTGTTTTTAAATCTATAAAACGCAATGTATTTTGTTCCCCTCTACAAGCCATTTTGTATAGGTTAAAGTGAAATTGTACTAGAATTGTAGTAGAATATACCTTAAACCTGTTTCTAACTAAACAAAGCTGCTAAATTCTTTATGAATAGCAGCTGTGTCTAACCTATAAATGTTAAATTTAGACTCCAGTTCAAATAGACTCGGGTTAAAAATATGACTATATAACGGGTTTTCAACAGGGACGCTACAAAAGTAGAGCGACAGGGACAGCAAACGACGCCATATTTCTTGCCGCTCTTTTGACATTTCTCTTGAGTAAGGTTTGCCATTTCATAATGGAAAGATATACAAGCCAACAATCAGTCAAAAATGTTTAAATTTACTACCGAAGTTCGGAGTCAGTGGCCTCAACGTTAAGAGTCATAATCGTCCTAGTAGATCAACAATTGAGCGCCTAGTGGCAATGAATGAATCCACAGGCACAGTACAAAATTTTCCCGTGCGTGCCAGTGAGACAAAGAAGTGCACGTAGTGTTGAGAATATTGCTGTCACTGAGGTTCCAGTTGCAGAGAGCCCAAATGTGTCTCTCAGAGGTCGTTCTCAAGCGTTGGGCATCGTCGTCGTTGTGGCGAATTTTGCGAAAAGATCTTGCAATTTCCCCTGTTATAAAAATGTTGTTAAGCAGAATAGGAACTTCTTCTAAGAAACATGATAGAACTTATAACTGATTCTATCCTTGCCAGGTCTCTGTTTTTTAGTTTAGCTTTTTGCAGTATACATGTGACAGTTCCCACATTTCAAAAGGTAATACAAGGAAAGGTTGTATTGTCTTGCATGTCCTAAGAAATTTGCTTACATTCAGGGGTAAAGTATTAAAATAATTATAAAAATCAACAATCTGCAACTTGCTGCTTCTTCTTCTTCTTCTCAATTTAATTTATAACACAATTCAAATTCTGACCTTTGATATCCTTTGTAACTAGAGTAACATTGTCATTAAATAATAAATGAATACAAAATTTAACCAAAAAACTAACACCTAAATTTGTGACCTCTGTTCAGCAATTTCCTTGTTTTTATTACATAACAAAAAAAAATAAATAATAAACTTTTAGTCATAGAATATTTATATTCCAATTAAAAACACGCTAATTTTCATTGTAAAGCTTTATCTATACCTACCTATCCTATGCATTTTATGTATCTTTTGGATTCTATCAATAATAAATATTTACTATTTTATTTTTGATGTAAACAAAAAACAGAATTCAAACAGCTAATGGAAATGCATATTGTTGAATAATAATTTTTACAATGATATCAAACACAAAAATAATAATAAATTTATTCCTTTCACCCGCCCGAGCCCCTTTGATTCATCTCATAGATGGTTTTTTGTTGTTGTGTTTTGTGAATAAATAAAATAGGAATATTTTTTTTGAAAAGTTATGTAATTTATTCAGTGTTTACAAAAATAAATCCGCATTATAAATTATTTATCTGATTTTGTTATTGTTTACGTACATTTTTTTTGCCAATAATAATAATTAATTAACTGTTGATTTTTTTATAGTATAAAACATAGATTGTAGATAGTTCCATTAATTTGTTGTTAATTTGATTTTTAATAATTAAAAAATTGAACTTATAGGATATATAGTACCTTTACATAATCTGAACAGGTTAATAGTACAAGTTTAACGAGTATGAAATTATGTATAATTTCATAAAATTAAGATAAAGTGTAAAAATGTTTATGACTTTATTTCGATTTGCAAAACTAAAAACTAATTTCAACATCAATTATGTTCGAAAAAGTAAACAATTTATCCAAGAAAACAAAATACCTCTGCTACATCGAATATGATTGTTTATATATTTAAAGAGGTCAAAAACACACATTTCAAAAAAGTTGTTGTTTGTACAATTTTTCTGTTCAAGATTAAAACATAAAAAATCTTTTCAAATGTTTTACTCTAGCAAAATGTCATAAGTCAAAAATGCTTGTGTGAATAAAATTGTTGATTTTTTTTTTTTAAATTATATTATTTTTATTAATAAATACTTTTTGAAATTTAGTTTAGTTTTTTTACTTTTATTGGCCGAAAATATTAAACAGTTTCAATCTTTTTAAACTGAAATGTCACATTTTAATACATTTAAGGAAATTGCTTCAAGGATATTTAAATTTTCTGATATCGCTCAAAAGTCGTTCGAAGCAATACTTTAAATTGGCGTTCTACATTTTTAATTATAAAAACTTTAAACTTATTGCTTTAAGCCATCTTCATAGTTTAGCACATTTTGATATCTTAGTTTTCGTTATTGAATAACAAAACAATTTTTGAGATAATAACAAGTTTAAATTATAGAGCATTTTAATATTGAAAAATACACTAGAATAGTCTTGACGAAAGGACAAAGGAGCTCAAAGATAAAAGAAGTCACAGCATGTAACCTAAATTAAAGGGCAAGTCATAACATTTGTTTATTATTTGGGATTAAATATATAGCTCAGTGAGAGTGTCTATGTTTATCAAAATTTGTACATTACATAATTATTATAATTTTAACCAAAATTGTAAAAAAAATGGAGAAAATTTAGACCGAGGCTAATTATAAACAAAATGGACAAATTTCAAAAGAATATAAAAAATAATTTAACGGGTTATTTATTTTGCGGTTTCAAAAGTATAGGTCTGGAATTCGAAATTTGTCAAAGTAAGTTCTTAAACCAATTTTTTTTGTTTTCAGTTGAAAGTCTGACTTTTACGAAAATGGACCACAAAAAGTCACTGTTTGGTGAGCTCTTTGATCCGGAGGTTTGATTAGACCTTACTTCTTCGAAAACGACGATGGAACGACTGTCACCGTCAATTCAGAGCCATATGATGACCGATTTTTTTTGCCTGCTATTAAGGAATACGACTTGGAGAATATGTGGTTTCAACAAGACGGTGCCACATACTACATGCCACAAAACTTGAGCGAATATGGCTTTATTGCAAGAGACATTTCCTGGCCGCGTAATTTCTAGTAGTGGCGATATCAACTGGCCACAAAGATCATGCGATTTGACAGCACTGGACTTTTTGTTATGGGGCTTCGCGAAAAACTGTGTTTATGTAAATAAACCTTTAACTCTTGAACACTTAAAAACCAACATTTGTCAGGTTATGGCTTAGATACCGCCCAATATTTGTCAAAAAGTGGTCGAAAATTACCTCAAAAGAATTGATGCCTGCAAAAATTCGCGTGGTGGTCATTTAAAAAATTTAATATTTCACACATAATGTCAACGTCCAAACTTTATAATAAAAAAGAAATATTTAGTAAGTGTTTTATTTACGTTTACTTTTGAAACCGTAACATTGAAAAGCCTGTATATTCGACTTTATTTCCTTTCATGTTTTCCATTTTGGAAATTAAATCAGATTGAAACAAAAAACAAAACTAAATAAAAGGGGTACGTTCATAGATGATGGCCTAAGTAAAATGTCTCCTCACGTGCTGCAGATGGCGCTATAGATAAAAAGACTTGTAGAGGGTTAATATTTAAAGTCACTTCTTTATACTTTAAAAGAATTAACTTATAATCGTGGTTATAGAAAAAATACTTTATTATTAAGAACAATTACAAAATATATTTCTAATAGTCCAAGAGCCCAGGGCCGCCAGACGTTACTTATTTTCTGAGTAACAAAATGTATCGTACAGAATAGTGTTAGTGTATACTATGAAGGTATGCATACTTGCTAGCTTGGGCCGGCGGCCAATTTACCTGTACCAGGTACTAAAGGTAAATAAAAAAATCGCTTACTTTTCTTAAATTCTGAGTGATAATTTTTGTATATATTTTACACAATTTCATTAAAAATTTAAAATCAATATTGCCAGACAGTTTTCGTCGGCGGTAATTTCCGCCAGACACTTTAAAGTTTGCGAAAAAATGAGGTAAGTTTTCTTAGAGTCTGAGTCTTAATTTTTATACATGATATTTTGGAAACTATTTCAACACCATTTACAAACAGCCAGACAAATTGTAGGGGCCAAATATCCCCCAGACATTTTTAAAATCTCGCCTTGAGTATGAGCATATAATGTTTTGAGGGTTTTTTGTCACATGCCCATTAAATTTATGTTCTATTTCAGTCTTATAAATTTTTTTAATAGTGATTAAACCATATTTAAGTACTCAATTGCAAATTATAAATTTCAGTATGACAGAAATTGTTAACTTATAGGCAAAAGGTTCATACTAAAAGTAATTAGAAAATCAATTTTGTTACTAGCATTTAATTCTATAAAAAAATATTTATTCACGTTCTTCTACAAGATATAAAGAAATTTGTATAGAAAATATTGTAAACAAACTAGCGGCCCGTCCCGGCTTCGCACGGGTAGACATAAATAGGTACAGATATTTAAGTTATAAGCATGCTAATTAAAACGACCATGAATCACTAAATTAGAAAACATTTTTTTGTCCTTTCATTAATACTCTTCGCAGCGTATGCGGTGAAAGACATTTTAGGGCTAATTTTTTTACACCTTCGGTTGGTTTTAATAGGAATTTCTAAAGATTTCTATAGTAATCTAGTTCTAAATATAGCCTATGTTACTCAGTGATAATGTAGCTTTCTAATGAAAAAAGAATTATTAAAATCGGTCCAGTACTTTTTGAGTTTATTCGTTACATACAAAAATACAAATCTTTCCTCTTTATAATATTATTATTATATTATTATTATTATTATATTATTATTATTATTATTATATTATTATTATAGTGTAGATATTATACGAAATTCTTCAAAAAATCATTTAAATCCGAGATTTGTATGAGATTGCTTTAAAGTATAATTAACATCGTACGCACTATTGTTCTTAACATTATCTAAATCTTATGATAAAACTTTTCGGCAAGATAACAGGAATATGTTACAGAAAAACGACTATAATTTTAGATGACAAAAGCTCTACTAATAGACGATTTTGATATAAAATTAAGAAAACGCATTTCATAAATATAACATTATATTCTGAATTATATAGAGCACTAGCCGACCCGTGCTTGCGTTGCTTCGCAAATTGTAACCACGAACATTTTTTATATATTAGTATTACCATATGAAAAAATTTCTCAATGGGACTGAGCATATTTTCTACAATAATATTAATTTTAGTTTATATGTATATGATTTCGCTTTTATATAATAGTATAGATTTGCGGTAAAAAAAAAAACAAATTTGTTTTTTTAATGTTCTCATACATCTATAGGTATGCGTGTGTAAATATCCATAGACACATTTTTTTATTCATCTGCTCATGTTCAGTGCAGTGAAACTGACTTAACCTACCCACTTTTGTGTGCTCTTTTTATCGACATCATTGTAAGTACCTTCTTGGATTTATTTGTAAAGAAAATTTTTACTTTATTTCAGTTTTATTGTTCCAGGAAGTGATACAAAATTGGTAATTCAAGCTATTATAATAGAACTTTTTTATTTTTAAATTGGAAGAATTATAATCTATTCACTTCCTCGAACCAAAAAAATAAAAAAGAGGCTGGGATGCGACCCACACTGATAACTTCCCACCCCGTCTGTCGATTTGTCTTGCTTAAAAGTTTGTGTATATGTATCAATTTTTACCAAATTTGCGTACTATTTTTTGTAGATTGTATTTTATTGAATATCGAAAATAATATTTTCTGTGAAATAAAATAAGTTTGAAGCCAATATTTTTAATTTTTGAAAAGTTATTTGAGTCGAAAGTAAATTTTTACCAAGTTTTAGAATTGTTGTTTTTTTTAGGTTTTCAATTTTTTGTAAAAAAAAACTATCAATTCAATTTTTTTCAAAATTTTACTGAATGTTGAAAACAATATATTCTGAAAGATAAAGGAAGTTTAAAGCCAATATCTCAAAGTCTTGAAAAGATATTTGTGTCGAAATTCAATTTTTACCAAGTTTTATTAATTTTTTTTTTAGGGTTTCTCAAAATTTTATCAGATAACAAAAACATCATTCTTCGCTGCACAAAATTGTTTTGGAAATAAAATCATATTTTAGTCGTAAAATTTTCGAGGTGACACATTTTTTTTTCAGTTTTTTTGATTTATAAAAAAAAAGTTAGTTGGATTTTTTCCCTAAAATGTACTTGTTTTGTATCACGTTACAATGTATAATATAAAATTTAATTCAAGTCTCTACCGTCACTGGTTCATGAGATATTTAGGGTTAACCAAAATGTTCACCTTTTTTTTAAAATGCTATGGTAAAAAAACCACCCACGCAATTTTCTTGAGAACCCTTTCTGCCTTATTATCTGTATAACAAAATTTATTTGAAGTCGATATCTCTTCTGGTTCTTGAGCTATGGACGACGAAAAAAACGTCGCGAACGTACGGACATACGGACATACGGACGTACGGACGTACAGACGTACGGACGTACGGACGTACGGACGTACGAACGTACGGACGTACAAACGTACGTACACACGCACGCACAGACATCTTTCTAAGAATCTTTTATTTCGACTCTAGGGACCTTGAAACGTTGAGAAATGTCAAAATTTTCAATTTGACAAATCTGACCCATTAGAATAACTTCCTATGGGAAGTTAATAAGATCTAATTTTTCTTTAGATAAATCGGCATTTTATTTAATTAAATGTCCATAGTAACTTAAAAAAAAAGAGCCCACAGCCACACTGCTCAGCGATGTGACGATAGAATTAGAGAAACAAAAAAATAATGTGTGCGTGTAGGTTAGTTGATGAACTATACAATACAGACAAATTGAATATGTAGGTAGGTAGGTATAGGTAAGAGAAAAAACGTAACTATTAAAAATGGAACACATATTAAGAGAGAAAGAACATGGGAAGAAAAGAAAATTAAAAATGTTGGAATGATAATGAAATGAAACAAAGCAGCGACCTCGCGATTGTGATTGAATCTAATTTCCTGGATAAAATAAATTCAAAAAGTTTATAATTTTATAATTTGTTTTTATTTATTTCTCAGGTTGTATGTTTAACTTAGAAGTGATTTTAGGCTTAAAATTTGCGCAACAATATTGACTTTATGAAGCAATGCTAATCCTTGTCGATTATTGTATAGGTTTTAAGATATGAGTGGTTGTATAAGTCAACCAATGAAAAAAAATGGACAAAAAATGTAAAATTAATAATATTTAAGTTTGACAAATAATTTATGAAAAAAAAAATTAAAGCCATAAATACTCTCATAACAATATAGAAAATAATAAAATATATTTCAAATAAATCGGTTGACTACTTTCTGAGATCATGCGTTACAAACTTTAAAATGGTTTCGCTTTTATATAATAGTATAGATATAGATATCAAATTAAATGAGAAATAATCCATAAAAATCGATGTTACGTAATAGATCGATCAAAATATCACATTGCACCACGTGTTGTTGAAAATGAAATTTCGAATTCCAACGTGGCGCCATCTGTGAAAAGTTCACGATAGATGGTCCGACAGTTTTCTGTAAAAAGTCTAATTAAAGGCGCCATCTGTTCGAGACTTATGAAACATAGGATTAATAACAAACACCAACATTGAGAATCAGTTTATTGTTAATTATAAATTATTAAGACCATTCATCGAAATATAAATTATCCTATATCTCAAGTTAGACCAAATTACACATAAAATGCCAACTTTCATCGAAATCGGTTGACTTGGTAAGGAGTTCACTGGGAACATACATATGACACTGGATTTTTATATATTAAGATTAATTCAAGATTAGTTACTTTACTAATTAATAAGTATATTGTAATTTTCAATTTTTGTCATCGTTGATATTTTGATAACTCGTCATCCAGCCAATCTTTGTCTTGAGTGTCTAAGTCATCATCATCGTCATCAAGATCAGCATTACTTGTCTCTGTAAAAACGTGTAACGTATTAAAGGATGGAATAGCTATAAATTTATAAAATACATTTTTAGAAAAATACCCGAGTTTTTGTCAAGCGATTCACTGAAGAAAGCTTGTAATTGATTGAAATAGAACATACATTTAATGGGCATGTGACAAAAAACCCTCAAAACATTATATGCTCATACTCAAGGCGAGATTTTAAAAATGTCTGGGGGATATTTGGCCCCTACAATTTGTCTGGCTGTTTGTAAATGGTGTTGAAATAGTTTCCAAAATATCATGTATAAAAATTAAGACTCAGACTCTAAGAAAACTTACCTCATTTTTTCGCAAACTTTAAAGTGTCTGGCGGAAATTACCGCCGACGAAAACTGTCTGGCAATATTGATTTTAAATTTTTAATGAAATTGTGTAAAATATATACAAAAATTATCACTCAGAATTTAAGAAAAGTAAGCGATTTTTTTATTTACCTTTAGTACCTGGTACAGGTAAATTGGCCGCCGGCCCAAGCTAGCAAGTATGCATACCTTCATAGTATACACTAACACTATTCTGTACGATACATTTTGTTACTCAGAAAATAAGTAACGTCTGGCGGCCCTGGGCTCTTACTCTATAAGCAAAAAGTTTTGATCGCACTTGTTGAATTGTATTAATTTTGTGTCTTTCAAAATCAAATCATCCTTCAATCTACACGCGCGCTACTGTGTCCCTCGCCAACAACACAATACTCTTTTATTTCTGACTGCTGATTTTTGTGTGATCAAACTCACTAAAAATTGTAATATTACATGTTCACACTAACTGTTTGCAAAATAATAATAAATAATACAACTTATGTGTCTATTTTCTACAAAACATTATTTTTATTTACTTTTAAAATTGATAACAAAAAAGATCGTAAAGAAAAATCTAAGATCAATTTTTTGCTGAGCATATTTGAAAACCAAAATAAGACGTAAAATTTAAGGTGTTTTATATATGTAAATCTTTTTCGGAGGACTTGACAAGGTACTTTTTAGGTTTTGTTATGATACTTAGTGCTACTGTAGTTCAAAATTTTGTAGAACTAATAAGAAATCGAAAATATACATTCTACAAAAAAGATTAGACAAAACGCAACGTCTAAGAATGAAAACTTCAAAATTTGCTTTCGATACTCAAATAAAAGTGAAATCACTATATCAACAGCAGGATTGCACTTTTCACATTTTATCGGCAGTAATTCTACTGCGGATGTTATATTTTATTTATTCATATACATTTCTGCTGTACTACGTATTACTTTACCAAAAAAAAACACGGGTATCGTCTGAAATCTCGGAAATCTGTTAGAATACTCCAGGATCTTTAAAGGATCTTTCCTCCCTCACGGTTTTCGCCTTGTTGTGGCGAGGGGGCTTACGTCTGACTCTTCAGCAATCCAGCTGCGGAGTAAGACAACTAAGAAAACCACCAAAAGCAGAGTTGTTAATCAAAACAAAATATGGATAAAAGTTTACACAATGAAGAAAATCGAACGGGGATATACGTTCAAGAGTCGGCAGAAGTCACGGCTGCCGGCGAGGGCTTGGCTTCGCAAGAAGCTAAGTCGCCAGTGACAAAAGTAAACTTAGAGAAAGAAGAACGAGAGCTAAAAAGACAACCGGTCATTCTCTCAGTGGATCTCCTTCCCGGCATAGATGGTTTAAATATCAAAGGTACGGAGACCTCGGACAGACCTCTTTCCATAGGTAGTCAAACCGAGGACGAGCTACTGATGGAACCGAGTCAAGAATAGACTATGCTGAAGTCTGCTGCACCCCTCAAAGCTTCGAGGCAACGCAGCAACCACAGATCCTCTAAAAGATTCGTGAAAATGACCGAGTTGAAAGACCCTGCGACGCTCAGTTCGAGAGATAAGGCTCTCCTAGAAAAGCATAGGAAGCTAGTTAGGAACCAGGAACGTCCAAGAAACAAATATCGGAGGAGGAGACGGTGCTAAAAACAGAAAACCAGCAGCTTCGACACCACCCCAATTGAACTACAAATCGCCATTATAAGCCGTAAGGAGATTTTTAGTCAAAAACTAAGTTTGCGTACTATTTTTTTTAGGTTTTAATTTTTTATGAAAAAATGAACTGTTGGATTTTTATACAAAATGTATTGAATGTTGAAAACAAAATTTTATGTGAGATAAAATTAGTTTGAAGCCAATATTTTTAATTTTTGAAAGGATATTTGAGACGAAAGTAAATTTTACCAAGTTTTAGTATTGTTTTTTAAAGTTTCAATTCGGTTTTTCTCAAAACTTAACCGAATGTTCAAAATAAATTTTTTTATAAAATAAAATTAATTTGAAGCCAATATCTCAAATTTTTGAAAAGATATTTGAGTTGAAAATCAATTTTTACCAACTTTTAGCAATGTTTTTTTAGATTTTTTTATTTTTTTATGAAAAAAACTGTCAACTCGATTTTTCTCAAAATTTTACCAGATGTCAAAAACTTTATTTTTCGTTGCAAACAAATATTTTGGAGATAAAATCGTTGTTGGTTCGTAAAATATTCGAGGTGACAATTACTTTTTTTCAGTTTTTTTGGTTTGTAAAAAAAACGTTAATTTGATTTTTTTTCCAAAAATATATTAGTTTGGTATCACGTTACAATATATAATATAAAATTTAATTTAAGTCTGTAGCGTTAGTGGTTCGTGAGATATTTTGGGCTAACCAAATTTTCAAATTTTTTTTTAAATTGCTATGGTTAAAAAACCACCCACTCAATGTTTTTAGAGTCCTTTCTGCATCTTTCTGCATTATTATGTGTATAACAACATTTATTTGAAGTCGATATCTCTACTAGAGCTATGGACGACGAAAAAACTGCTCGAACGTATGGACGTACAGACGTACGAACGTACGACGACGTACATACACACGCACGCACAGACATCTTTCTAAAAATCTTTTTTTTCGACTCTAGTGACCTTGAAACGTCGAGAAACGCCAAAACTTTCAATTCGACAAATCCGACCGATTACAATAACTTCCTATGGGAAGCTAATAAAGCCTACAACGGTCTTTAACTTTAAAATAACTTTCGTGTCGCTTATCTTTTTAACTCTCCATTGGAAGTTATTATAATAAGTCCAATTTGATATGAATTGCAATTTTCACAAGTTGTCGACATTTAAAGGTCCCTAAATATATCGTCTGTACGATATGGATACCTTTTTTTATCGTGCAAATCTCAAGAAAAAATACAGTATTAAGTTTTTGATTTATAGATATCGAAAACCTAAGTCAAAAATTTCATAGATTTTAGATATCTCACAAGAAACAATGAAAAAGAACAACTGTTAGTTTGTTTTTTAATAAAAACAAAAACTGAAAATAATATTTTTCAGACCGAGCCTTTTAAGAAAACGAAATAATATTACTTTCAGAAATTTGTAAAATCTGGTAATTTTCAGTAATTCAACTGACACTTTCATTTTACAAAAATACTTACTAAAATTTCACTGGAATGTTTGACGATGAACAAATTAACTGACTTTTTCTAACTTTAAACATGTGTACTTCTGAGTTAGTAAAACGTCCGAATATCGTTCAGAAAATAACTTGAAATTAAATTATGTATCACATATGTATTTATGTACTCTTCAAAGTTTTTAAAATTGTATAGGTTTGGGAAGAATACCTTAAATACAATCAGGTCAAATAGGTCCGAATTATGATTTGGTTTAATCTAACTATTAACCCTGAGAAGAGTGTTCAAAGTTTCCCTAAATTCCCCCTGTTAGCTTTTTGTATAGAAATATTAAAAAGGGTGAGAGTAAAGGAAGGTGCAAGTATGCTAATAATGGAACATTCATTTTTGTTAAATACAAGTTATGACACATTATTTAAGAGTAGTTAAAGCAATAAGAAATATCCAAGAAAAGTTATAACCTTTTTTTTGAAGTAATTATGTTTTTTTTAGTACATCAGGTAAGAACCATTCAAAATAATGTTGAATTAGTAAAACTTATAAAACTTCGAATATGTTTGTGTTTGGTTTCTTGTATAATAAAACAAGCGCTAAGCCAGTATACCTACCAGAATTTCAAAATAAAAACCAATATCCAAATATTTCACAACTATATTTTGTAAAACCATTAACACTACGTTTTTAGAAACGAGAGCATTAATAGAAAATAAACAATTGAATGATATAAATTCAGTACTTATTTAAAAATTAGAGAAGGTTAATTTCCAAATTTCACGCTTTTTGTATATATTTTTTGAATCCTCATATTGACCAATCTAAATCCTTATTTTATGAAACTTCATATTTAAGATACTTTAAATTTATTCTTTATTTAAAAAATCTATTTTTCGCTACATCGACCAAATTAAAGTTCTTATTCAATTCTCGAAAAGTAAAGTACCTCCTACGAGTGAATGTCTCGTCTCAGATCCTTAAAGTTGTTAAATATATAATTTTTAACGGCCAACAAAGCCCCCGAAGACTTTTGGTTACTTTAACAAAATGTTCAAAACATTCTTTTTTACTTCCGGTGAAATCTGTTCCCACGCTAATTTCTTCCAGAGTTCCTTATTGATACATATATAGGAACAGACATACATATAAATTAAACTCCCGCCTTCGCAATCACAAATTTGCCACCATATCGTGCGTCGAGTCGTCGCTCGTTAAATAAAATCTTATGTTCGAAAATAAAATTCCCTTCACGTATTTTCAATCAAAATTCCTGCATTGGTTTGTCGAATATATGAATGTTTGTGTGTGACTTTGGTATACGAGACGAGCAGAAGTTTATTTAGAGACTTTTTCTTTGCCCCGTTAAAACAAGGATCAACATTATAATTCGTCTGCCATAGCTTTTGAACAATTCAAAAAAAAAAAACACAATACCAGGATTCTCTTGTTATTTGTCGCCCCCCTCTCACCCATTCTCTCTCTTGTTTTGTCAACTTAATATGATTTTAGGTCGTTCTCTTAGCAGAAATTGGTTTTAACAGGATAATTGGATTATCCTGTGTTTAGATAAACCCCCTTATCCCTCCTTTATCTCTCTACGAGTAGATCTAGAGCTAGACTAATGAGACTTATGGCCTCGGATTTAATGAATAAATCTTTGCTTTTTGTTGTTGTTCCTTCTTTTGGTTTTTATTGTTTTCGATTAAAATTGTGTTAGATTTAGCCGACCCGACCTACATATAAACGGGACTGAATTAATGTTTGTTTGTATTTATGTGTTTGAATGAAATGAAATGAAATAAAATAAGGATTACAAATATTTATATGGATGGTGAAACCACACAACAACATCAACTCGCAATATTTATGTAAGCTCACTAAAATATTTAATTAGATTTTGTTTCCTTTATATTACCACAATTCTTGTCATGATGAGAAGGTACTGTTGCTCAAAGGATGCTACTGCCAGGACGATGACACTTTATAACATTTTTGTATGTTGCTGTTATAAACAAATTTTGACGTACGTATACTGTATACACTTCAAAATTATGCACAATATGGTGTAAGTGTAAGGATATATAAAAAGAACAATATTATGTATTTTTTACGCGCTCTCTTTGGTTCCGTTTCTTTTTTTTATAGGTCACACAAAAAATATTTCACTCTGTGTACCTATATCACATGGAAAAATTATCCTGCAGCAGAAGCACTTAAATACAAACAAAAAACAGGACATTCACCGACACAGAGATCCGAAAATACAAGACTTGAGAGGGATTAAAAAATTGATCAATATTTATTTGATTTTCTTTGGGATAATAACTAAATTTTCTTTCACAACTATTTTTGCTCCTGATGTACTCTGAGTATGAGAGAAGAAGAAAAACAAAACCGCATTAACTTATTTTTTCAGGGAATTCTTTTTATTCCTATTTTATCGACCGTTATCGTGCGCGTCTCAGATGAAACTGATTCTCCGTGAAAATATTCCATACATAAAATACGTCTGAATTTTTGCTCTGGTCCGGGAAATCATGGAGCACGGTGATAGGAAAAACAAAAAGACATAGAATTCTGCTCTAAGGGAAAATGCGCAAAACACATTTTCTTTTTTTTCCAGTCGAAGAGACTTTTCTATGTTTTGTGTTAGTAATTTCTCACCCATAGGTGAAATGCGATGTTTTCTCCCCATTAGCTGGTTTGGTTTTGGCTCTGGTGCTGGTGGTGTGTTGACTTGTTGAAAATCGAACCACCGACCTTACTCACTCTTTGCTAAAATGTGACAGGAACCACCGAACCGACCATTTCACCCAAACCCCCAGCCCCAATGGACGCAGCAGGAACTAACTACTTTACTTTTAGAAACGAACGAAGTAACGTGTTGATTTCGTTAGGGGAGCATTAATTGTTTCTCTGCCAAAGAGCATACTCTTTCTAAGAGATATGAAGAAAAGAGAACATTCTCTTTTATTGTATTTTATATTATTTGACTGGATAAAGTAATCCCAGAATTTAATATATCTAACTCTAACGTACAAAGAACAGTGGGACATTACACATTTATTTAGGAAAATATAAGAGAGTGCAGTATTTTTGATTTTTTGGTAACTTGTTTTTGATGTTTTCCAAATTAATAATCCAAAATTTCGACCTCGAGTATGGCCAACATTCAGAAGAACCTCGAAAATGTGATTAAATTGATCTATATTGTAAAGTTAAGATTGGCTCACAATGTAGCAAATGCAGATAGCTTGAAATCGTAGAAGGTGAAAAAACTAGCCCATCAGGGTTAAATTCGATAATACCTGAAAAAAAAACATGGAGCCTTGGTCTATTGCTCATCGTGTGTTTGTTTACAACACGTTCATTGAAACGGGCTGTTCGTTCATTGAAACACAGAGACGATTCCGAAGTCATTTAAATATTGGCCGCCTTGGTCGTGTTCTAAAGTTTGATATGATTATGAAGTGGGTGAATAGCTTTCACAGAACTTGTTCTTTAAGACTCGGAATTGCACGAGGACCCCAGAAAATATTGAAAGAGTGCGTCAAACAGTTGAAACCAGCACTGTCTATCAGCTGTCACACTCAAGCTATATACGCAGGAGTGTTTTGACAAAAATGGACAGCACTTAACTGATGTTATTTTTCGTACATATGTATTTAATATTTTGAATTTTGAGAATTTGAATTTTGGTGAAAAATGAGTGTGTAACAATTTTTTCAAATCTTCCATACCTCGCTGTTGGACTTTGTAGTATAGTAGATTTACTTGCAACTAGATTTAATTTTGAATTTTCTCAAAAACTAAGACAAATTTTTGAATTCAGCTTTTTTGAGTTTAATCAATTACTAACAAAGACAAAAAATTACAACTCAATACAAAAATGTTTTTTTTTTTTTGTTTTAAATAATTTGTTTATTACTTTCAGATTTAAAATTATTTTTTTCTGAGACTGTAGACAAATGCAATTTGTTTTAAATAAACTGCAATAATGGGTTTCTGGCGTTCAGAAAAGTTCTATCACAATAATTTAAGTGTTTCCGTTGTTTTCCAACATTTGATTTTGCAAGTCTTTTTTTGTGCAATTACCTCTCCTACCTAACCTGGGGGACATAAACCCCCCATTCTATATCATAAGATGCCTCGTGACGAATGGTATATTTTTCTTATTTTAGTTTCAGTTTATTTATTTTTGTTATAACAAACGTATTAAAGCTAATTTTTAAACAACTACAGGTTTACCATTTTTCGGTTTCAAAAGTAAACGTAAATAAAACACACATAAAATACTTTGTTTTCATGTTATTTCTTTTTTATTATAAAGTTTGAACGATGACATTACGCGGCCAGGAAATGTCTCTTGCAATAGAGGCATATTCGTCCGAGTTGTGTGGCATGTGGCACCGTCTTGTTGAAACCACATATTCTCCAAGTCGTATTATTTAATAGGCAAAAAAAGTCGGTTATCATATGACCATAACGCTCCGAATTGACGGTAACAGTCGTTCCATCGTCGTTTTCGAAGAAGTAAGGTCCAATCACACCTCCGTACCAAAGAGTGCACCATACAGTGACTTTTTGTGGATGTAATAGACTCTCTTCAATTATTTGAGGATTCTCAGAACCCCAAATACGACAATTTTGTTAATTCACATACCCACCGAGTGAGAAATGTGCTTCGTCGCGTCGCTGAAGAAAATTGTGTTCAAAAAATCGCAGTCCACCGGCTGTTGTTCATTCGACGTATCTACGACACGTTGTGAATGGTCAGCTGGCTTCAGTTTGGTTTGAGCTGGACTTTATATGGATGTGGGTGTAGATCCAAATTCAAAATACGCCATAATGTACCATAAGACAGTCCTAATTCCTGAGAACGACGAGGAATCGACACACTCGGGTCTTCGGCAACACTTTCACTTACAGCAGCGTTATTATCAGTGGAACAAGCGGAACGATGATGCACATGTCTTATATACAATATCTGTAACCAATCCAGTCTCTTCAAGTTTCTTCACAATTTTGACAATTACTTGCTTAGTTGGGCAATTATGTAAACCATAATCTCCTCTTAAAGCGCGATATGTGGCTATGGCAGAATCACCATTTTTGTAGTTGGTCTTAACAATTTGTATGCGTTGTGCTATAGATAGGTAAGCGATGCATTTTCGTAAATGTCAGACTTTCAACTGGAAAAAATTGGTTTAAGAACTTAGTTTGACAGATATCGAATTCCAGCCCTATACTTTTGAAACCGCAAATTGATAACCCGATTTATTCTGAAAACCGTTAAATCTACAGGTATAGTTGCAGGCTTAAATTGTTGTTTATTTGTTGGCTTATCGTAAAACATACATATCTGTGTTCAAAAAATTCTCCTTCAGGTAAAAAACACTAAGCAAGAAACTTTCGAAGTTTTTCTGAATGTTTAACATGTTGCCCTCGAGTTTCTAGGTCGGAAACTTGGTTTGTTATAATAAGGTCAACATCATGACCAAGTAACCAAAAAATCAGAACTACCCAATTTAAAACAAGGTTTCGTTCTATTCAAATGACAATAAAATATTTCCAATGTTTATTCAGATTTTCGAAAAGGTAAATGTTCAAGAATTTTTCATACACAAATTGAAGATAATAAGAGGCTGCAATGCAACCCACACTGCTAACTTCCTATTCATTTAGTGTAAAATAAAAATAGTTTGAAGTCAATATTGTTCTTTATTCTCAAGCCAATCTTTTTTAAATTGACCTTTTTTTTGAAACGTTGAGTAATTTCAAAATTTTCAAATCAAATGTTTGACCGAATACGAAAACTTTCTATGGGGGAAGTGAAAAAATTAAAAATGTACACATTTTGAATAGCCTTTCTCAAATCAGTCGTTTAGAAAAAATATTAGAGAGTTTTTTATTATAATACACAACTAAACAGACAAATTTCAAAGAAGTTTAAGTTATGATATTTGTATGATATTAAATACAATCCAAAGAAGAAAATAATTTTGTGATAAATTAAAACATACATAGTTTTGACTGAAATTGTTTTTATTTTGAATAAGTTTAAATTAACTCACATTAAATTCCATGGGAAATTTAAAGCCAATACATTTCACAATTGTTTTACTATAATTCACTCCCCAATAGAACAATAAACCAGTAAAACATTTTGAATCTGATTTCCAAGATTGAAGTTTTATATACTCTACTCATCTACGGAAGTGATTCATTTTTATTAAACGATTAAGAGATCTAGAAAAAGCATTAAGTAGAAAATCCATAAGTTTGTAAATTGTAATCATATAAATTGCGCTAAACATTTTTTTTTAAATATGTACCTAAATTTGAAAAATTAATACGTTCCACTGGAATGTTTTATTTCGTAGCCGTTTTCAAATTTGCAACAATTTGTATTTTCCTATTTGTAATCGGTCCGATTTGTCGAATTGAAAATTGTGACATTTCTCGACGTTTCAAGGTCCCTAGAGTTGAAATAAAAGATTTTAGAAAGATGTATGTGCGTGCGTGTGTACGTACGTTCGTACTCTTGTACGTAATTTTGTGCAACGAAGAATAACGTTTTTAACATCTGGTAAAATTTTGAGAAAAATGGAATTGACAGTTTTTTTTTACAAAAAATAAAAAACCTAAAAAAAAACAATCTAAAACTTGGTAAAAATTTACAAATAAAATTTAAAAATATTGGCTTCAAACTATTTTTATCTAACAGACATTTTTTTTTCGAAATTCAGTACTTTTTTTATAAAAATCCAACAGTCCGTTTTTTCATAAAAAAATAAAATCTACAAAAAATAGTACGCACATTTGGTAAAAATTGATGTTTGGTTTTCGATATCTCGTGAACAATAGAAGATATTGACTTCAAATTAGTTTCATTCATCCAATTTGTATTTGTTTATATAAGAAATAAAAAATTAAAAAATTAAATTAAAAAATGCTACTAAAATTGGTAAAAATCGGTTTTCGACTAAAAATCTCGTTAACTAAAATAGATTTTGAAGTCAAACTATTTCATCATATGCAAAATATTGTTGGTAATTTAAACATTTTCTTTTTAAATAATTCAACTGATAATTTTTTTTAACAAAACACGAAAACCTACAAACCTTTTCAGCAAGACAAATCCCACTGTTAAAACGGAAAATAAAAAATGTCCTGCTGATACATACAGGTGGGATAAAAGGGATTTTCTCATACAAACATTTTGGCGGACTCGTTACCTGGTTATGATAGGTGGGTTGGGTATATAGTGCGGTGGGCGATATGATGAGAGATGTACTATGTCGGTTGGGTTGAATTGTAGTCCTTTAGTTGTCCCACCGGATGGTTTATTTTTTGTTATTCAGTTGATTATGTATGTTTATTATTAATTCAATACACGAGTATTAAGGACAACTTTTTTTTAAAGAACTCAAAACATAACCAACTGACATAATTCCAGTATTATATTTGTTATTTTGTATGTATATAATTTTGAAAAATAAAAGAAATAACTGAACCAAAACAAAAAAAGAAATAAACACACACATCCTTTTTCCACAGAGACTTTCCTCAGCTAGGTACATCTACATATTTTAAAATCAGTCTTATTTCTAAAAAAAAAACAAGACTATGGCGACGTATTTGGATGGACGATTGTGAGGATATTTGTGTGTATGTGTGTTTTTGTTTGTTTTTTTCCTGTGAAGTCATGAGGAAAAAATGGACCGACCGGAATTCAACACTTGTCCTTATGGTAGTCTGCTCTTAAGCCCGATTACCAAAATGAATTATTTAAATATAAAACTTCTTCTTTATTTTTATTTTTACTTTGCAAAGCTAAAAATAAAATACCTAAATACTAAAATATCCTACCCAATGGTTTTGGTGTTAATTTAAATTTTTCATTGGATTCGATTTGTTGACCCATATCTAGCAGCTCGAAATTGTTAGATAAATGCATTAGATTTGCAGGAAAAAGAAAAGAGAAGGAAGTAAGTAAGAAAATAGTTCTTAAAAGGTCAATTGTTCAATTGCCAGTTCTCAAGGGTTATTTGTTCAATATAAGTTTGAACACCAACATAAAAATACACCTGGCAAATACTTTTAGGCTCATAAATTTAATTAGTTTTCGGGGGTGTTAAGATTCACAAATTCAAAAATAAAAACACTAACCGAAGGAGTGTGTGCTGAGTTGAACCACCTTACTCAGCTGGTCAACGATTAAGCTCGAATATCGGTAGTGGAAGGTCAAGCAGAAAACACTCTTGACTTGTTTCTTACCTCTGACCCTGATAAGTACGCTATTAGTGTTCTATCTCCTCTAGGCAAATCTGACCATTGTGTTATATCAGAAAATTTCTCGTGTCAAAACTCTCCAGTTAAAGAAAGAACTCCTAAAAGAACCGTTTGGCAATACGAAAAAGCCAACTGGGACGATCACAATAATTATTTTAGGACCTTTAACTGATCACTATTCTTCCTCGATAGTGACGTTGACGCCAGCGCTGATATGATCACAAGTTTGATTCCCTTGGGAATGAGAACTTTTATCCCGAATAGGGCCAAAAGCATCAGACCTAAGGAAAAAGCATGGTTCGATGAGAGGTTATTAGGGTCAAGAAGGTAAGTTTCCGTTGTTTCAAATCCAATCCAACTGAGGAAAACCAGAATAAGTTCAAGCAAGCCAGGAAGGCATGCAAATCCCATATTCGACGGTCCAAATTTTTACATAACTAAAAACTACGGCAAAAAATACTGCAATGTAAAAAATATGAGGAATTCTTCCTCTTTCTTGGCTCCTACGCTCGTTGTCAATGACACTCCATTTGTTAGCTCTCTAGAGAAAGTTGATCTCCTTGCTAGGCAGCTCACCGCCAATTCAATGCTTCCAGTGAATGTTATGACTTTGCCTGCTCTTGAGAGCGTTCGTAATTTTATGGGACTAATTTTTGTTCGCACTAGTACTGTGGCAAGAGTCCTAATAGATCTTAACACACATGAATCCACTGGTTTTGATCGTATCCCCTCTATTGTTCTGAAGAGGTGTTCTTCAAAGCTGGCAAAACCACTGCATAAGCCTTTTCATCTGTCCTACATCTGAGGACTCTTTCCGAGTGGATGGAAAACAGCATTTGTACATCCCATTCCCAAAAAAGGCGAATCTTTCTTACCCTCTAATTACCGACTTATTACATTTACGTCCGTTCTTTCCAAGGTCATGGATCAATAATTATCAGCTCAAGAAATTGCTCGAAAATCAAAAACTTCTTAATGACCGACAGTACGGCTTTCGCAACAATATATCCACTGGTGATTTCATGGCTCATCTCATCGAACAGTGGAGCAAATCTTTGCATCGTTTTGGTGAAAATAAAATTATTGCGCTTGATATTTCAAAAGCATTTGATAGGGTTTGGCATAAGACCCTCTTATCAAAAATGCGTGCCTTCGTTCCTTCCTTTGTTGGATTATAAATTATCTTTCTGACCGTTCAAAACAAGTAGTATTGCATGGTTTCAAGTCTGAAGTCCATACAAAAAATGCTGGTGTGCCCCAGGGCTCCGTTTTGTCTACGACACTCTTTCTCCTTATTAATGATCTCTTGTCTGCAATTTCTAATCCAATACATCGCTGATGAATGATGATATGATAGTACTCTTAGCTTTTCATATTCGTTTTCAGACTCACATCCCTTTTCTTCCGATGTGCAACTGCAACGGAAAAATATGATTAGCTCATTAAATTCCGACCTACACAGCATTGTACAATGGGGTACAAAAACCGTGTGGAATTTTTATTTATTTATTTATTTATTTCACCTACGAGTAACAAGCTCCACAGATTACTTTAAAATTATTTAGCTAAATAAAGTTAACATTAACAATAATGAAATTACATTCTTATAAATAAGTACAATAAATCATTTTTGAATTTTATTCTGGAAAATGAAAGATCAAGATGTCCATTTATTTCATTGAACTCCCTAACTGACCTAGAAATTGGTTCATTCATTCCGTAGTTTGTTCTATGTCTAGGTTGAAAAAGAAGGTGTCTTTCCCTCAACGGTCTTGTTGGAGCATAAATACAGATTAAAGACAGTAAGGTAGGGCATTTAATATGGTAGCACATAATATCACGCACAAAAATTATATCATGCATAGTTCTTCGAGATTTGAGCATCTGCAGACCTAGAAGGCTTTGCCTGGCTAGGGAGTTTGGGCAGAAATTCCAATGCATTTTATAAAAAACATATGTACCTTGTAAAACGATTTTGGATCTTTTGAATTCTATCGGAGAATAGTTGTTGGTGAGGGTTCCAGATGACATCAGCATATTCCAAAATAGATCTTACTAAAGTAGTATAGAGCGCAACAAAGGTGTAGGGGTCGGAAAAATCAGTTGAATTTCTTTTTATAAATCCTAACATTGAGTTAGCTTTGGCGACGATGGCATCAACATGTGGAACAAAAGAAAATTTGTGATCGAATGTAACCCCTAGATCTTTAACTTTAAATGTTCTTTGAAGGTGGCTCGATCCTAGAGAATAAGGAAACTCGTAAATAAAATGTTTCTTGGAGATAGAAATAACAAAGCATTTTTTAACGTTAAGGTTTAGGCTGTTAGACTTACACCAACAGGATAAATTATCTAAATCCATTTGAAGTTTAATGCAGTCATAGTCGATTGTTACTTTCAAAAATAGTTTGAGGTCATCAGCATATATTAAACATTGGCTAAAATTAATATGGTTGACAATATCATCAATAAATATTATAAACAGCAAAGGACCAAGATGACTACCTTGAGGGACACCTGAAGTACATCTAATAGGTCTTGACGTATATTCCTCTATTTTCACTTCTTGCACTCTACCAATTAGGAATGAGCCGATCCACTGAAGTAGACTTGAGTGTATGCCGAATACTTCAAGCTTACGAAGGAAAATATTGTGACATACCGAATCGAAGGCTTTGCTGAAGTCTGTATAAATAGCATCAACTTGGCTTTGGGTTTCAATAGATTCAACCACGAAAGAAGAAAAACAAGCTAAATTAGTAACAGTCGATCTTCCAGAAATAAATCCATGTTGAGCAATACTAACATGTTCCTTCACAAGAAAATCAAGTTTTAATTTAATTAAACTTTCTAAAAGTTTAGGAATGGCAGATAACTTACAAATTCCTCTATAGTTTTCAACGTTGTTTTTAGAGCCTGATTTAAAAATTGGAATCAAGAAAGATGATTTCCATTCGTCCAGAAATATTCCGGAAGACAAAGAATAGTTAAAAATAATAAGCAGAGGTAGGCAAAGAGAATTAGAGCATCGTTTTAACACAATCGCAGGAATGCCATTTACACCAGGCTTAGCGTTGGGTTTGAGACTTTGTAATCCTTCTAAAACATCAGCAGAATTAAGCTGTATGGACCCAATATCCACTTTGGGCTGATCATTAGAAGGAATGAAAGCATTTCCTTGAGCGTTAGAGTATACGGATTCAAAAAACTGAGCAAAAAGTTCGAGTGTCTGACTAACATTGGTAGATTCTTCACCTTTAAAATTCATAGAGTTGGGAATCCCAATTGATTTCCAATTTAATTTAATGCTTCGAAAACCCAATGCTGTCTTGTATCGTTAAAGCCAGATAAACCCGCCTTGCCATTATCCATGGATGGCTCTTGCATCAATGAGACTCTAATTCCCAATCGTTGCACCTCTTGTGGAACGATCACATACGCGATGTCGCCAAAAATTGCCCAAGGCGTTTGGGTTTTCTAAGGCGATGCAAGAAATTTATCTCCCCTTCTGATCAGGCTGTTATCTACAAGATTAATATACGTCCAAAGCTTGAGTATAACTCCCATCTCTAGACTAGTGCTCCTGCAACTTATTTAAGCCTCTTAAACAGTATTGAACGAAGACCATTTAAATTGATTGGTGATAATATCATAATTTCATATCATCATAATTTTGTATAAAAAAGTTTATTTTCTCACCCTTTTTTACCGTTATTTTTGCGGTTTATGCACTAAAGAAAAAAATTAATTTCGCTTTTATTTGTCATATGTCAAAAGATGACAGCTGCTCAAATAGCGAACAATTCAAAATGAAACCTCTTAGTGGAAACCCTTTATATGGAGAGCAGCATAAAAAACAACTTATTCACGTCACATTACTTTACTTTAAACTATTCAATATGAGAACTTCTTATTCATTTAATAGAAGCAAAATAGAACAAACAACCTATTAAACAACAATTTCACGACTAATTAAATGATAATAATTACCAAGTAATAAAACGATATGAAAAGTTAAAACCAACTAAGAAAATATTGAACCACAAAATTAAATTGTCACAAAATGGATTAACACAAAGTTTGTCAATGTAACCTCTTTCCGGTCTGTGAATTAACACCCAAATTAAGTCATATTGACCTATGCCTATGAACCATGACATAGAGCAAGTTCATAAGATCCAGTTCTAACTTTTATTTCCATTTTTATTGAACACGTTAAATAACATTTGTAAATATAAAATCTACTTTATCATCAAAATTTATACAAAAAGTAAATTGTACAAATTCATGTCAAACAACTTGTCACATCAAATTCATTTATATTATGTGCACAAATGTACCTTACATAAATACATATGTGTACGTATGTATGTATATAATGTATGCATGTCAATCAAAATTCACTCTAATAAACAGAGCTTTTATTTATAAAACATATATATAACAGTAAATGACACAAAACTCTTAATGGATTACTCATGACACAGACTTAAATATAATACTTCTTAGAATTGATAGCACATGACACGACACGAGAAACGACTTTTACTAAGAAATCCTTTGATTTTATTCATGCATAGTATATACACTCATACATACACACAAAAAATCATACACACATATACATAAACACAAATATGAATAAAAAGAAAAGTGTTTCACTCACATTATGAATTATAATGATTTTACCTGTTTGCTTAAGATTTTGCTTCGAATGCAAAGTATTTTCAGAAAAATGATTAATTTAAGTACTGTCCAAAAATGACAGGTAATGGAAAATCGATTTTAGTTATTTTATTCTATTTGGAACAAACCTATTTAAAATTATTTTAAGTCCCAGTTCCGAAATATGTACTCAAATTCCAAATAAATACTTTAACAATTTTACAGAATATTCATTATTTTACCTATACATGTGCAAAAGTATTACAAGTCTTTTTGTACCCGTTTTTCTTATAAATAGTTTAAATTTCAATAGTCTGATGTTACTTTTGAAATTGTCATCTTTTGACAAGTAAAAAATACGCCATCTTTAAAAATGAAACGGTACATGCTTTAACAACGCATTGAAAAGGTTTTAATTCATTTAAAAAATGGGGAACATTTTACAGCCGCATTTTGTTCGTATTTTATCTTCTCTTTCGACACTATTTAAATTGGTGGAAAAATGTGTGCTGCCAAGGCAACATGTGGAAAATCGAAGTCTTGTGCATTGTACAAGAACAACTGAGAATATTCCAACTGTATTCGGTAGTGTTGACCAAAACCCAAGTTTGCCGATTAATCGCCTTCGTTGAGATTAGACATTATCCTTGTTTTTTGGGATTCAATAAACGAGTACGAGGTGTGTTCAAAAAGTACCCGGAATTTTTAAATTTCGCGGGTCTGGAGAGTCCGAAGGTCAAATTTTTTTTCGTATTGTGTTGGTATACATGTCCCTAAAGTATGATGCAATTTTCAGCTATATTCACTGTTAACTTTTTCCGTGGTAGTTGCTAAGGTTCGACGTGTTTTTATGAGCTCGGCGATTTTTGCTGAAACTGCTGAATTTTGACCAAAAAAACAATCGCATGAACATCGCTCAAGAGCTGTTAAATGACGTCAACGACGATCCAAGGATCATAACTGGTTATGAAACATGGGTGTACGGTTATGATGTCGAAACCAAAGCACAATCGTCCACCTGGAAGCATCCAACGTCAAGAGCGAAAAAAGCACGTCAAGTTCGATCAAATGTGAAGGTTTTGCTTACTGTTTTCTTCGATTATAATGGCAAAGTGCATCAACAGTTCTTACCATAAGGTCGTACGGTTAATAAGGAGTATTACCTTGAAGTTATGCGACGTTTGCGTGAAGCAATCCGAAAAAAACGCTCAGATTTATGGAAAAACAATTCATGGCTTTTTCACCACGATAACACACCTGCTCACTCGTCGTTTCTTGTTCGTAATTTGTTGGCCAAAAACAATACCGTAGGCATGCCCCAACCTCCATATTCACCAGACTTGGCTCCGTGTGACTTTTTCCTGTTTCCAAAGTTGAAGAGACCCATGAAAGGACGGAGTTTTTCCTCGATTGAAGAAATAAAGGCCGAATCGCTGAGAATGCTCGTGGACATATCAAAAAGTGAATATCAAGAGTGCTTCGAAGATTAGAAAAAACGATGGCATGAGTGTATTATATCTGGGGGGGACTACTTTAAAGGGGACCACATTGATGTAAACGAATAAATAAATATTTTTTTGGAAAAACGGAAATTCCGGGTACTTTTTGAACACCCCTCGTATATTATAATGATAACTTGAAAAAAAGTCTATCTGCAGTAGTCTGGTTTTTATAGGTGAAAGTTAATAGAATTGAACATTTTTCAAAATAATATATACTCTTTATCTCTTTCACTCTAATATCGTGTTATGTTAGAATAAGTACGTAACAACAGTTGTATTTGTATTAGTAAACATTTGTGCAACATCTATTAGTTAAGAGGAGAACTCGCTTCGTTAAGTATCAAGAACATTCAGCGCCTACAAGAACCTAGTAGTTTCTCGAACCGATTTGAAAGATATAAATAGGCGCTCGGAAGCGAAGCGGGTCAATATTGATTGTCAACTGCAATAAAGTAAAGATACTGTGTTTGAAAAGTAATAAATGAAAGTGTTGAATAAATAAGTTTGTGAGCGATTTGAATTTGTGTTTTTTTTTTGCTTAGCAAAGTTGAAAACCAGAATGAGAAGTAAGTTTTTAATTTATAGTCAACAAGGTAATGTAGGTGGTAATCAAAATTTACTTTTTTCTAATGTTTTTGATTGCTTAAGTTCGAACCCGACTTGAAACGGTTTTTTACAAGTGCTCTTAAATTTAATCTTTAAATAATTTAAAAAATATTATTTACTGCAAGTTTAAAGAGAGAAAAATTTCTTGCAACGAACGTCTCAAAAAACCTAGACATCTCCCGGCATTTTTGGCAACATCGCGTATGTGATCGCTCCACAAAAGGTAGCTGCTGATGCACATTACGAGGATGTCAAGATTTTCCGTTTCGTTGATGCAAGTGCCACTCATAGATAGTGGCAAAGAGGGTTTATCTTGTTTTCACGATACAAGACAGCATTGGGTTTTAAAAGTGTTAAATTCTACACGGTTTTTTATACCCCATTGCACAATGTACAATGCTGTGTAGGTCGGAATTTAATGAGCTAATCATATTTTGCCGTTGTAATTCCACATCCGAAGAGGAGGGTTATGAGTCTGGAAACGAGTATGAAAAGCCAAGAGTGCTATCGTCAGCGAAACAATGTATTGGATTAGAAGTAGCAGACAGGAGATCATTTATAAACATGGGGAAAAGGGTCGGAGTCAAAACGGAGCCCTGGGGCACACCAGCATTTATTTCATGGGTTTCAGCCTTGAATCCGTCCAAAACAACTTGAATTCAACGGTTCGAAAGAAAATTTCTGATCCAACGAAGAAGAGATTTGTCAATACCAAAAGCACGCATTTTCGATAAGAGAGCAAGATGCCAGACTTTATCAAATGCTTTTGAAATATCAAGTGCAATAATCTTACTTTCTCCAAAACGGTGTGAAGATTTGTTCCACTTTTCGGTGAGATGAACCATGAGATCACCAGTGGACCTATTGCTACGAAAGCCGTATTGACGGTCATTAAGAAGCTTCCGTTCCTCAAGATATTTCTTAAGCTGATAATTAATCAACGTTAACATGACCTTAGAAAGAAGGGATGTTAGTGCCATCGGTCGATAATTTGCAGGAGAAGATTCGCCTTTTTTTTTGGGATTGCAACTACTCAGAACGAGCCAAGAAGAATAGGATTGTTGTGAACATACCTCACATTGGAACAGGCCTCTCTGAAACAGGCCGTGCAAAAATAATGTAGCTATGTTTTAAGATAACTCTTTTGTAGATTTACATATATTATTGCAATTGTAATCAAATTTTATTGTGAGCCGAATTAATACCTACGAAAGACACTGTAAGCTATAATTTAAAATGTATATTGTTCAAAAATCTAATAAAAGAGGTTTGTCATAATACAAATTCTATATAGGTACTGTTGAAAAAATTCAAGCAAAGTAGAAGACAATGCACTATATTTCGGACTTGTTGAATTATTGAATATCATCAAAAATCTAATAATTGAATTAAAATTTAGGTTTTGTAATTTCATCTCAAGAAATCAACTGTTTTTTTTATATTGAGTGGATTAACAAAAGGTCTTTTGTACAAGAGCGGCAACAGTACATAATTACGGCTGTTGCTAAGACACATCGCAGATATTGCAAGTACCGGTTGTGGCTAAAGTGCCGCAAGTTTAGCAAGCACCGGTCCTTTTTGCTTTGTGCCGCAACAAGGATAGATGGAAAAGCTTACGCAGTGGTTTTGCTAGCGCGGACGAACACCTCTTCAGAAAGTTGAAAGAAATTTTCTCGAAGTAACAGATTTCATCTTGAGTTTTTTAATAATGTAATAGCGCTTTGCTTGTTGGAAACTATCCTCTACGATCACAACCATCCAGATTCAAGAAAATATCAAAAGTTTCAACGGTTAAGAATAAAAACTTCAAACTCCAAAAAAAGTGAAATCTCTATCCACAGCAGAAATTTGCATCACCTTTTATCGGCAGTGATTCTACTGCGAATTTTGTATTTGTTATCTCATATTTAGTGCTCTATAGGAGGTTTTGAAATACTAAGGGAGGTCTCGAAATTTCAAGGGAAGTCTTGAAATATTAAGGATAGTCTTCAAATATTAAGCAAGGTTTAGAAATATCAGGGAATCTATGGAGATTCCGGTGGTCTTATAATATCAAGGGAAGTCTTAAAATATCAGGAAAGTTTTAAATAAATAATAAAATAAGAGGACTTGAAAAATAAACGAATGTATGAAATATTAAAGAAGGACTTCAAATATCAGGGGATGTCTGGGATGTCTTGAGAAACGTGAACAAGTATTGTGTATTTTATTATTTTAGTAAAGCGTTTGACAATTTGTGTCATAAATCACAAATTTTAAAACTATTTCGTCAAGGTTTTAGGGATCATTTCTAAAACTAGATTTCACCATACTTAGAAAAAAGACAATATAGTGTAATATTTCGTAATTTATGTCCGAGACCGCTAATTGCGAACTCTGGTGTTCCCCAGGGCACCTCTAGGCCCAATCTTATTAATTTTATTTATAAATGACTTGGCTTTGATCATACAAAATTCGTCAGTCCTTTAATATGCTGACGACAATAAACTTTTCAAAAGAATTAACACTATATCTGACTGCCTGCTTTTACAAGAAGACTTAACATTATTAAGGGAATACAAATCATCTCGTTTTCAATGTTGACAAATGTAAAATTATGAGTTTTACACGCAAGAAAGTTTCAATTGTTTTTGATTACATGTTTCATTCTAGTTCCGTAGAGTATCTGTTTTTACTGACTTGGATGTAGTTTTAGACTCGAAACTTACATTAACTGAGGATATTGGCTTTTGTGATCCTTATTTTCTCAAGCTACATTTTGTTTTATTTGTGAGGCGAATTCTGTTATATGCAGTGTAATGTGGGCACATTATTACTCTATACACGAAATGAGAATTGAAGCGATTCAAAGACGGTTTTTGAGTTTTTGTCTGCATTCTCTTCCTTTGTTTAGTGGCAATATTCTTCCCTCTTATTAACAAGGTACACTCTTATTAATCTTCCTTCGTTGATCATAGAAAATATTTACAATTTTGTTTTGCTGCAGCAATAATAAATGGAATAGTACTCCATAGAACCTAATGTTTCAAATGAACTTGTACGTAATAAATAAGTACACAGATCCGTTCTGGAACACTTTTATTGGTATAACCCCAAAAATAATTTTTAGTTATAGTGTGCGGTGATAAGGAACAATAAGAAAAAAATAATTCATTAAACGTTCACTAAGGTAATGTTCAAAACAAAAATTAATAACCTGCCGAGAGACATTTATTTTATCTTTGGAATAAACGGGTCTAATATTTGATTTCATACATACATACATTTCATAAAAATGTACATTCCGCACTCTGATGATAAAAATGTCAATAAACACCCCTCCTTCCTGATATCATTTAATCAGATTATTAACATTTAAATTCCACCTGCTCCTTTGCATTTACTAATGTACATAAATATATAGGTCTGTATATTCTTAGGTTCCCAATTTATTCAAACAGGGTTACTCTTTTAACAAAACCCACATACAAAAAAGAACCCTTCGAAATAAACTAAAATAAGTGCAAAACCATAATATTTCTCTTTTATTAATTTTTTTTTTAAAAAACATTTCTTATAAATTAATTTTATAAACTCCCTCTGTGTAAGGATATTTTGCTTGCATATGGATGCTTAAGCAAGGACATACATTTGTACATTTTATTTTTCCTTAAATAAAAATATATTTTGTGTATCTATGTATGTATGTATGTATGTAGGAGTTGGTACCTACCTATATAAACACAATAATAAGCTTAGCATAGAATTGCTCCTGACAGATGATTTTTATCCTGGCAATTGGTTGCTTTCACATGCTTTTGTATAAATATTGTGCGATATGCTTAACTTAATTTTTGGTTCTTGTTGTTGTTGCCCTCGTTTACCCAATTTTGAAATAAGAAAAGATGAAAAAATTCAGATTATATTTCTCATACAATCAAACCGAACAAAATAAGTTTTTCAAGACTGAGTCGTCGTCGTCGTCGTCGAGAATTATACGAGTATATTTAATTTATTTATATGAAGGTATTTTTGCAAGGATGCGTGTTGTTAAGAAGGATATATGGACAAAAAGTAATGGGATTTTAATTTAAGTTATTTCAGTATTCAGTTCGTGTGTATGCTTTATTTGTCGAGTTGTGTTGTGTTGTTGTTTCTTTAGGTAATTATAATGTTGAATTCTTCAGAAAATAAAACAGGACACACGTAGGTACCTATTATGTGAGTACATCGCTCCATCTGGTCCAGTCCGGTCAAATTCAAATTCAAATTCAAACTTTATTTTCATAACTTACACAGTAAGATACAATATCTCATTTAATAGTGCAAGCTTCATTGATAATTCTATTTATAATATTTAAGTGAATGTGTTACAATTTATAATAAAAGATATTAAATTTAAAAATGACAAATAAATATATTTATAAGTATTACTGCAACATATGTAATTATTTTATTCTTTTTAAATTAGCAAGTATAGCATTACTTTTTGAAACAAAAAATAAGTAAAGAAGGAAAAAAGAAAAGAAAGAAAGAAAGTAAGAAAGAAAGAAAGAAAGAAAGACTCGAATATCTAATCATCATCTGGGTGCCTCCAAGTATTGTCTGAGCTTAATCCCAAACAAGGTTATACTACTTATTAGCCTAATGGCTCGGGGAAGGGAATTCCATAAACGTATCGCGTGGATAAAGAATTGTCGTTCGGAAATCAAACAACTATGTCGTATTGGTATGAGATCAAGAGTTCTCATTGATTGGGAGAAACAGATCCTGTTATATAGGTACCTTGGTAGGCGCGTTTGGATGACGCTGTGGAGTAAGGTCAACGTTTTCTTTTTAAACAAATCATCAAGTGTGATACCAAAAATAGATTTTGAAAAAGTGGAAATGTGGTCATATCTTTTCAATCCAAAAATATAGCGTGCGATACTGTTATATGCCACATTGAGTTTCCGCTTATGTTCATAGTCACAGTTGTTAAATAGCTCACACCCAAACATAATAATTGGTATGATTAGCGTTTTAGCTAAAACTAATCTGGTTTTTAAAGGTGTTACCGACTGTGTTGCCCAAAGTGTGCGAAGACCTGCGTAAACCCTACCCAAAGTCAACCTGATGTGGTTATTCCATGTAAGAGTTTTGTTAAAAGTTATACCTAGATTTCTTGCAGAATCAACAAAAACGATAGGACTGTTATTAAGATAAATATACGGAAAATATGAAGTATCTACCGGTTTTCTGGAAACAACCAAACATTTTGACTTGGATGGGTTTAAATGGAGACCGTTCATGCGAGACCATTGAAGAATCCTGTCAAGATCTTCATTTACTTCACAGGCAGCGTTTTCCACTAGACCCAAAGGAAAACTTTTACGCATCTGCACATCATCTGCATACATATCAACCGAAGAACTAAATAAAAACTTAGGCAAGTCATTAATGTACATAGTAAAAAATATTGGGCCAAGAATCGAGCCTTGTGGAACACCTGAGGATAGTGGAAGAAAGTCTGATATGGAATTATTAGAAACAACTGCTTGAGATCTACAATTTAAGTAAGAAGATATGAGTTTTGTGGACGATGAAGAAAAATTGAATTGGCTTTGAAGTTTTTTGCAGAGAACATTGTGATTAACCATATCAAATGCCTTTGAAAAGTCAAGTAAGATAAGAAAAGTTACTTGATCATTGTCTAAAGCTTGTCTTATATCTTCTGTCACATTTATTAAAGCAGTTGTACAACTGTGTTTTGGTCGAAAACCCGATTGATTGTCACACAAAAGATTATTATTTTGAAGAAATCTTTGTATCTGAGAACTCATAATTCTTTCAAGTACTTTAGATAAAAACGGTAGAATGGCAATTGGTCTGAACTCATTTTGGTTTTTGGGTACTGGTATTATTTTAGCACGTTTCCAAGCTAAGGGAAAAACTCCCGTCATAAATATGGAGTTAATGATGTGTGTAATGTATTTTAAGGTAAAAGGAAGAATAATTTTAATGAAAACCGGACTTATTTCATCAAACCCTATCGAATTTGATTTAATAGACAAAATACTTTTTAAAACCTCAACATCATCAACAGCTGAAAAGCAAAAATTAGGAGAGGAGTTGTTAACATTCGCAAAATGCTCTTCACTGTACCTTACATTCGAAATTTCACCGTCGTCGTCGTTGAGAGTCGGAAAGGAAACAAAAGACCTATTTAACTCATTACAGTCAATATTATCCATATTCCTTTTGATTTGTTTGCCTAAACCAATTTCCTTTAAATTTTTCCATAAATTGTGTTTAGCCTGAACAGGATCAAGGCGTGGGGCATAAAAGCGCATTTTAGCCTCGCGTACTTCACGAGTTACCTTGTTTCTGAGAGTACGGTACGCACTGTAAAGTACGTCTAAACGAAATCTTTTCCACCGATTGTATGCCTTGTCACGTTGGGATATTAGATTTTTGATACCTGTTGTAAACCAAGGACATGAACTTACTTTGGGTCTTGATAACTTAGTTACTAGTGGAACATGAGTATTAAAAAGACTTAGAATATTGTCTTGAAAGAAGCCTACTTGGTCATCAACATATGGCATTCCATATATCCTATACCATTCTACTGCAACAATATCTTCTTTTAGTTGATCTATATTAATGTTCTTAAAATCACGGAACGTAATTTTCTGTTCAATGTTAACAGCATCACACTGGTATGTTAAGTGAATCATGTCGTGACGGGAGAAACAAGGAACTGAAAGTTGATTGAAGTGTAGAACTTTGTATGGATGACTCACGTAAAAAATATCAATAAGTGTACTACTATCCTTAGTAAAATGGGTAGGAAATGATGTATTCACTGGAGTTAAATTAAAAGCTTTCATACTATTTACAAAGGATGAATCTTCAAGAATATTGCTGTTGAAATCTCCACACATTATAACGAAAGGTGATACGTACGTTAACTCATCTAAAATAGCAATCAACGGAGAAATTTGAATTGAAGCATTCGGTCGATATACAGAACCCAATAATATTTTATTGAATTTACAAGTTATTTTTATAAAAACATATTGCATTTCACTACAATGAGGGGCCTTCTTTACAAGTTGACAATCGAAACTTTCACGAACATAGATAGCTACACCTCCACCAACACGATTGATTCTGTCAGATCTGAAAAGTTTATAACCACTTAAATTATAAATTCTGTCATCAACATCACTTAAAAACCAAGATTCCGAAACACATATCACATCAACTTTAGAACTAGCAAACAAGTATCTAAATTCATCCAATTTTTCTCTTGATCTCAAACTTTGTGTGTTAAGATGACAAACTTGCAAACCAGTATGTTGATTGCATATAACATTAATCATTATCCGCGTATTATCCCTACTGATAGCCTCTACAGAATCCCTTATATGCTGCTCATTAGGATCCTCCATAAACGTCAATGACATAAATAAGAGGTGCCCAATAAACTGCACCAAGCATTGCATAACCCGTTCCAGAAAAAGAGCAAACTAAGACACGAAGAGGACAAAGATTAGATATTAGAAAAAGAGAAAAAGAAAATAGAGACATGAAAAAGAAAAGTTTACATTCTACTTTATGTTTTAATTCAAAATAAAAGAAAAATAATAATACAAAAAAGGTAGAATAATATAAGAAAACATAATTATTAGAAGCTTGCAAAAAATAAAAAAAACAAAATTTACAAGTAGCGAAAAATATTTTGTTCAGTGTACTATTTATCTGCATCATTTGTTGTCGTTGTTGGCGTCATCATGGCAGTATCAGCTAAGTCATCAGTGGTCTCAATCAATTGTGCCTCCTCATCTTTACTCTTCTTCACATAAACCAGGCCACGAATTGTAAAAACCGAATGTAACTGTTTATTGCGTTTCATTTTCAACGCATTCTGCATTATGAAGCGATTTTTGGGTGTTAAGCTCTCATGAATGAAAACATTTGATTTTCCCGTTGCATTCTCACTGTCAGTGCGAAGGCCAAGATCATGAAGCTGGAGCGGTACTTTTGTTGTTCTTCTGTATTCGGCAATCGATCGCAAGACAAACAGCTTATCGTGTGGTGTAAAAAATTTAATAATAATTGGTGGCGATGGCGATTCGGTGTCGGTTTTCGGTCTTATACGAAAAATACTTTTTATCGTTGGTGATTTAAAATTAAGGTTAGTGCAAAGCTGATTAAAGATCAAACGAAGATTTTCATTTGGCAAGAGTGGAACGCCGTGTAAGAGTGCATCACTCATCGTTTCTTTAAGCAGCTGGTGTTCATCATTGGATTCCAGTTGCATGGAAATAGTTTTAATTTTTTCATCTTGCTCAAGTATTTGTTGTTTAAGCTCGCGAATTTCCTCTTTTAAGGGTTCAAACTCTGCTTGTTTTGCTTCAATCAGGGATAGCCGTGTATTTATACTTTCAATAGAGAGTTTTAATTCAGTTACATCTTTGCTTATTTTATCAGTGATTGTTTTTTCGGAATCAGCAATCTGTAACGTAATCTGTGACGTGATAGCTTCGGTTTGTGCAAGCATAGATTTCTCAATTTTAGCAATCAATTCCATAGTGGAAGAGTTTTCTTCAAGAGCTTTTTTTTTTTTGCTATCTCTAGTCGTTGTTGCCGGTGATTGTGATAGTGGTTGCGCTTTTGATAATGGTGTTATTTTCGGATTAGATGGAGAAGGTGAATCGGAGGATCGTAATTTGCTTCGTGATCCCATTTAAAGCTTTACTGTAGGTTTTAAGGGGAAATGTTATGTGCAATAATTGATGAAAGGTGAGTGAGACGGATACAGTTTTTGTTTTTTTTTTTGTTTTAAATTTAAGATTGACAATTTGGGTAGAATTTAAAATTAATTTATTTAATAAACCAATTAAAGTTATTCTAAGTTGCAACACAAAACGAGTTCGGTAGTTGTTTTATAGTATTAATATTCAACTTAAGGGACTTGGGACGGAAAATCAACCACTTTAAACTCAACTTAAAACTCCCACTCAGTCACGCACGTCCGCTTAGTAACACATCACTTGTTCTTCTTTCCCCTTGTCCCCTTGTATAAAGTATAATTGCAATCTCTTGAGAACTAAGGAAAGCAATAAAAATAAAAATATAATGACTTTTGTAGCAAAGAACTAGAAAGTATAGTAGAAAGGTTTTTCTCATATCGCAATGAGAATAACAATGATACGAAATACAAACAAAAAAAATATTACGTATACGCCACCGGGACCCATAAAAGGAGGAAAAGTGGATACAACATTTCCTGTGTAATGTACACAGAGATAATGATTTGGTTTCCTGAGTACAATTTTAAAGATTTGTATCTTCTTCTCTATTTCAATTTTAGGTCAATTCTTTGTACACATTCAGAATTTTTGATAAAATAGAAAGTTTGTACTTTGGAAATATCAATTTTTGTTTCTAAATTATTTTCTTTTCTTGATTTTGTATTTTTTTTAAATGATTTTCATTTACTTGATAGACAGAAAATTTGTGATGATAAAAGAAGGTATATAGATTGAGAGGAAATCATTTAGAGAATATTTATGTTGATGGCAGAATAAATTGAAGTCACATGATGATTTCTTTTTTCAAGTAAAAATGCAGACAAAAACATCAACGGCCGCGGTGGTGGCGGCAACCCATTGGGAAATCATTTTTATTCTATTTTTAAAGTAACATAATACTGCATTCACAGAGAGAAGAAAAATATCAATCAAACATTTATTAGTTTTAGTATTTTCATGTTCATAAATACAGCTGAGACTTTAAATTTAAAAAGCCATGACACAAACAGATGGCATGATTTCAAAAAGATATTTACATGAAAAAATAAAAGAACTGACTTTGCGGGAAGTAATTTGTTGTTTTGGTCTTGGTACAGATTTTTTAAACATGTAGTATGTTGATGAACATTTTGTTGATGAATTAATTACTTTCCTAGTTGTAATGTTTTTTTTGTTTTTAACTTTTCAAGCCAGGTTTACATCCTTTCATCGAAATTTTGAAAGACTAAATTAAAGAAGAAGAAATTTCCAGAAGAATTTAACATACTACCATTCTACAATAAATAGCGCGGAATTTTAATTTTTGTTTGTAAGTTTTCACTGCTTTCACTTATAGTTGCACCAAATGACACATTAAATTATTCATTTGTGTTTAAGACATATCCTTTAGTAAACAGCTTAAGGTTCATTTTTACTTGCGACATATAGGAACTATATGGCAACATTTCAATCAAACGTGATATTACTTTGATAGAGAAGTCGAAAAAAGTGGTCCCGCGATTGAGTTCAAACTTGGAAATTAAGGTTTTGAGCAGATTCGCGTTAGGCGTTTTTTTATTTTTTTCTTTTTAAGATCAAAACTAACAGTGGCATCCATACAATTTTTTTGGTCAAAAAACGAAAATTCGAATTTTCTCAAAAACAAACCGATAGATTTTTTTAAAATTTTCTATAAAATTTTATTTTTTAACTTGGCTTCTTTTAATAAGAAAAACATATTTTTAATGGCTCTGGAAAGGTACCACTCATAGAACCGTTATTTTGTTTTTTAATTTTCTCAGCAACTTATGAACCAATTTCAATCATTTTTTTTAAACACATTATACCTATGTATATACAAAGGTATTACATACAACCTCTACAACTACTGCTTATGTGTCACTTCAATAACTAAAATCCAAAACGCACAAGAGCCTGACTGTAAACAATACATGAATAGCAATTTCTTGTACCTGTTCGTACGCTTGGTTTTTTTTAAACTTTACCGAAAATATAAACTGAAAGTAATAACTCCATGTTTGCGCTGAAAACTTGTAAGAAAGACGGACTGTGATTGGATTGTAGTAAGTACCTTCTACCTACCAATAACATTCTTTCATTATCATCATAAACATGTCGTTATCCATCTATCTGCATAAAACTCAGCACGCCAATGAACTATTCTTTATTCGTTTTAGACAGCTACCTAACTACACAACCAATAGACGATCGCTTTACAATTTAAACATACATATTCTTCTCTTCCTCTTTCTTATCTTCAGATAATTTATTTTCCATCCTGGTTCTTCTAATATGAAATTAAAATAAAGCTATCCAAAGGAAAAAGCTTTGAACGAACTAGTTGAATATACAAACAATTGTTTTAGTTAAGTATGCTTAGAAGTATTTTTCATTTCCGGGATGAGTTGTCCCAGGATGAGTTGTGTCTTGGGATGAATCGCGCGCACAAAAACATCCGCACAATTCGTCCCCTGTCTTAGCTGATCTTAATACAGCTCAGAACTTAAGAAAGACCCCATCCCAAAAAATATGAAATACCTGGAAACTAGCTTACCAACAAAAAATGGTGTGTATTCGATAAGTTCATTCAAATACACAAACCATTTCCCTTAACATAATATTTTCCGAGTATTTCATATTTGTATTATAATAAAAAGTTAAGTTTTTTCAACAAATTATAAATTAATATTCCATAAAATACAATTCGCATATTCTACGGAAAATTCTCTTTGTTTTGACACCTTATTTGTTAAAATTAGTTTCCTATGAGAGCCGAAAAAGGGAGACATGCTAACGAAATAATATATGTATATGATGATGAAACGTAAAGACTAAATTTCTATTCTTGACAAAAACATTTCCCTCCGCCATAAGCGCCACAATTTTTTCTTTTGCAGCCGAAAAAAAAGTATCCCATATCAATACTGTCTTAATTTGTTGATTAGTATTAAATTGTCTCTATTTTTTTTCTTAACTTGGCTTCTTTTAGTTAAAAAATGTATTTTTGTATTGCTCCGGAAGGGTACCGCTCATAGAACCGTAATTTTGTTTTTATAATTCTCAGGAACTAATTAACCGACTTCAATATTTGATAATCAAAAGTGTATATATTTTTTTGGATTTTTGAAGAAATATTGAATTTTTTTTTTAAATCCGATATCTCGAAAAAGTTTCCACATTTTTTTACGAAAATCAAAACTAAAACGTATATTTACATTTACTAATCAACTGCATAACAAAAATATTTTTAAGAAAAAATGTAAAATTTTAATACATAAAAAAATTAATTTAAATAAAACCGGTCTAACGATTTTCATACAAAAAAAATGAAAAATGGAGTTTTTTTTGACAAATCAAATGGCATTTATATCTTTGAAGACAAACTTATTCTACAGGTACATATATTTTTAAATCTTTATGTACTATTTTAAACAGACTCTTTGCATACAGGAGCAAGTTCGTGCGATTCAGTCGTGCATTTTTTTTAACGCACCAACATCAAGTCCTCAAAACCCAAGCGGGGCATATGGTGCCAACAAATCTTTTTTATCTTTCACGACCTTAGTTCCATTAAATTTTGTGCGTGGAATAAAATTATGTCTGCTACCGAATCGTAGCAAAAAATCATTCAAATGGTTAAAAGCTTTTAGAAAATTCAGCTGCCATTCCTTCAAAAAAATTTATACAATAGCAAACGCAGAATTCAAAGAAATATGCACGAAAAAAAAACAAACTTTTATGAAACCGAGTCAAGGAATTCTGGATGGCGATTAACCAATTAAATGGAGCAAAACCAAAAATCAGTTTGAAACTAAATATCGATGTATTGCATAATCACTTGAAGTTACTTTTGAACCCAGAAAGTCATACGCTTCCTATCCAATACGCTAAGCCTTCGTACTCGAATGATATTTTGGATAGTGGCATACCTCATGACGAAGTTAAAACCGTATTTGTTAAATTGAAGGACGGAAAAGCTTCAGGAGCTGATGGTATACCACTGGAATTCTTTAAATATGGAACAGAAAGGCTAACTTTAAATTTAACATCGGCTTTCAATACAATTTTGGATACTGGAATACTACCAGAACAGTTAAAAAATTCCTTAATTTTTCCCATACATAAGAAAGGCAACACCGATGATCCATCCAACTACCGTGGGATATTCTTCCTCAACGCCATTTACAAGATATTAACATTATTAAATAACCGATTGACCCGTTGGAGTCCTGATAATAAGTTGCTTTGGGAATTTCAGGCAGGTTTTAGAACTGGCTAATTGACTATCGACAATATTTTTGTACTGCAAAGCATAGCGGCAACCTTTATTGAACAAAAAAAAGAAGCTCTACGTATTTTTTGTCGATTTTAAGCCAGCTTTTGATACCGTTTAACGCCGATCACTATTCTTTAAGCTTTACAATTATGAGATGTCGGACAAATTTGGGCAGGTACTAGAATGCATCTATGACAAAAATAAGGCAGCGGTATGGAATGGCGGAGAGTTTCGAATCGAAGATGGGAGTCAAGCAAGGATGCAATTTAAGCCCAAATCTTTTTGCTTTGTTCATAGAGGACCTGATTGATTTTCTTCCAGGTGGAATTGAAATATCGAGGACACTCATCAAAGCCTTGCTTTTTGCAGATGATGTCATACTGTTTGCTTACTCGCCCGAAACAAATATCTAGAATTTACTATAACCAGCAATCTTAATATGGAAACACAACTTAAAGAAAAGTTGATTAAATTTAATAGTGCAATATCCGCAACATGGAAGAAATGCTTCTCAAACCAGTCAATATCACATAGTGTTAAATATAAGGCCTTTGTTGCGGTGGCGGAATCTATTATGATGTATGCAGGACAGGTATGGGGAGGGGAGAAGTGTCCAATTTTATGTGAAATACGCAGAAATTTGCTCGGCAGCAATGTGAAGTCACCAGAAGAAATAGTCGCCCTATTCAACTGTGAAGGAAACGTAAATCAATTATTTAATTATTTTCGAACTGCAATGTCTTACCGCAGCCAAATTATAAACGAATCCTTTTAAAACAGTAATGTATTTAATTTATATTCTAAATGCCAATTCAAACAAAAAAACTTGAATTAGATAAACATTGTTAATTTTCAAACAGAAGTCAATCGGCAGACGGCATAGCCAAGCCTTAACGATTTGATTAAATTATTTTTGTAAACAATGTACATATGTATGTACGAGTATATAAACGAATTTTAATTAATCGAATTATCTAACTATCTATCCGTCTGCGTTTTTCGGACAGCTTGGCATCGTTGGATTAGTTGAAAGAATTTTTCGTAGCATGGAGGCTTCAGAAGTTTCGATGGAGTTAATAATTCGAACAATTTTAATATCATCTGCATTAATTAGCGATAGAGTTATGTATATATAACAGAAGGAACATCATCAATGAATAAAATAAAAACAACAATGGACCAAAGTGACTCTCTTGAGGTAAACCGATTTACCTTTACAGTATACATAGTAATGGACTGGGATATTAGGCAATCATTTTTCTTTAGTTCATATTTAACAACATGAATTCCTCTTCACTTATTTTTTGTTTTAATTTTTTATTGAAGCCACTTTTAAATGTTAAAAAATATATACATATTTATCCTTTTCAACTGACATAGTAACAAATCAACACACAAAACAAACAAACAAAAAAACAGAAATTATTCAAAACCCATGAGACCCAATGAAAACCAACAACTTTGATTTATTATACCCAACAACATCAGTCCCATAGACCCATCATATTATTATCATTGAGTTCAAACAACACAAATACAAAACAAAATGAAACAAAAGTATCCTTTAAAAAGGATTCCTCTGATCCTCAATATAAAAATACAATAAAATGAAAAAAGAGTTAAAAATCACCGCACAATTCATGATTTATGATTTCAATTCAAGCATTTTTATTACGAAAAATTATAACAAATAAAAAAAGAACTAAAAATTAAGTAAAACGAGAAAGAGAGGCCATTAAAATTAAATACAAAATAAATTATGTTATTATCATAATTTTTGTATGTCTGTCGTCCTTATTCAACGTCTCGTCTTCGTCGAGAAAATGTAAAAAAACCATTCACGGTCTTGAAATTATTATTTAATGTGACTATAAAACGTCAGAGTATGAAACTCACACACACACACACACACACAGACACACATTCAACAAACTATCCTATAAACGGAAATGAAAAAATTATGTCATGTCCTTTTGCATCATCTCATCTCATCACATTATTATTATTATCCTTTTGGATATTGCACAATTTTCTAATCGAAAAACTTTTGCTCGGTTTCCGTTTAAGCTACATTTCCGCATTTTTGATATTATGTACGATATAAGGTATTCTCGTGGTTTAACGTTAAAGGACAGAGACAGAATATCCTTTTTTATACTATACCTACCTCCTAGTAGGTGGGTACCTAGGAGTAAACATAAGTTGAATATTCGGATAGAACCGAGGACGAGGACGAAAGCGAGTATCTAGGAATACGTGTCGTGTTGTATCATTAAAAGCTCATTACATGCGATAAAATTTGCCGTTTCATGTTACATTTAATGTATTTAAGGCGGACCTGGTCGTGGTCGTATAGCACACTCTTTTCTCTTGTCCGGCTTGCAGTCCGAGTTCGACCAACAAACTGTGGAATGTATTTGAAAAGCGGGACACACATTAGCACAGTCTTTAAATAGTTATCCTCCTGCCATTTAGTAAACCAAAACCAACCATAACGTGGAGCGAGAGCTAGAAAAAGATTGTATATACCAACCTATTATGCAATAATGAAATCGGAAAATCATTTATCTCAACATTAACCCATGTCCAGTAGTCAAGTTCAGTCTCCAAGTCCAGTCAGACACAGAGGCGATAGGAAATAAGTAAGGGAGGTCTTGAAGGGATTAACACTTTAGCTGTCCATTTTCATGTTGATTTTGGTTGGTTAATGGTTATACTAAGTAAATTCTCTATGGAAATTATTATAATATAAACGTGACGCCTAGGAAGAAAATTTGTATCTACATATTTATAGATAAGGTTATACAGTTAAAGTTTCTTTTGTTGCTATTAATAGCTCCGGAAAGATATTATACACTAACGAACCACAAAATGCACAACTTAATGGATTTGTATTCCTTCGAGAGAATTAATGAACGCCAAGTGAAAGTTTTTCATATTTTATTTTTTGGGTAATTAGGTTTTCCAGGATGGCCGGATTTTTGGTTTGTTATTAATTATTCAGCAGTTTGTTTTAATTATATAACTCTTGATTTAATATAAAGTTTTTTTGTTTTTTTTTTTTTTGTATCTGGGGAGTTAAAATAAATTATGTTTGTTTTTTTTTCAGTATTTTTATACAAATTTTTTTTTTTTTTTAAGTTGTTTATGCTTGAGGACTTGGGGCAGTTGTAGTTTAACAGTCTTGCTTGACCTTTGCATTATAATATTTTTAATTGCAATTTAAATTTAAACTTATTTACTTAAAATAATGAAATATATAAATGTAAAACCATTTAAATTGTAACTTACCTTTCTTTTTGGTCCCTACTCGGGAGCCATTATTTGTTCAAATTCTGCAAGTGGGCATTGATAGGCTTTATAATTGAATATAGATGTTTTTTCTTCATGTTTGGAGAGCTGAAAATGAATAATAATTCATTATTTTCAAGACTTTATTAGATTTAGGGTGAAATATTCGATAACAATTAAATTTTGGACTTATATTTGTTTATTTGTTTGAATTAACACGGTTTTCAATAAATAGGAACATACCTTTATATATTTATTTACGATTACTAAATTAAACAAATAAATTAGGTGGCGCAAAAGTCCTTTGAGAACTAGGGCCCAGTGACTTACAACTCCTAACCATTCCTGTGTGCGAGTAATGGTGGGACCTACAGTTTTAGGTTGAATTAACCTATTATCAAAAAGCACTTAAAGCTAGACTTAAATCTAATTTTATTTTAGTTTTATGTTATGATTAGACTTACGCCTGAAAGACAACACATTAGTTTTTTTTAAATTTTTTGTTTTATTTTTATTTATCTATTTCATTTTTACAATAATTACAAAATAATAATTTTAAATTACATACTCTAAAATGTATTGTAAAAAAAGGAAAAGATAAAAAAGTCATTCTGTAACCATACTTAAATATGTATTACGTGGAGGGTCACGTTTTTATTTTATTTAAAGAATAATTTGTATATAAATAAAATTAACAGGAACAAATGCTAGAAAAACTAAGATGCCAAATGTAATAAACAATGTTAATTTATAAGAGAAGAATATAATTATAAAAATTTTAAAAATATAAAGAACTAGCGACCCGCCCCGGCTTCGCACGGGTGCAATGCTGATATACTAAATACGCTACAGAAAAACTGTGAACGTTGTTTATAAAAAAACATAGCGGCCCGCTCCGGCTTTGCACGGGTTTAAAATATGTAACTCACTGAAAAAATGATAAAATCAATCCAGTAGATTTGATTTATTCATTTACTGGCCGTAGCCCGCACGCGTTTTTGGAGTACTTAAAACAATTCCCCTTTCCTTATCTTTGGAATATCTTTTATACACAATATTTTCACTTTTTTTTACATTTTTACTTTTTTTTACATTTTTACAATTTTTTAACATTTTTACTTTTTTTTACATTTTTACTTTTTTTTACATTTTTACCTATTTATTTTACAACAATAATTAATATATTACAGAATATCTTTATATACAACGTTCACAGCTTTCTTGTTATTTTGATAAATCTCGTAGGATTCAGCCTGCGTTTGCAATGTAAGCGGAAAAAATGTAATTATTTGCGACATCACATTAGAAACCTCAAAAATAACAGTATTTTTCCACTATTTAATGGATGATATTATACATAAAAACCTTCCTCGTGAGTTACTCTATCTATTAAAAAAAACCACATCAAAATCCGTTGCGTAGTTTTAAAGATTTAAGCGTTCATAGGGACATACAACATGACACATGACAGAAAAAGCGACTTTGTTTTATACTATGTAGTGATATTGAAAAAAATACAGAGTATATTAAACTACATTTATCAATAAATGTTTGATTTCTGAGCTATCCATTGTAAAGAGACATATTTTGACTTTTTTCAAAATGAGGTTCCGTTCGTTTAAAATTCGAATACTGTGAGGCAGTTTATTAATAAATTTAGGCACTATGACATTGAAAAAATTCGAGTAGTGGGTTTTCTTAGAGGCTGGAACTTTAACTAAAAATTTGCCATTTATCCTCAAGTTGTACAAATTTGAGTTTCGAATTGCGGAAGTAAAACCACTACGCATAATGAAAATTTTAAGTACTTTATAAAAATAAAGATGTTTTAGCGGTAAGATATGAAGATTTTTAAATAAAGGCCATGTGCTGTTAAATCTCTTCTTGTTGCAAATTATTCTTATTATATGCTTTTGAGACAAAACTAGAGGTTCAAGTGTATTGCAATAATTGCCTCCCCAACAAGATATATCATATTGCAGCTTCGAGTGAACGAGTCCGTAGTATATTGTTACCAGTAAGTATTTTGAGCAAAAAAATGTTTCGAGTAACAGATAACATGTACTGTTTTAACTGTGATGTGTGGGCTTTCCAGTTCAGATTTTTATCAATTAAAATACCTAGATATTTGAAACTCTCAACCGACTCTATTTTAAAACAAGTAGATGAACAGACAACATTATCGGTGTAGTTTTTACTATTACAAGTGTGGGTCGACATTCAAATTTTCTTACAGTCTGCAGAGTGAAAATAAATGACGCAATCAATTGCTTTTAAATTTTGTAAGCTGCAAACATATGCTTTGTTTTTTCGCTTACTAATAGCTCATGTTTTGAAAACCATTGTCTTAAAACTTGCAAGTCTTTTTGTAAATTAACTAATTATTCAAATAAGTTACTGTTTTCGTAAGTAAAAGCCAGATCATCAGCAAAAGCCGTAACACTACTACTAAAATGTTGCTGGAATACGGAATTCACATATATTAAAAACAAAACCGAGCCCAATACAGAACCTTGCGGTACACCAATACTAATATTCATGACCTCGCTAGAGACATTTCTAAGTTTAACTTTTCGAGTCCTTTGGCTGTAGTAGGAAGCAAACCAATTATGGATTGGAACTTTATAAAGTTTGTTCAAAATAATATCATGATTGACCGTATCAAACGCTTTGGTCATGTCAATAAATAAACTGTTTTACTTTTTTTGTTAAAACCCTCGCATATTTCGCTGTATAATTTTAATATTGCATATTCTGTTGAGCGACCTTCACGAAATCCAAGTTTTTAATAATCAAAACAATTAGAACGATTTGAAGAGATTGTTTCTAAGCTAAGCGCAGAATTTTTGTGATAGGTTCAAAAAAGCCATAATTTGTATGTCGATGAGGAAAGCAAAAGAGAGGGGCCTGTCTGACGTTCCTTGGATTAGTATGAATAGAAATATTTTCTAGAAGAAATGGTGAGTTTATTGTACCTGCTAAAAGCTTGTGTAGAAAGAGAATATCAGCGACTTTAAGGAGTTTTTGAAGGGTTTGCGCATATAAATAAGTTTTAAACAATCTTCACAAGGTGGTAAGAATAGATAATCACCCCAAAGTAGACCGCGGAGTGCAAATCGAAGAAATCTGCTCTGTACAGATTCAATTCTTTGAGAGTGAGAGTTCTGATGGGGAGACCAGACTTGACTAACGTATTCAAGGAGAAGAATTTAGAGATATAGGGATTGGAGTATTCTTAAGACCAACGTTTGAGTATGTAAATAGGGATGTAAATAGTATAATCAAAATGGACTGAGTGTCGCCAATAAATCTAAGGTCGCGAGTAGAACAGACAGAATGAATGGTAACATCATGCAGACTATAAGTACGGAAAAAATGATGTGATCGCTTACGGGTGAATGTTCTGAATCGGTATTGGCAACTTTAAGTTATATAAGAAATTTGTATCGCACCAAGTCTGAAACGAGTGGAGATCAATTTGGAGTAATACAGAATCAGATGGAGTAGAAATAAACATTGTTATTTTTATGTCATCAGCGTAAATAAAGACAGTTGAATTATCAACTAAATTAATAAGGTCGTTAATAGTAAAGACAAATAACAAAGGAACAATATGGCTCCCTTGAGGTACTCCTGAGTTAGCATTCATGGGATCCGAAATTGAGAACCTGAACACATCTCTACATCGGCGATTCTTTAGGTAAGATTTGAGACATGAAATAAAAAAGGGTGAGAAATGTAGTGCCTCAAGTTTAATATAAATAATTTGGTGACTAATTTTATCCAAAGGCTTTACTAAAGTCTGTGGTGATAAGGTTCACCTCATTTCCTTTCTCTAATTCGTTTAGAGTTTTTGACACAATTTCGGTAAGATTGGTTGTAGTGGATCTTTTTTTAAGAAATCCATGTTGTTGGGAAGGTCTACAATGAAAATTGAGAGAGTCGTAGACAATGCTTTTGAAAAGCTTGGGAATTGAAGAAAGCTTGGCCATAGTTACATATATGTAGGTCTGTAATTCACAACATTACTTTTTGCTGCTTTTTTATGAACAGAAAAAATAAAGGAATCTTTCCAAAGCTTTGGGGAGACAGCTTGAGATTTGAAACGACGCAACCGTAAAGAAAGGTTTTCATAGGGAGGTAGCACAATTTTTTTAATAAAATTGTAGGCAAACCATTCGGACAGGGAGAGAAATCATCTTTAAGACTTACTTTTGCTGTCAAGAAGGGAGGTGCATGAGTTGCCTTTTAAGTAATCAAAGAATATAAGGCTTTCTTATATTTTGTCAATGTATTCTTGATATAAGAATTCACAAATCTTTTATCTTACTTTTGAGTTCGGATTTGAGGCATTCGATGTGGGTCTCAAATTTAGATGCATCACTTAATTGTTTTTTACGTTGTCAAAAATCGATTTGACGATTTGGATACATTAGAAACCATAGTTAGTAAGTCGTCTGTAAGTCTTACCAAGTCATCAATTTGGCAATATTTTAAGGCTAAATGAATGCTTCAATCCTGGTCCCAATAGAATAACATAATTTATTTTGAAAGTATGTGTGTCTTATATTTCCTATCCATTGTGTCCTCTTTTCAAAGAGTCTCTGAAATGTTTTTAGATCCTAGACCTTTGGAATATTCATACCTTAAGTCAGTCCATAAAAAAAATTCAACAAATTTAGTTAAGTGTTATTGTCCTATAGCGAAATTGCCTGCTATTCCGAAATTGTTTGAATCCATTGTCTGTGACATAATTTCTTTCAGTTGTTCTTCTGTTATATGTATGTGAAAATCAAGATAAGCTTGTTTTATTATGTGGATCTCATCATATCATAAAGATCGATATTACAACGTCACATTCAGGAGTAACCCTTCATGTCAATTTAAAGTCAATTCTGGTGTACCTCAAGAGAGTTACCTAGGTCCATTGCTGTTTGTTATTTTTATTAATGATTTGCTTTCTGTTTTCAATAATTCTAATTCGCTAATCTAAGCAGAATGGTGTACAAATATTTCGAATTATTAACTCCATTAAGGACTGCAAAAAGCTGCAAGAAGTTTTAAATCAATTTTGGGAATGGGGCAATACAAATTGTTTGATTTCAAATATTGACAAATGTAAGACAATTTGTTTTACACACAAAGAGAAATCAACGTTTACTGATCACTGTAATTATATAATAAAACAAACTAACAAAACACTTGGTATCGTCAAAAGACTGTCTCAAAAGTTCCATGATTAGTATGTTATTGAAATTCTGTATGTTTCTTTTGCTAGGCCAATTCTTGAATACGTTTGCGTTTTATGGGAGCCATACTATTTCGTTTAAATTGATAGAATCAAAAGTATTCAACGTATATTTTTAAGATTTTTTCTTAATTTTCCCCTGGATTGATACATTTTTATTTTTACAATTGCTTAGTAGCAATAGTATAGAAATTGTTTTCGTTAGACATTTGCCTTACGATATTTAATATTGCTATTTAACTCTTAAATAAAGTTACTGTGCACATTTAGTCCTTACCCGGGTGCCACTTAAGGTTTTTGTTTTAGTTTCCAACTGCTTCTTTAGCAGACAAACAGAAAACTTAGACAATTATAACTTCAAAGGTAATGTGCATCTATAGTTCTTTTCAAAACCCTTTTTAATTATCCTTATACAAAAAAATAAATTAGGTGGCGCAGCAGTCCGTTGAGAACTAGGACCTAGTGACTTACAACTCTCAACCAATTCTGTGTGCGACTAATGTTGTCAGGAATGGAGGGGACCAACAGTTTTTGAGCCGAATCCGAACGGCTAATTTAAGAAAGCACTTTTCATGACAAAAATTACTCTTGGAGAATTTGTCAGTTCCTCGCAAATGGCAGAGGCAGGGATCGAAGCCAAGACCTTTGGCATGACAGTCCAACGCACTAAAAAAAAAAGTCCAACGCACTAACCATCACGCCAAGGGTACTACTACTACTTTTAATTATCCTTAGGCTCTTTATATTTAAGAGCTGTGAAATATAAAACAACCAAAAATTAACCAGGAAAACAGTGGCAAATGAGTATCCTAAACCCGTTCATCATAAAGTGAGCATAAATCAATACCTATACTCAGAACTGTCAACGAAGAGAATAAGGTTCTATCTTTTTTTTCTCCGAACGTTTATCACTAATATAATTTTCCAACGAAAGGAATTTCAGATAACCACATCATCTATTTGCCTTTTTGAAGTTCTTAAGTAATTTTTTTGTTTTTTGTTTCAACAAAAATGTTCATAAGTCAAGTAAAAACAATTTAAATTCCACTTAAATAAAACATACACACTTTTGGCATTAGCGAAACGATATGGACGGTATAATATTGTATAAGAGTGTCACAATCAAGAGGATATTTTCGAAAATTGTACTTCAAATGCCCAATCAAATTTATTACTACAATTCATCTTAAACAGCTTCAATACAAAGTTAAATCTACACTCACAAATCAACACATATGTATATATGTACACTCAGCGACAGAAAAAAAAACCCTCGTATTAATCTATTTCTCATATGCTATTTTTTTTTTTAAGGTAAAATTTTACTGTTCAGTGTTCATCCAATTTGTTAATTTATATTTTTAATATTTTGTCATATATTTTGAAAGCCTGTCAACAGACTGAATTTAACAAATGAAAAAGAAGTTTTTACATACAATTTTGTTTCTATGTCTACTTCATTAAGTTGTGTCCACACTAAAGACAAATGTCAGACAAAATTGTTTAAAAAACATTTCTGAAAAGTTTCCTATTTGTTTAAAAAATATTTCAGAAACTTTGCAGGAATGTTTCTGATTTATTATTTCGGTGTGGACGCTTTGAAAAACATTTCTGATGTGAAACATAAATATTTCAGATATGTTTCGCGAGCGTCCAGGCAAAAAAAAAAAAACATTTAAGAAACATTGCGAAATATTTCCGAAATGTTTTTGTAACGTGTTCTAAATGTTTATAAAATGTTTCAAAAATGTTTATTTGGCCTGGAAGTACTTTAAGACTATTGGAATAATTGTTATTTAGGAAAACTGAATCAAAAAATTTTGTATATAAAAGAATTTTTCTTTGTCGCTCGGTGTACGAGTCGTATGTGAAGGAAGAAAAAACCTTTGGCTCATATTCTGGTTTCTTGCTTAACATTTATATTTCTCTCAAACAAAGATAGAAAGATAGATACGTTTATATGTAAGCGCCGCACACCAACTTCTCCCACTTTATACCGATATACATATGTATGTATGTTGATATGTATAGATACCCGTAGATGAACTTGTTTTTGAACTTGACCATTTTTGGTTTAAGGATAACAAGTTTGTGCAGCTTCGGAAGTCTTTTTAAGTTTGACCCCCTGCGAGGACGACCGACGAATAAAACCAGAAACCATCACCACCACCGACCATCGACCGACGACCACCACCACGATGACTTAGCTTTAACAAACTTAGCTTGCTCTTGCTATAGATGATAAATCGTTGAGTAATCTATTTTTGTGAGTTCTATTGATATGTTAACTACAGTGGGGTAGAATAAAAGAGAAATTGGAACCAACATTCAAGATTAAGGGAACAACACAACAAAAACTCGTAAAAAGTTCAATATAAAGTCTCGGCTCGTTTCTAATTCTAAATTTTCACTTCCTTTTCTCTTTTCAACTGTCAATTGGGAGAGCGATGCAATTGTAATACGTCAAAATGAGTTGCCTTACTTTGCAGTTAATTATTTGACAGATGGACAGCAAATTATTTACTTTATCGTTTTAAATGTCACGCAAAGCTCTTAAATCGTATTTAAATTTGATCTGACCCATACGTAGAATAGTGAACAGAAATTGTCTTCAAATGTCGTAAATATTGAAAGTAATTATTTCATCAGCAAAATGTTTAACTAAAATTGTGAAAATAATTTAACGTGCGTTAGGTTCGGAATCTTGAATTTATGGGGTTTAGAGGGCCTTTAGTCTTACCTTAAATTTATGGAAGCTGTTCTTGAAATCATACGCAATATGACAAACAACTTAAAACAAGGGACAAGATGATTTGGCTTTTTTAATAAATAACTAAAATGAACTAATACAATTTCAGGCTTTTAGAAGTTAGAAACATGTAAGCTTGTAACTACCTTATAAGATATTGTATCTTACAGCTACTAAGCATTCAAATTGATCAATAAATCACTACATAGTATAAAACAAAGTCGCTTTTTCTGTCATGTGTCATGTTGTATGTCCCTATGAACGCTTAAATCTTTAAAACTACGCAACGGATTTTGATGCGGTTTTTTTTAATAGATAGAGTAACTCATGAGGAAGGTTTTTATGTATAATATCATCCATTAAATAGTGGACAAATACTGTTATTTTTGAGGTTTCTAATGTGATGTCGCAAATAATTACATTTTTTCCGCTTACATACATTGCAAACGCAGGCTGAATCCTACGAGATTTATCAAAATAATAATGTACTAAGTATTGTACACAATGAAAAGGTCTACAGAAAACTCCGCGATAAAAGATATTCCAAAGATAAGGAAAGGGGAATTGTTTTAAGTACTCCAAAAACGCGTGCGGGCTACGGCCAGTAAATGAATAAATCAAACCTACTGGATTGATTTTATCATTTTTTCAGTGAGTTACATATTTTAAACCCGTGCAAAGCCGGAGCGGGCCGCTATATGTTTTTTTATAAACAACGTTCACAGTTTTTCTGTAGCGTATTTAGTATATCAGCATTGCACCCGTGCGAAGCCGGGGCGGGTCGCTAGTAGATAAATAAACATGAAATCTTGAAAAAAAGCAGAAATTTAAAATACAAGAATCTCCAAAACAAAATTCAAGAACTTAAAAACCTCGCATGGAAAAATCTAGAGTAAATATGAAAATGTGGTACCCGTGGCATGATGGTTAGTGCGTTGGACTGTCATGCCAGAGGTCTTGGGTTCGATCCCTGCCTATGTCATCTAAAGTTTTTTTCACGGGTACTGCCTCTTGCGAGGAATTGACAAATTCTCCAAGAGTAATTCTTGTCATGAAAAGTGCTTTCTCAAATTTGCCGTTCGGAGTCGGCTTAAAACTGTAGGTCCCCTCCATTCCTGACAACAGTACTCGCACACAGGCATGGTTGAGAGTTGTAAGTCACTAGGCCCTAGTTCTCAACGGACTGTTGCGCCACCCAATTTATTTATTTTTAATATGAAAATTTAACTATGGTTACGTACATATAATTATTCAAGCTTAGAATAAAATTATGTGGCTCAGCAGTCAGTAGAAACCTGGGGCTAGTGACTTTCAGCTCTCAAACATTCCTGTGTGAGAGTCATGTCAAGGATGAAGGGGACCCACAGTTTTAAGTCGACTCTGAAAGGGTAATTTGAGAAAGCACTTTTCATGACAAAAATTACTCTTGGAGAATATGTCAATTAATCGCAAGAGGCAGTACCCATGAAAATACTTTTAGGTGGCACAGACAGGGATTGCGAAGACCTCTGGCTTGACAGTTCTACGCACTGACTATTACACCACGGTTACTACATTTATATTCAAGGTTATTAAGTTGAAACTCTCTTGACAAACAGAACAAAACTTTCCAGTCCGCTCCATTGAGAATGCTAATCATCTCGTCTTCACTGAGTAAACTATTACCGAAAAAGCTCTTTCAGGCTTTCATCAAAAATTGACATCTGCAAAGGAAGTGATAGTTTTGTTCCCTTTCTTTTTGATTGCACAAACTGCAGATTAGTGTTGAATTGAAGTTGAATGGCAACAACTCTCTAGTTTTTAAAACGAGTGATAGAGGTCGGTTGAGTACTCTTCTTTGAAATAGGTTTTAAATAAAAGGTTTTAGCCAAGCAATGTAAATATTTCTACTTGTTGAATTTCTGGCTTGTGTTACAAATTCTTCTATTTTCTCCATTTACTGCATTGATGAGATCATAGAGTTCAGTTTCCCATAGGTCTGGTTTATTTTCAGAGAGAGAGCAATATGAAATAGCTAAGTTACTCTAACTTTCTAACCAAGATGTTTCCTTTCTTAAAATGACCATAGTTAATTTCTTATTCATCATGTTCTCGTCCGTGTTAAGCTTTTTTAATATATATAAAATATATTTAGTCTACTTGCATTTTTAGTGTAGAGATGACCCGTCTGAAACATGAGAATGTTATTTGGAGTGCTATTTGAGGTCCTTTACGTTCTCTTGAGAAAACATCGCGGAATTTACTCCAACACACCGAATTCAGTGTGACTTCATACTTCTGCGGTGTAGCGCATAATAGCTTTGGCTGTTGTTTCAAAAACGTGAAACTTTGAATTGAAGTTTTTCCATTCTTTCCATCATATGGTTTTTCAGATTGAAATTTCTTGATATTTTGAATCATAGGTAAATGTAATCACTTACTATTTTAATTTCCTCATTGTCAAATCTTCACCTTTCACTGCAACAGTTCGGGCCTCCACGGTTACGTAAGATCATAACCTCTAATTTATATTGAGGTTTACCTGAAGCCTCAATTTGTAGCAGTATTCGCTATGCAGTATATCAGTTTATATCACGATATCGTCAGTGAATTTCAAGGATTTCACTAGAAGATTTGCTGTAACCTTTACTCCACCCTGTAGAACGTCTTTAATGTCATCAATGAAAAGTACAAACAGAAGGGGGCTAAGGTTGCAAACTTGTCTTACACCGATTATCACTTCGTAATGCTCCGCTACATAATTGTTGAATGCGAACGCAGAAGTTGTATTTTCAAACAATTTTTCCAAAATGCGTCCAATTGTTGTTGTAACACCTATGTTGTAAAGTTTAAGCATCAGAGCTTTTCTATCGATACTCAGAGATTTCCACAATGCTAGTAAGTGTGTAGATTTGTCTATTGTTGAATAATTTTTGTCATTCACCCTGAAGATTGGTTGCATGAACCTTAAATTAAAATTTCCATTGATGTGTGCAGCAAGGATATAACTCTTTAATTTGCGGGATCAGTGCGTCACCTTTTATGAATATCGGAGCGACGATGGACTCATTAAAATAACTCTGTAAGTACCCGTAATCAAGGGTGCTAGAGTAAAGTGTTCTAGGTTCAACGAATGAAGGCGTGCTAGATGTGTATAATTCGGGCTGTTCGTTCAGTACGTTCATCACTATTTTACATCTAAAGTGCAGAAGGCGGCGTTCAAGGCATCATTTGTTTGAAAAGAGATGTACAATTGAAAGGTCGCAACAAACTTGTCCTTTGTAAAGTTTTTGAAATGTTTCCTCAAATCCTTCAAAAATCGGTACAGTCGATCAGTGTGATTTACAAATATTGTTTTTTGTAGAACGCACTTTTCTCTAGAATTATGAAGCATTCCAGCTATTTGAAATATCTTGCGAAAGACTTTCGAAATATAGGCTTGACTTTTATTTTAAAGTAGCAATTTTAAAGAATTGTTTGAAGCCAGATATTACCGTTTAAGAAAGAGGTTATGTGGGTACTTCCTTAGCAGAATTAACCAAGCAAATGATTTTTTCTAGAATCTAGGTAATCTCTTTCAAATTATTGTTCACCAGGAGAAGCTCTTCTATTGTTCATCCTGCAAAAAGCTATCAATTTTGAGTGATTAGTAAAAACAAAATTGGAAGGCACATGGTTTGATTTGACAAAAAACTACATCGGTTACACAAAACCTAGACCCGTGATATGAGAAACTTGATTAAAGTTGTTTTTTTGATAGACTGAGAGTTATCGTGAGTACAATTTCCGTGGGAATTTTCCCATCGAAACAGATTTGAAAACATTTATACTTTTGCACTGTTCCTTAAAAGCTCGAGATATGAGAGCCAAAATACACGAAATAGTTATCTCCCAAAAAATCAACATTTTCAAGGACACTTTCAATATTTTTTTCTTTTTGAATTTAAAAAAATGGGAAACATTTAACATTCACGATAGTCCCCAATTTTACTCAAAAACACATCCAATCTGTACAGTGTTAAAAAATGAATTTATTGCATGAAGCAGAGTTCATTTTTTCATATTTTCGAAACGGAAATACGTTTTTTTTTTTCGGAAATTCGTTTGCCATTTCTTCGAAGTGAATGCATTTTTTATCTTCTTCCGGCTGATGACCCACTGTGCATTACAAACAATACTTTTTCTCTCTCTCTTTCTCTTCAAACCATCTGCTGCTTTACAAAGGTATGGATACTTTATGGAGGACGTAGTATATTTATATGTGGCTTCCCTCTAGGACACAAGTCGAGCACCTACGAGTCGAGTATATCCTCGAAAAATATATATGATGGATTTTTATTTTCAGATTGTTGGCAATTTGGTTTTTACCCAATTTTCTTGTCAGTTTGTTGCTGCATGGATTTTATTTTATATTTTTTAAGAACTTCTCTCTTACATTCTTGGGTTGGTTGGGTTAAGGTTTTATTTTATTTAAGAACATTTCATTTGTCGGTATGTCCAACTCTATCAACCCCCTTCTTATTCTCCTTTTGTCCAAAACAATCATTTAAGTCGGTTCACAATTATAATTGCATCGTTTTTCATCGCCATCGTCAATCGGACATTGTTTTCCATTGCAACTGCTGTTCCTGATATTATATAGTTTTACAGGTGCGGATTTGGACTTTTTGTAACAAGGGGGGAAAAGGGTGGGAGGTTTAACGTGTGTAATTAATTTTAACTTTGATTTATTTTAAGAAAAATTGTTATAGCGTGCTTCATGGAGAAATTGTTGTAAATACTTGTTATGGATATTAAAAACCCTTTAAATGTTTTGGAAATAAAAATTTCAGTTTAATATATGTTAAATTCAAATACAAAAGTTACCTAAGTGTGTAAAACATTTATTTTTACTAAATTTTGTAGAAATAAATATAGACGAGTGGTCAAACAAACATTATAAGAACTCTACCAAAGATACAGAGTTTAAAAAAATCAGATCATTATTATTATCATATAGGCCTGTAAAGCTGGAAACACCACAATCAAAATTTCAAAACTCTAAAGATGCAGAAATTTAGGGCTCTTATTGCTGAAATATTTGGTTGATTCAAAAATCACATGACGTCAAACACACACCACTTTTTAGGGTTCAAAATCTAAAAGAAAAACGAATGCTTTGTGAACCTTTTTTGGCTCTCAAAAAGTGTATAAATAATCCTTATTTATAATAATTTATAAAATATTTTACTATTTTTAATAATTTGAAGAGAAATTTCGGGTGCAGCATTTTGTGGAAAAACGAATTTCTGGTTTTATGATCTGACCATAAAAACCTCATCAATCGTAATACCTAATTTAACCGAAATTCTTAAGAATCTATAGAAGGTGGATTGTTGCGATCAAAGTTTGACGAATTTTTAGATTTGTCAATTTAAAGTTTGACCTCGAAATTCAAAGCTCATAATAAAATTTTAATGACAAGGGTACATGAAGGCTTACGGCAATTTTTTTTTCAGAACACACTTTTGCATGACCAAAAGAGGTTGGATTTTGTTGTCATAAGTACCTCCCCAACATGAAATCCCATATTGTAGTTTTGAATAAAAGATACCTTAATGCATTTTCATAAGAAAGAGAAAAAAAGAATTGGCCTTAGAACAGACCCCTGTGGAACTCTTAAATCGATTGACTTTAAAATATTTATTACTTCTTTGAATTTTAGTTTTTGTTTTCTGTTTTTTTTTTTTTAAATGATGCAAACCAGTCAGCAGTCAGAAATACAACCTAGAAACCCTCAATTGTCAATCTTACTAAGCAATATTTTGTGATCTATCATATCAAAGGCTTTTTAAACATCTTCGCGTCAACTATTTTGTTATTTAACTATTTTCAAAATTCAATCGTTGATCAAGTGAATCAAGTAAAGAGTTTCTTTTCTAAAAACAAACAGTTTCCATTTGCATTGAAAATTCCACTAATCAAATCAAAATTTTTAAATATTGGACACAAAAAATAAACTCCCATATTAAATGTTCTGAAAAGATTTAATATTGATACCTTTACCTGCTATACACAACAGAGTCGTTATTTTTAGGTTAGTAACTACTCATGATTTTTCCTTATGGCCGATCTTCAGATAGGACTTTTTGAAAAAACGTAGAAATGAACTAAGCCAGGATTACATCACTACATTTCTGCATCATTATAGAATTTCGGAATTTGATGTCGTGTATCCATACGGATCTTTTAAAAAAGTATTTTCATCCCAGAGTAATCACAACTCTCAGCCTTTTATAACATCAAAAATGTGTATACAAATATCTCTGCCATTTTTAAAGACCGAGATATAAAATTTGTTGAATCCAACTTCAACAACATAAATAACTGGAATACTTCTGTGAGCTTAAGAACTCTGCAAGCTAAGACAGAAAACTTGGGAATGAATAACATCTTGTATTCAACGATTTCGCCAAAGCCATAAAATCATCAGTAAAATGTGGTAGTATTTCCACAGAAATTGTGAATGATTGTTTGGCCAAAGCTGCGGAAGAGTTATTTAGTAATATTCAACATTGATGACACATTCCAATTCTATTAAATAAAAACTTTATAAAACATTGTATATCAAAGGTGAAAAACGCGTTAGAGGTAAAATTTCAAATGAATGAATAACGGTTTAAGAAGGACCTAATATTGGAAAATCATTAACCATCATTATACAAATTATGTTGTTAGAAGATGATGATTGATGGTCTTATTTCTATGAAGCTTATATTATTTCCGCCTAATACTCAGGCTTATCACGAATTCCATCGTAATCGAAAACTTTTACGAATTCCGAAAAACCGTATCACGAAATCTGTTCGTAATGCAAAATTGTATTAGATTTTCTACTACGAACATATTTGGTAATAGTTTTTTTGGGGGATCGTTAAAGTTCAGAAACTTTTGAGTACTAATCATAATTTGTAAAAAAAAGAAATAAGATAAGCCACCGGTATATATTTAGTTTTTGCTGATGTCCTTTAATTGATTTCCATAGTTTTGGAGAGGGATTCTATGAAAACTTTCAAAAACTGTTTTAAGCATGGCGGATTCTTCCCAAAAAAATATGATAATTCAATTCGAGCAAATAAAATTGGCCGTTGAGCCACTGGATTCAATTCAAAAAACTGATTTGACTTGAAAAAATTTAATTTCAATCGACTATTTACCGATTTAAATGATTTAAAATGGGGTACAATATTTTCAAATTGGAAACTAAATGATTTTTTAGAGAAAATAACTCTTCATAAAATTAAACTAAGAGATAACGATCTACCATAGTTGTAAAGAAGAAACAATTCACAAATTTAAAGTGTTGTCCAATATGTTTGCTGATTTTTTTTTAAAGTTCCTATGAAGACTCTTTTCAAACTAGTTATATAGCTCGACACTTATTACAAACACTAAACAATTTTCTCACTAAGCTAACATGAATCTAGGAATAACTGAATCTTCAATATTTGACAAAATTCTTAAATTTGAAGAAAACCTAAATTCTGGTCCTGGTGGAATATCATCATTCATGCTTAGGTTAGGTTAGGTTATAGTGGCTGTCCAAGATGAAAACGGACGGAAAAGAAACGGATCATTCATGCTTACAAAATGTACAAGACATCTTTCATATCCATTGACTATTAAATGTTCTCATTTTCCGGTTTTATGCGGTTCTCAAACTAATCCACAAAAAGGGTCCAAAGCATCTTATCTGTAACTGTCGTCCTGTAGTTAATTTGTCTGTTATTCGAAAACTGTTTCAATATCTTGTTTGTGATAATGTTTCCTTTAATTGTTGCTTTTTTTGTGATAATCAACGTAGATTCGTTAAAAGAAAATTTACTGTTACAAATCTACTTGAATTTCCAACATTTTGTATTGATGATTTTAACACACAAAAAAACACAACAAGATGATTGTGTATTTACAGATTTTAGCAAAGCATTTGACAAACTTAGCCATAAGGTAATTTTAGGTAAATAAGATCAAATCGGACTACATGATAGATCTATTGCTTGAATATCATCTTACCAGAGTTGTAAAAACTGCAGTCTTTTTGGGACTGCAGTTATGTCACTAATAAGACTTTTTTTCTTTAGTCTTTTAACTTGCAAAAGTACTTTAACTGTAACTAAACAGTCAGCAGTTAGTACTTACTTTCTTACTTGGCAATTTAAAAAAACAGTTAATTGACTAAAAGTTAATTAACTGCAATTCTTTTAACTGGTTTATTCGTTTTAGTCAATACAAATTCTTTTGTACTGGGGTATTAGAATTTTTAGTCAGTAAGTCTTTTCACTGCAATTAATTAACTTTAAGTCAATTAACTTTTACAAGATACTTAAACCACGGTGCAATACAAATCGTTCAATGTTGAAAATTGAAGAGTGTAAAACAATGAATTTTGTACGCAAACATATCGTACTTGACTTTGAATACAAGTTAAACTCTACGAACTTGGAAAAACTCTCCAACTTCTCAGACCTTGGCATCATTTTGGAATCAAAGCTAATTTTTGCTGATCATATTAACAACATTTAAAAAAAAAAGCTAATAGAACTCTAGGCTTTATAAAAAGAGATTCGGTAAATGTACGAAGAAATCATTGATTCTCAGTACCTTAAAATCTTTTGTTTTGTTGAATGTCATTTTAGATTAATGATTTAGATAAAGAATTTTTGATTAAATTGCAGATGAAAATAGATGAAGAATTCATAAAACAAAAAACTTTATCACCAATGAACAAAAAATTGAAAAACGGTTAAAAACGAAACTTCAGATTAAACGAACAAATTCTTCAGACCTGTCGAGTTCGTAACATCCAATTTTGAACTAGTTACACTTTACATCATGATATTTATTAAAAAATGTTTTTCCTAGCGAGAGTAATTGCAACTTCCACCCTTCAACATCCGAACCTGTTTTTAATTCGTATCCTTGGGACTATATAAAAATGTGGGCTTTCAACATGAAAAGTGGAAGATGAAAAGGAGCGTCAGGACCTCAAAACAAAAAGTAGAAAGAACGAACAAGTAAACGAACAAAATAAAAATGAAATGGACTTTTGTTTTACAGAAAGAGAGAGAAAAAGAGAAACAATTTTAGCAGACCATCCGGAAGAAAGCAATTTGAAATATTATTTAATTAAAGGGTACTTATTCGTTTGTTATTATTCCCAGTATTATTGATGATGGTAATGTACAGGATGTGCAAAGGATAAGCTCCTCAGCAGGATGGGCGAAAAAAACTAGGTACAAACATAAATAAGCGTCAGAAGAAAAAAGCACAACAGAACGGAACGAACATTCAAAAGGATATAGTTGTGTATTTCATCGCACAACATCCTGCGCTTTTTCTGGTAATTTTTGTTGAAAGAAATGAAGTTGAGTGTGAGAGAAAGTTGCTCAAATGGAATTTACTTTGTCATTTTAATTGTGTCTCTCAAACCTGCATAGAATTTGTGCAGGTTAGGTATCTATATATTGTATACCTACAGGACACTTTGTGAACATAAAATAAAAATATAAAAGCTTCATTTGCTCCTGTAGTCATTTGTACAAATTAAAAGGATAGCTTTTTAACGTTTTGTTGTCTTTGACAGTTTTTTGTTTTCATTTAAGGACACAGTGTGATAGGTTTACTTTTGAAAATAATGTAGTTAGATACTTTTTGATTGAAAGTTAACTTAGCAAAAGTGTTTTTTTATAGAAGAGAGTAAAAATTAACTAAAGTTTAAGTTCCTTCTCTAATGTGAATTCGTTGCATTTGTATTTTTTGAAGTCTAATGCAGCGTTAAAGAAAGGGGACTTTCCGATTGTCGACCCGTTTGAAATGAGTCGACGGTCTTAGAGAAGTCCAGTTGTGGCGAACTAATGAAGAACAATTGCTTGCAATAATTTTGTTTAAATTCTATGCTCGGTAATATTTATTATATTTTAATTATATATTAATTAAAACATACAAAATATTTTCAAGAAATAACAAAATTAAATTCAAAAGGTTTTAAAAAAACAAAACTCGCAGACGATTCAATGAAGGACGATTGAATGTTAGTCCAAATTTAATGTTTAAGCTTAGTATTTTGTAATAGATCTTCCCTTATACCGCCTAATTTGAAGCATTTAGGGACTCCGTGAAATAACTCCCCCAGAAATACCCCCCCCCCCAATTGGGGCTTTATTGCATTGTGAAATTAATTCCAAAATCGAAAATTAAATGAATTCCAAAAGACGCAAAAAATAAGTCCCCAAAAAAAGATTGAAATAAGTCCTCAACTTTAAGAATTGTCATAACATTTAATTTGGACTCCAATGCTCTTTTCAGCCGGCTCGGCGGCGGTGAAGGAAACTTTCAAAAATTTGCCTTATAATATATTTTACAAAAGTGAAATAATGCCAATTTTCAAAAGTTAATTATATTTTTCTTTGACAAAGTAAAATTAGTCCACATTATTCTGAGAAATAAAACTAATTTACGTTACCAAAGAGAAAGCACCCAACATTTCGTTGAATAAAACAGAGAGTTATGTATGCAACTCCCCTGCTTGGACACATTATAGAATTTCGGTTAGATGCAAGTTTGGGTGTATGCAAATTCTTTTGCATTCAAAAAATCTGGAGTCCTACTTCGTACTAGGTAATGCAAACATTTTGAATACCATAAGTCCAGGTTCTTGAAATGTCAACGAAACTTTTTATACACCCAAACTAGCACCTAGCCCAAGTCCTATACACATACATATGTGTCTCTGTTTTACTAACCGGAATGCTGGGTGTGCTTTCTTATAAATAACTCAATGTTTATTCGCCATAATCCTGGGTACAAACCAAACCGTTGAAAGATATATAAGAACAATTTGGCCTTATTTCACCTTGTTATAATGCAATAAGACCAATTCTCATAAATTGACCTTTTTGTACTTCAAAATTTGGAGGTTTATTTCACAGTTGAATTTGGGGAGATATTTCATGATGAAATCAAAAATGGAAATAGTTCCAAAAAAAAAGTATGAATTTTATCCCCAAAACTGGGGAGTTCTTTCATATGAAAGAACTCCATGTACCCTTACAATTTTTTTTGGTTGTTTCGAATTTTGTTTGGGTTATTTATTTCTTGGGGAGTGATTTCACGGAGCCGTAATTAGTTCCTGACATTTTTTGTCGTTATATTTTTCGAAGCTGCTTTGGCAATCTCATACAATTCGTTGAAGTTTCTTATTTTATGCTTGTTTACGATGACATCTACTAAATTCTTAAGGAAGTTTTCGTGTGAAAATTTCTATGTGACAGGCAATTTTTTATCTGCTTAGTACATAGTTACATCTTCAAAAACATTAATGTAGCTTTGGGCGTTTTTTGACATCCACCGGAATCGACTCTATTCATCTTTGTTTAACTACTCCATAATATTTGTTTCCACTGTGAAATGGTTTAATTCTCAAGATCCATTACAAGAGCTAGCCTATAGTCTTTTGGATTTTTACTTGCGACATATGTACACGTACAGGGTTTTCAACAGGGACGCTACCAAAGTAGAGTGGCAGGGACAGCAAACAACGTCATATCTCTTGCCGCTCTTTTGACATTTCTCTTCAGTAAAGTTTGCCATTTCATGATGGAAAGATATACGAGCCAACAACGAGTCGAAATCATTAAAATTTACTACCGAAATTCGGAGTCAGTGGCCTCAACGTTAAGAGGGCTACGTCCAATTTATTGTCGTCATAATCGTCCTAGCAGATCAACAATTGAGCGTCTACTGGAAAAATTTGAATCCACAGGCACAGTACAAAATATTCCCGTGCCAGTGAGACAAAGAAGTGCCCTTGTGTCGAGAATATTGCTGCCACTCAGGCTTCAGTTGCAGAAAGCCCAAATGTGTCTCCCATACGTCGTTCTCAAGCGTTGGGCATCTGTGTGACGTCGTTGTGGCGAATTTTGTGAAAAGGTCTTGGCCTACATCCTTACAAGATTAAATTGACACAAGAACTGAGGCCGCTTGGCACCAGCAGAGTCGTATGTTCGTGAATTGGGCTGAGCAACAACTTGGAAATGATTCGGATTATCATCGAAAAATCATCTTCAGCGATGAGGCTTATTTCTGGCTGAATGGCTTCGTCAATAATCAAAATATGCGGTATTGGTCAGGCAGCAATTCAGACGTACTTCATGAGTCATTATTGGATCCCGAAAAAAATTAGGTTTGGTTTATGTGCCGTACTTCTCCCGTGATGATCAATACCTGCACGTTACTGTGAATGGGGATCACTGCCGTTTGATGATAACCGCTTATTTTTGGCCTAAATTGAATGATATGGACTTGAAGGGCATGTGGTTCCAACAGGACAGCGCCACAAGCCACACAGCAAATGTAACAATCAATTTATTGGAAACCATGTTTGGAGAACGTGTTATCTCACGAAATGGTCCAGTCGCTTGGGCGTCTCTGTCGTGCGATTTGACGCCGTTAGACTATTTCCTGTGGGTCTACGTCAAGTCAATGGTCTATGCCAACAAGCCACCGACGATTGATGAACTTCGTACAAATATCGAACGTGAAATTGCAGCAGTATCGGCCGATTAATGCTTGAAAAATGTCGAAAATGGGGTTCAGCTTCTGGACTTCTACAAGCGTGCCCGTGGTGGCCATGCAAAAAAAATCGAGTTCCATACATAATGGCATCGAATGTACTTTCACAGGAATAAAACCGTTTTTGGTTTATTTAAAAAAAACTGTTGTAGCGTTTTTATTGAAAAACCTGATATAAGAACTACATATATGGCAAGTATTTCCTTCTCTGTATATTTTTGCATTCTTTACATTGATTCTCAAAGATTGCATTCAATCAATACAAAATGTACAAAACACTGAATTCTCTTACAAGCCTGAAACATGACATTACGCTGGTAAGGAAATCGAAAAAGGTGGGGGTCCCGATTCCGTCCGTCAGTCTGTCTATCAGTCCTCACCCCTACAGCCCAAACCATTGAGTTCATTGAGGACAAACCTGGAAGTTAAAGTTTTTTTTTGGTCAAAATTTGGAATTTTTTAAGACTTAATTATTTTATTGGTAGACTTTAAAATAATACTTATGTTTGTAAACAGTCCGACTACCATCTTTTCGCATCGATGGTATACTGAATGAGTCGACAAATAAATAATGGTTTGCCTCGAAAGACAATCTGTTTTTGAAACGGTATCCATGATTTTCCTGATAGATGGACAACATTTATAGAATCCAATGGTCAACACATTGAATACAACATTTTTGACCTTTCTTTAATAATTAAGCGTTTCCTTCATCCAAAAGTCCGGCGGATTTCTACTAACTCCCCTGGTAAATTTGCCATTGTTTTGAAGCAATAGAAATTTCTTAACATATTTCAGTATTTCCAATATTTGTTGCGGCTTCTCTTATGATTTTTCTTCCCCATATCTCGACCAAATCTTCTTAAACAGAGTAAGAACTTATAATTCGTGATGGTTAGTGCATATGACTCTCATACTAGAGGACTTGGCATAAAAACTAAGGTCCCCTCCATCCCTGAGATTACTTGTTGGTCACTAGGCCCTAGTTCTCTACGAACTGTTGCACCACCTAATTTTTAAATGTTCAATATAATATATAGAATATAGAATAGATATGAAGAATGTAAAAACGGTACTTTCCATTTTATTTGTTATCTCTCATAACTGATGCAACGATGTTACCAGGATTAGCTTACCGCCCTTCTTAATTAGTTCGCCACAACTACATATTATTCATTTAAAAGGTTTTTTAAAGGTTTCTTTTGTATCCTTAACATACTCAGGACACAGTGTCAAAGAAAGAGCATGATTAAGCATTCCACATTCGTGTAGTACGGCTAAGTTGTGCTCAAGGGTAAAATGTATGCATTCTTAAAAGCGCGAGTATTACCGTTAAACTTCTTAAAAGGGGGATTGTACTTGAATCTTTCACTACATCAACGGTAAGAAAGAGTGATGCAACAAAGATTACGAAGATGCTATTATTCAAGTGACGTAAATGATTCAATCATATTGTTGTCACAGATCATTTAAAAGTCCTTTGAATTCAGATGTTCAATGCATTTAAAAATTTAACTCAAGCACTCAAAATTTTAAAAGTGTATTCCCAAATTGAAACATGTAAATTTTTTTACAAAATAAAAATAAATAAAAAACATACAAATAAAAACCTTGAGCTTCAATTTCTATCCTCTCAAGACTCAACCAGGATAACTCCACCATCGACCGAACATATTATGGTATAGTATGTATATTCAGCTACTATATTCATCAACATCACACACCATACAATGGGAAAGATTTCATTTTAAGGACTCATGCTGTAGGTATGCATGTATTATTGTTTATGTGTCCTGATTATTTAAATACAAATAAAAGAAATATAAATTGCACCGCAAGGACATATTGTTCTTGCTCCTGGGATTAATGATGGCTATGATGGTTATTATTATTGTTCTTATTCTCATTCTCATTCTCATTTTAAATACATTTGTCATTAAACAAAAGAAAAGAATAAAAAGAATTGAAGAAGATTTTCATAAATAATAATCTCTTGTTTTGCGTATGTCATGGGATGTAAATCATTATCGTCATCAGACATAAATTAAAACAACTTACTCAGATTAAATAACCTGTTCCTTTTTATATCTTATATATTTAATCTTCTATCTTATATCATTTTCGTAAATCATCGTAATCCCCCTAACAATTTACCATCAGACCACATCTTTACTCATAAATCAATAAGATTTGTTTTTTTCTTTTTTCATTTTGAAGCAATTTTAATGCCTGCTTGAAATCCCACGTATCCGAGAGATAACAGCTTTATGACAAGGTCACCTGAAAGCTGAAACTATGATCCAAATGATGTTTTTTTTAGATAACCAAAAGAATATCGAACGGACTTTATCTTTTGCCGCAGGATGACATTGTCTGGTTTTACCTTTCCCATTATACGCTAGTGCAGAAAAAACTTTATACACGAGGACATATTTCAAATAAAATTTAGGACATTTATTAAAAATCTGTTAAGCATCAAATGATTCAGTGATTATAAAATGTGAATGATATACCTTTTCTTAATTTCTTACGGTTATATAACTTATTATACAAAGACACAAAGTGAGCATTAGTGAAGGTGTCGGTGCACATTGGTTTTGAATTCCTGAATATTGCAATGACTGGGAAAGATAGAGTCTGGTAAAGGATTTCACATTCGCGTAGTACGGTTAAAGAACGAATCTCTGTACTTGACAGAACGACCGAATCACGTTATTTCTTTAGAATATAACCCGTTGAAATGGTGATGCAAAATCGTATCGTCACCTCTTAGTGGTGCCCGCTGGATAGCCGAAATGTGAACTATGAAATAACGACGAACGTTGGATCCATTGGATCCAGAGCTGTGACACCTGAGTTACCTTCTCAGGAAGTAGGAGCAAAAGACCAGATATCGCTCTGAAGAACCAACTCCAACGATCTCAGTCATGCGCAGGCCTCACAAGCTGGACATGAAAGGAAAATTTAAAGTGTGATGAAAACACAAGTAATAGCCTGGGATGAACGGACTGATAATGTTAACAGCAAAATGTTTTTGGGTATACGAGTATAAAATTTTCTACACTCTCTATACAAATTTTGAATGTTCGAAATTATTGGATTATTGGAAATAAATACGGTTACCAGATTTAAAATGCAGAAAAAGGGATATTAGAAATTTTCTAGGAGCAAATGTTCGCAGAAGAATACTTTGTACAAAAATAATTATGTTTTTTGAAAATGTCCGAAAAAAAAACATTTTGAAAAAAATGTGTTTTTTACTACAGTCAGGTGCAATATATCGCTAATGTTTCCCAGTTCTGCGTTTTTTTTCGACTCGCTTCCTTATATTTCTCAAAGATCTCTTGTCTGCCACTTCAAATCCATTAAACTGTTTCGCTTAAGACGCTATACTGCCCTCAACATTTCATATTCTGCATTTGCATTTCATTCGGATGTAGATCTTAAATGGCAGCGCATAATAAGCTCATTACATTCCGAATTCGGCATCATTGTCTAATGGAGAATTATCAACCGTGTAGAATTTAATACTTGAAAAACTCAATGCTCTTTCCTGTCCTATCCTATAAAACGTAACCCACCCCGATACCGCTATCCATGACAGGCACTTGCGTCGGGGAAGATAGACAACTTTTATTACTCGTAATGGTATCAAATATCATCTCATGAAATGATAACATATTCGGCATAAGCAAAAATGCTGCTAGGTGCTTGGAATTTCTCCGACGCGACCGACACGGTCCAAGAAATTTGTAACCCCTTAAAAACACGTCATTCTTCCAAAACTTGAATATAACTGTCATATTTGGGCAGGTGCCCCTTAGCAAGTATAAGTCTTTCGAAAAGAATCCAAAAAAAGCTTTGAGAATAATAGGCGTTATAACTATGGCCGAAACCTTTACATCGCTCGTACACCCCCGCCGTCAAATTTCATGCCTTTCGTTTTTAAACCGATATTTTTACAAACAATGTTCTATCGAGAACTACCGCCTAGTGACTTACAACTCTCAACCAATTCTGTCAGCGAGTAATGTTGTCAGGGATGTAGGGGACGTACATTTTCAAATTGAATCCGACATGACAAGAATTACTCTAAGAGGATTTGTCCATTTCTCGCAAGAGGCAGTACCCGTGAAAAAAATGAATATGGTACAGGCAGGAATTGAACCCAAGACCTCTTGCATGACAGTCGTATTCACTAACCATCACGCCACGAATACTAAGTTCTATGGAATTAGCCAGTAGCATTTCCCTGCCCTCGAACAATTCAGCCGTAATACTCGCACTTTCAGGAATGCTTATCAATTTACCCTAAAGCTCAATTTCGAACGTACTGTCAAGTATAGAGATTCTTTTTTTTAACTGCACATCAAGAATGTGCAATGTTGTTCCCAACTCTGTTGTTCCCCTAACTTTGATATTCAAAATTCAAAACTAATCTGCAGCGGTATCTCCTCGTTCTCAAACGCTCAAAAATTCCTCGTTCAAACGCTCACACTGCGTACAAACTTAAAACTTAACCCCAGGAGTGCCTACAAATTATTGAATAAAAATTGTTGCCTCAATGAATGATTTGACATTTATAATTAAACCAAAATTAGTCAAATTTATCAACAACTTTATGTAAGACTAATTTTTAAAAAAACATTTTGGAACCATAAATTAAAACACAATATCCTTTTTCTATTAGCTAGTTAAAATTATCCTAAAGTATGTTAACATTTCACTTCAACATTAAATCGTATCCTAAATGCAATTTTAACACCCTTAGGTGTTAGAAATGTTTGTACTACATTTTTTGTAAACTGCTCCTTTTTATTTTGCTATGTTCTCTTTTTTGACACAAAGTAAAATTTATATTGTAGAAAATACGTATGTATATACGAGTAGCCTGTTTTTTATTCGACTACTATATGAAAATACAAACTTATAGCTGTGAGTATTATCCTTTAGAGTTCATACATGCACATGTACATGTACAAGCCTAGGTTCGGTATAGATTTTTCCTCAACCAAGATAAAATAGAAAAAAAATATTCAATATTTCTGCCGAGTGACATTTCACTATTGTTTCATTTTGGAATTTCTTATACTGTTTACTTACCACTTGAGTCCTGTTTTTCTGGTTTTGTTTCGTTTCTTCGTCTCGTCCTTGTATTTTTTTTTTTCTTTTTCCATAAGCTCCAAGGATCAAGTGTGCAAAAAATCACTGACCGCATCTTTTACCCAGAGTTAAATTGAAATCTAAAAGAGAGAAATAATAATATAAACTCTAATATCCTTTGGAATACATTTTTGGAAAAAGTAGAAAGAGAAAATACAAAATAAATATAAATATAAATACAAATATATAAAATAAAACACATCGAATTGAGTGTTATATTTAAAGGATTTAATATTTAGGTATAGATATTTTATATAAATTTTACCTACTTTTTATATGGATTTTTATTTGTTTATATTTGATTCACGTACTTATCCTTCAAAAGATTTTCGTGTTCAGATACCATAAATATTTATACAATTCTAACATTATTTACCTATTTTTATTTATTTATTTGCTGAGTTATATTGATATTGAATTTCGATTTGCTCACTTTATTATGGGAAGTTATTTTCTTAATGTTGTAATATACCCAGTGGATTGGAAAAAAAAGCGAAAAAGAATATTAACTGAAGGGGAAAAATTGTGTTTTCTTATATTTAATAGGAAACATAACTCGATAGAATTTATTTCTTCAGAATTCACATACAGTATGATGTTGATGATTTGGGTGGACTGACGTGGTAGCAATAGCAGGACAACGCCGAAGAAACTTTAATCAATGGTTCTTTTAGCAGCTGTCAAAGTTAAAAATGACATACAAGTGTCGAAATTTTCAAAAACGATTGACATTTCATGACACATCGCACTAGATGAGATTTACTTCAGCATTTCATAATTTTATCTCCCTTATTCATTAAAAAAATGGCTGCCTTACTTTCATACTTTATGCTTTTAGGAGAAGCATTGACGCAAGAACTGGATCAAACGAATGCGGGATCAAACCTCCGAAATTGATATTGAACGACCGTTGTTCAAGAGACGTCGTTATAAAAATAGAAGGAAGTAAAATTATTGACCTTTGCAATTCGTTTGGAATTAGTATTTGCAATGGAAGCACATACGGAGGCGCTGATGGTTAATACACTTTTATCGGTCCTCAGGGAATCTCAGTAACTGGTTATGTTATGGTGAATGTGGATTGGTGTAAAATTATGAAGGGCTATTGCTCCTCGTGAAAAATCATTTGACAGAGATTGCCCAGAACCTAGAAAAAAAACTGCTGAAGAACTATCTTTATAACCTCTTCTTCGAACGGGAATAGCTGACTTCAAAGAAATCTTTGAGAGCCCTACTTAAAACTAAACATCACGCCTATTTCGAAAATATGGCGAAGGATATTTCAAGTTGCCATAATGCATCACAATTTTAGAGTAAAATGCATTCTATAAACAACATTGACCTGCCTGAAGGATTTAGGGGAACATTTGGAAAATATTACAAAGGACACATTTTTTACAACCTTTCAATTTCCTATTCAAACAAATGATACCTTTGACGCCATTTTCTGTACCTAAGAGGTTAAAACAGTGATGAAAGAACTGAAAACTAACAAAGGAATACCGCCACAATTTTACAAATTTAGCACGCCTTTATTCGTCAAACACTTTACTCTATTTTAAGGATTCCATTGTCAATCCGATATTCAAACGACACGGTGTCCGGTAACTACAGAGGTATGTATATCCTTCTTGAACACATCAATGAACATTCAAACAAAACTGCTCTATAAGAGAGTCTGCAAATGGGTTCATTTTAAAGCAGCAACGTCTGCGCTCGCATTCAACAATTATGTAGTGGAGCCATACGAGGTGGAAATTGATGTAAGAAAGCTTAAAACCTGTGGCCTCTTCTGTTTACTCTTTTCATTGATGAAATCTTCTAGTGAAGTCCTCGAAATTCACTGACGATATCGTGATACTTGCTGAAACGCCTACAAGTCTGCAATTGTAATAAACAGAACAGCTGAATACAAATAGAAGCTTCAAGTAAACCTCAGTAAATCAAGGCTTATGATCTTTAGCAACGTGGAGGCCCGAACTGTTGCAGTGAAAGATGAAGATTTAACAATGAGGAAATTTAATTAGTAAGTGATAACAATTACCAAGGATTCAAAATATCAAGAAACATTTTATCTATACTATTATATAAAAGCGAAACCATTTTAAAGTTTGTAACGCATGATCTCAGAAAGTAGTCAACCGATTTATTTGAAATATATTTTATTTTTTTCTATATTGTTATGAGAGTGTTTATGGCTTTAATTTTTTTTCATTAATTATTTGTCAAACTTAAATAATATTAATTTTACATTTTTTGTCCATTTTTTTTCATTAGTTGACTTATACAACCACTCATATCTTAAAACCTATACAATAATCGACAAAGATTAGCATTGCTTCATAAAGTCAATATTGTTGCGCAAATTTTAAGCCTAAAATCACTTCTAAGTCAAACATACAACCTGAGAAATAAATAAAAACAAATTATAAAATTATAAACTTCTTGAATTTATTTTATCCAGGAAATTAGATTCCATCACAATCGCGACTTTGCTGCTTTGTTTCATTTCATTATCATTCCAACATTTTTAATTTTCTTTTCTTCCCATGCTCTTTCTCTCTTAATATGTGTTCCATTTAAAAGTGACGTTTTTTCTCTTACCTCCTACCTATGTACATTGTACTTTGTATTTGTACATATTCAATTTTTCTGTATTGCATAGTTCATCAACTAACCTACACACACACATTATTTTTTTGTTTCTCTAATTCTATCGTCACTTCGCTGAGCAGTGTGGGCTCTTTTTTTTAAGTTACTATGGACATTTAATTAACTACAGTGCCGTGCACATGAAATGCCGATTTATCTAAAGAAAAATTAGATCTTTTTTATTTTTCTGGTTCGAGGAAGTGAATAGATTATAATTCTTCCAATTTAAAAATAAAAAAGGTTCTATTATAATAGCTTGAATTATAAATTTTGTATCACTTATTCAAACAATAAAACTGAAATCAAGTTAAAATTTTCTTTACAAATAACTCGAAGAAGGTACTTACAATGACGTCGATAAAAAGAGCACACAAATGTGGGTAGGTTAAGTCAGTTGCACTGCACTGAACATGAGCAGATGAATACAAAAATGTGTCTATGGATATTTACACACGCATACCTATAGATATATGAGAACATTAAAAACACAAATTTGTTTTTTTTTACCGCAAATTATTTTTTTTCGGTTGCAAAAAAACGTTTCCAGGTATGAATAAAAGAAAGAAAATAGACAAAAATTTCGTTCTGTTTTCAACTAAAAAATTGAAATGGTTTTGTTTGTTTTCACGTGCGGCTTGGCCTTTACTACGTAATATTTTACTTAAGTTTTTTTTCTAAAGTGTTAATTTCAGTAAGGAAGTGTTTTTTGATTTTTTTTGTATTAAATACGAGTACATAACAAGCTTAAATTCGTTGTTTTTCTTTTATAGCATAGAAATATAAAATGGGTAAAAGAAAGGCTAACATCGGAAGAAAATCCATAAGCACAAAAAGAATGTGTTGGTTACAATTTGCGAAGCAACGCGAGCACGGGTCGGCTAGTTAACTATATGGCGGAAAAACTGAGCAAATCAAAAAGTGCTATATTAATTCAACGTGGAAGTCGATTCTGAATAACATGGAAACAACAGACAAGGCTGTTATGCACTACGCCAGCGAAGTATGGGGTGACATTGAATTCAGTGTGGTGGAGCAACTTTTGCGATATTTTCGGTTGTCACATAGCCATATTTACAGATGATACAGACATCTTTTCATCGCATGAATTTAGTCATACCATTGAGAAAAATTTGATTTGAAAAATGCGATAGAATTAATGACTAATTACTACACTAAATGGAAAATAAAACTTAATGCTGACAAACTACAAGCTATCTTTTTCAGTAGATAGAAAGAAAATCTTGTTACCTATCAAGCAATCAACTTATCGTTAATGGTGTAAATGTTAAATGGGCTCTGACTTTCAGACATATTGCCAGAACTCTGCAAAAAGTTAGCATTGCTATAAATATTTGATATCCTTTTATAAATAGAAAGTCCTGTCTTAGCAACGACAATAAAATGATAATTCCAAAAGTAGTATTCCAAGAAATACTTCTGTATGGATGCCAGGTTTAGGGGAAATGTGCAAAATTTTATCTTAAAAAACTGCAAGGATCACAAAACAAGCTTCTAAAAATGATGCTTAAGCTTAAACGATATCATTCTACCACAGACTTATGTACATGAGAAGGCAAATGTTAAATTGATTTCTCTAAGAATCAATAAACTGACTAACACTTTCTTGCTGAATTGTGAAACCTCTGAAAATCCGCTTATTAAATAATTGAAACTAACAAAAACATTTTTCCGATATGTTTAAGCTAGTTTGAATTATTCGTATGTTTAAATATTACTCGTTAAATTGTTAATTTATTAATTTATTTACTTGATGTTCAATGTTCATTATTTATTTATTGTTTGTCTATACTTATCTATTTACTAGCGGCCCGTCCCGGCTTCCCACGGGTAGACATAAATAGGTACAGATAATGTAGCTTTCTAATAAAAAAAAGAATTATTAAAATCGGTCCAGTACTTTTTGAAATTATTCGTTACATACAAAAATACAAATCTTTCCTCTTTATATTATTAGTGTAGATTAACTTTCTATAGGAAGTTATTGTAACCGGTCCGATTTGTCGAATTGAAAATTTTGACATTTCTCGACATTTCAAGGTCCTAGCGTCGAAATAGTAGATTTTCAGAGAGATGTCTGTGCAAGCGTGTGTACGTACGTTCGTACGTCCGTACGTTCGCAAAGCTTTCTTCGTCGTCCATAGCTCAAGAGCCAGAGATATAGACTTCAAATAAATTTTATTATACAGATAATAATGCAGAAAGGACTCTCAAAAAAATTGAGTGTGTGGTTTTTTTACAGCAATTTAAAAAGAGATGAACATTTTGGCTAACCCAAAATATCTCACAAACCAATAACGCTAGAGACTTGAATTAAATTGTATATTATATATTGTAACGTGATACCAAACAAATATATTTTTGGAAAAAAATCCAATAAACTAATTTTTTTATAAATCAAAAAACTGACAAAAAAATTTTGTCACCTCAAATATTTTACGAACTAAAAATAATTTTATCTCAAAAATAATTCTATGCAACAAGAAATAACGTTTTTGACATCTGGTAAAATTTTGAGAAAAATCGAATTGACAGTTTTTTTACAAAAAATAAAAAAAAGCTACAAAAAATTAATAAAAGTTGGTAGGTACAAATTGATTTTCGACTCAAATATCTTTTCAAAAATTTAAGACTATGGCTTTAAACTAATTTTTTTCTAATAAGAAATACTGTTTTCAACATTCAGTACAATTTTGAGAAAAAATCAAATTGGCAGTTTTTTTTACAAAAAATAAAAACCTGAAAAACATTACTAAGATTTGGTAAGAATTGATTTTCGGCTCATATACATATCTTATCAAAAATTTGAGACTATGTTTTTAAACTAATTTTGTCTTATAAGGAATACTGTCTTCAACATTCGGTAAAATTTTGAGAAATATAGAATTGAATGTTTTTTTTTACGAAAAATAAAAAAGCAAAACAAAAATTAATAAAAGTTGATAAGAATTAATTTTCAACTCAAATATCTTTTCAAAAATTCAAGATTATGGCTTTAAACTAATTTGTTCTTATAAGAAATACTGTTTTCAACATTCGATAAAGTTTTGAGAAAAATCGAATTGAAAGTTTTTTTACAAAAAATAAAAACCTAAAAAACAATACTAAAACTTAGTAAAAATTTACTTTGGACTCAAATATCTTTTTAAAAATTAAAAATATTGACTTCAAGGTAATTTTATCTCACAGAATTATTGTTTTCCAACAGTCAGTTTTTCAGAAAAAATTAAAATCTACAAAAAAATAGTACGCAAATTTGGTAAAAATTGATGTTCGACTCTCGATATCTCGTGAACAATAGAAGATATTTACTTTAAATTCGTTTTATTCATCCAATTTGTATTTGTTTATATAAGAAATAAAAACTTTTAAGAAATGCTACTAAAATTTTTAAAAATTGTTTTTCAAATAAAAGTCTTGTTAACAAAATAAAATGCACGACTGGGTCGCACGAACTTGCTCCTGTATTCAAAGAGTCTGTTTATAAAAGTACCTATGTTTATAAGATTTAAAAATATACCTGTAAAATAAGTTTGTCTTCAGAGATATAAATGCCATTTGATTTGTCGAAAAAGCCTCCATTTTTCAATTTTTTTGGGAGGGGGTTACATTTAATACAGTTAAAATAATAAAAAAAAAAAACTAATTTAAGATTCAAAATTTTACCTGAAAAATAAGATTGTCTTCAAAAATTTAAATGCCATTTTAAAAATCGAAAAACCCTTGATTTTTCAATTTTTTTCCGAAAATCGTTAGAGCGGTTTTTTTTTAAATTAATTTTTTATATATAAAATTTTTCAATTTTGTTCTAAAAATATTTTTGATATGAAGTTGTTTAGTGATTATAAATATACACTCTACATTTAAATTTCGTAAAAAAATGTTGACCCGTTTTTGAGATATAGAATTTTGAAAAAAAAAATTCAATATTTTTTTAAAAATCCAATCAAAAAAAAATTGCACTTTTGATAATCAAATATTGTTAAGGCAGTTAAAAAAAAAAATTATTGAAGTCGGTTCATAAGTTACTGAGAAAATTAAAAAAACAAAAAAACGGTTCTATGACCGGTACCTTTCCTGAGCAATACAAAAATATGTTTTTCTTATTAAAAGAAGCAAAGTTAAAAAAGAAAATTTTAAAGAAAATTTTAAAAAAATCTATCGGTTCGTTTTTGAGAAAATTCGAATTATCGTTTTTTGACCAAAAAAATTGTACGCGAATCTGCTCAAAACCTTAACTTCCAAGTTTGAACTCAATCGACTTAATGGTTTAGGCTGTAGGAGCGTGGACAGACAGACAAAATTTTGCACGAATGCAAAACTTGCCATATAGTTCCTATATGTCGCAAGTAAAAAGATTATGAAATCAAACTATTTTATCATGTGCAACATATTGTTGGTATTAATTAATTTTTTTAAAATAGTTTAACTGAAAACTTTTTAAACAAAACTCGATAACCTACAAACCTTTTAAGTAAGACAATTCGACAACCGGGATGGGAAGTTATTAGTGTGGGTCTCACCCCAGCCTGCAAATACGAATTAAAAGGACTAATATTATTTATTAAAAAAATACGGAATAAGTTTGATAGAATTTGTTGTATAAGTATTGTGATCAGTTCGTTATCAGTGATCTTTATCAGTACCACTTTTCGATCCGTTCCGCTTTGGTCATCTCCTACTTTTTCTCGAATTTAGAGGAAGACCCAAAATAAGAAACCAGCGCAAGAAACTGAAAACTTATCTCGATCATCTTGCCTTTCAAAGTTGACGATAGCAGGGATCAAGCTACTCGTAGCTAGATAATGATTGTTTGTGAAGGTTTTCGTTCAATGTTTCGCAAAAGTTCAGAAATTAGATGAGTTAAGTGTGGTATGCATCATAAATAGAAAATGTATAAACGTGTCACAAAATTATGCCTCTTTCAAAGCTTCCTTAAAAGACAACTCATTAGCCTGCTTCTTCCTTTAATAGATTTTCCAAATTGTAAATCTTCAAGATTGTAAGACACAACTTTTTCATTCCAAACTTGAACAAATTTCGAAAACTAATTCGACCAATAAGATAACGAATATTCAATTAATGAGGTTACTCATTCAATTAATCGAAAACAGATAACAAACATCTGATCAACTTTATCTATTTTTTTGTATTATTAATAATTAAATTATTATTGTTACTCTAGGAGCAGATATATTAAAGAATTAATTTTTCATTTTGAATTTAGTATTCGCTTTAGTTAGTTATAAAATGTTGTCTCCATCGGAAGTTGTCTTTCTCGTTAGTTTGGGGTTTTTGACAGTTGCCGCCATCAGTGCTCAAACGGAATCAGATCCTGTTGTCTTAACAGAATTGGGAAAAGTTCGAGGATCAATAATTAAAACTGAAAAAGGTCAGGATATTTATGCCTTTCGGGGAATACGTTATGCTGAGGCGCCAATTGGCGACAAGCGTTTTCGAGCTCCGAGTTATGTGTCAACTTGGGGCGATGATGAATTAGACGCAACAAAGGATGGACTCAGGTGTCCACAAGTGCTACAACCTGGTCAACCCGTGGAATATTCGGAGGACTGTTTGTTTTTAAATGTTTACACACGCAACTTGAAAGAAAAAAAGAGTCCCGTTATAGTTTACATTCATGGCGGATCGAATGCATATGGAAGTGGTCATAGTTTAAGTGGTTTTGGTCCGCGTTACCTTTTGGATACGGATGTTGTTTTTGTAACGTTCAACTATCGCTTAGGACCATTCGGTTTTCTAAGTTTAGACTCGCCTGAAGCCCCTGGTAATTATGCTTATTTGGATCAAGTGATGGCTTTGCAATGGGTGCATCATCATATCGCTAATTTTGGAGGAAATCCTGACTTGGTAACTTTGATTGGAACGAGTGCAGGTGGAATGGCGGTAACTCTTCATATGGCTTCTCCACTGTCCAGGGGCTTATTTCATAGAGCAATCGCTATGAGTGGTTCGGCAACGAGTGAAATTGTTTTGGATAGTGTAAAATGGTCTCGAAAATTAGCCCACGAAACATCATGTCCCATGTACAATCCCCCAGACGTTCTTAGTTGTCTGAGAAAGTTGCCATGGGAGACGATTTTGAAGGTTTGTGGTTCATGGGAAGTCTATGGATTTACGCACATGAAATGGGGTTATACAGTCGATGGAAAGTTCATGCCCGCCAAATTGACTGAACTTTTCGATCAGGGAAATTTCACAAAAATGCCAATACTCACAGGTCTAACTAAGGACGAATTTACCTATTCGGTGTACAGTAAGTTCTTTAGTGTAATTATTTCTTTCTAAATATTTTAATTGTTGTCTTGACTTTTCTAGGTGAAGAGAACAACCAAGGTCTCCTTAATGATATAAGTTTGAACTTTGAAAAATACGCATCTGAGTTCTTCATGCATGACTTGGAAGATAGCACGAAAATTGCGAAACTTAAGAAGTTCTATTTGGGCAATAAGCCCATAAATGATCAAAATTTGACACATTTCGGTGAAATCTTTTCGGACTCATTCATTGGACATGGTGTTCATAGATTAGTGGATTTAGCAAGAAAATATGTGGACGTATATTATTATCGATTTGATTATCATGGAAGATTTGGAAATTACATCGATTCTGAGGGAAATCCAAGAGGTAGGTGAAGGTGTGAACTTAAATGCCTTAACCCATTGATAATGATGATTTTTTCCTTTCAAGGTGTTGGTCATGGCGATGAATTATTGTATTTTGTCAGTGTTGAGTTAAATCCGTTTAAATTCACTCAAAATGATCCGGAATGGTTTATGGTGGAACGTGTAGTTGAAATGATTGCTTCATTTGCTCATAATGGGTATGTTTCTTTACATAATTTTCATGGGCGTTTCTATGTATGTACTAAAGCTAATGTTCTTAGTAGTCTTAACACTCTTAAGAGATAGAATATAAGTTTTGTTTAAGTTCTTTGAATTTCGGAATTTTCTCAATCATTTGTCGAGCCTAAATTTTGGGCGCCAGTTAATTCTCATTTTATTCATTCTAATTTCAATACAATTTATATTATTTTTTTATTAACTTTTTAAAGGTTTCCACAAACTATGAATGAAACAAAATGGTTGCCAACAAATAAAACTCATTTAAACACAATGTACATAGATACAAATGCTGAACTTGGATATGCCCCTTTTACAGAAAGATTTAGACTTTGGGATGAACTTTTTCCGATTAATAGCGGCAGTAGTTCCCATTATGCGGCAACTTGTCTCATCACGTTGATTTTAGTCCCATTGTTGTTAAGTTATTATTAAATCTTTTAAAGATAATTTTTTTAAGAATATAAAAGTGAAAATAAATACAATATTTTTGTTTGGCCTTAACACCTACGCTCAAAATTAAAACTTCAAAGTAATCTCTGACTTTTATCAAAGGTGGTTCAAAAAGAAGAGATAAGAATACAATCAATTGTTTTTTCTTAACTACATACTTAAATTTTTTAAATGAGACTTAGCAATCTCTTCTTTTTAATCAAATTAAAAACATTAATTTAAAAGTAAATAAAAACATTCTCAGCATTTTTAACAAAAAAGCGATATGAGTCATCTTTGCTCAGGTTACACAAAAATAGTAGGTACTTACCTTTGTTCGTGATCATTGGGAAGAGCCTTTTTAAGGTTTCTTAAATAGAGATTTTAAAACGGATAGGTTTGTAAACATATGCATACATACAAAAAATATAGGGTTGGGTTATCTAATTCAAGTTAATGTTTAAATTCATTTATGAAACTTGACCTCCTATTTCACAAAATTTTAAGCGCTTCTACAATTTTCCCTCACCATTAACAACCTTCTGAACGGACAACTCACAACGTAAATTCAAAGCTAAAAGAAAGGTTGAAGAACTAACAACAAAATACTATGCCTAATGTTCATAAGAGTATAGAGAAGAATCTGAGGAAGTCAAAATTTTAACTTTAACGGAACCAGGAGTTCAGAGTTAATAAAAAAAGACAAAAAGCCATTTTCTTAACTCCTTAACTTTTGAACTTGACTTAAACTTCACAGTTGACCAACTACAAAGTTGATATTAGAGTAGAGGATTATTTTTCTTTATTTTGTTAGTAGTCAGCTCAAGAGTTATAAGTTGGAAGTTGATGTGTTTGAAGTTTTTAAAATATTCCCAGAGAAATTTATGAAACATTTAAATATTATTTTCTTATTAAGTCTCCAATGCTCAGAACGTGTTAATAGTTGAGTCCAAGGGAGGACTTCAAAGAGGACTTAAAATATCAAGGGAGTCTGAAATACGCGGCCTCGATATATCAAAGTATGTCTGGAAATTTTAGGGTACCTCTTTAAATATCAAGGACGCCTAGATAGTGACAGGGAGGTCTGAATATTTTAGGGAAGGTCTTTAAACATCAAGCGAGGTCTTGATATTGAAGGAGGTTTTGACATATCAAGAGTTGTCTGAAGAATACAGGGGGGTGTTAAATATCAGCGGAAATCAGAGGTCTGGAGATTTCGAGCGAAGTTTTGACTTATTAAGGGAGGTTTTAAAACATCAAGAGAGGAAATTTCAAAGGGGTCCTGGAATTTTAAGGATGGTCATGAAATATCAATCGAAGTCTTGAAATTCTAAGAGGAGTCTTAAGGCGTCAAGAAAGTCTGTAGATTTCATATGGAGGTCTTGAAATTTTAAGGGATGTCTAGAGATTTTATAGGAGGTCTGAAAATTTCAATAAGGATATTGAAATATCAAGATATGTCTGGAAATTTGAAAAGCAGTCTGTAGATTTCAGGGGAGGTCTCTAATTTTAAGGAAGTCTGGCTTAGATGATTCTTCCATATATTCTACCCGTTTTAACATATATTTTACACTCGTCATTTTGACATAATGTTTTCCTTCGGTTTGGAAGTTCACGAAAGTTATTCCTATTCTCAAAACGCCGGATACTAGACTTTCTGCACCTGAAAATAGACTTATTTTACAAAAATCAATCATGGAAAAAACTTTTTTTTCAACATTCCGGTTTTTTTTTACTTCTCTAAAGCTTTTGATACCGTTTGACGCATGTTCCTTAAATCAAAACTGAAAAGGTTTTATAATTTCACAGACAGGTCTTCTAGTTTAATACAATCGTATTTAAGCGGAAGAATTAGTGTTTCTGAATGAACATTCTAGATCACAGTTTAAACATATATTGCGTGGAGTTCCTCAGGGATCTGTATTGGGTCCACTGCTTTTAACGATATTTATAAATGATCTACCTTAAAGTATTAGAGAAGCTTATTTCCACATGTATGCTGATGATGTGCAGCTTTAATTTTCTTACAAACTCGAATTGATTGAAGATGATGCCTTTAAGCTTACGTCTAAACTGCAAAGCATTAGAATGGGCTCAAAGAAATAGTTTGATGTTAAACCCAATAAAATCAAAATGTCAAGTTGTTTATGAAAATAAACTGGATTTAAGCTACTCCAATCGAATATGTCCATAAAACAAAGAACTTAGGGAGTGCAGCCCTACTACACTCATTAGAGTACTGGAGCCTTAGAAGCCTCTCTTTATCAAAGCATTATTCGCCCTTTCTTATTAAAATGAGACTAGTTAGAGATCTAATAGTTCATATTATTAAGGTATTTAACAAATAAGATTTTAAATTTATAATAACATTTATAAAATGAATGATATTCCAAGGGAGGCCTTGAAACATTAAAGAATGTCTTGAGATTTGAGGGGCGGTCTGGAGAAATGTAACGGAAGTCTTTAGATTTTAGTGCAGAAGTTAAAATGTCAGAACTTGAAATAATAAGAGAGGTATAAAGGTATTAAAGGAGGTCTTGAAACAACAAGGCCCGTCTTCAAATTGATAGAAAATCTAAAAAAGTCAAATTTCTAATTTTTGGAAGTTGAAAAAATCTGAAATTATACTCTAAAGTTGAAAAGCTTAAGTGTAAAATGAAAATTTTGAGTGAATCAATATAAAATTGAAAGTTAAGAAAAAAAGATAAGTTAAGTTCAACTTCGAGGGAAGAAAATTCTAAACTTTCGATAAGTTGAAAGTTGATAACATTTTCTATCGAAAAATGAGACCGTACGAGTTTGCCCCCATAGATTTCTTCTTGTAGTGTTTTCTCAATTCGACGCCAATATTAACATAAGACTTTACAAAGCTTTTCAAAGCTTTCACTTTATTTTTACTTCGAAAACAAATTTTCATCAGAAAACAGAGAGATGAATATTCTTTATCTTAAAAACGCAAAGTACAAAAATAAAGGTATTTTTATAAAAATCAAGTTTCTAAAAATAAATTCGAAAGAGAACAATGTTTTATTGAGCTTTGAGCTTTTCTCACAATATTACATCAAAATAATTGTTCTCTATTTCTTCAGAATGCAGAATGATAACAAAAGATCACCGTTTTGTTTTTGTTTTTTATTATGTTTGCACAAAAATGAATCTCCCTACACTTAACTCTGATTGTCGATAACGATATAATCTCACTTGTTATGATGTTCATGGTATTTATGATACATATTTATGAATAAGGGGCTCCCAAAAACTTATCAATAAATAAACAAAATTACGAAAAATTAAATAAAGCAAAATTGTTTCATCGAATCCGATTCTGATTCTGATTAAAATCTTCATCGACCTTTGTTGTAGATAAAACTAAATTGCCTCTCAAAGAAATGTATACCATAGCTAATGGCATATTCCTTTAAGAACTCATAAATAAGCTTTGAGAAGTTCAGTTTTTATACAAATTTCAATAAGAAATGGTGTTGATAGTTGGTGCTAAGGTTACCTTGGGGATTTTCCTTTTCGCACTCGCACTTGTAAGTGCTCAAACTCAAACAAATCCGATTGTAAATACGTCTCTGGGTAAAATTAAGGGCACAATATTGAAGACGGAAAAAGGTATTGACTTTTTTGCATTTCGTGGAATAAGATATGCAGAAGCTCCAATTGGTGAGAAACGTTTCAAGGCTCCTATAGCTATCAATAAGTCCTGGGATGGTGAATTGGATGCCACGAAAGATGGTTTCATCTGCCCCCAAGTCGGTCCTGACGCAGAAGCTATGTCCGAGGATTGTTTAATTGTGAACGTTTATTCACGTAATCTGAGTGAGAAAGCCAATAAACCAGTGATATTTTATATTCATGGTGGATCGGACAAAGATGGCGCGAGCCATAGTGAGAGAGAAGCTGGTCCACAGTATCTAATGGAATCGGATGGGATTGTGTTGGTATCGCTGAATTATCGATTGGGTGCACTGGGATTTCTCAGTACTCGAACGTCGGATGCTCCAGGAAACTTTGGTTATCTTGATCAATTTATGGCACTCCAGTGGGTGCACAAAAATGTGAGGAACTTTGGTGGAAATCCAGATTCTGTGACACTGATGGGTTTCAGTGCTGGGGCAATGGCCGTCTCACTTCATGTGGCCTCACCCCTTTCGAGGGGATTGTTTCACAGAGCAATTGCCATGAGTGGATCAGCAACGAACGAACAACACATTGATAACTTACACTGGACTCGGAAATTGGCCCATGAGACTTCATGCCCGATGTTTAATCCTGAGGACCTGCTAAGTTGTCTGCGGAACGTTCCATGGAAAACTATTGTGGAAACTTGTAAGAAATGGGATGTGTATTTCCCTGACATGAAATGGAACTACGAGGTGGATGGACACTTTTTGGACTTTCGACCTACACAATATTACGCCAGGGGAAACTTTTCACAAGTTCCAATCATCACTGGACTCTCGACAGATGAATTTAATGGAATGGCTACGAGTAAAAAATGTCTTCTTTCTATGATAGATTTTCTTTATATCTCTCTCTTTCTTTCTCACCAGTAATGGAAAACAAAACTGAATTGTTGAATGACATTGATTTGAATCTCGAAAAGTATGCACTAGAGTTTTTCATGCATGACTTTGGTGATCCTGCCGAAAAGAAAGTTGAAAAATTGAAAGAGTTTTATTTTAAGAATCAGACCATCAGCAAGGCAAATGTTATCAGATTGGGTGAAGCCTTTTCGGACTCTTTTATCAATCACGGGGTTCACAGATTAATCGATCTAGCTCGAAAGTACGTTCAGGTGTATTATTACCGATTTGACTATAAGGGAAGTTTCGAACAAATAATGACCAATGAATGTAAGGACCACATTTTCAAATTGGTAGTTATATATAAATAAATTGTATATTTTCTTATGTTTCAGATGTTAGCCATGGAGATGACCAGTTTTATGTTTTTAAAATGAATAAATTTGGTGGAAAACTACTGGGTCCCAATGATAAAGATTGGTTTATGGTTGAAAAAATGGTTGAAATAATATCAACTTTTGCACAAATGGGGTAAACGTGTTATTATTGTTGTATAACTTACGTTCTTTAATAATAGCATAATTTTGTATTTCAGAATCCCACCAGAATTCGATGGTTTAAAATGGCAACCTTCAAACAAAACTCACATCAATACATTGTATATTGATGAAAAATTTAAAATGGATGGCCAATTTTATGCGGAAAGATTTCAACTTTGGGATAGTTTATTTCCAGTAGAAAATATTGGAACGCGAAGTTCCATATGTGTTATGACAATTATGTTGACAGCAGTAGCAATGGTTTTTAGTATTTTTATCTAAATTAAAAAAAAGAAAGAACATAAATATTATCGGTACAATTTATCTTTACAATTATAAACAAAAACAAAGAGATGAATAAAACATAATTAAAAATTGTTATTTTTAAATTTTAATCAATTGATTAGATATTGGGTGTTTAGTGTAAGTTAAGCTAAGTCAGAATTAACATTCTATTTAAGATAAAGTCTTTTCATTAGCATTACATTCATTCACAAATGTGTACTTAATGGTTAAGTGAAAGTACCAGCCTAGTTCCTTGGTAAATAATATTTGTAAATAGGTTTTTTAAAACTTTCAACTACAAAGTACCAATGTATTGTACTCAACAGCTTTACATACCTGCCTTCTTTGTTACCCTTATTATTGACAGAGAGAAAATTAATGCTGCACTCCGTTAATAAGACGTTCAAATCGGTGCATTTCAACGCGAGTCTTGTAATATCAAAGCAGGTCTTGAAATATAAAAGGTCTTAAAATGTCCAGGTAGATCTTGCAATAAAAAGGGTAGTATTGAAATATCTAGTAACGTTTGGAGATTTCAAGGGATATCTTGATATATAGGGTTTTTCAATACGGGCGAGTAGATGTCGTGGCGTTTGTTGTGTGACACGGAGCGCCCGCCGCGTGCGCCGCCGCACTGTGGGGCAACTTGTATGGGAGAGCGGAAAAAACTTCATAAAAACTAAACCGATGAACCGATTTGTTTGAAATTTTCAGGAATGATAGTCAATAATAAGACAAATTTACACTATTAGTCTCCGCCCAATACCCTGCCTAGTTTTTCTTGTTTTAATACAAAGCTTTTTTAATGTTTGTTTGACATTATCTGGTTATTTTTTCTCACTCGCTCTATATTTTTTTTTATTAATTTTATATTTTGAAAATGTGGGCTATTTTATATTTTTGTATTTGTATATGACTTTTGGGTAAAATAATTTTGTTGAACTTCCTAAGTTTCTCAGAGCCACAAACGAAAATGAAATAAAGAAAACGAATAGGAACTTTTTTCTCTGATTATTATTGAAAACAATAGCATATCAAATATCGCAATGAATAAATAAAAAAAAATTGAATTTTTTCCCTGTTTGCCGCACTGTGCGCCGCCCGCCGCCGTCCTGCTGGAACCACATGTCGTCTAGGTCCATATGGTTCAATTTGGGCCATAAGAAATTAGTTATCATCGTTATGTAGCGGTCGCTGTTGACGGTGACCGCCTCACTAACGTCGTTTTCAAACTTTTTGAGGATGCAATATTACCTGGTGAACCTCGCGTGGGTTGGTGTCGTCCCATATACGGCAATTTTCCTTGTTAATACAGCCATTCATCCAAAAATGCGCCTCTACGCACTAAAGATGGTGAGATTCGGCCAAAATTGGGGTCCTCTTCCAAAAGATTCGAAGCCCAGTCAGCGAACAAACGGCGTTGTCTATGGTCATGAACTTTGAGCTCCTGGGTCAGTTGGATCTTGTTTGGGTGTAGGCCCAAGTCCCGACGCAAAATTCGCCAAGTTGAAGTCTGCGAAAGGCCGAGTTCTTGTGCACGGCGAGGAATAGACTGCCTCGGGTCTGCTGTACCGATCTTGCGTTCCTTGAACGTACGGGTGTTGGCTGATTGTTTACTGAACCGGTCTTCAACCAAACGTTGAAGCGTCGACTGTGAAGTTCCACCACGTCTACCGTAAAATGCGCAATGCGCACAACGTTTGCGAATACTCATACTCATTTTTATTTTAAAGTTTTATCATCTGAACGCGCTGTTAAACTTGCGTGTAACTTGCCATGATGATTTGGCTCAAACAACTGAATAATGAACAAAAGATTTGACAGATGTCACCAAAACAAAATGGCCGCCACGGAGCGCCAAAATCTACTCCCGTCAAAAAAACCCTATATTAGTTATTGCGTTTGTCGAACAAGCCACCCAACAAACCACGGGCAAAAGAACTGGAGGAACCATGGTTTGATGCAGAATGTGAAGAAGCTAGGAGAATATGGTTTAGGTTGCCTTAGCTAGTCAGAGCAATCAATACAAACTCAGCCAAAATGATGTACCAAAAAGCAAAAATCTTTGCAAGGAAAAACAAAAATAATATCCCCTATATCTTATAATTAGGCTGAACGAGCAGCAGGTCTTTTTGGAGATAAGCAAGAGAACTAAATGGAATACCTTTCGCTAGGAAAACAGAAATTAGTACGGTACACTTTTTAAGGTTACTTAGTAATCCAGGAAGACCTTTCCTAATACTATTTGCTTATCCTTCGTTCAAAAACTAAATTCTGGATCAAGCATTCACAATTCAAAGCTTCCGAAAGATCATCATTTTCCCAATTTTCAAGAAAGGCGAACTCTCTCATGAAAATCTTTCCTGGTCTGATTCTAGATAGACTTACGCTATGGGCTTAAGATAACAATCTGCTAAGCGGATATCAAGCTGGTTTCAAAAAAGAACACTCAATCGCAGAACATGCATATTTTTTAGATGCGATTCATTGTTCTACAAACTTAGCTGATTAGGTAGATCCACAAACATGTTGAATACGCTGCACTGTTATATACAGATGATGTTATCATGTTAGCAGAGACCCCAAATATTTTGCAAATGGTGATAAACAAACTCGAATTATTCTGTAGCCTATATGGAATTGGACTGTTAATGCCAATAAATTGAAGGTAATGGTTCTTCGCAAAGGAATAGGACGATACGCAAGAGATCTCGGGTGGTGAGGGAGTATAAATATTTGGCGGTAATCATAAAGCCATCGCTATCCCTTAAAAAACACTTGAAGGCAAAGCTAATCGAAGCAAAAAAGCTATCAACTGCAACTCGAAAGGAATGTCAAGCTAGAAGCATACTGCCCCAAATACAAAGTTTAAACTACTTTAGACCGATGTTATGGGGATTTCAGCAGTATCAGGGGGTAGAAAAACTTTAAAGATACTGGGTTATCCATTTTGCGGTTTCAAAAGTAAAAGTAAATAAAACACATATAAAATATATTTTTTCATGATATTTCTTTTTTATTATAAAATTTGGACGTTGACATTATGTGTGAAACACTACATCATTTAAATGAGGACCACGCGAATTTTTGCAAGCATCGATTGTTTTGAGGCAATTTTCGACCACTTTTTGACAAATATTGGGCGGTATCTAAGCCATAACCTGACGAATGTTGGTTTTTAAGTGTTCAAGAGTTAAAGGTTTATCTGCATAAACATGGTCTTTCGCGTAGCCCCACAAAAAAAAGTCCAGCGGTGTCAAATCGCATGATCTTGGTGGCCAGTTGATATCGCCACGACGAGAAATTAAGCGGCCAGGAAATATCTCTTGCAATTAAGCCATATTCGCTCGATTTGTCTGGCATGTGGTATGTGTCACCGTCTTGTTGAAACCACATATTCTCCAAGACGTATTCTTCAATAGCAGGCAAAAAAAGTCGGTTATCATATGACCATAACGCTCCGAACTGACGGTGACAGTCGTTCCATCGTCGATTTCGAAGAAGTAATGTCCAATTACACCTCCGCGCTGGACCAAAGAGCGCACCAAACAGTGACCTTTGGAGGATGTAATAGACTTTCTTTAATTACTTGCGAATTCTCAGAACCCCAAATACAACAGTTTTGTTTATTAATATACCCACCGAGTGAGAAATATGCTTCGTCACTGAAGAAAATTGTGTTCGAAAAATCGCCGTCCACCGCCTGTTGTTCAAGCACCCATTCGACGTATGTATATACGACATTGGGAATGGTCAGCTGGCTTCAGTTGTTGTTTGAGCTGGACTTTACATAGATGTAGGTGTAGATCCAAATGCAAAATACGCCACAATGTGCCGTAAGACAGTCATAATTCCTGAGAACGACGAGGAATCGACACATTCGCGTCTACGGCAACAATTTCACTTACAACAGCGATATTTTCAGATGCATAGGCCTAACAATATCTGTAACCAATCCAGTCTCTTCAAATTTGTTCACAAACGATTATGTGAACCATAATCTCCTCTTAAAGCACGACATGTGGCTGTGGCAGAATCACCATTTTTGAAGTAGGTTTTAACAATTTGTATGCGCCATGCGATAGTTAAGCCATCCATTTTCGTAAATGTCAGACTTTCAACTAAAAAAAAAACTTGGTTTGACAGCTTAGTCTGACAGATGTCGAATTCCAGCCCTAGGTATTCTTTTGAAACCGCAAAATGGATAGCCCGTTACTTTATCAAAAAAAAAGGTCCTGGCTCCCTGAATATAGACCTACCTATATGCTGCACGTATAGACAGGAGTGGCACCAGTCTATATGTTCATATTCAAGATGCATCTGCAGTATATGTATATTACAGAGCTACCTGACATAATCGAAAATCCTAATTATTTGAAGAGTGGTCTTGATCATGACATCCAGTTACTAGAATCAGGCATGGAGGATTATAAAACGTTATGCCCACTATTGCTTGGAAAAATGTAAGCATCATTTATTGCAAAATTTGCAGACTCGGCTCAACAAAGTGAGTCCAGAATTCTATTTTACTACTTAAGGAAGATCTTGAATTTTAAAAGGGGTTTCTGAAATATCAAGGACGGTAATATATGTATGTATTTGAAATAGGATTGAAGTAGTCTTCTAGTGCTCATTTCTACTTGTGAATAATTTTATATTTAATTTCTAATGTCATTAATTTCAAACTTTTAAGTCTGTTTGACAACATTTTATCTAATAGCGTAACTTATCTTTATTTCAATACTGATATCCAATCTTTAAAATACGATTTTTTTTTCGGTTTTAAAGTACTGTTTGAAAGCCATTAAGATTCTATCAAATGTGGGCATCTCGTAATTGACACCATCATCTTTTTTCAAGGAGTATATTGGATTTTGATTATAATACTCAATTATATCAAGTTAGGTTGGGTACCTATCACTTTTTATTTTCTAAATAAATTTAAGTAGAAAATTCAATACCCTTTAGCATTTTTGCCTTATTGTTTTTTCTTGGAGGGGCATTCGTATTATATTTATGTTGCTTGATGGTTTCTTGGTTTTAAATTACTATTTTAATATTTGATTTAAATGTCAAATTGATACCTACAAGGACGAGCGACCGAGATCGACCGACTGGTATAGAGTGAAAGTTAGTTGTTGTTCTATGGAAAGAACAGCCCGAAGGACAAGTGGACATCGGATGCTTCAATTGGGAAAAAATATGTATTTCCATCAAAATTTGTGAGGGATAATTATATTCCCTGGTGCTTTTTGATGGTTAGTTTCAAGTTACTAATTCTATTTTAAAGAAAATATTATATAGAGATATTCAGCCTTAAGAACCTAACCATTGTCAATTTTAATTTTAGTTTAACCTAAATGTTTTTTGATATTTTTTGTCAATAAAAACAGTTTAAGTGACAATGTGTACCCTTATCCTTATGGTTTGTTTATCATATAACTTTTTAAAGTTTTCAAACTCTCTAGCTCTAATCTTTTTCAACATTATTTCATCCATAACGCTTTGAAGTCAAAATCCTAAAAATATGTATGGATTCAATTCTTAAGCTTATTTTTGAAAATATTGTCACAAATGCAGAACAAATAAAACTAAACTTAAGGCAATTGCATTTAAGATTCTAAGATCCAATAATTTGCTTCGCACTTTTCTATTTTACAATGGAGACTCGTGGTTTATAACTAGTTTCACTTCATCTCAAGTAAAACCAAATTATCGTCATCTTTCTCGTCTAATTTTACACTACTTTTTAACTTATTTTAAAATGTTCTCTTTGCACAAAGACAACAGAGCAAGAGGAAATTCTAATTGAATGTCAAAGTTCAAAACTAAATAACAATAATAATTATTGTAGGTTTATAGGTAAGTATGTATATCATGTAGATATAGACTTAATTTGTTGAACTTTCAATAAAGTTTTCCATTAAGCAAAATAACCTACTAAAAGCCTTTGTTTTAATTGTTTATATGGAAGACATTTTAACAAAAAAAAAACTTATTTTACATTCTGGTATAATTATGAGACAAACAAGAGGAGAAATTTCTTAGGAAGAATGAAATTTGTCCAAAGTTAGAGAACATTTTAAATAGATTTAATAATAGTATTTTGTATATGTGCACATAAAGGGTGTGATTTTCAACAAGAAATAAAACTCATATAATTTAATGTTATGGCCAAGAATTAAGCTTTATTATAAAGATAAGGGTTCACCATTCTGAATCTGAAACATGAAACTTTAGCTGAGAGGCTAAAACATTTTACAGTAATTGGGCATCAATCGCCTTGGTGATTCAAATAACCCCAACCTATTTTTAATGGAATGACAAAGAAGATTATTATTATTTCAAGCCTTATTCAGAGAGAAGTTAAAGTTGTTTTTATACCCAAAGCAGGTAAATACTCAAAAGTCAATCCTAAAAATCTACGACCTATAAGTCTATCAACATTCCTTCTTAAGACATTGGAAAGATTTATTGATATCCATTTAAGGGCAAGTATCGATACAAGACTTCTGTCTTCGTCTCAACATGCCTACTGTAAAGTTCAATCGGTGGAAACGGCGTTACACACGCTAGTACGCACCATCGAATACTCCCTCCATAACAGAGAGTTCACTATGGTTGAGGGCAGGTACCAGGTGAAACAACATCACCACGTGTCAAGTCACAAAAAACATCTGGCCAACACTAGATTTAAAACGTTTAAGGTGGTTGCTGTCTCTAAGCATATCGCATATAAGCTCGATAATAGGTGTCATAACCGGACACTGTCTAATAGGAAAGCACGCTACGCAACTAGGCGTATTCTCAAATGACTTTTGCAGAAGCTGTATGGACGAGGAAGAGGAGGAAACAATTCTTCATCTTCTCTGTACATGCAATGCTCTGGCTCGAAAACGCAAGAATTGCTTAGGAGAATTCTTCTTTAACGATCTAAACGATCTAAATCATATCAGCATAATCAGCCTTTGACGTTTCGTAAGGGACTCAAACTGGTTTTATTGAGCTTAGGAAAAATCCTCAAGATTAAGCCATTAAACTGGCCTAAGTGTGTCCTATTCCAACATAGACAGTCACTTTAACCTAACCTAACCTAAGCCTTATTCACTCATTGATACTTTAAATCACAATATTTTTATAATAAAATTTAAACAATAAAGTATGTGTTTAATTAATTAAATTACAAATAAAGATTAATTCAATTAATATTTTAAACTAATTTAAATAAACATACTTTATTTGAAAAAAAAAGTAAAATTATAAGTTATCTGAGCATAAGCCTCCCTCAAGCTTCTCCATCTTCTTCTATCTAATGCTTTTCGCCAATAAAGTGGGGATGTTTTTCTGATATAGTCCTTCGAGCGTTTATGTTGTCCAACTACGCTCATTATTCTTTTTCAAGGTATCCATTCAGTTACTAAATTTGTTCATCGATTATCAGCTGTACGTAACACATGTCTAGCCCATTCTTATTTAAGTTTTTTAAGCCTGTGTCTAACGTCTTCAAAATTAGTTTGACATCTTATATGTTGATGGTTAATTCTTTGAGCAATTTGAACGTTCGAAATAGCTCTCTGCATTGCTTTATGACATGATCGTAGTTTCGTTTCAGTATTTTTGGTGGTTTGCCATGTTTGGCACCCATAGGTGAGAACTGAAAGAATTGTTGAGTCAAACACATATTTTCTTGTTTTATTCGAAATATTTAAAGTAATAAGATGCTTAACGCTCTAGAACTGCCTTCAAGGGTTTGTTAATATATCCTTTTTTATGTATCTTTGAACGAGATATTTTGACCTAGATATATAAAGTCTTCAACGTATTCTTACTGGTTTAGAAACACCATTTGTCATAATTTTAGTTTTCTGTACATTTGTTGACAATACCCAATACCTTTGCATTCCGAGCACAGCTCATTCAATATCGTTTGAAGTTCTTCACTGCTATTTGAGATAAGTATCATTTCATCGGCGGATCGGAGGTTTGAAAGACATTTGTCATTTATCTAGCTTACTACAGATTACTTATAGAGCTGAGGTAAAAAGTGCTGGTGAAAATGGATATTCTTGCCTAACACCATTTTTCTATTACTCGTATTTAGTTAACAGTTTATTAATGATCTGCTGTCGAAAAACCTGATCCAAGACTAGCTTGTTCAAAAGATTGATTTAAATATGATCTGATTCGAATTCAGTTATTTAAACGGAGATATCTTTAAGGATTGATCTTTTATTATATAGAATAAAGTCTATTTGGTTTATGTACTGTATGTCTGGAATAGAGAGTTCCAGGTCCATTGATTTTGTGTTTTTTTTTTAAGTAATAAGTTTCCAACAATTAGTTTTTGTTGCCAAATACACTTCGTGTCACATGAATAGGGACAAGTTTTTTTCGTTTTTTATTTGTCGATATTTTTCAAACCCTTAAGTTCTTTGGAAAAACTCAAATGTGGAATGAATGAAGAATGTATTAAGTTTATGTCGCTAGCAAACATTTTTGGATTAAGTTGATAAATACAAGTTTTATGACGGTTTTTCCGAAGAAGGTAATAAAAAGTACCAGTTTTTTTTTGTGTCACATGAATAGGGACAACATCTAAATTTACCTGTAAGACCTTTTAAAGTAAAGAAAATATGGTTTAGGTAAATACTGGTTTTATTATTTAATGGATTAAAATACATGTTAGCAATGTGTGCTGCCTCCTGATTTCTGAATTACTTCAAGAAACCTGTGGTGTATGGATTCATAGAGGGCTGTCAGATAATTGAGCGAAATTTGGGCCCAGGACCGTTTTATGGCTTCAATAATCTCATCGGTTTTTTGGTAGTGCCGTCCCCCTTCGTAGACTTTTCTTGAAAGCCATCCCCACACGTTTTACATGATGTTCAGGTCAGGAAAATATAGGGTCATTCTAATAGGTTCACATTTAGCCCCTGGACCCAGGCTTTTGTTATCCGTGCGGTATGTATTGGTGCATTATCTTGTCGGAAAGTCCATCGTTTTCCCCCAAATAATTTAGAAACTGCGGAAAATCTCGTACCACAATCGATTTTTAAGTGATTGGCCATTTAAGAGCTTTGAAAATCCAGCTCCTTGTTCCGTAGTAGGTGATTGTTCCCCATACCATTACACCATCTTCTTTGCTGTGTCGTTTTTAAAGATGGATTTCCTCCTTTCTTAAATCATGGAAATAGCAGCTATATCCATCAGGACCGTCCAAATAAATTGTTTTCACCGGAAAAGACGAGACGGTATGCCAAGCTGGATTCCACCTGATGTGATTTGTTTCAAAATTAATGGAAGGCCTTGAATTTGTAGCAGCCCTCACTATCGTCCTCCTTTCTTGAATTGATGTGTCTTTCTTGACTCTTCCTTTGTGGTTTTTTTCTCGTAACTCTTTAGGTTCTTGAGGTAGCTGTCTACAACATTTGAACTTCTTCTAATTTTGCTGGCTATAAAACGGATGGTTTTGCCGAGATCCCGGTAAGCTCGATTTTCGCCTTTTGGTTAGACCCTTTCCTCTACCCATACTTCTTGATTCTATCAAATTAATACTCGTACAAAGCTCCCAAACAATCAGCATTTATCTGATTTAAAACACACTAATAGGTGAATTTAGATCTTGTCCCTATTCATTTGACACAAAAAAAACAAGTACTTTTTTTACCTTCTTCAGAAAACCGTCAAAAACTTGTATTTATTAACTGAATCCAAAATTTTTGTTTGCAATATAAACCTAATACATACTTCATTCATTCCACATTTGAGCTTTTCCAAAAAAAACCTAAGGGTTTAAGAAATACCGGCAAATAAAAAACGAAAAAAGCCTGTCCCTATTCATGTGACATGAAGTGTATATTGGATAATACGACGAACTCTTTCATTTCTTTAACATAATGATTTCTTTACCGTTTTTCTTAAAAACCTAAGTTAGTATTGAAATCATCAATTACCAATAGAATCTCTGTTTTAAAGTGGTTTGAAGCTATTTCCAGTGTCTTGTAGAAGCGATTCAATTCATCATCAGTTGCTTTCTCTGTTGGTGTGTACACTTGTATGATGGATATGTTACAATTCTCTACTATGACTTTTATTCCTATTATCCTATCGTTGAATCCGTTAGTGTCTGAAATGTTATTTTTAACTCGTTTATAAGGAAACCAACGCCAAAGAGGCCTTGTTTAGTTCCGAAGTATTTAAATATATTTTCGTTGTTGAGTTCACATAGTCCAAAAAGTCTCCGTACAGCAGCTTTCTTTTTGATGATTCGAGATAAAATATTTACTATAACAATATAATAAAAACGGGTTTTTGAAAATCACAATCACAATTTTTTTTTAAATTTGGTAAAATGGTGAAGGTGGAAACTAACTTTTTTTCAATGTTACCACTTTGGTTTTTACACTAAAATTAGGATGATGTACGGAGACTTTTTGGACTAAGTGTATGTTTTCGCTTTCTCGTCTACTTCTCCTAAACCGATTATATCCCAATGTGTCTTATATAGCGCGTTTTTTAGCTCTACAATCAAGATTGAGCATAAATAAAGTGACAGCTGCCAAAGAGTTCAACTTCAAACAAAGCATTGCCAGCTTGAAAACTACACGTCTAAAAAAAGACCCGTTGTTAATAAAAATTATTAATTTTAAAACAATCAGTTGACTGAGTTGCGCAGTTAAACAGTTTACAATTTATTAATTAGGTTGCTAAGAAATCGGGAATCCTCTACCACCACACCATTTGAAAAACTCTAATAAAAAAGCAATTAAATGGGAATTACTATATTAAGATATTGACGAGAAGTCTCCGCTTCTTTTGTTAGTTTTTCCCTATTTTTGTATATTTACCTACTTGCTATGTGAACACAAAAAGTTCTTCTTACTTACTTCTTACTAATGTGTGGCGTGTTTGTGTTAATCAATATACATAATCTTACATGACTTTTATGTTTTTGGTCAAAAGTTCCCCCTTTTTTCGGGAAACAATAAACTTTTATTATGACATTTAACCCTCACTCAAAGTAAGGTAGGGTAAGGGTATAAATAAATGTATAACAAATTTTCAAGAAAATGGTGAAAATGACATCGTAAATTACGATAATTTATCATTTTTATTTCATTTGTGATAACCTTGCAGGAAATATGAAATATTTTATCAATTTTAATCATAAATAACTCAAATAATAATTAGTCGTCAACACGTGAATTTTGCGAATACCCTAACAAAACCATAACAGCATAACATTCAAAAAAAGGACCACAACTTTATTTATTTTCATCCAAAAGTCATTAAAACAAATGTCATTCAGTGAATTCGTTCACCACGGCCACTTTATAATCATTACGTCATTTTGTCGCTACTTTGGTAAATTACCAACAACAAACAAGAAAAAACCAACAAACAAACAAAGAGAACCGCCACTGAACACAGCCTCTGTGAGTAGGTATAAGTTATAACAATTATTTTTGAATGCTTTTCACTAGTTTCTCATTTAAATAAATTGTTTTAGTTGGCACTGAACGAAACCATATAAAAGGTAAGTGCACGAACAAAAATAAAAGTTTTCCTCTTCCTCCAACCAACGAATACTTAATCTGAGTCTCGTAGGAAAGATTGTTCTTTGCCATATCGTGAATCGTGATATTGTAGCAAAATGTTGTTATTAAGCCGTGATCCTGCCTTTTATCCTGCAAAAGCACTATTCAAACGCGGATGTGGTAAACGAGTGGATTCAGTGCAAAAACTTTAGCCAACATCATTAGCTTCATAACCGCTACCGCGCGCCACCATAACGCCGCCGCCGCTCCGCACCACCGCTGCTGCCCTCCCACCGTTATACACCACATCAAACACCGAACCGGAAGCAGCCCTGATACCATTTTACAATAACCGCATTTGAACATCAATGGCTGCCTATATTTTTCGTGTATATAGATGAGTAGGGTATGATGCCTCTGGAAAGGATGATTCAGTTTCAAAAAGGATCATTATTGCACTTTTCGTTCATCTATATAGAGATAAAGGGAGAAATTGAGGTTAAGGTTGGGTTTATGGTTATTTGTCTGGCTGAATGCAGTTGATTTCGCTCGAGAACGAGATGTGGATGTGTTCACAAGGCTACCTACAGCGAAAAAGACATTAAAATTTTGTTTGCTTAGATATTGAATGTCATCATTCTTCATGAGGCGGAAGTTTGTGGTGTTTTGATGGCAAATGGAGATTATGGGGGAGTGAGAGGCAAAATAAATGGGATATTGGTTGCAAATTTGTGGTTATTATCAGACGATATCCTGTCAGAATGATGGGTATAAATGAATTTTACGACTTGTAAGATAATAGTCAACATCGGAGAGGTAGAGAGAGAGAGATAGAAAGACCGACAGATAGAATGAATGTGTTCAGCTTTTAAATTTATATTACATCGATTTATGAGTGGTAATTAAATGTCAAAAGAAAAATATCTAGAGTAACAAATTATATTTACAAATTTAAAACATATTTGTTTATGTTTGTTGTTGTTTGTGAAGTCATTTCATAAAAATCAAATTAAAGTTGTTTCAAAAGAATATTAAGAAATCATATATTTTTGTTGGAACTTTGGAGCAATCAATTGTTTCATAAAATGAACATCAGAAAATAAAGTTTCCCTTTTTCAGTTTATTGTTAAACACAAAACTCAGCTATTGTTCAGGTGTGTAAATGTTTGAAATAAAAACCAAATATAATAAATTGCATGTAAATGGAACGAAAAGTATTTATTTTGTTTTTTTATTCTCGTGATACAAAATTAAAAAGGTAAAACTTTCTGCTTTGATTGTTATTCATATCTAAATTGGCAACTACATGTGTTATTTGGTTATAGATATGCAAATTGAGATAAAGAACTTTATTGTAGCGTTATACATATGTATATCAAAAAATGGGTTGTCAAATAATATTTTTTGTTTAAATGTTAGCAAATGTTAGTCAATTAGAAATAGGGTTTTTTGTTAAAATTTACCTAAACACATTTGAAATCGTACAAAATTGGTACTTTGTTTTCTTTTGTGCATAATGTGCCATTTTGACAGTTTGACATTTAAAAGGTTCGTTTATAAATTGTTTAAAAAGTGTTCGTTTGAAAAATGTCCGGTAGGTATCACACTACCACAAAAAATGTCATAAAATTATAATATTAGAAAACTTAAGATTTTGCGTATATGTATTAGATACGAGTATGCACAGATATAAATAGTAAGGGAACAAATCCTGATGAGAGCTGCCAAAGAGGAAATCATTAATTCAAGTTGCTAATTCCAAACACTTCAAACTGATCTATGTAATTGGCTTTGAATTTGATGCAAGTTTTGTTTCATTTCCCAAATGACATTTCAATTATTTTGGAAACTTTAATTTTATAATTTTGTTAAGTTATTATAATGACGCAATGTGTTAATTTAGAATGGTTACTTGTTGTAAGTTTTTTCCACATATGGAGAAGGAAGGTCGCATAATAAGAAATGTTTGTAATAAGAAGACTCCCGTACAAATTTTCGGTATTCTACGCATCATATTATAAAGCTAGCTAATATGGCATATATTGCAACTAGTACTGGTTTTTGAAAGCTGCAAAATCTGATTTAAGCTACCCTAAGCGGTCCTAACATAAAAATAATGGTGGTAAATTAATAACTTCTCTTCAACTTAATTTTATCAAAAACTAAAATTATTTTATTTCCAAATAAATGCTGCCTGTGATATTAATTACATGAAAATATGTTTTTCAGATGGAAAAATAATTAGAACCATATTGTAGTTAGCATTTGCTTTAGCATTTTGATTTAATCCAAACAAAATTTACCGGATTTTCCAACTTGGAACGTTAGTTCTTTGTCGAGCAATCATCACTTTTAATTAAGGCTACACAAGATTTTGGTACAATGGCTACCAGCTCTGACATATTTTTACGTATAATTTTTTCCATACTTCTTCAATGTTTTTGAAAATCTCAGATGCATTTTTGGGTTTTGTCTTATTTAAAGCTCTTTTTAGACTCCCAATAAATTTCCTATTGTAGTACCCATGCATGATGGTTAGTGCATTGGACTGTCATGCTAGAGGACTTTGATTCGACCCCTGCCTATGCCATCTAAAGTTTTTGTCACGGGTACTGCCTCTTGCGAGGAATTGACAAATTCTCCAAGAGTAATTCTTGTCATTAAAAGTGCTTTCTCAAGTTAGCCGTTCGGATTCGGCTTAAAACTGTAGGTCCCCTCCATCCCTTACAACAGTACTCGCACACAGGAATGGTTGAGAGTTGTAACTCACTAGGCCCTAGTTCTCAACGGACTGTTACGCCACCCAATCATCATACATTTCCTATTGGATTGAGGTCCGGACTTTGCGCTCACTAATCAAAAACTTATTTTTTTTTATTTTTCAAACCAATACTTCATAAGAAGTGAATTGTAAACAACCTACGAATTAACATTCAACAGACTTCAAATTAAGTATCTACTAATAATTCATTTATGTATAAATACAAATTAACAATCTATATATATTAAACTGAAATCAAGCAAAAGAGGAAATCTTTGTTACGGTTTGGCTTCGAAACTTCTTATCCAATTGTCATGCAGTTTTTTTTAAATGAAAGAGGATATCACGGAGCAAGTTTTAGGCATAAATAATTAGCCAATAATTAGTTATGTATACATACAAGAGCGTTCATTTTGTAGTATCTCGAAACAAAGCTCACTAGCTAAAGTGCTTAAAGAAACGACGCACATTTGTTGTGTGGGACGAATCGACTATGGTAAAGAAAGGTGGGCCTGAAGCTCTGGATCGTACACTTAGAGATTTTAGAGCTGATGAACGTCCGATGGGAGGTGTTGTGATACTGTTCGCTGGTGATTTTCGGCAAACATTGCCAGTTGTACCAAGAGGAACAAAAAGTGATGAAATAAATGCTTGCCTCAAATCGTCGTTTCTGTGGGCTTCTGTCAAACTTTTAAGATTGACCACAAATATGCGCACAGTTTTCAAGAACTCTTTTGGATGTAGGAAATGGAAATATTTTAAATAATGATGGTGAAGTACTAATAGAACCAACATTTGCAACTAGCGTCACTGGACAAGACGAATTGATAGCTAATGTTTACCTGCAAGTCGCCCAAATTTCAGAGGAAACGGATGATTGGTTACGCGAACGAGCGATTTTAGTACCTAAAAACAATTCTGTTACAAGTATAAATAATAAAATTCTTTCAATGTTTCAGACCCATCAACAAACTTATCTTTCTATTGATAATCTGACTGATCAAGATAATGCTATTGATATTCCAATTGAATTTTTGAATTCTTTGAATCCATCAGGACTTCCTCCGCATAAATTGGACTTGAAAATTGGGGCTCCAATAATACTTATGATTAATTAAAATGCACCGAAATTATGCAATGGTACTAGATTACGGATAGTAACTATGCAGAGGAACGTGATTGAAGCTACACGGAAAGAAGTGTATAGCATTTTTGACAATGCTAGTATGGCCTGGAGACCCATACTAAAAAAGTATCTGTGATATTCCTACATTGTCTTGCAACAACTCCTATAATTATGGGATTATGTACTATAGTGTATGGTACCACAATCTTTGCTTGTAACACATGGGCGCATAGTACGTTTGACGAGACAGAATTGCCTTCAGCCCCATACTGTACCGGAGATGTCGCAATGCAACTAGTTTTTCCCGCGATAATTTATGGCGTGATAATCGATACCCTTATTGGATTACTGTCAATAGTTAACGATTTAGTAAAATGTTAAGCCATTTTTAGCAATTTACTAAACTTAAATAATGACTTACATAATTTCAAACGATTTTAACATCTCTTAACAATTTGTCAAAGCTAAAATTACGGAATGGGTACTTTAAATTTTAGCATTTTGGTAAATCCATATGACATCTATACATTTATACTTATAAGGTCAGTCGATGGAATAGTTAAGTCAATAGTTGGGAATTTCAATTAATAGGTCTGTTCAAGCGTATTTGCTTTGTATATTTTCACGAACTGTCACTTTTAGGACATGTTTGGATGCTCTTTTTTTTTTAATCCAATTAGCAATTTACTAGCAAAACTTAAAGAAAGGTTTAAATTTTTTAAATATTTAGCAAATTACTAACCAGTAAATTGTTAAAACCTAAACAATAGATTCTTTAAAATATTGCGCCATTAAATAAATTACAACTTGCAGAAGTCGGCTGTCATAAAGCGTATGATGAGATCAATTATCTTCTTATTATCAGTTGTAGAGCTCCAAACAACACAGTTTTATTCAAGAATAGGACACACAACACTGCAGTATAAACATTTAACTGTATAGGAGTCGTTAAACTTTAATGAGATGAATTTAATATGTAAATTGAACTACAATTTCGATTCAAATGTAACACTCAAGTCTTTGAAGCATTTTATAATTTGTTAGATAATTATTTAATGAATAGTTTGGAATAGTATTTAGCAAAGTCAAATACAAGCACACTTGTCATTAGAATAGAAATGACTTTATTTATAAACAAAATTCAGTTATAAAATAAATAATTACAAGTCTTTTAAGACCTAGTTTTAAAACCGTCGGTCAGATTGACAATGTGGTGACTACGCTTGTATTATAGTCTAGCTTTTTTTGCGAGCACAAGGTTTTATATTTTTTGTTTGACTCTACGTACCATAGTTTAAAACTCTCATAATTAGATGAGAGAAACAAGGTTAGGAACGAAAACGATAGATTTTCACACTCCTTATCAAACCAGATTTGCTTGTTTTTTCGAGTTTTAAGCAGGTTAGATTGATGTGGATATGCTCTCTTTATCACAGCTAGTAATTCTTCAATGGACTTGGAGATACTTCCTTCAGCAAATATAGTTCCCTATTCAAGCGTTGCTGGTAACTCTGCAAAAAACGATTATTCCATTTTAATTTTGGGGGAACTTTAAATCCTTCGTTATATGTGAGGCAGCTAAATTAGTCTCAACTGAAATGACTAACGGCATATGCTCGGAAAAAGTTTTAGCACCTACTTTAAAATCCGTTATCATTCTCAACCAATTTCCTCCGGCTATACCATAATCTATAACTGAGTGACCTGAAGATCTAATGAACGTATATTCTCCTATAGTATCCCCTGCACTTCTACCATTTAAAACTGTTAAGTTGAACGAATCACAAAGCTCTACTAATCTGGATCCTTTACTATCTTTTCGATTATCTTTTGAGACACGGTGCTGGTTCAAACATGATGATAACACTGAGGAGTACGTGGGGCACCCGAGCTCGTTTCCAAACCTTGCATTAAAATCTCCTAGCAACAGTAGATTTGTTTCATTCAACTGCCCCAAGAGATCCTCCAGCTCCTCAAAATCTTCACTCCAATGGTTACAATCAAGATAAATTGGTACAATTAAGTGTTTTTCGCCCTGATCTTCATAGGAAATGATGAAGGTTCCGCCAGTACTCTTAAATATTAAAATGTGTTCAAGATGACTTTTGAAACCTATCAACATTCCGCCAATTGCTCTTCCAAAATTATGGGTTCTACACGCAGCTGTCCACTCAAGTTCGTATCCTCTAAACATATTGTAAAATATTTCATATTGGTTTTCTATTAAAAAAGTTTCAATTAAAATGAAAATATCGAATTCTCTAATCTAATTAAACAAATCGGGGCACATGAGCTTATTTTTCAATCCAGTTGTATTATAACTTAAAATTTTAATGTTTAAATTGTTATTATTATTGCTATTAATTTTTGTTTTGTTTAAAAATAAGTGCTGGCCGACGCGACGGGCGGAAATCATTGGGATGAATTTCCGGTTATACGATGACTTGGTAACTCTGCAATAGATGGCCCTAGATTATCATGGAAGATTGAATTGACAGCTCCATAGGCATTGACAGATCTGTTGACAGCAATAGCTGGTGACGTTTTGGTTACACGAGTTGAATTTTTGTGTTGATCAATTTGTGTTCGAAGTTCACTTAAAACATCAAATTTCTCACTCAAAACTAAATATCCATCCCTATTACCACATCTGAGGCCAAGGTTGTTATCCCAGGTATATGAAGTACCATCAATATCAAGACGATCATCTCTACGGGAGGTTTTAACAGTGGGGGCGTGTGTCTTGATTGCTGCTTGTATTTGCACCAGGAATCTTCTTTTCTGACGGATACGGAACGTCAGGTCCTTATGTATGAAGATATTCATTCCCTTCAATTCGTTTGCCTTCTTAAGAACATTTGCAGCTGCAGAGGGATTGACTAGTTGCACGACAATATTAGCCATTCCCTCCTTGTTGCATTCGACCGGGTAAGTCTCCTTTACAGCTCCAACAAAAACACCGTCTAAAAGACCATCACACACCTCTTTTGCCTTCGCTAAATATGTCTTTAAATCAAAATTAGGCAACGATAAGATTATTTTCTGATTCCTTTTTTAATAACCTATTCAACTTCCGATTCTAAACGCGCATTTTGAGCTTCCAAAAATGTAATTTTTTCAACACACTCCACTTGGTTGGCTCGCAGTTCAGCAATCTCATAGCCTAATGATAAAATGTCGTCTTTTGTGGCCAGTTTGCTTAAGTTTCGCTCGAGGAGACTATTCAGTTCGGCAACAGTCATAGTGCCTACGCTGCTCATAGTGCAACTAGTTTGTTGACGTTTTTCTGCTCCCAAAAGGCTCGGGCGATGTAGCGATGTCATTATTTAACAACATATTATTGGACTTGCATCAATCTAAAAAAAATAAATAAATTGGGTGGCGCAACAGTCCGTTGAGAACTAGGGCCTAGTGACTTACAACTCTCAACCATTCCTGTGTGCGAGTAATGTTGTCAGGAATGGAGGGGACCTACAGTTTTTAAGCCGAATCCGAACGGCTAATTTGAGAAAGCACTTTTCATGACAAGAATTACTCTTGGAGGATTTGTCAATTCCTCGCAAGAGGCAGTACCCGTGCAAAAAAACTTAAGATGGCATAGGCAGGGATCGAACCTCTGGCATGACAGTCCAACGCACTAACCATCATGCCACGGATACTACTCATCGTCATCATCAATGCATCAATCTTCAAAAGAATTATTTAAATCATTCCGACGCAAAAGACAATCCTTTAAATTACAAATCTGAGAAAAAAATGTATATCTTTCTCATATATATAAGACAATAAGAATTTTTAAGAACATTCGGAAGATTATTAATAAAAAGTATAAATAAAATGGGAATTGTATTGAATTTTAATATAGTCAAAATTAAGGAAATAAAATAATAAGTCTTTTTCTTTCATTATATCTTATTATCAAAAATGCAGAACTACATCACACATTTTAGACGCTATCATCAACTCCAATTTTTTAGCCTTAACAATGTTTAACGGTTTCACAATCTGCATGAACGAAAACATCACTTCTGTGGTCTATTTCACCAACTTACAAATTGTAAATTACAAGTGCTTTTTTAACAAATTTGTAGAAAAATTGATTTTTTCTGTTTCACGAGATAATTGTTTTACAAAATTGTAGTTGTAGATTACAAAGGGAAATTTGTAGAAATTTCATTATTTGCGTTTCACCAAAACGTTTTTTTTTGTTGTAGTTTACAAATACAAATTTGTAAAATAAATTTTTTTTTGTAAGTTTGTGTTCCACCAAATCAAATATATTTACAACTAGCTTTTACCCGCGACTTCGTCCGCATAAGATAGTTTTTTTTTGGGTTAGTATGAAAAAACCTGAGCTGTACTTTTTTGTACGTATGTTTGAATTGTGCTGAGATGGGATGAGGCCGTACTAAGTATGATTGTCATAGGTTAGGTTAGGTTAGGGTTAATAAATTTTAAGAAGAAGATAGTTTACTGCAAAACATTTTTATGGACGACGTTTTTTGTTTATCCTTCCTTGGCCAGAACGTAAGGATTTTGTGGGTTTGAGACTTGTGAGCACGCTACATATAATTATCCCTTGGAAAAACAGTTTTTTTTCCAAATTTACACCTGCAACTTTCAGCGTTTGCCCCCGCGCTTTATTTATTGTTATTGCAAATACTGCTTTCAGAGGAAACTGTACTCTTTTAAACTGAAACGGCAAATCGGTTGGAATTATCGGAATGCGGGGAACTAAAACATTTTTCCTTTTGCTATTCAGTCATGATTTTAGCTTTTATACTATTTCGTCCTAGGTGAGTAATCTGTAGCCGTGTACCATTACATAACTTTCATGCGTCAAGATTTCTCATTAACAGGACTGAAACACCAACCTACAATCTCAACTTATGAGAAGGGTTGGGAATGCGTTGTTTTCCCGTAATACCAATTTTATCCAAATATTATTCAAATATTTGGTAATTTAGGAGTGAAAGCGATCAAATTCCCTGGAAAGTAATTTTTCCCATGGGAATGCGTTGTTTTCCCGAGGTCAAAACTAACTCATGTCCTTTCTTAAGTCTCAAACTATCGCCTTACCAAATTTCATTTAAATCTGTTCAGTAGTTTAGGCGTAAAAGCGATCGGCCCACCTGAATTTTCCCATGGGAATGCGTCATTTTCCCGGGGTAAAAAGTAGCCTATGTCCTTTCTCAGGTATCAAAATATCTCCATACCAAATTTCATGCAAATCGCTTCAGTAGTTTAGGCGTGATTGAGTAACAGACAGACAGACAGAGTTACTTTCGCATTTATAATATTATAATATTATATTAGTATAGATTTTCTTCAGTTTATGAAAATTTCTTACAATAGAAAGATGATGTGTAGATTTCATTACAATTTGTAATTTGCAATAAGAATATTGTCTTCAGTTTAAGAATGTCGTTACGTCGTCGCAGGCATAGTAGCACCGATAGTGATTTAAGTGACCATTTCGTGCAACATATACGTAGACGAAGAAAAATGTATCGACCGCGTATAAATTATGAAATTTCTGATACTTTTACATTCAATGAAAAGTTTCGCTTGAAACGTGTAAAGGCGGAGGAAATAATAGGACAAATTGGATCAAGCATTGCAAATGAGACTGAAAAGAACTTTTCATTGACACCGATGCAGCAATTTCTTACAGCTTTACACTGGCTTGGAAATGGAGGACAATATCATGGAATCGCAGATATGCACGGTGTATCTAAATCTACAGTTTGTAGATCGGTACATCGTGTTTGTGCGGCTATTGTTGATGCTTTTTTTGAAAATAGTGTACGGTGGCCACAGGAATACGAAAGCATTTGTGAAAGGTTCTATAATATTGCAGGTAAATACAATCTTCCTTAAAAACTTATGTATTTGAAATCAACATTTGAGTTTTTTTTAAAGGTATGCCATTTGTTTACGGATGTATAGATGGGACTCTAATTAAAATTGATTCACCTAACGAGTTTGAATCAGCGTATGTCGATAGACACGGTAACCACTCGATTAATTGTATGTTGGTTTGCGGTCCCGACTATACATTTTATAACGCATATGTTAATTGGCCGGAGAGTGTTCATGATGCGCGAGTACTCCGAAGAAGTCCATTGTATTCAACTTTTGAAGACGGTTTTCGGCCTTTTCCTCATTGCACTTTACTTGGGAATACGGGATACCCGTTAAAAGATTGGCTGATGACACCCGTCACGAGAACCTCATCTTCAGTGATTGAACGGTATAATAGAGCGCACAAATCAACTCGAAGGATAATAGAGAATGCGATTGGTATTCTAAAAATAAAATTTCCTTGTCTTAATCATTTGAGAGTGCAACCACGAAAGGCAATTCAAATTATAAAGTGCTGCATAATTTTGACCAACATTTCTCGTGAAGATGACACAAATAACAGCTTTGAAGTGTCAACAGAAGAAGAAGACTCAGATAACCTATTTGATAACATTGACAACTCAGATGGCCAAAACGCATTGCAACATTACTTAAATTATTTTTCTAGAAATTAAAAACAAAAAAACTGCTTCAAAACTTAACTTTTGTTTTTTTTTCTGTTTTCTTATTTTATTGTTCTTATTTATTTACAAATTATGAAATTCAATAATGTTTTCGTAATCACTTTCTGCATCCCTGCACTCGTTACTCTTTTCGTTGTTCGTGAGTAGTTTTGTTGTGAATTGGCTTCTTGGTAAGTCCAATTCCTTTTCTTTTTTAAGAGCATCTAACTGCAAATTGTAGATCTCTAGCTCTAACCTTTTTTTTCTCAGAGAGAAGATAATGTCTGCATCTTCAGTTTGTTGTGGAGCTCTCCTCTTTCGGCTCGGTTTTGGTGCTTTTGGTCTAACATGGAAAATAAAAACAAACGTTATGCAAATTATACATAATGTAAATACAAATACATATACATATGCATGTAGTTATTGAATTGATTACTTAGGGTTTCTTACTCTCATTAGTAACAACAAATGTTTGTTCAAAAGAATCATCTTCGCCACGGGGTTGCTGATCTTCGATACCTTCGACAGTAGGCGAATCCTTACCAATAATATCGATAATAATATTATCCAGATCCGTCAGTTTTGCATGAGCACCGCCAGCTGCACCGGTTTTCTTACTGTTGTCAATCTTGGTCTGAAAATAATATTAACAAATTTTTAATGAATGCATGCTCTAACTTATTTATGTACATATATACATATATTAAGACTTACCACAGTTATTCGCCTTAAATTTTGCCATACAACATCCCGTAGGTATTTCCAGTCTTTATCTATTAAACTTCCATGGGATCTTATATTTCAAAAATTTTTTGCCACTCCATAGCCTTGGCATTGTGTGTTATAACATTTGAAAATTTACCGAATAACACATCTTTTTTCTCACGTATTAAGTTTGCAAGAAAAATTGTATGTTGTTTATTCATAGCTAACTTCTCTGTCCGCCGACCTACAAATTTGTGAAAACAATTTGTAGTTTACAAGTCTGGAAATCAAACGGTGAAACGGTTTTTTTTTTTTGTAATTAGAAATTACAATTTCCCCTATTTTGTGTCTCTTTTCGTACAAATTTGTTGGATTGAATTTTTAGTTTACAATTACAAATTTGTGATTGTAATTGTAATTTGGTGAAATAGACCACTGGATACAAATTACTTATAGAACTTTTTAGTCAAGTGGCGTTTTTTGAATGGGCCTAATGTTCTATGTTTAAATAAATTGATTCTAAACAAAATTTTTGAATATACGGCAACTCTTTTTTTCAAATTAATTATTTATCTTTTAAACAAAACAATTCAAATCCATAATTTTAAGAAAACAATTGCTTATCACAATGCGACTCATAATCCACCTTTGTATTCCCATACAAAATAACATGAATCAGTGCATGATTAAGGTCTAGTGCACATATACAAGGTGACACAAAAATGTTCATCCAGCTAAAAAAAATTATCTCCTGGCAAAAGTCATAAAATAGGTCCTATAAATAAATATCAATTATATAACTTTGACACAAAAATGTCATCAACCTCTTGCGAGTGCTAGATGCTATAGCTTGTAAATCACGGCATAATATGTTAATTCTACTTTGACATTTGTTACGTCATTATCTTATCGATAAACAGAGTACAAATTTACAAATCATCATCACTTTTTAAAAATGTATTGTAATTTTTGGAGTTTTAATTTTTCTCTTTGACATTTGTAGACACATTTTTTTTGCAGACGTAATCCATAAGAAGTGACAACTTTTGTGTCACCTTGTAATCATGTACACAAAACGAAGTGACTAATTTAATTATAGCTATCAAGCATCATGCTGATAAAAAAGCAAACAACCCAAACATACAAAAAAAGATACGTACAGTACACATCGTACACTATTATTATCTTTAGAAATCTCTGGTATAACGATGGCGATCGGCTAGACCTTTGCAAGCCGTAGATAGCTTTAATTTTAATTTATTTTTTTCTCAGTATATCTTAAGGTCGCATTCGAGAATGGAGTCTTCGCTGCTAGTGAATTTATTATTTATTCTGTCCTGCTGCGGTTTCGGTCTTATTTCTGGCCAAAATCGACCAAATTGGCCGCCAATTGTCGAAACAAATTTGGGTAAAATCCGGGGATTTATTATGAGAACCGATAAGGGATCTCCGTTCATAGCATTTCGAGGCATTCGATATGCTGAGGCTCCGATTGGAGAGAAACGATTCAAAGCTCCCATTGCCATAAAATCGTGGTCTGGTGAACTTGACGCGACACAAGACGGTTTTATGTGTCCTCAAACAGGAAATCCTTCTCATCTAATTTCTGAAGATTGTCTCTTTTTGAATGTCTATTCGAAGAATACAACAGCAACTGTCAAACGACCTGTAATTGTGTATTTACATGGTGGAGCAAATGTTTATGGTGGGAGTCATAGTCTAGAAGCAGGACCTGAATATCTCATGGAAAGCGACATTGTGTTGGTCACGATGAATTTCCGTTTAGGAGCCTTGGGATATCTAAGCACACGCACCAAAGAAGCTCCTGGGAACTTTGGTTATTTGGATCAGTTGATGGCATTGCAGTGGGTTCATGATCATATCTCAAGATTCGGAGGCAATCCCCAATCTGTGACGATAATTGGAATGAGTGCAGGAGCAATAGCTGTCACTCTGCATATGGCTTCACCACTCTCCCAAGGCCTCTTTCACAGAGCTGTTGCAATGAGTGGATCAGCAACAAGTGAACATCTAATAGACAACCTATACTGGACGCAAAAACTAGCCCATCAGACCTCATGCCCTCGATTCAATGCTGTCGATATGTTAGAATGCCTTCGGAAGCTGCCATGGGAACAAATTGTTAGTGTTTGTGACTCTTGGCAATTCTATAATTTGTTAAACATGAAATGGAACTATGAAGTCGATGGATATTTCTTGAAAAAAAGACCAGCTGAATTATTTGCTGAGGGAAACTTTAGCAAGATTCCTATTTTAACGGGGATAACAAAGGATGAATTCACTTTTATGATTTCTAGTAAGCTTCATTTAACTGTTTTTCTTTTCTCTAGGACATTTCGATTCTCTGAAAATATTTGTTTTTATAGGTCAAGAAAATAATACTGGGTTTTTGAACGATGTGAGTTTGAATTTTGAAAAATATGCCCAGGAATTCTTTATGCACAACTTCACTGATAACAATCCAAAAGCTAAGAAAGCTGAAAAGGTTAGGAATTTCTATTTGGGAAACAAAACTATTGCCGAGCAAAATTTATCAAATTTTGGTGAAATATTTTCCGACACATTGATAAGTCATGGTGTACATCGATTGGTTGAATTGGCACGGAAGTGGGTGGATGTTTACTATTATCGTTTCGACTTCCAGGGGAACTCTGGGGCATACACAAATTGGCAAGGAAAACCTCGAGGTAGGGTTTTGTGATTAGTTAAAGATTCAATACAATGCATATCTTTTTTATTCCAAAAGGTGTGAACCACGGTGATGATCTCCAATATTTCATGAAAAGGCAAAAGTTGAAAAGGCATATAAATCAAAATGACTCTGAATGGTTTATGGTGGAAAGGATGGTTGGACTTGTATCTTCTTTTGCAGAAAATGGGTAAGTCATTCTCACAAAGTGAAAAATATAAGTCCTCCTTTCGAGAACCCTCACACGAGAGATATCTATAAGAATTTATAAAGACAGTCTGTTAGAGTGAGAGAGATATTTGTTGAAATCAAAACTCTGTGTTTCTATTGTGAACGATGAGTAAAAATGTCAAATTAATAAACAAAATTCTTTATTTTATAGATCACCTCAAAACATCGATGAAGTTAAATGGTTGCCTTCAAATAAATTTGCAGTGAATACAATGTATATTGATGAAAAAGTTAAACTAGGCAGCGAACCATATGCAGACAGGTTTCATCTATGGGATACCCTTTATCCTTTAGGTAAAAGTGGAAGTAGTGCTTTAAGTTCTGGAATTGGTTTGATGGTAGCTTTAATTTTCCTATGTCAATATTTTTAGGTGAAATGTTTTAATAATAAAAGCTTTTATATTTTTTTTACTGAAGTATTATTGTTATATTCACATGTATGTAAGTTAGCGTGGAAATTGCAATAGCTTAAATGAGATATAGTTTTAACGTTTCTTTTGCTTTCATTTATATTTATATAAGCTTGGTTCTACGAAGTTGGTAAACCTTACATAAAGACTAGGGTTTTGTTCTTCATACTGTGAAGCTCAGTTGTTGCAGATATCTGCTATTTGCCATGCCACACGCGACCAGATTCCAGCGGTTCATTTAACCAATTTGTGTTTGATAATATGGACTTTAATGTCAGAACGTTAGATGGACTAAATATGAGTACATTTCATTTTTTGGGCGAAATAATTTGCATCGCTGCATCTACTTCCATAGGAAAAGAAACCGACATACGAATGCAAAAGCTGAAAAAACTACCTTGTGCTAAAGCAACTGGAAGAACTTGAAATACTTCCTTTGGAAACATTTCATATGACACTCTTTGATTGGCATTAAAGTTTATTGGCATTTACGATGTTACGATAACATAAGGCTTGTTTAGTGCAAAAACTAAAATCATTCCTCTTCCGTTCATAAACTCTCCACCTTCCCACTATAATACACTTTACACTGCATTGCTGCCAGTTCAGCTTCATCCCGTCCCGTCTATCAAAATACGTAGTCAGATTGGGTGGATTTCACCTGTTAATGTCCTATATTGGTTCAATAGGTTTTCTGATGCGTGGAAGTGGCCTGCAAGAGTTAATGAGTACTATATACGCCCCGGTTTCTGTTGAAAAGACGCTACAAGGAGAAGCTTTCGCTGGAGCAGTTCGTGCTTTAATACTAATACAGACATCTTTAGCTACTATAATAATGGAACAAGTCGACATAAGCCAACATGAATTAGAGGAAATCCAAAATCTCACAAAAAACTTTCTTGATGAGTCTCCTTCGTTATGTGCACTAAAACAAAACCCTCATTTGATCCATCTTAGTGAGAAACTACAAACAAATCTTAACAAACTCAAATTTAATGGACCAACAGAAGCCTTATGGATTAAGTTGTTTAATATGATTACATTGCTTAAAGATTTCATTCACGCTGAGGGGTCTGGCAATTTTAATGCCCATATTAACTGAGTGAAGAATATGATTCCATATTTTCATGCCGCCGGACGCTTCTCGTACGCCAAATCATGTCACCTGAATTTGTAGGACATAATAAAACTGCCTTCTGTTGCTTTACTATGAGAAGAACTGAACGATTTTGGACAGGGGTGTGGTCGGACCAGACAATTGAAAAAACTCTAATGCGTGGAATGAAGAGTATGGGAAACTTGACAAGAGGGCGTGGAATCACTGATAGTGTACTTAGCAAATGGGTTCTAGGCCTAACTGCTACTCAAGAAATTTGCTCACCACTTGAAGAATTCACTGCCGTTCTTTTTTCTACTAGGAAGCACCATGAAGATTTGAGGGGGCACGTACAATTAGAGATAATATTGGTTCCAAAGTCATCCTCCATTTCCAGTTTCAAGTGAAATCATGGCAATAGCATCGTTGGAGATGATAAAGTAACTTGCTACAATGCTTATTCTCTAGGCATGTAGGCGATGAGCCATATAGTGGGCCAAAGAGTTTCAGAAGTAAGAAGGGACATAAAAATTGAATACTACAGTTTTTTTTGTGGACAATTACAGACACGAAAAAATGCATACCATATTTTTTACGAAATTTAATAAGCTTTAATTTTATAGAAGATTATTTTTTGGTACGACAAATAGTTTTCAAGATAAACCCGAAAAACCGTATGTTTCTCTTCACTGCCGCTAGAGTTATTTTATAAACTATAAAATAAAATCAATTAGGTGGCGCAACAGTCCATGAAGGACCAAGGCCTAGTGACTTGCAACTCTCAACCATTCCTGTGTGCGAGTAATGTTGTCGGAGATGGAAGGGACCTACAGTTTATATGCCGAATCCGAACGACTAGTTTGAGAAAGCACTTTGTCAAATCTACTCAAGAGACAGTACCCGTGAAAAAAAGTTAGGTGGCACAGGCAGGGATTGAACCCAAGACCCCTTGCATGACAGTCCAACGCACTAACCATGACGCTACGGGTACTATAAACTATAAGAGATACGAACAAATTCATTGAGGCTTTTTTTTATAAAATTTAATGGGCTTTAATTTTGTAAAAGATTATTTTTTGATACGACAAATAGCACTGGTTGACAAAATTACGTTTTTTTCATGTTGCACAAACAAAGGAATACTGTTTAAAAGGATTAAGATGTCCTAAATTCGAATCTTACCTTTAAATTTTTCTATCACATCAAGTTTTTAAAATATGCCCCTTTAAAAATGCTAAAAACAAACAAAAACGGTTTTTTTTAAGCCTAAGTTCAAACTCAAAATATCTCTTAACAATAATTGTATGATGATTTTGAAAAGTACAAACCTTTCTCTTTTGGATACAATTCAAAGGATTTTAGTATCTTACTTAGTTTCTGGAAATTCGCATTATTTATGAGTCTTTATTTGAATCTATATGAAGTCTCGAAAAAAACTTGAATTTGATACTTTAATAGTTTTATAAATTACGTTTTGGACTACATTTTTAGTGCTGATTTCGAATCCAAACTCATATTTTAACTATTTGCTCAAGTTTTAAAAATACCCGTTTTCAACATCATTTTTACATTTTTTAATATATTTCAAAAACTTGCTATAATAGAATTATTTAGACAACAGATTTGTTACAAGAACCAAACTTACTTTCAAACCGTTTTCTGCCTCTTTCTGTTGAAAACTATTTTAGCAAAAGTGGTTAAGCGTTTCTTTTAGTTTTTTGTTAGACATGTGATATCTAACAAATTTTGAAGTTTTTTTTCGAATATTATATGAAATAATATAAATATTTCAATTTAATATTGAATAAAGGGATTTTAGATTTGGAAAACATTCAGGGATTTGATTGAAAAAAAGCTACTTAATAAATTTAGACAGCCTCAAAAAGCCGAATATACGTGTTTTTTCGCATTTTAAAAAGTAATATCTGAAAAACCTGATGTGATACATTAATTTTAAAGTCGGATTTAAATTAAGGCCTCCAAAACCCTTTGGAAAAGTGCAATTTCAATGCCAGTAGAAAAACCTTGTCGACCAGTGTAGTTTTCGAGGGGAGAGTACGATAACTTTGGCGACAAAGTTTAATGACGGATTTGTATAGAACAGTTAAAAATAAGCATTTTTTACTATGGGAGGGGGGGTTTATCTCCCCCCGTTTATGCGGTAGGGGAAATTTAAAAAAATTGTTACTTAAAATGAAAAAATTAATTAAAAAATAACGGTAATACTTACAATTAAGTATCATACCTTTTTTTAAAGCCAACATTCTGTTTTATTAGCCAGTTTTTAATTCAAGTCAAAACTATGCGTAGTTTTTGAAATATTTAATTTTAAACTCAAAATTTAAGTAAAAAAAGTTAAAAAAAAGGTTTAAAGTGTAATTTTTCAATACTTCAAAAATATCTACCATTGTTTTTGTTTCAAAATTTATTTCTATACTATATATATAGTATCTGTGATGATACTTAATTGTAAGTATTACCGTTATTTTTTAATTAATTTTTTTCATTTTAAATAACAATTTTTTTAAATTGCCCCTACCGCCTAAACGGGGGGAGATAGACCCCCCTCCCATAGTAAAAAATGCTTGTATTAAGCCCCTCTACTAAAACCGTTATTATATCTTGTCGCCAAAGTTATCGTACTCGTGCCGTTTTCGAGATAAACGTGAAAAACTGAAACAAACTCCACGTTTTTCTTAACTGCCGCTAGAGCTTACGTCGAATTCTTGGGGACTTTTTTTGGGTCATCACCAGACATCCCTTAGTAAGTGTACTAAGTTTCAAAACTGTTGGATTTTTTTTGAGGTGAAGGCAATTTTTTTCAGCTTATCATTTGGCTTATTTGTTTGTTTTATTTTTACTTATAAAAATAAATTACTTATTCTTTTCTGAAACTTCAAACTGTTGAAGCGTATATTCTTTTATTTAAATATAAAGCAACTTTTAACAGGATATGGACCCAGTCCATGCTTAATATACATAGTTAATTAAATAAAGGAAATTGAAGACCCATTGAAATTTTATTTTTTTATTGGAAGAAGCTGAATATTTTCGCAAGATTTTTCTTGATGTCACAGAACGTATTGCCCTCTATCGAAAAACTTAAAGGTCGAGAAAATTGGGATTTCTGGAAGTTTGCGGTTAAGACATACCCCGAACTGGAAGATCTTTGGGACTGCGTCGAATATAATGATGGTACAACACCGGATTCGAAGAAAGTGACGAGCGAAAATAATTCTGCTGATCGAGCCAATAAACTTCGTCCATGTTCAGTCTGCGAAGACTGCGAAAGAAGCATGGAACAATCTGGAACGTGCTTTTGAGGATTCAGGACTGACGCGCAGAGTTGGACTTTTGCGGACTTTAATCACTACACGACTTTATGATAGCGATTCTGTGGAGTCATACGTAACCAAAATCGTAAGTACTGCCCACAAATTGAGATCAGTGGCCATGGAGGTGAGTGACGAATGGGTTGGTACTTTGCTGCTTGCTGGATTATCTGACGACTATCGCCCGATGATAATGGGCCTTGAGAGTTCAGGTACTCCCATAACCGCAGATGCTATCAAGACGAAACTTCTTCAAGATGTTAAAACTAGTAAGTCCGAATCTACAGCGTTCTTAAGAAAACGAAAGCCAACGAAAAAGTCATGTGGACCAAAGTGCTACGAATGTCGAGATTTGGGCCATATTTCTCGGAACTGCCCAACGAAAAATAAAATCAACAGTGATTCTAAACCAAAATCACATTCGAAGACGCATAGTTTGTATTCTGCTTTTACAGCTAAAGCAAGAAACAATAATTGGTTTATTGACTCAGAGGCATCGGCTCACATGTCTATGAAGCGTGACTGTCTCACAGATTTCGCAGAACCAGATAAAGGAGAGATAATAATATGTGCCAACAACTCTTGCCTGTCTGTTAAAGGGATAGGGAATTCGAACCTACAAGTTGCTGTTTAGAAGAATGTTCGAGATGTTTCTTTAAAGGACGTGTTGTATATTCCCAACTTGTGCGTAAATTTACTGTCTGTAAGCCAGATGGTTAAAAAAGGAAACTCCGTTGTCTTCGATTTAAAAGGCTGCTATAATTTTCAGTAGCGATAAACAGCTAGTTGCTACCGCTTCGGATGTGGGTGATATGTTTAAGTTGAATGGATCGAATATTAACGTGAGTATGATGGCAAATGGTAACGTCAAAGAAGCAAAAGTAGAGGATAGTGAGTTGTGGCATCGCCGCATGAGCCACCTTAACTTCGATAGTTTGCTAAAGTTTTAGAATTGTGTCTCTGGGGTTAACTTTAACAAAGTCAACAAGAAAAACTGTGAAGTCTGTGTGAAGGGCAAGCAAACTCGAATGACTTTCAAGGAAAAGGGGACTTGCGCCACAGAAATTTTGGAATTAATCCATTCTGACCTTTGCGATCCTATTGATGTTGCTTCTCGTGGTGGTGCACGTTATATCATGGTACTAGTCGATGATTTTGGTATAAAAATCTTTGTTTATTTTTTGAAAGCAAAGTCTGAAGCTTTTCAAAGTTTTGTCAAATTCAAAACTTTTGTTGAAAGACAGAGCAACAAGAAAATCAAGATTTTACGCACCGATAACGGCACTGAGTTTTGCAACCGTTCATTTAGCAAGCTGATGAAAGAAAATGGAATTCAACACCAGCCGACAACACCGTATACGCCAGAGCAGAACGGTTTAGTAGCAGAGAGAACAAATCGATCTATTATCGAGAAGGCACGCTGCATGTTATTTGACGCTGGACTTGACGTTAAGTTTTGGGCTGAGGCAGTCTCTACTGCTGTTTTCTGGATGAGTTCCAAATCTCAATCATGTTCGAGTGTTTGGGTGTAAGGCAATCGAAACATTGCCAAAAGAAGTTTGATTTAAAGTCAGAATGCTGCATTTTTCTCGGTTACTCTGAAAATACGAAAGGTTATCGATTATACCAGGCCGAAAAAAATAAAATCATAACTAGTCGAGATGTTGTGTTTTTCGAGAATTGTCAACTAGATAAAAGTAAGCTATTAGAACCAAAAAATGCTAAATATTTTTATACATTCTCAGATGAGTCGAATTCAGTGGGGGATGTTGGTGACTGTGAAGATGATACCACCATTAAAGAATCACACGACAACACCCCGGCCGCCCCGGCATGCAGCTAGATGTAACTCATTTTGAGAATGGCCGAGAGCCCATCATACATTTTCATTAACTTACACTTTCTAAACTCTTATCACTATTGTACAAAATGGAACGCTAATCGCTTATCCCTCAACCCCCAAAAATCTAACACAAGCCCACCGACGCCGACGTAGTTTATTTTTTGTTAATCGCGTATAAAAATATAACTGCCAACTTTTCCTTCGAAATTATATACATATTCTTTAATCAAGATTCCTTCCATCATTTTCGATTTCTTCTCGATTTTTTTTTTGTTGTTATATTATTGTATCATAGATTCGGAGGGGACTAATGTATTCATTAATTCGAAGTAGAATTCTTGAATCCTGGTATTTGACTTTCTGTTTGGCTTTCTCGAAAGAAATAGTGGGAAAATGGCTGAACACACTCATTGAGTTTGCCGCCCCTGGAAGTGACACCAGCGGTCGGCGAATTCACCGATGACTGTGCATAAGCCGGGGAGTTATGTGTGAGTAGGTAGGACGGCTGGATTTCAAGAGCGTCGGCTCACTTCAGCAAATAAGCTGAATGATGCTGAATTATGACGTGATCGAAGTCCGCGCGTTCCGATTGGCCGAAAGCATTGGGGATCAGTAAAGAAGAGGTTTGGACAGATATCGAAAACCCTGGAAGGATCACTTTTTTACTGACGACAAGAAGATATATATCCTATTTCGGAAGAAAGAAAGCAATTCAGAGAGAAAAGTGTCAAGTTTACGAATTTTATTTCGAGTTTTATAAGTGAAAAAAAAAGTCAAGAAATTTTGTAAGGGAAAGGAGAAAAAATCGAGGAGAAATAACTAGGAAGTGTGGATGAAGGAAGAAAAGGTGGAAAAACAAAAGGGAAAATAAATCAAAGAGGGTATAGTTGGCAGAGGAAAAAAAAGTTAAGCATAGTGGTTTTTATTATTTTACATTCAAATCGTTTTTTATTGTGGAAAATTTTGCAAAAGATCAGAAATCGGTTGACTTGTGTTCCGTTGAAATTTTCTCGAAATTGCGAGACGTGTGACCCGTTAAACTTTTCTTTTGTCCGTTCGGGACAAAGCAATAGAGGTCCATTTTACTTTGTTTCATATTTCAATTGTTCTATTTTTTGTTTCTCGAAAAGATCTTGGGTTTTACTCCTATTTAAAAGGTTTCCCAAGCAAATCAGTTTTAAAACTAATAAAAAGAATAAAAATCCCATTTCGGGAATATAAATTTATTCTTCTTATTTAAAAGTGCTTTCACCGTCGGTTCCGCTCCGAAGGTTTGCAATTTCCTTTAATTGTTCAAAAAAAAATTACTGGCGCCCTTTTTACTTTTCAGGTCTTACGCCCCTGTGGTAGTCAAAAATCATTTCGATCAATTTAATTGATTAATAAAAATAATTTATTCGACCCATAAAATTAATTGGTGTAACCCATCCCTTTGATCTAGCCGTGGTGGTAGCATTGGAAGTGCTACCTGTTGCACTTCGAATTCAAACGCACCTTATCGTCGTTTCCTTTGGTTTGACATTCGTCTGATAAACAACTCATAATTCGTATATTATCTCGTGTGCCGGTCGTGTTTCGTCGTTTTATTTTGCTTAAATTAATAATTAAATAAGTAATAATATAATTGCTCGGTTCGTCGCGGAAAAGTGCAACATTACTAGCAACGGCCGCCAAGTACATATCGATATCGAGTATCGACCAAATGGACGCAGTGAGCGCGTTCCTCCAAGGCGATCTGAACGAAAAGATTTGTATGGTACAGCCAGAAGGCTTTAATGACAAAAGCCTAAGAGCATGTAAATTGAAAAAATCCCTTTATGGTCTGAAGCAAGCTAGCCGTGTTTGGAACAAGAAATAGATGCGGCATTACAGAGTTTCGGCCTTACAAGATCTAAAGTCGATCCCTGTATATATTACAGATTATTTAAGGGGATAATGTTGCATGTAGCAGTTTATGTAGATGATCTTCTCATATTTACTAACGATAAATACCAGAAGTTGGAATTGAAAAAGAACTTGCAAAACGGTTCAAAATGAAAGACATAGGAGAGGCCCGTTTTTTCTTGGGCATTTAAATTAACAGGGATCGAAAAAGAGGTTTAATTTTATTGGATCAAGAGTTATACATCAATGAAATTCTTAATCGATTCCCTCTGTTAGATTTTAACTATCAAGAATCTGTGGAAAGTCTTATGTTTGCAGCTCAAGTTTCACGTCCTGATATTAGTTTTGCTGTAAGTACAGTCAGTCGATACAACCAGAACCTGAGAAACGCCCACTGGACAGCAGTAAAACACATTTTTCGCTATCTAAAAGTAACAGCTCATATGATACTAGCTTATACCGCTGGGGAAGTTCATGTTTCCGGATTTTGCGACGCGCGCCGATTGGGTTAGTGATTCAGATGAGAGACGATCAGTTACCGGTTATACTTTCTTGCTTCATAATGGTGCAATCTCATGGAATTCGAAAAAAAAACAGCCAACAGTCGCCATCTCGACGACAGAAGCAGAATATATGGCACTAACAGCAGCGACTCAAGAAGCAACCTGGTTGATAGGCTTACAGAGAGAGCTAATTCTTAATTCACTAGAATCAACTATCATTCGTTGTGATAACAAAAGTGCTATAAGCTATAAGCTCTAACCAGCACTTATCATGGAAGAACCAAACACATTGATGTTAAACATCACTTTATACGAGAAAAAAATTGACGAAGGAAAAATTATTTGTTGACTATAAGGCTCTTCCTGGCCCGAAGCATATTAATTGTTCTTCTGCTCTTGGACTAAGCTTTGGTGTTATCTAATTCAGTGAGGGTGTTAAAATAAACTTGTTGTTTATTTTATTTTCGAATTAGATTTTCATCAGCTTATCATTTTGCTTATTTGTTTGTCTTATTTTTACTTATAAAAATAAATTACTTATTCTTTTCTGAATCTTCAAACTGTTTATTTTATTTAAATATAGGGCAACTTTTAACAAAAACTTATTTTAAAGGATTTGCAGTTTTAAGTCTCTCATAAATTTGGTTAAATGTCAATCAAATAATTATATGATTGACACATAAATCAAAAATTTAAAATAACTAAATCTAAACAACATTGACATTTAAAGAATAATATGAAATTTGGGTTTCAATTTATTTTTGTTTTCAACCTGTCAAAGTAACAATTTATTTGTTTTGATTGGATTTATTTTTGATCTTAAATTGAAAAAATTTAAATTTTTGGAAGATCATACTTAAACCAACACCAATAAATTATATCTTTGCCAGCCTGATAAATGTGATTTTACTGACAAAAGTCTACACCAACGCATCGCAATGAAGAGAAATACTAATTTTTTAATCTATTCATCCAAAAAGTCAAATCAATTTGCGTATCAGATATTTCTAAACTTTTGCTTTTTAACGCTCAAATGCGCCCGAAACCCAATTAGGCAAAGCAAACGAGGTAGTGAATAAAAAGCTATAAATTCTTTATTGCAACCAAAAGTCCAAAATGTCGAATCTAAATTTAAACTGACATTATAATACAAATCCAGTTTAGGAAGTAAAACTGTTATTTAAACGCCAGAAAGCATTGTTTATGTTCTTGATTTCATAACCTTTTTGTTTATAGGTGATATACATAAATGTTAATTTTAAATCAAATAAATTTTATTAATGACCCAAAAGCTCTATAATTAATGCAAAAAAGATCAAGTGTTACTCAGATTAATTTGTTTTCTAATTTTAATATAAAAAACTACACGATATTGATTATACCTTTAGAGAATATTCTAGGTACATATATTTAAATATAATGTTTGTTTTTATTTTTACCTTGTTAAATAAAGGGTGTACAATTTTTGTTTATTCTCTTTTGTTTCAAGGAAGAGTTAAACTTTTGAAATTACATTTTTAAGAAGTGAACCACAATCTGTCAAACCCAATAAATACATTTTATTAATTACTTAAACATCTATAAAGCAGTCATTTACTTTTTCAAAAAATGTATATCCCTCTTCGAACTTACATGAAGATAATTTTCTGTGTCAATTTGACATATGCAATTTCTAATTTGACGTATAACTGACACTAGTTTCACCGACAGCTAAAAATTACCAACAGAACAAACAAAAATTCTTTCAATCGTATTCCATTAGCCAAAAAAGAAATCATTTGACAATTAAGCCTTTCACACAAAATATTAAATGGAATGGTTCAAATAATAAATAAATCACAGAGTAATAACGTTAAGCTTTCAATTGAATGGGAAAACATGATCAGCTGTCATTTTGACATTAGTAAACTTGACTTGATAGTTAGATTTTTCTTGGCTAAGTTATGTCGTCTGAATCTGCTGAATACAATTGAATATAAATACAAACAAATAAAATATTTTGAGTGGATAAATGATTTTTGATAAATGACTGTCAAGATCAACCAAAGTGATAGTTGATAACCAAGGGGTTGGTTGTAGCTGTCAGTAAAATCCATTTGTAAAAATTTAAAAAGGAGGAATCTGAAATGTTTTAGTGATGAGCGTTTTTAGCCATTTAAGTTACGTGAATCACAGCATCACACAAGAGAAAAGCTCGATAATAATTACATTTGACAATTGGATATTTTGACAATTACCTGACACCTTAACCGATTTCATATCTTATCAAAAAAACACACTTTATATTTGTTTGTGTTCTGTTAAAAACAAAATCTAAATTATATATTCTTCCATAATAAAAATCTTTGTTTTTAAATATTACTATAAACTTGTCTGGGAATGAGATATAAGTGTTTTGTTGTGTGGATATTATTCAATTGCTAAAGTTAAAACTAGTGTTTATAAAATAATAGCGCGAGCCGCAGTAATTCGGAAAAAATGATTAATTTGTTAAAAATATTTGTCCTGCTATTATTTTTTGAACTTTCACCTGCACAAATTTCAACACTGGTGGAAACTCATTTGGGCAAAATTCGTGGTTCTCTAATGAAAACGGAAAAAGGTTCCGAGTTCATTGGATTCCGAGGAATAAAATATGCTGAAGCTCCGATTGGTGAAAAACGTTTCAAACCCCCCATTGCTATAAAACCGTGGTCTGGTGAACTAAATGCCACTACTGATGGCTTTATGTGTCCCCAAGTGGGAAAACCTATGCATCTTCTCTCAGAAGATTGCCTCGTTGTCAATGTCTATACGAAACACTCCAATAAAAATAAATCAGTTGTAGTTTTCATTCATGGTGGAGCAAATATATATGGAAATAGTCATAGTGAACATGGAGCTGGTCCTGAGTTCCTCATGGAAAATGATATTGTTTTTGTCACAATGAATTACCGTTTGGGACCTTTTGGTTTTCTAACCACTCGAACAAAAGAAGCCCCCGGAAACTATGGCTATTTGGATCAAGTAATGGCATTGGAATGGGTTCACAATCATATATCGAAATTCGGAGGGAATCCAAGATCGGTTACAATACTCGGAATGAGTTCAGGATCATTTTCAGTGAGTCTCCATTTGGTGTCGCCACTCTCGCAGGGTTTATTTCATAAGGCAATTGTTATGAGTGGATCAGCAACGGCGGATTATGAGTTTGATAATTTACATTGGGCCCGTAAGCTAGCTCGTAAGTTGGCATGCCCAATATACAATCCCCCAGATGTCTTAGATTGCTTGAGAAAATTACCATGGACAACGATTGTCAGTACTGCTAGTTCATGGGATTTCTATAATATGACAGATATGAAATGGAGCTATGAAGTTGATGGACATTTTTTGACAAAGCTACCAACTTTAACATTTGCTGAGGGAAATTTCAGCAAAGTCCCAATTTTAACAGGGATAACCAAAGATGAGTACACTTTTATGTTTAATAGTAAGTTTTTGTCAAACATAGAAAAGAAGTTTTTAAATATTCTCAATCTTTTTGTTTTCAGTTCACGAAAATAACTCGGGGCTATTGAATGATATAACTTTGAATTTTGCAAAATATGCTCCAAAGTTTTTTGCTCATAATTTCAATGATCCAAAAATTGATAAAACTGAAATCGTTCAATCGTTTTATTTAGGAAATCAATCTATTGCGAAGCAAAAATTATCGAACTTTGGTCAAATTTTTTCTGACTCATTTGCCAATTACAGTATTCATAGGTTGGTTCAGCTAGCCCGAAAATTTGTCGATGTTTATTATTATCGTTTCGACTATTTAGGTAGATTTGGAGTTTTTGAAAACTGGGAAGGTAAACCAAGAGGTAAGGAGTTCATGTGTTATTTGTTTACTTAACAAGTTTTCACTATAGTACAAATAATAAATTGGTATTTTCTTACAGGAGTAAATCATGCTGATGATCTTCAATATATTATCAAGAGAAGAATGTTAAGAAAAACAATTAATCCAAACGATCCCGAGTGGTTTATGGTAGAACGTATGGTGAAAGTTGTAACAACATTTGCAGAAACTGGGTAAACATGTAACTTTTGTTTAATTGTTTTCCAATAACAAAAATATTTCCAGTTCACCGGAGTTAGACGGAGTTAAATGGCTGCCTTCTAATAAGACTGACGTAAATACCATGTATATTGGCAGGAAGGTAAAGTTAGGTCTTGAACCTTTGAAGGAAAGATTACAACTTTGGGACAGACTATTTCCAGTGGAAATAAGTGGAGCACCAGCTTTAGGGACAAACAATCTAATAATTTTATTTGGGTTATTTTATCTCATAAATTATATCCTTTACATATAAAAATCATGATGATCGTAACACATTTTTGAGGGAAAAACATTGAAAAAGAGATTCACAGACTTTTTTCCATTTCATTGGCACATTTTTTTCATGACATTGGAAATATCGCAGAAAATATTTGGCAACCAAATTCAACACAAAAATTGAACTTGAATACCGTTTAAAGCCTCAAATAACTTTATTGAGTTATACACTTTAAAAAATGATGTCTCTAAAATAAATATGAGATAGTCATATAATCTTATAGCAATTACAATGTAAACAAGTAAACAAGTATAATTAAAATATATAAAATATAAAATATATATTACCTTATAAAGTGACTGCAATCATTTTTACTTGCGACATAAAGGGACAATATGGCAAGTTTTGCATTCGTAACAAATTGGGAACTCAAGATTTTAATCAAATATGACATAACGTCAGAAAGAAGTTTGTTTGGGTCGCTGAGTTCAAACTTTGTTCGTTTTTTAATTTTTCTTTTTAGATCAAAAATACCATTAGTCTATTTTAATTTTCTTAACTTGGGTTCTTCTAATAGAAAAAAACGTTTGTATTGCTTCAGAAAGGTACCCTTCATAGAACCGTTATTTTGTTTTTAAATTTTCGCAGGATCTAATAAACCGAGTTCAATATTTTGTAATGTCTAAATAATATTTTATGATCAAAAATTGTCAACATTTTTGTTTTGGATTTTTAAAAAAATATTGTTTTTTTTTCAAAATTCGGTATCTGGAAAATGGGTTAAAATTTGTTTACGAAAATCAAATTTAAAATGAATGTTATTGTATTGTAAATAACTCCATACCAAAAATATTAAAAAAAAAAAAATTGAAAAATAAAATTGAAACATAAAATATTAAATTAAAAAACGTTTTTTGAGAGCAATTGCTAAACTTGAAAAAAATTATATACAAATTCCTGAAACTGCAACTGACACTCCACAAACCGAATGTGATTTGTTTCAAAATTTTATAATTTCGAAATGTTATTGTGTCCATTGACGATACTCACGTAAAAATTGAGTCTCCCGGTAAGTTATTGTCTTAGATTGATTGGAAAGTTAAAATATGTATGTTGGTTTGTTACATTAAAGTGAACTTGATGGAAATTTTTTTTTGAAATAGGAAAACTTATTTCAAGGAGTTTGCAACGAGTTCATCCCACAAAACTTTTCCATAAGGAAATGTTACACGTTCACATATGGACATGGATAATGATATCTTAATGGCTTAAAATAAGATTAACTGACGAAAACAATTCCACAATGACATCTGGAAACACTTAATAAGATGAATAGACCAAGCCATTTAATCTAAAAGGGATACGTGACTTCTCATCAACCAAGGATTCTTGATTATCAACATTAAACAATCTGTGTCACCGCGCGCCGCCGGGATGAGGTTAGAACAACCTTAGCGTTTCTCTGACTCCAAAGATTTTATTAAACATTAAGAAGAAGTGTATATGCAACAACTTTTGGAAATAAAAATATATATTTTTTAAAACAAATATTGATAATTGTTAACTCAACGCAAAGATGATATTTACTAACGTGGTGCCTAGATGGCCTAGATCTATAAACATGATGTAACACTGTTTTAAGAAGTTGTAATAAAAGAAACCTTTTGGAGACACATTTATGTGTCCTACTGGATAATTATCATTTACATTGTTAACATACATATGGAAACAAGATTTTGTGTATTTCTCGTTATTTTCACAAATCTGGAGATTCATCTTATTCCTAAAAATCCTATTTGAGGAAATCTTTTCTCAACCCAAGAAGTTCAGCAGAGCAATTACAATAAATGACTCAAAAAATCTGTCCACAGGTATAATCAAAAAATCTTCTGTGATTTTAGAATACAAATTTGTTGATAAAATTTGTGTTCATTTTTATAATTGAATTTTTCTAGATTTTTGAAAAATACATGCACAAAAACTGCACATCATAACCCCCAATAACTTGACATTTGCGTAAAAACGTTACTTAGTATTTTCTCCAAAATTTTGTTTAAGTGGATTTGTTTGAGTAGAAAGTTTAATTGCACAATAACTTGATGGTGCTGACAATATGGGATGTGCCTCAATATACATCATCGAAAAACGACCATTTTAAGGTTGAAGAATATTTACATCATTGAAGTTGTCTTCCTACCACAATCTACCCATTATCACATTGCACCACTTATACCATCACATCTTTGTACCGGGAAGCGAAACGGAAGTATGTAATGGTTTTATGGAAATTGACAAAGTTTTTCAAGTGATAATTATTATTATTATTTCTATGTTATGCACAGAGAATTGCAGAGAATATTCATACAATGTAACGGGTGTTATTCTTAGAGGTATAGAACTTTAAGTTGGCAACACTGTTTTAACTGGCGGCGATTTTTTCAGCTGTCAAGTGATTTATTATAGGCCTTTGGCATTTCAACATGATGTGCAGGAGCTGTGGTTTCAACAAGACGGCGCGCGCGGCGCGGCGCAAAATGTCACACAGCTCGTGTCATAATTGTAATTATTGAAAGAAACATTCACGTTACGGACCCATGAATTGACTTCCAAGATAGTGCTATTTAACTCAGCTTGAATATTTTCTTTGGGGATATGTGAAGCCGCTATAGTTTAAGTTGATAAGCCAGAAACGATTGACTACTTGTAGGACAGCATTCTTAGCGTTATTGCCGAACCTCAAAATTAGACTACATCCGAGTCGGCCTTGGCGGTCATACTCCAGAAATCCCATTTAAATTATAATGCCAGAAGATTATATTTAGAATGAAGTAAATTTCATGTCAATTTAAAATAAATTCATCTAAAAAAAAACACCCTTTACCAAATGTAGGCATATAAGAGATATATACAGGAAGGAAGGTATGAATTGCTAGAAACAAAATCTTAGGATAAAGTTTTCTAATATGCGAGAAACAAAATTTTAGGAGACGATGATGTGCTTGAGTTGTTCTAAAATTGGTGAAATGAGTAATAAAGCGTGTAAACCTATGATGATAGGTGGAAATTTTGAGGATAAATTGTATAGGCAAACTTAAACTCAAAAATGAATGAAAAAGAAGGATGAAATGATAACAAATTGCTTATGCTGTGTTTTGATTAAACTTTATCCAGCTTTTTAAAGGGTGCAACTCTACAGTATTGTTATAGTTTGTGTTTCTTTTTTTTGAAGAGAACAAAATGACGCTAAGGGCGTTTAGTCAGGTTTTTGAACAATTTTAAAATAATATAATATTTGATATTTGAGGGGAAATGTTAAATATAATCTCTGTAATTGTAATGACGCCTTCTATTCCTGTAATCTAGTGACATTTAACATTTTCGAACTGTACGATTCAATCTGTTATTTCACACTGTTATTTAATGGAATCCTTTCTTTTTGTTTTACTTAACAATAAACTTTGCAAATTATATTTAGAATTTTGAAAAGCTTTTCAGTAGTATGCAAAAAAAAATTTTCATTTGCAAATAAGAGTTTATTTTGAAAAGTTGTCAAAAACTAATACAAAAATATATGAACCGATTTGAAAATTAAGACTTAAAAAATAGCTAACAAGACAAAATAAACGTAAGCTATTTCTTTTCTTTTGACGAATTTACCAAAGAACATGAATTTTGAATTTTTAATAACTTGTTAATTCATCTCAATTTGAAAAATGTCTGATTTTGTAGAAGTTTTTTATTTCAACGACATCAGAGTCATACTTTAATGGAATTTGACAGTTTATAGTTTATAACAATACAAACGTTCCTTTTGAAAAGCTGATGTGACTAAAGGAAGTAAAACTTAGAATTAACTTCCATATCGATTTTTCGACAAAAGAGAATTTTCGATTAATGAAAAGTACCATCGAATTAGTGTTGTCTAGACTTGCAAATAAACTACAATTCAATAGCCAAAGGAGTATGTGTTTAAGTCTCTTAAAATTATAACTTTTGTGTACATTACATTGAGCTGGGAATGGAGCCCAATATCACGGTGTTGCATTTATGCATTGAATAAGTACTGTATTTTAAATTGGTGAAACACGTTTGCTTTTCACTATTCAAATAAAGTCTGAAAACTTGAAAAACTAAAAGTCTTTTCACTTTGCAAATTTTGTGAAACACTTTGCAGGATTTTATTTTCTTGCAAAAGTTACAAAGTGAAAAGGGTTTGGTGAAACAGGCCCCAGGTAACATTTTCCCTTAAAAAAGGACAGCAAAATCATCTTTGAACAAAATTTTTCGAACGGCAACTATGCTCTTAACGACAAATGTTATAGTTTATTTTCTTAGTCTGATCTGGATTGGATCATTGTGATAATAAAACGCGGCTATTATCGCTTTCCCAAGTCCTTGACAGATAAGTCAAACGCAATCTAAATGAAGATGTATGTTTGATATATCTAAAAATCTTATATTCTACTTTTTCAGCATAAAGATTTTTATGTTTAAGTTTTAAATATTTGCAAATAAGTAAGTTTCACTTAAGGATTTATGCGGAACATAAGTATTCCATGTTCCATGCAAATGGGCCTTAAACCGTTTGGAAATCCATCAGGTTACCGGCTTAGTCACTTTGACAATTATGTCAAATACACTAATAGCCCCGTCTTATTAAAAGGCTACTACTGCATATCAGCTCAATTTATTACGACTGTCAAATCTGTGAACATTCACTACAGAGAAATTGAAGAATCTGTTTAAATCAGAACTTTAAAGAACAACATCCGTACGGTCAAGAAATGTCGTCCAAAACAGAATTCGAAAAATAGGTAAAGACTAATAACATTTGTACAAAGTCATGATTTTGATGTTTATATGTGAACAATTAACAACAAATATTTAACAATCTAAAGCACTATTCACATGAGCACGACCAACGAATGAACGAATATTCGTCGATTTTGACATTTCTTTCACATGAGAGTTTTCAATTCGTCGCACAGCCGAACACCATTCACTACCGAAACCAAAACAAGAATGATTGTTTTAGGTTACGCGATTATTTTATTCGTTGCGAGTGTGGATAATGTGGAACGCGAATAAAGTTTGACAGTTCGTATCAACTACAATTTTTTTCGCGACGAATAAATTTGTTTTCTTATTATTATTAATATATTATATTGAAAAGTAAAAGTATGCATCATAAATCAAATAGAAACTATATTGCTATCGACCTATCGTTTTGTTAAGAATGTGTGTGGAAATATGTCTTCAAACGTATTTAAACTCACATTTTGTAATTCATTCGTCGTTCGTTGGTCGCGCTCATGTGAATGCTACTTAAAGCGTATGAAATACTTATACAAATTTTTTTTGTTTCCTACCTGTCAAAAAGCATACAATATTAATTTAATAGTTTTAATGACATTGGCGGCGTTCACACTGGACTCTTTTTTAAAGTTTTTTGTGAGTATTTTTTTTTTAATTGTATATTTAATTGGATTTGGCATTTAAAGAAAACCTAGTCTCAAAATGTTAGATACACAAGTTTTGTACCTCTTTTTCTTTGTAGTCAGATTTTTGACAAATGTCACTTTTGACGAATAATAAACTTTCTTACTGTCATGGAGTAAGTTTAATAACTGTTTGTATTCATTAGAGTATTTAAATTGTTATTCACCCTTATTTTGAAAGACGTTTTACTTAAACGCCAATTGTGGTTTTTGGAATCGTGTCATTTTACTGGGGTATTTTGTAACTAAAACAACAGCGTTTTTCTCACTCTTACATTACAGAATAAGATGCACGAAAACAGCTGACATTTGACATAAAAGTTAGTCCAGTGCAATTGCAATTCTGGTTTGATTTTTTGTTTTGATTTTAAGTAAAATTATTTTAAAATACAATCAAACCAGCTATTTTTCGTGAAAAAGAAATGACAACGAAGTGGAGAAAAATATAAAGAAAGATTTATTGCTTCAGAGGAAATGGATTCAATCCATAGCAAATCCACTATATTTACCGGACGCAACGTAAGTTATTATTATTTGAACAATATGTTGACATTTTAGTTTTTAATTAGATTTAAAAAGTACTTTCATCTGAACAAAGAAGCCTTAGAGTACATATGTACATATATCAAGTTTGATGAAAATTTTCTTTCCTCAACAACGTTCTTTAGCAGCAAAGACCCTAACGATAGCTGTCAACCTTAGATTTTTCGCAGAAGGAAGCTATCAAATAGGAGTTGGAAACGATTTCAATCTAGAACTAGCACAGCCTACCTTAAGTAAAATACTCAAGAAAATGTTAAACATCCTCAAGGGAAAACTGTGCATATTGTGGAGCTTTCGGAACCAGAAAAAAGTGAAGCAAACGAGCATTTTTTCAACAATGGTGCATTGATGGCACTCATGTTAAAATGTGGACTCCTAAAAAGACGGATCAATATACAGTATTACAACAGAAAAGGATATTTTAGTATAAACGTTATGCTGCTATCTATCTATCTATCTACGTTATGCTGCTAAGCAAAGAAGATAATTTAGAAGATCGCACGTGAATTTAAAAGTATTAAAAGTTTGTGATAATCGTATGTGTATTTAATAGTCCAAATGTACGTACAATCGGAAAAATCGTGGAAAAATGTTAGTAAACCGTGTGGAAATCATTCGTCAATAAGCAAAATTGCCGCATTTGGGCGAATGATAATCCAAGAGTGATTGTCGAAAAGCGCGCGACAAATTCACGGGCCATGTTATCTCACCTGGTGGCGATAGCAATTGGCCGATAAGATCATGTGATTAGGCACCGTTGGACTTCTATCCTTGCGGTGTACGTCAATAAGCCAGCAACAATTCAAGACCTAAAGAATTATATAATTCGGCACATTAACGGCATTGAACCTAAATTATGCCTCAGCGTCAACGAATGGAGGTCTGCCGCCGCAATGGTTGCTGCGGCCATTTGGCCGATATTTTGTTACATACATAATTGAGCCATACCAATATAACCATAATAAAAATAAATTACAGTAATTTCCTAAATAATTTGTGATTGATTCAAATTCAACATCGACCCTTTCAATTTCACCAACCTTTACTTGTGGTTGAAGATAAACCTATTTTGAAATTTTTGGCAAGATACTCATTTTTCTCCATGAGCTCAACAAATCTTTTCATCTGTCATTGATTTGTTACTTTAACCCTAATAAAGATTTTTAAAATTATAAACTAGCGAAAAAATCATACATTTTGGTGTATTTTCGTTATAGTCGTTAGCAAACTTTTCGACAATAAAAATTGGCGTAATTGCAAAATATAATTCAATAAAAAAATGAATGAATGCATAAGAAGAGAGACACGAAAAATTAGCGTTTAACGCGTATCGCTTTGTCGTTTTTCGATGTGGCGTTTGCGTTTTTGACATAACTTTTAAGCGACATGTTCGGAGAATCCAAGTTTGGTTAAATTGACTCAATCTTCGATATTCGTGTTCTTCCAACAGTGATTTCGTTCTTTGTTTTAAAATGTATGTACAGTGCCCTTCGAACAATTTTGGTCAAACTTTTCGAATTTTGTCAAATGAGTTGAAATATACATAAATAACATATTTTTTAATGAGGTTTTGTTTTATTATGCGGTTTAAATCGTGGGCTCCAATACGTTTTCCAGGACTCGAATGTAAACCTTTGCATTGGCTTTTGATTCTAGAAAGCTCATTCTAGCTATTTCATCTTCAAAGAAGCATTCCTACACCATCACACCTTCAGTTTTGGGGGGCATTCGCAAAATGCAATCAGAGCTTAGTCTTTCTTTCGGTTCTCTTCGCGCCAAGATCCTCCCATCTCCAACATAGAGCTTGAATTTTGATTCTTCCGAAAAGATGGCATATTTCCACATGTCTCGAATCCAATTTAGATGCTCCTGAGCCCAGAGCAATCGTTTTTCTTTGACTCTTTTTGGAAAATCCGGCTTCAATGCCGGCTTGAGTGCTCTAAGTCCTGCTTTCACTAGCCTTTTTCTCACAGAGCTTGACGAAATTACTTTGCCTGTAGCTTAACACAGATCGTTTTTAAAGTCCACCAAAACACCGATGCCGACGACGGCTGTACAACACCAAAAAAGGATCTTCCAGTGGGGTCTATTTTTTGGCCTCAGAGTCTTTTTTGCTGCTAGTAGTCCCGGTCTCAGGTTTTTTTTGTTCAAATTCCATACCACAGTTTGTTGAGCAATATTCAGTCTCTTAGAAATTTCACGTGTTGTCAAATTAAGACGTGACAGACACAAAATATTGGCTTTATGTTCCGAACTGATTTTTCCCATTTTTGTCCGCAATATCATATCGGTTGGTATTGGACTACTATCAGGAGCCAAATGCAGCTCTTATTGATAATAACATCAACTTTTATACAGTGTTTGAATGACATGTTGCTACCTAGCACAGAAAAAAACCCGTAGCGCTCCTAAATTCTAATGAGGAATGACTGATCTCGAAAAAGGTAATAAAATGCTTGACCAACATTTTTCGAACACCACTGTATATACAAATTGCATTTAACTTAGTGTATTTATTTAAATTACTTTACTTTATTTTTGTGATTATATTTTTCTCAGTGCACTGCAACTTTATATCGGAATAGAATTACCTCCACATCAGTTATTGTTCCCCAGATGTCACAACGAACACGAAACCATAATCAATTCTTTAAAGTCTCTCCTACTCTGCTCTGTTATCTCTCTCTCTTTTTTCCTCTTGCGCTCGTCGTGGCTCGTTAGCTACCGGCTGATGGTCCTAAAGGACTCCCTCTAACAAATCCATATATGAAAATTATGTTATTGTCTGAACGGATACTAGATACAAATAGGATACTCGTATTTTATTTCACCCCTTCTCCGCCTAGAACCTACATAGTATATACATTTCCATGTCCTCGAGAAATGCATGTTACAATGTTTTGGATTAAAAAACCGCAATAATACCCAGAGCCAGAGCCAGACCCACCTACAATATGGTGGTGTAGCAATACAGTTATTTCCCATGGCCTGGTCGTATATCCTATTTTCACGACTGAGTGACATTAAGTGCGGATAGCGTGGTTAAGAATCGTGCGGTTGGATCGGAATCGGAACTAAAGCATTGGGTCAATGGATGTAATCAGTTGGTCGTTTTGTTGTATATACATACATACACATATTTTTTTAGTTTGCATTTCAACTAACCGGGGCGCGGCGGGCCGGATATAGCACCCGTATTTCCGTTCTAGGATAGTTGTGTTGTGCGGTGGTCTTGGGGATGACCATGGCCGTGGATAGTGGTGGTATAGTAACTTGTTGTAAAAACATCATCTATCCAGCGAGTTTAAGGCTTTTTTGTATAACGAACTGATGATACGTCTCCGTCCTCCTCCCAGTGATGGTGGTACACCAAAGCGAATTTTAAGCTTGCAGCTCTTAATCATGTAAAATGATAGATAACGCTCTTGGGTTTTCATTTGTTCGCAAAATAATTGTGTTTTCGTTTTCATTTTCATTTTGAATGAACTTAATTATACCACATACCCATGTTAAAAAGGGATAACATATAGCCTGCAGATTTAATGTATAAATGAAAGTCCCTAGGTTATTCATCATCATCATCTTTGATATTTTAATAAAGAATAATCGTCATTCCGAACTTAAGAATACAATATTATTTAAATTCATCACTCCTTTCAGCCAAAAAATTAATTCCGGTAAATATATAATAGTTTGTGTATAAACAAATAAAAGACAACATGGAAAATTCAGTTGACGCCATCTACTGTCATCGTTTAAATAAATAAAATAACATTGTTTATTTTTATTAACAATACAAAAAAAAACGGAGTTTAAAAACAAAATTGGTAACAATTCATTGAGGTACACGAGCATGGAAAATATATTATGGAATGTTCAATACTCCATTGTGTCGCAATGGGTTGCTGGTTACTGCATGAATCGATAAAAACTATAAATTCATTATATTCATCCGCTGTGGCAATGACTGAACTGAAGACAGTCTTACGGAAAAGAATTCAACCGGAAGTACAATAGTAAAAACGCTTTTTGTTTTAAATTTATAGGTACAATTCTGGCCACTTTATATTGTTAAATTTTGAATTTATAAGAAAACAACTCTAGTTACTCCCTGTTATTAGCAGTAAGCTGAAACTATCTCGGGCTCGGAGCTTTGTGATTTCCTTATCAAGTCTTTAGATGTGATCGTCATAACTCAGACAATTTAAACGCTGCGCCGCCGTTGGTGGCGGAATTATTGTCGCTATCAACGATACTTTCACATGTTACCTGATGGACGATTTTCGATCAACAAACATCAAAATACTGTGCTTGTAATTGAAAATTTAAGAAGATTTACCAAATATTTTAACGAATATAAACTTTTTTTTGATTCCGGCAACCAAAACATCATCAAGAGGTCGTGCAAGCGGTGGATGCCTGTATGGAATACAAACATCAAAACTGGAGTTCTATAATTTTGTGGAAATCCGCTTCGTCGCTGAAGAAAATTTTGTTCGAAAAATCACTGTCCACCGCTTGTTGTTCAAGCATCCATTCGACGTATCTATGACGTTGTGAATGCTCAGCAGCTATATTTTCAATGATACGAGAGAAACGATGATGCAAAGGCCTTACAATATCTGTAACCAATCCAGCATTTTTAAATTTCTTCACAATTTTGCCAATTGCTTGCGTAGTTGAACGATTATGTAAACCATTATCTCCTCTCAAGGGACGATATGTGGCTGTGGCAGAATCACCATATTGAAACCGCAAAATGAATAACCCGTTATAAGGAAAGAAGCTTTTTCTTAGGCTAATAAACTAAAATCCCTTCTTATCTTCGGAATCTCTAAGGATTTTTTGAAAGAGACCAGGATAAAGGAAATCGGCAACGAAACCATCAGAAGCATCACCACGAATTACCGAATTAGTTCCGGACAGCCGTGTATGAAAAGCTATACATCAGTAAAGAAAATAGAAATAAAAGACTTAAGATTGGTACAAAGTGGAATAAAGTGCAACTACAATATTCCCCGCTTAATTGCACTGACCATTTTGTCAGATTTGTCGGTCAATTATCCGGGTGGTACAATTAGCGAAACCCTGCTTAATTGACATACATATCTGTTCAATTAAGCGAAACCCGTATAACTGCACGAGGTCAACTAAAAAATAAAATATTCGCCATAACATAATATGTTCACATGCCAAATAAGCATTGAAATCTGCATTGTCCTCAAGAACGTTATCTATGACCATGAAATCATTTTCCGGCTGCTCTTCTTCTTGGATGAAGCCTTCCTTTAAAAAAAGAACTTGCAAATGTAGGTTTAGTAGTAAAATATTTCCAATATTAACTTTCTAAAACAATTTCTTATAGTAAAAGGTGTTATAAGCCACAAACAATTTTCGCTTATGTGCATTGCTTGCAAAGATGTGATCGACTTCGAAAATACTTCAATAGTCTTGCCACGTTCGATGGCTGTAATTTGTTTCCTTATTATATTTTGCTGATAGTAAGCTTTGAAACAATGAATAATGCCTTGGTTAAGGGGCTGAATGATGGACGTTGTATTTGTGGGTACAAACTGCACCTTTATATTTTTTAAATCGTCCATCTTATGACAGGCAGCATTGTCGACAAAAAGAATTATTGGTCTGTTCTGCATTTTTATTTCTCCGTCAAATATATAAAATTTGGGCCCATAAATGTTGGGTCATCCGTGCCTTTTTGTTGGAGAAATATTGCAAAGGTACAACCTTATTTTTAAAACACCTAAGCGTTTTGGTTTTTCCAATCACAATCATTTTTTCGCCCGTCCAATTGTCCGAAAAATGTCCATTCATTTAGTTTTTCTGCTGCATATTTTTAAGATCAATTAAGCGAGTAATTCAACTAAGCGGGATTCAATTAACCGTCTAAAGAGCTTTGCTACTAATACGGGAAATTTTCGAAACCAATTTTTCGATCAATTAAGTGGGATGTTCAATTAAGCGAGGTGCAACTAAGCGGGGATTGCTGTACATATTTTTGCGTTATTAGTTAACCATTAGACATATGAGAATATTATAAATTAGATTTCGTTCACGGATGGAAGCAAATTTTACCTTAAAAGTTCAGATGGGAGAATGTATGTATGGCCGAAAGCAAATCAAGAATTTTCTCAAAGAGGTGGGTCGGTCATGGTATGAGAATATGTGTTGAAAGTTCTGGTGTCCGGAACTAAGATTTTGTGGAAGGTAAAATGTATCAAAAGGCTAATATCAATATTTTGAAACAACATGTGGGGCCAAAGACCCTACACAACTACCCAAAGTACACATCTTGTACAACAAGATCGTGGTTATTGTAAAAATGCCCTAAGGTGCACAGAAAAAGCCAACTTACCTGAGTGCAATCGAGCATACAATGGATGAACTAGGACGTCGAGTTGCTCAAAACAACTTTAGAAATATTGAGGCCCTAAAGAGGAATCTTCAAAAAGAATGGCAAAAAATAAGTCCTGAAGTATGTTAAAAACTTGACTCTTCAATACCTCGACGCCTTGAGAAAGCAAATCAATCGAAAGGATACCAAACTAAGTACTAAAATATTAAGTGTCCGATTATGTGTGGGGTGTTAAATTATAGTTTCTTTTGTTTTTAATATTAATTGTCTGTTCAGTGACTTAAATTGTAATTTTGCTTTATTTAAAATAAAGACGTGTTTGAATGTCATATAAAATGGTTATAAGGTTTTACACTCTCCATAAATTTTCTTGCAGAAAATGCATTCCGAAAATTCATGTGTCCGAAATTGAGCTTCCCAAAAGGGATACCTTGCGGGCACAATTGTGCTCCAACATCAGTTACTTCGATTGGGCAAAACAAAAATAAGACACATTCAAGGTAAAAAACAGTTCTAAATTTTAAACTGGTTTAAACAGTTTTATTTCTTTTGCAAAATTATATAAATCAAACAAGCCAAAAAAGACAGTACGACTATACTGAAATAGATACGCATTAGATTTTCATTAGTTATAATTACATCTCCAAACAAATGTATTGAAATTATATCTTTTGAAACGACACTCGTTGAAATAGGTGCAACTTGATCTTTATCATTTTTTGTTTCTTTTGCTTTACTTTTGTCTGTCTTTTTAGGATGATCCAAATCAGTAATTGTTTTCATAAGACTTGCAATCAAATCAAGTAAATCATCGATAGCTGTTTTGATTTGAAGTTGTTGACTATTATTGGCCAAAATAGGCAACCATTCAGTCAAAACCATTTTTACCGGTGAATTTATATCGAAATGCTTTGGATATGGTAAATCTGGATAGATTTCTAAAATTTTCGATAAAGTCATTTTCGGATGAGAAATCAGTTTCGCTAGTAAGTCATGATCTCTTAGGAAGTCTTCAATTCCGTAGTATTGGGAAACTTTTCTTTCTTCTATTTCTTCATTTCCATTGCCGTTGAGGTCTTCAAATAAATTTCCAATAATATTTTGTAATTTGTCAGCTTGAGTAGTAAATTTTTGAGCTTCTAATGGATATCCTTTGATCCATAGTTCATCAATGGCCGATTCAATCAGGTTGAAAGCAAGTTTAATTTGATCGCTTATTGTTGTTATGGTTGGTTGTTGATTTTCTTGTGTTTCATTTTTTGTTAGTTGTACACTTTGTTCGGAAGGATCTGATACTGGATGAAGCTTCTGTATCTTCAATGGTTCTAAAAGCTTCAATGCCAAAAATTTACTCGGTCCATATGCATTTGCATAGAATTCAATTAACTCATCCCCAGTGTCACGTTCCATTTTAAGAATGGGCAATTTTAAAAGGTTTTGCAAATAAAATAGGATTTCTTCAAATTGTTAAAAATGTGGTTTAACAATGGTAACGATTTGAATAAATTGCAAATGCTTAATAATTCTTAATTTGTTAACCTCTTGCCTTTTATACAAATCCATATTCAAAAAAATTATGTTTTCTACCTGCAAATGAATAGTAATTAGTTACCAGGTAAGCCCTTTACATCAAACTTTTTATTTAAGGACTGTTAGACCCTTGCAGTTTTCCAAGAATATTGTTAAAATGATTTTCCGTAACTAGTACATAATCTACCTCACCTGAAGGTTTGGTACTTCTTCGTTCAAACTCATATAAAGAATTAAGAGTCACGGCACGTTAAGACTTCTTATCTTTGACATTCTCAATTATCATGAAAATAGCGCCCTCGTTAGGCAGTTTATTTGTTATTTTCTTATCTTCTCGATAACCACTAGGGCTATTCCAGAAAGCGCGGCAGATTTGTGTTTTCCCATCTCAAAAGCGATTCGCTTTCCACTCGACCTCAAATTGTAAGCGAAAGTTCTTTCCCAAATAAACATCATAGGTGTGAACTAGGCGGATTGTTTCCGGTATATGAACATTCCGCTAAAAATCGTAAAGTAACGGCAAGGCTCAGTATTGAAGGCAAAGTGTGGGTGTTTTCACGTATGAAGTCATCTTTGATCTCTTCGAAAACGTACAAAAATGCTTCTCTCGACATTCGAAATAATTTTATAAACATTATTGAACAAAAATTATTAAATACAATTTATGTGTGGGAAATAAGAATACACACTCTCTATAAGGAATATCAGGTGACGAATATCCACGTATTAATTTTCATATTTTGCCATATTTATGGAAACAGCTAATATTAATTTGGGAAGATTAGAAAAAGCAATGAAAACGACTGGAAAATATTTGACATTTGCATTGGAAAAATGGACGAATCTTTTTCTTCCATGTTCGCTTTTTTGGAATAACCCAAAGCGAAGACGTTCGAAATTGAGGTATCGCTTTCAATACCATCCGCCACGCTTTCTAAAATAGCCCTTACTACTGTATTTGAAAAGTGGCGCTTGGTTGAAATTTTTCGAGCTACGGCTTCGTTAGTCACTTCATTCATTATGTCTTCTCAATAACCAGGGTTCGGTAATGGTTTCTTTCAACAAGTCTCCCGATCTATTCCGGTCACAAGCTGACATGGTCGTCATCTCGTTGCGCACCCAAATGTATTGATCTTCTCAGTGTAGGCTATTTCTCCTGAGTAAATATGGTCTTATTCCACTTTCTTGTTTACGAGCTAGGTGACCAACAAACGGAGTTTCATCACTCTTGGTTGTAGCGTACTTTCTTACATTTATATCAACAATTCTCCTTCAGACTTTTCTTCCCAAAGTGGTTTAAAAGGCAAAACTGATTTATAATGCAGTTAAGGTAAACATTTTCCTGTCGCTATTTTCTCAATTCTTTAAGCTATGTATCATTTTCACACAACTCACAACCAATAAGTAGGTCTTATAGTCTAGATAGTATTTTCAGGGCAGAAGAGAAAAACTAAACTACCATTTTATTTACCAAAGATCCTCATTATAATTTATTGCATTAAATTGCGACCTCTGTGAAAATTGCGATCATCCTTGTAGCACGTTCATAAACGCAAATAATTGGCATCACTTAAAGAGTGGGACCAAATATCGCATGAAAACCACACAAACTCTAGTATATTCGATGGACGGAAGATTGAGAGCAATCATTGATGCCTACGGAATGCACACAAAGTAACGGGTTATCCAATTTGCGGTTTCAAAAGTATAGGGCTGGAATTCGACATCTGTCAAACTAAGTTGTTCAACCAATTTTTTATTTCAGTTGAAAGTCTGATATTTACAAAAATGGATCGCTTTACTATGGCACAACGCAAAAATATGAGATCAATCAAAGACCGCGAAAGACCGTGTTTATGCAGATAAACCTTTAACTCTTGATCACTTAAAAACCAACAGAATCGATGCTTGCAACAATTATCGTGGTGGTCATTTCAATGATGAAATTCTGCACACAAACGTTGAAACTTTATAATAACAAAGAAATACCATGAACAAATATATTTGATATGTGTTTTATTTACGTTTGATTTTGAAAATGGATAACCCTGTACTTTTTGTTAACAAATTACATGTATTTTATCGTAGTGTACAAACTGCTGATACTTTTTAAGTTGTACAATTTAAGAACAGGTTCAATTTTTCTTTTGTTACTTATTCTTCGATTTAAAGTTATAAAAACTGTTTTTTTCAGTTTTGATATTTAAAGTTTGATAGATCAACCATAATTCATAACGATAGTCGTTCCTAAATGATCCCAACTAATTCCAACAATTCGTAAGGATGACATTTGAACAGTTTTTTTTTGACAATACAACAACAGTTAATGGCATACATGCGCCTTTCAAATAAAAAAAATAATTTTGTTAATACCTCCCACACAGCTTGTTTTATACTCTTTCAACATCTACCCGCCATTATTGAAAAATCCTTTAGTTTCCAAACACTTTGTCATAAAATCTTATAACAAACATTTATGCGTGTGCATTATATATTTGACTTCAGTATGATTGTTTCAATGAACATTCGGAATATTTATATTTCTGATTTTCGTCATTTTATTATTTAAATTTTTAACGGGCTCGCAGATACGTCATGAAATATAACTTTTTACCTCGTCTAGAATTCAAGCGATCTTACATGGCGCATAACGAATCCGAAAAACTTTGTCGCTATACTCTTACTTTTACACATATTGTGCTGCCACAACCTTTGGAGCTGGTAAGTTGGTATTTATTAAAGGTTTCGATATGACGCTTCACGCTAAGTCTACAAACCGTCACAAAGCTTGGGCTTAAATGTCTTTCAGCACGGATTAGAGAATTTGCAATGGAAGATCTGAAAAAATGACATTTGCAGTGATCCTATACTAAGAAAAAAGTTTGAAGAGAAATGGCAGAACAATGCACCTGTTGAAGTCGAAAATGTAGTTTCTCCAATGCCGAGATGATTTCGGGCTTGTAAATGCCCCTGGTGGCCCAACAAAAATTGATGGGGTGCGTCTCGAAACCTACAGCGTGCTGTTGTTATGTGTTCTTTCTGTCTGTTGTTCTTCCTCTTCTGTCTTTCTGTCTCGTATTAATGTCTTGTGTTGTTATCACCTTATATAATCTTAGTCCCTCAAGGTACTGTACTGTGTCTCTACTCTTTATTTGTGTGCCGAATAGTATGTAATGTATTATAATATTGATGTTTTTCAATTGTAGTTAAAAATTGACTTTTAATGAAAATGTACATACATTTCGTATGTAGACTTTTGTCACTAAATTTGTTTAAGTTTTTGGACAATAGAGGTTGAAGTTCTTAAAAAAGTGATGTTTTTTCTTGTAATGTCAACAATATAGACAGAGTAAACGTATCTATACCATAAATCTTATTTACATTTTTTTGAAAGTGACCAAACTTGTGCCGCCCATAGTGAATGTTATTTATTAGTTTTGGAAAACAATAATTTGTATTAGCTTCTCCTATTTATCGAATTGAAAATTTTGACTTTTCACGACGGCGACGTTTCAAGGTCCCTAGAATCTAAATCAAAGATTTTTAGAGAGATGTCTGTATGGAAGCTTTTTTCATCTCTGAAAATTTCGATAACAAAAACAAATATTAAACCCAAACTTATTTTATCATATACAAAGTGTTGTTGGTAACTTTAAGTTAATTTTTTTTTAAATTTCAATTGATAACTTTTTTTTACAAAACACGAAAACCTACAAAAAACAATTTGACTCAAGTATTAGGAGAACAAGGAAAAATATTAATTTCAAATTTTTATCTCACACACAATATTGTTTTGTTAAAGTTTTAAACAAATCGACAGACGAGCACGACTGGGAAGTTAACAGTGCGAATTCCATCCTAGCCTCTTTCTTATGATGTGCTAAGTTCCATTTTATGAATTGTAACTAAGATTACGAAACAAGTTTATATTATTTTACTGTTTAATTACGCATTTCTCTGAGACTGACCAGTAACTTTTATCGATAGACACTTTCCAGTCACAATCGAAAGAGTCAAAAAACAAATTATTCAAAACCATCTACGCAACTAAGTTGTTTCAAGGAAACTGTTAAGTAACTCGAATGTGACGAGTTTTGTCACTTTCTTGTTACAAAATTTAAAAGTGTACCACTTGCGAAATTACCTTGGCCTTCGTCACAGACTGTATTTCTTTTAATAGCTTGTTGAAATAAATTAACGAAGGCATTTTCTACCGAAGAAACAAAAAACCATACATATACAAAAATTGTCCTCTTTTAATCAATTTAATTATACTTTTAAATTATTCCTTTCAAGCCATGGCGTTGCGTCGAGTTTTAAATGAGAACGCGTTTAATTTTTTCATTGTCATTATCTTTTATGCAGTTCTTGTGGCATCCACACTCCAGATACTTTTAATATTCATTTGTTTTAAAATTAATTGCAAACTTTTAAGTTCTTAAATTAAAATATAAGGACATCGATTAATCATCACTTGCTTCACATCCTTGTAATCAATATTTACATATACCTACAGTTGCTTTTGTCTTTGCTATTTGAGTTCATCATTATCACTTCTAGTCAAAGTGTAAACATAGTTAAGTGGCTCTAATCCATCTATCTTCTCAAGATGTGATATTGGATAACCGACGAACCACTCATGGGACTTAGAGCTACAAAGATATAAGACATTTAAGTTAAGATATTACTCTTAAGCATCGCAAGAGCTGCATAAATATCCGTTTTTTTATTTTTGGTATATAGCTATAGTCAACTCACGGGCCAAGTAAGATTTATTAGCCTTGAGTAGGGTTTGACCTTTTTTTTTCTTCTTCTTCTTCTTCTTTTCGTCGTTTTTGTTTTCCTTTTTTATGGAGAGACGCAAAAAATTGTTCCCAGCCCACAATCCCAGACCAAGAACCACATCAGAGGAAGTAAATATATTTTTATTTATTTTGTTGCCTTATTTTTGTGTTGTTGTTGTTGCTGTTTTATGCTTTTTTTTGTTGTTGTTATTATTCCTACTGACCTGACCCATTGGCCTTGGGGTTGTGAATTATAGAGCTCACATAGCTTCATAGACTTTATATATATATATATTATGTTGGTAGGTGTATAATATGGAAAAAGCACCCCTTGGTTAACATAAAATATTATTTTTTATGCGGATACTGTCAAAAATAAATTCCAGCTTTTCTGAAGAAAGGTAGGTTAGTAGCTATGTAGATGTAATGTAGGTACGAACGTTTCATGCGTGTATGTATTTTACGATTAAAATTGATTTTACTTTTATGTTCGCTTAACCTACATCTTGCGTATAACACATGAGATGACGTTAAAAATATGGTTTCGGTTTGGTGTTTTTTCTTTCTTGACGAGCAATGATGGGGGTTTGATTTTAAATATTCCAGTCTACTTGATCTTGTTGTTTCGTGTGATGATTTACAGTGAGATTTTATTTTGGAATAAATTGATATAGCATAAGGAGTCAAGTGGTATGACAAATTGTATATCACGCTCATTTTACAATATCCAAAATAACTGAAACGTAGGTTGATATTTTTGTGGTTTTATACTCAAGGACATTGGAAGTTTTGGGTGCAAAACCAACAGTAATTAAATATACATAGGTACCAGCTGCAAGTTTATTGCTAGCAAATAGTTATATATAATCTTTGGATTATGATCGAATATACATGATAGATTCCGAGCAATAGATTCTGTGCCAACCTTCTGGCTTACTCCTTTCACAGTCCAAATTTTTAATGAACTCCAGGAGCACAGATTCATTTATTTATACTAATTCTGAATGACATTTCATATAATTATTATTAAATGTTCGTACGATCAATTTCAAAGTGATCATATAAAGTTCTTTAGAACAAAGTACTTTTCAACTATAACATACATATAAAGTCAGAAAATAAGCATTTAGATTCAAAGTAACGAAAGCTGTGGATCTTGATGAAATGCACCCATCGTTTCTCAAAATTATTTTGCCCATAATCTTGCCTTACTTAACTCAGACTTTTAACTTTATAATTATGTTTGGTAAATATTCCAAGCAATGGAAACTAGCAAAAGTTCTCCCTATAGGTACCTAAAAATTCCAAAAGGTGTTGAGTTTAGGCCGATAGCTGTTTTAATCTTTTTTTGTCTATAGGTTTAGATTTTTCCAAAGCTTTTCAATCGGTAGAACACGGAATCTTGTGCGATAAACTCGTCAATAAGTTTAATTTCTCGGCTACAGCAGTTAAATAAATATTTTCTTATCTTTCAGGCAGATCTCACGATGTAGAAGTCAATGGATCTTTGTCTAATTTTCTTCCAAATCTTAAAGGTGTTCCACAAGGAACACCTTTAAGATTTGGAAGAAAAAAAAAGAATTTGGGTCTGTTTTTGTTTTGTCCCTGTATATAATTATAAACTCTATCCCTACTTGTATTAGATTTTCCTTTTAAGCTATGTACACTGATGATGAAACTACATTTAAGTTGCCCACTCGGTCTTATTGGAAAAATTTTCATTAGAAAATAAGATTTTGTTAACTTCTCATAGGAAGTTATTGTAATCGGTCCGATTTGTCGAATTGAAAATTTTGACATTTCTCGACGTTTCAAGGTCCCTAGAGTCGAAATAAAAGATTTTTAGAGAGATGTCTGTGCGTGCGTGTGTACGTACGTTCCTACGTGCGTACGTCTGCGACGTTGTTTTCGTCGTCCATAGCTCAAGAACCAGTAGAGATATCGACTTCAAATAAATTTTGTTATACAGATAATAATGCAGAAAGATGCAGAAAGGGCTCTCAAGAAAATTGAGTTGGTGGTTTTTTTCCATAGCAATTTGAAAAAAAGGGGAAAATTTCGGTTAACCCTAAATATCTCATGAACCAATAACGTTAGGACTTGAATTAATTTGTATATTATATATTATGACGTGATACCAAACTAGTATATTTTTGGGGAAAATTCCAATTAACTGAAAAAAAAATATTTGTCACCTCAAAAATTTTAACGAACAAAAAATGATTTTATCTCCAAAACAATTTTGTGCAACGAAGAATAACGTTTTCAACATCTGGTAAAATTTTGAAAAAAATCAAGTTAACAGTTTTTTTTACAAAAAATTAAAAACCTAAAAAAAAAAGTTACAAAAACTGGTAAAATTTGATTTTGGCTCAAATATCTTTTCAAAAATTTGAGATTATGACTTTCAACTAACTTTAACTTATAAGAAATATTGTTTTCAACATTCGGAAAAATTTTGAGAAAAATCGAATTCACAGTTTTTTTTACAAAAAATTAAAAATCTAAACAAAAATTAACAAAAGTTGGTAGAAATTGATTTTCGACTCAAATATCCTCTAAAAATTTGAGATTATGGCTTCCAACTGATTTTAACTTATAAGAAATATTGTTTTCTACATTCGGAAAAATTTTGAAAAAAATCGAATTAACAGTTTTTTTTTACAAAAAATAAAAACCTAAAAAAACAATACTAAAACTAGGTAAAAATTTACTTTCGACTCAAAAAGCTTTTCAAAAATTAAAAATATTGGCTTCAAACTTATTTTATCTCACAGAAAATATTGTTTTCGATATTCAACAATTTTTTATAAGAATCCAACAGTACGTTTTTTTATAAAAAAATAAAATCAACAAAAAATAGTACGAAAATTTGGTAGAAATTGATGTTCATTTCTCGATATCTCGTGAATAATAGAAGATATTGACTTCAAAATAATTTCATTCATCCAATTTGTATTTGTTTATATAAGAAATAAAAACTCTTAAGAAATGCTACTAAATTTGGTAAAAATTGGTTTTCGACTAAAAATCTAGTTAACAAAACTAGATTTTAAAATAAAACTATTTCATTATAATATGCAATATATTGTTGGTTATTTTGAAATGTTTAAGAATAATTCAACTGACAACTTTTTTAACACAACACGAAAACCTACAAGATTTTAAGCAAGACAAATCGACGGACGGGATGCGAAGTTATCAGTGTGGGTCGCATCCCAGCCTCTTTTTTTTGAAAAATTGTCGAAAACTAATAAGAAATAAATAAACCCTTTGAAAATGAAAAAGAAAATAATAGATAGGAAGACAATAGTCAAAGGGTAGATTTTTTTTTAATTTGGAAGAATTTACCAAAGAACATGAATTTTGAATTTTAGGGTAAACGCGTTGATTCATCTCAATTTCAAAAATGTCTGATTTTGTAGAGGTTTTCTAATCCATCGAAATCGTAGCCAACCTTTAAACGGATTTGACAGTTTATAGCAAATAAACGTTTCTTTTGAAAAGCTGCTGTAAAATAATTCATAACAATATGAATCGCTTTGAAGAACATTTTGAAAACGAGAAATTTATGTAATAGTGACCAATGAGAAGAGAAACTTAGAATTAATTTCAATATTAAAATAATTTTTCGACAGATGAGAGTTTTTGATTAACGAAAAGTACCATCGAAGTTGTGTTGTTTAAAATTGGATATAAAGTACAATTCAATAGCCAAAAGAAAATATGTGTTTAAGTCCCTTGCAACAATTTTTGTATACATTTGGCACGGTATTGTATCTATGAACAGAATAAGCAATGCAAACGCGCGTCGGCAGAGTAGTTTATCGAGTTGGGAATAGTATCATTGATAAATTTCTTTCTAAAGCGGTCCCTTGACTATCAATATTATTGTGCAATATTTGATATTGCACAATATTATTGAGAGTCTAGGGCTCGTATTGAAGGGTTGTGCAATATATTGTATAAAATCAAAATCCTTTTGATATTTATTGTGCAACCAAATTTATTGTATAGTCTGTGGATGTGTCTGCACAATATTTTGTCATTTGTTTTGAATATTCATAGTGATAACATCTCCCTGGTTCGCTCAAAGCCAGCTAATTTAATAAATGTTGATGAGTAAACACGTTTCGTTTTTTGTACCAATCCTTCATCCATCTGCGTTTGATTTTTTTTTTTTAATGAAATAGCAAGAGCAATTGCCACACAACAATAATCCATATCATGGAGCATGATGTTGAAGCACAAATAAAGAATTGTCAAATGATTTATTGTGCGAAATATTGTTTAGTGTGGGGTACCAGTCAATAATATTGTGTAATATATTGTTCAATAATATTGATAGTCTAGGGACCGCACACCATTTGCTGGCCACAAAATTGTTTAGACACAGCCTCGCAATTTTTTTCTCAAGGAGGATTTTCTTATGTAGCTGGATGTACCATGCTAGATATTGACTCACAAATTTTTGTCAATGCATATTTTATCTTAATAAACACAATCTAACATATACTTTGCAACTTTTCAAAATTTGCAAAGTTGTATTTTAAATTGGTGAAACACGTTTACTTTTAACTTTTCAAATAAAGTCGGAAAAACTGAAAAGGCTTTTCACTTTGCAAATTTTATAGAACACTTAACACTTTTACTTTGAAGGATATTATTTGTTTTACAAATTTGCAAAGTGTTTGGTGTAATATGACCCAGGTCTTTGTTTAGCAAGCTAACAATTTAATCTTATTTTTTATTTCATAATCTACTCAAAGCCTTCAAGTATTCAGTTTATAAGTGTTTTTCTATATTGCCAACACCTCTCCCTTATATTTAAAATATAGTGAACTTTGAATATTACAATTGTTCTACTATATTACCAACAATTCGCAACAAAAAAAGAAACAATTACTCGTACTTAGGCATCGTATAATTTTTGCGTAATGTTTAAATGTGATGTGCATCGCAATTTTCAGTGCAACTATTCAAAGTATGTATGTAGGTAAATCAGATTTAATCCACAAGAGTTTACGTGGCCTATAAACCAGAATTTAAAGATATTGAAGACAGCCAAAGATACCGATTTCGAATTGAATGATAAGTTGTTTACAATAATCTAATTTTATTTTAACTCTTTTTAATGAAGAAATATAAATCAATGGGTACATAGCATCACTTGCAAATTGGTTTTAAAAAGAAAGAAACAATGTTGATCAATTATTAACAAAAAGAAATAGCATCGTACAAGATTCCTAGAACAACAATTAATGCACCAACATTGTTCAAAACATTAAATAATATTCAGTATTAAAAATATTGTATAGTTACATACATATGTATATTATTAATATGTAAAACAACAAAAAGAAACATTAAACAATTGAAGTGAAAAGAATAACAATTTGTGTATGTACTTACATATGTTCCTTTGTTTTGTTGTTCATTTTGTAATCTGAAGATTGATTATAACTTAAAGCCTTATTTGCGAATAAATTCCATGGTACACTTTCACTATTAAAAAAAAAATTCTTTTTAAAAATGTTTCATTTATACACAAAATTAACGGTTTTAACATTTCAGATCACATTTTGACATCCCCAACAGACAAATTTAATTGAATTGTATTGAATTGTCATTTTATTCATGACACCATTCAGGTAGCAATAAGTTATTTTCTATCACTGAGATTAATGATGAAAGCACAAATTGATGGGTTTACATCTTAGAGTTAAAATAGATAAAAAAACAAGTTTTTTTGTTCAGACATTGGAAATGGTTAGCATATTTTTGCATTTTATTAATTTATTTAAAATGTTCTTTATTTTGAATGGAATGTGGGGTTATTTTTAATCTTCTGGAAGTTTATGAAACTCAATAACAGCAATAATAGTTCTAAGTTTGCATTGGGTAATTATTTGCTATTTATTCCAATTTTTAATTGTAATGTAATGATGTAATTTTTACTTTTTTAAACTTGGTTCAGATTCAGCAGATTCACGTTAGGCATTTTTTTTTTAAACTAAAAATAACAGTTGTCCCCATACAAATTTTTTGGGCAAAAATAAAAAATTGGAATGTTCTCTAAAACGAAACGATCGATTTTTATTAAATTATCTCAAAAAATGTTTTTCTTAACTTGGCTTCTTTTTTATGAAGAAAATATAATTTGCATTGCTCCAGAAAGGTACCAACATAGAACCGTTATTTTGTTTTTAAGTTTCCTAAAGAATCAATTTGATTTTTCCTTTTGATATTTATTGTGCAACCAAATTTATTGTATAGTCTGTGGATGTGTCTGCACAATATTTTGTCATTTGTTTTGAATATTTATAGTGATAACATCTCCCTGGTTCGCTCAAAGCCAGCTAATTTAATAAATGTTGATGAGTAAACACGTTTCGTTTTTTGTACCAATCCTTCATCCATCTGCGTTTGATTTTTTTTTTTTAATGAAATAGCAAGAGCAATTGCCACACAACAATAATCCATATCATCGAGCATGATGTTGAAGCACAAATAAAGAATTGTCAAATGATTTATTGTGCGAAATATTGTTTAGTGTGGGGTACCAGTCAATAATATTGTGTAATATATTGTTCAATAATATTGATAGTCTAGGGACCGCACACCATTTGCTGGCCACAAAATTGTTTAGACACAGCCTCGCAATTTTTTTCTCAAGGAGGATTTTCTTATGTAGCTGGATGTACCATGCTAGATATTGACTCACAAATTTTTGTCAATGCATATTTTATCTTAATAAACACAATCTAACATATACTTTGCAACTTTTCAAAATTTGCAAAGTTGTATTTTAAATTGGTGAAACACGTTTACTTTTAACTTTTCAAATAAAGTCGGAAAAATTGAAAAGGCTTTTCACTTTGCAAATTTTATAGAACACTTAACACTTTTACTTTGAAGGATATTATTTGTTTTACAAATTTGCAAAGTGTTTGGTGTAATATGACCCAGGTCTTTGTTTAGCAAGCTAACAATTTAATCTTATTTTTTATTTCATAATCTACTCAAAGCCTTCAAGTATTCAGTTTATAAGTGTTTTTCTATATTGCCAACACCTCTCCCTTATATTTAAAATATAGTGAACTTTGAATATTACAATTGTTCTACTATATTAGTATTACCAACAATTCGCAACAAAAAAAGAAACAATTACTCGTACTTAGGCATCGTATAATTTTTGCGTAATGTTTAAATGTGATGTGCATCGCAATTTTCAGTGCAACTATTCAAAGTATTGTAATATTCGGCTTGGTCCGCTAATTAAAACTTATTCACACTTGCAAATAAAACACAAATTTACTTTATTTAAAATCGCTTCAACTTATTTATTGAACACTCAACTTTTTACGTTCCGAACACAGTCTTTACTTTCAATTATTACTTTTATACACAGTCTTTACTTATCGCAGTTTACAACCAATAATCCATACTGAACCGCTTCGCTTCCAAGCGCCTATTTATATACCTCAAATCGGTTCGAGAATCTACGAGGTTGTTCTCGATGCTTAACGAAGTTCTCCACTTTATCACTAGATGCTTACCCCTTTCGAGGTTCTTGTATGCGCTGAATGAGTTCCCCTCTAAGCCACTAGATGTTTCTCGATGCTTAACGAAGTTCTCCACTTTATCACTAGATGCTTACCCCTTTCGAGGTTCTTGTATGCGCTGAATGAGTTCCCCTCTAAGCCACTAGATGTTTCTCGATGCTTAAAGAAGCGAGTTCTCCTATTACTACCACTAGATGTTGCCCCTTATTATTGAAAGAGTGTATACACATTACAGTATGTATGTAGGTAAATCAGATTTAATCCACAAGAGTTTACGTGGCCTATAAACCAGAATTTAAAGATATTGAAGACAGCCAAAGATACCGATTTCGAATTGAATGATAAGTTGTTTACAATAATCTAATTTTATTTTAACTCTTTTTAATGAAGAAATATAAATCAATGGGTACATAGCATCACTTGCAAATTGGTTTTAAAAAGAAAGAAACAATGTTGATCAATTATTAACAAAAAGAAATAGCATCGTACAAGATTCCTAGAACAACAATTAATGCACCAACATTGTTCAAAACATTAAATAATATTCAGTATTAAAAATATTGTATAGTTACATACATATGTATATTATTAATATGTAAAACAACAAAAAGAAACATTAAACAATTGAAGTGAAAAGAATAACAATTTGTGTATGTACTTACATATGTTCCTTTGTTTTGTTGTTCATTTTGTAATCTGAAGATTGATTATAACTTAAAGCCTTATTTGCGAATAAATTCCATGGTACACTTTCACTATTAAAAAAAAAATTCTTTTTAAAAATGTTTCATTTATACACAAAATTAACGGTTTTAACATTTCAGATCACATTTTGACATCCCCAACAGACAAATTTAATTGAATTGTATTGAATTGTCATTTTATTCATGACACCATTCAGGTAGCAATAAGTTATTTTCTATCACTGAGATTAATGATGAAAGCACAAATTGATGGGTTTACATCTTAGAGTTAAAATAGATAAAAAAACAAGTTTTTTTGTTCAGACATTGGAAATGGTTAGCATATTTTTGCATTTTATTAATTTATTTAAAATGTTCTTTATTTTGAATGGAATGTGGGGTTATTTTTAATCTTCTGGAAGTTTATGAAACTCAATAACAGCAATAATAGTTCTAAGTTTGCATTGGGTAATTATTTGCTATTTATTCCAATTTTTAATTGTAATGTAATGATGTAATTTTTACTTTTTTAAACTTGGTTCAGATTCAGCAGATTCACGTTAGGCATTTTTTTTTAAACTAAAAGTAACAGTTGTCCCCATACAAATTTTTTGGGCAAAAATAAAAAATTGGAATGTTCTCTAAAACGAAACGATCGATTTTTATTAAATTATCTCAAAAAATGTTTTTCTTAACTTGGCTTCTTTTTTATGAAGAAAATATAATTTGCATTGCTCCAGAAAGGTACCAACATAGAACCGTTATTTTGTTTTTAAGTTTCCTAAAGAATCAATTTGATTTTTTGTCTGCACAAGCTCTTACACTTCAGAATTTTTAGAAAGTAGTTATCTTATATCAAGCGTCAAACTGCAATCAGAGGCTCATCATAAGTGCATGTGTTAGTTGTTAGTAAGAAAATAATACAATTAGAGCCTAACACACTCACAAAATACAGAACATAATTAACATTTAACGATAGTGGAGCACTAAATAATGATTTTAATTCCACTTTAATTAGATTTAAATCTATTGATGAATAGTTTAAGTTATATAAAATGCTCAACCGACTTAAAGCTTCATTCTTCCCATAGTTAGTTCTATGGAAGTGAATATGTATAAAATCAAATGTAGACAGGTGTTGAGTTCCGCTTCGGTAATTCAAATGTACACAAGATAACAAATAAGGGCATCAATTTCACCATTAATGAGTTATGAAAAAATATTAAGTCAATATTAACATGACTTTGATGGAGAGATTGCATTTGAAGAAGCTGAATACGATGTTCATAGGGAGGTGGATCATACGGACCATCCCAAGGAAGGCCCTTTAGGGAAAAACGAATGATAAATCAAATGGCATTTCAATTTTTGGATAAAAACATTTCTTACAGGTACATTTTTAAACAGACTCTTTGGATACATGAGCAAGTTCTTGCCATCCAGAAAGGCACTTTATTTTATTTGAATTTGTGTGGGGTTGAACAAATACTCCAAAATGCTGTAAAAAAATTGTTTTTATTTTATTTTCACATTTCATACTTTTCAACAAAATTTCGTTTAATTTAAAGTAGATGCTTTTTAAATTAAACACGAAAGAATGTTGTATCTAGTATTTAAATGCAAAAAAAACTTTGCACATACCCAACCTTGCACCTACAGGTTCCGCGTTTTTTTCGTATGCGTTTTGACAGCAAATTGTGATGATTTGTAAAAACATCTAGAAATTTAATATGATTTCTTTGTATTTCAAATGTTGGGTGGTTGATAACTGTTCAGAAATTGATTGGGACATTTTTATAAACGCCTTGCTTTAGAAGCAAATGCTTTGGCCACACTAGCAGAAATTATACTCAACACAGACTGACTAAAGCCATGCATATCAGCACAATTGTCTTGAAGCTTTTATATTTCAGATTAGACTATACAAAGTCATTAATCGTAACCCATTTCAACCCCAGTATCTGATGGAAGCCATAACTTGCAAGCTGACAGGAATATGTCCACCTCTTGTGTCCCCATTTAGGTCATCTTCAACAACCGCAATAAGTTTCCTCATATTTACCTTGGAAAACCGATATTTCTTCTTGAAATCCTCCTCGCTTAGCAGGATATTTTTTTATATTTATTTTTTCTGTTGGTTGATGGCTGATTGTCCAAAAATTGGAACTGGTTTAAAAACTTGACAAATCTAGCACATATTATTAAAACAAAACTAGATAAGCAATATTCATTCATTTTTCAGAATACACTGGACACATTTGGATCTTATTCCTTTGCTAATACACCTTCTTCGGTGGTTGAACTTAGTAAACGTCGCTTAGTATTAATTTTGTTTTATTCACAACATTTTAAACTAAGTCCTTGGAATAAGATCTAATCCTTCGCTATTCCACGTTTATTAATTTGGCTGTTATTGATCTTTTCTTACTCCAAGATGTAAACTCCATCGTTTTGTTTTTCTACCATTATTTTCAGTGACAGCAGACAAATAATTGCTGCCTGAACGCTACCACGATCATTTTGATTTTTCAATTTAATTTTTCTTCGGAATGCTTGTCAAAATGCAGTCAAAAATGTAAACAAAATAAATGCTGGGAGCAAATTTGAATAATAATTTCAAGAAATCAAAAAAGAAAACCGTTAGAGTTTTCAACGAAAAGAAAATACTTTAAAAAAGAAAATTATAAACTCTCAATGAAGTTTACTATAGACTTATGTCGAACAGAAGCTTACAAACTATATAATATGTACAAATTGGGGTATGTACCAGATAAATACAAATAATATTGTTTGTAATATTTCCGCCTAAATTTTGTTAATAATATTTAATGTTTCGTTTTGTTGGTTCATTGACAATATATGGCTTTCAAAATTATTTAATTTCTTGTATTTTTTTACTATTTTAGAATTCTGTCCTATTTTAAACAACGATTTTACTCGTACATTGGTTCGTGCAAGTTGAAGGTTCTAAAGGTATATTTGTTTTAGTTTCTTTAACATTTTTAAACCGATCAGAGAATTTTTTACACAATGTTTATGTAAATAGAATATAACCACAACTGAGTGTAAGGTGCAGTTGCTTTAATTAATTATAAATAAATAAATTAAATGACTTACAACTCTCAAACATTCCTGTGTGCAAGTCAGGTATAGAGTTGACCTACAGTTTAAATGCCGAATCCGAATGACTAATTTGGAAAAAACCGAAAATATTGTAGGATTCTTCAATTCCTCACAAGAGGTTGTACCCGTAAAAAAAAACTTTAGGTGGAACGGAGAGTCTTACGCATTAACCCTCAAACCACAGGTTTTAAGTAACTAACAGACTTTTTTCAATATGGGTATCACCTAACGAACTACGAACTTGTTTATTCGCTTTCTAAACATCAAAACGCATTCCACAAATCCCAGAGCAGCTTTCCTTCAAAATATCTTTAAAATTCAACTCTAAATTAAAAATTATGTTATGAGAGTTCTTTGCTAGTCACGAACATTTTTCATATTAGTCAATATTGTTTTATTTGAAATATTTTCTGGAATTAAACTAAATTCCTAGAACTTCATGAATTTAACCATAAGAAAATCGTTAAGCTTAATTTTGCACCACTTATCATTTCAATGTCACGTCTCATGCCCCAAATCAATGTCAAAACATTTCCATATCACATCTTTATTCCATTTCATTTCTCAAAAAATAAAAATAGGTACAAACATTCAAATGAGTGTTCAAGGATCAATTGCAAATATCTATTTATTTTCGCCACAATTTTAAGATAAAAACATACATGTGCACCTGCATACATACATATGTCTAATAATCGAGATGGTGAAACAATACTCCTGGGCTTGAGCATCACACCGTATAGAATAATATTATATAGATATATCTTTTGGTGTTTATGTTTTTCTATTGCATGATTCTATTTATAGAAGTCACAAAATTAATGTTAATCTCTTACGTTCTTGTTCTCTTTTAAAGCTTAGGTATGCAATAACTCAATTAATTTCATTAAAGGGAAATAACATCGCAAAAACATCGCAAGTCCTTTCATCTCTTATGCATCATCATGTTAGTTGAAAATATGCAACACATTTTCTCCATACATCGCCTCATCTCTATCCATATTAAGAATACGATTGCATGCATGAATTTTTGAATTTCCTTATTTTGTTTTCTTTCAAATTACAACATTTTAATGGGATGTTCAGTGTTCCAAGTTCCGACAAGCGACGACGTTCAACGTTCAGTATATTTCTATGGAAATTGGGTTGGTGGAATAATCTTTGTTATTTCTTTTTAATCTTTATCTTTTTGTATGAAGTGAAAGCATTAAACTAAAGAACTAGCTAGCTAGATCCTTTTTATGTTCAAACCAGCATGTTAGGTCTTTGCACATATGCTTCGCATCCATATCCATATCCATACATGAATCAGACATAAATAATAGAAAATGGAAAATAGAGGAACTTGCTTTTTGCTATGGACCTGTATTTCTATAACTAATGTGTTGTTTATCTGTATGTATAGAACATAGATATGTATGTATGTATGTATTCATGAAAATTGGTTGAAAGGACTTGGAAAAACTTTTCCCAAATTAAATTCCATTTGAAATGAACCAAGGATATATATTCATATAGGGGTTTCGGTATAGACATATGTATGTATGTAGGAACATAATGTATACCTACAGAGAGTTGGAGTCTGGGAACTATCGTTGTTTGTGTTTTTATTTTCACTTTGTAGACTTGCGATATATAGGTTATAAGGGCAAAATTTTTGATTCTTAAAAAAATGGTTGCAAAATCATACATGGGATTGTAAAAAATTCTTAGAAATTTGTTTTCCTAACTTTGTCATACTTTACAGGCTTCAAGAGAAGCTAAGCAACCTTACCTACAGCGTTTATGAAATTTTTTTAACTGTCTGGAAGGCAAAATTACATTCAACACTTTAATCTAGAACTAACTAATTGATTGTGAGATTTCAAAAAATAATGCTCTCTTTTTACTTACAAAAATATAGGCATTTTAAAATTTGTGTTTAGATGAAATGATTTTAAGATTTAATGAAATCTTATTTGATTGGTTTTTAAATACTATCACACAAGCTTTAAAAAATAAAAGAAATAAGGACTGGTTGAAGTTCAATCTATCGAAGAGCGATGAGACGCTTAGAGTTTACCAAGAACTGCTACACGACTATGTGACTTATTCAAACTTTTTGAACTCAGCAAGTACAAGTATAACCTTTCAAAATTCTTAAAGCCATCTTTCAGAGTCAATTTCGAACATATTCGCAGATTATTTTAAGACTGCCTTTGAAGATTTTTCTTTTGCAAGCACCTCTTCTCTTTTTTTTCCTACACACAAGAATACAGTCATCTTACATCGATACATTTTTTGATTTCTGAGGTCTCTATACGTGACAATATTTTAAAGCTAAATTTTTCAGTCCTGTTTCTGATGGTATACCATAATTTATGTTGAATAAAATGTGTTTTATATTTTCTATCCATTTTTTTCTTTTTTTCAACGAGTCTCTGAAACGTTCGAAGTTCCTAGATCCTTGGAAATATTCATACCTAAAGCCAAATGTCGCGTAATTGTCTACTATTCCTAAATTGTTTGAATCCCTTGTCTGTGGCATAATTTCTTTTAATTCTTCTTTGTTTCTGATATCCAATTGAATAAATCAAAACAACAATGCACAGGTGCTGTTCTGGTTGATTTGGAAAAGGCCTTTCACACCGTATGGTTGGAGGGCTTTACCTAAAACTGAGCAGGCTTGGCATAAGCAAACCATGGTTGTATACACTTTATGATATGCTTAACGGTAGAAAGTTTGTTGTCAAAAGTGGCAATGTAACTTCTACCACAACATTCTTAATTAAAAATGGTCTTCAACAGGGAGCGGTGAATTCGCCGATTCTCTTCAGCATTTACACCAGCGATCTGATAGGTAGTCTAACAAAGGCAATTACGTACGCCGACGATCTAATTGCGTACAGAATGGCCCGAAAGGTTGATGTTCAGCGATATTGCGACGAGTGGAAACTAAAAATATATGTCCAGAAGTCGGAGACAATTCTGTTCTGGACTCCTTTGGCTAGATGGTCATCGTTGATCTTCACGGGCAGCGATTAACGAGCAAAAGTGTAGTGAAGTACCTCGGTAACTGGTTAGATCAGTATTTATATTTCGACAGACATATAAATGCAGCTCTGACCAGGGCCAGAGGAGCCTTCGCTCTGACGAAACGGCTGATTTACAGCAGTCGGTTTGACCCCAGAGTGAAGGTAATTTGCTACATGGCTCTCATACGGCCGATGATCGTTTATGGTTGTCCTGTGTGGTTCAACGTTGCCCCTTCCCAGATGGAGAAGTTTCGGGTGTTCGAGCGGCAGTGTTTACGACGCTCTACCGGCTTATATCGAACAGCCCAATCTTCTTTCGTGCATTACTATTCCAACGAGGTCCTATACAACGGGGCTCGAGTCAACAGAAGTGACAATTTCGTGATAAAACTCGTCTGAGGTCACATTGCAAGAGCTATGTCTTCGACCAACAATTTAATTTTCGGGGCGTTCTACCCGAACGACGAGTATTTTGAAAGTGCACGCTTGAGCGGCTTTATTCCACCAGAGGCATTCCACTTTTTAGATAGATGCGGTTTGATACAGGATAGATTGGCAGTTCCGCTATTCTACCACGTCAGACGACAAACCGTGGATAGGCAACTCCTGTACAATCGGGACGTTATGGCACAAGGCGGAGCAGAGCACCTTCGGTTCAGTTGGGCTGTTTCCGAACGGGACCGAACTGATAGAGTGAAGCAGGAGAACCAGTTTTGGTGGCTTCAATCGGCACTTGAAGTATATAAGCTTTGGCCGGCTTACATACTTGTTTTATAGTTTTAGGGTTTAGTTTTAAGTAGAATAGGCATGGTGGCACAAACAAAAAACTATTACAAAAAAATAAAAAAAAATTAAATGAAAAAAAAACATGGAATAAAGAAAAAAAAAGAAAACAAAAAATGAAAAACATAGATTTGCTGCTGTGGTTGTTCTAGTTTTAAGTAGTTTATAGGTAGAATGGGTAGTTCAAGTTAGTTTTAAGTTTTAAATTAAGGACCTTAGTTTAAGTAGTTTTTAAGTAAAAATAAAAAAAGATATTGAAATTAGTTTTTTTTAAATGTTCTAATAAATAAAAAATAAATAAAATTGAATTATAGTAAAATAGATCTTAGGGCCGAAAGGCATTAGAATTAAGTATTATTTTTTAACGTAGAGTGTCCGTATGGGACCAGTAAGTTAGTTGTAAGTTATGGTTAATTAGGCTAGTTTTATGAATTTTTGTCTAGCTCCAAAAAGAAAAAAAAAGTGCGTTGTACTGTCATGAAAGAGGTCTTGGGTTGAATCCCTGCCCGTGTCATCTAAAGTTTTTTTCACGGGTACTGCCTCTTGCGGGGAAGAGTAATTCTTGTCATGAAAAGTCTTACCTTGGTGTTGTTCTACACTTGAAATTAACGTTTACTAATCACTATAATTATATTAATATAAAAAGCTAACAAAACACTTGGTTTCGTCAAAAGCTTTTCCCGAGAGTTTCGTGATGGGTTGGGATCGAAATACTGTATGGATCAAAAGACTGTATTTAAAATACTGTATCTCAAATTACTGTATTTCAAAATACTGTATGTACAAAATACTGCATGATCAAAATGCTGTATCTCAAAATTCTGTATTTCAAAGTTCTGTATATCAAAATTCTGTATTTCAAAATGCTGTTAATAAGGCTAAAAAATAAAAATCGTTTTGACAATGTAAAAAAGTGCGCACTTTTCAAAACGATTTTTATTTTGTAGCCTCTTTTACAGCATTTTGAAATGCAGAATTTTGAAAACAAAATACTTTTTTTCAGAAAACATCATTATAATTTTTCATTAGCATAATGTTCTAATATACTCCCTTCAACAATAACATATGTATCTATGATAAAAAAATAAAAAATAATATAAATGGTATCTTCTTTTTATTTTCTCTTTCTCATTTTCTTCTTGTTAGTTATTTGTATCTCTCTCACATTTGTACATGAATTGTTCAAATCAACAATTGCACCAAACTAATTGATCTGTCAAAACTTCCAGTATTATACAGTATTATGAGATACAGTATTTTGACAATACAGCATTTTGAGACACAGTATTTTAAATGTACAGTATTTTAAAATACAGAATATTAACCATACACTATTATGACCATACAGTATCGTACAGTATCATACAGAATTTTGACCATACAGTATTTTAAAATACAGCATTTCGACCCGCTCCCTTTCGTGATCTATAATTTATTAAAATTCTGTATGTTTCTTTTGCCAGGCCAATTCTTGTACAGGCTTGCGTTGTTGTGTGAATAAAAAGTATTCAACTTGTATTTTTATGATTTTGTCTTAGTTTGTTTCCCTGCCCTGATATACTTTTGTTACCTTGATAAATCTCCCATCTCTTTCTGGTCATAGAGATTATTTGCAGGTCTGCTTTATATCTGGTGTAGGTATTGAATGCAACGCTTTCATTTCCATCTATTCTTCGTCCTTTGTATTTCAAACTGAGCCAGGCTAGCTTAAGATGAAATTTAACCCTTAGAACTATTTTTGGCAGATCGAACTAAGGCACTAAGAGTCCTCTTAATCAATTTAGAAATTCTCTTTACTCATTGTCTCTACAAATCACAATCTCAGATGTGCAAGCTTTAAATTTAATTTGTTTGCTATAAGTAGACTTAACGTTTAACTTTTAACATTTAACGTATTTAATAAATTTATGGAATATAAAATTTCATAACATGGACTTGTGAGACATTTTCGTTTTGGTCATTAGTTCACATTACTACTTTGTTATCCCTTGCTAATATTTCAAAGGGTGTTTTTGTTTGCAGTGTGTGACATTATAGACTTCACTGCTACGCTAACGTTATTTTGTTTACAGATTCATAATTTTCACTCGTTCGATATTTCACAGCAACTTTATGCGACCCAGTATCTTACTTACAATTTATATTCTCAAGTTTTCATTTTCTAAATAAGAAGATGGCTTTGTAGAGTGTTGTATATGCTTCATCTGTTTGATAACAAATATACCATAGCACTGTAGCAGAATGGGACAAAAAGGAATTTCACATTTAGATACAAAAATAACAAAAAAAAATTGGAATTTCTTTCTTTTTTTTGCCTTACTTTGCTTTTCTATTGACCCTGTTTAGAGCTGGACGGAGGTGGAGATGGAGGGGGTGCTATATATGGGAAATTTCTAGTTCAGTGTGAATTTTAGAAGCAAACATAATTCCCATTCTTATTTGACGTGGAAGGAGTTTGTATGCTGTTTTAAGAAACAAAAATGTGGGTGTGATAAATTTTCACTAACCGAAATTATTAGACATTTATTTTTAAAATTTAGTTTGGGGCCAGAATACATAATTTATTAATTTAATTTTGTGTATGTTTTAATAATTTCTGGACTGTGAAATTCGGCCAAATAGAAACATATAACATACTATTTAAAAAAGCCTTAGATTCAGACAAATAGTAAGCATAGGATAGTTTTTCAGTTATTTAGGTTTTGACTTAAATGTTTAGGTTTTAACGTTTAAACTCACTATTAGAGTCTTAAAAGCATTAAAAGTGGATAACATTGCTCAGTAAATCTGTATGTACAATGTACAGTACATACCTACATAAATATAAAGTTAGGTAAGAAAAATGGGCAGGTTCAGTCGACATAAGGGACTTGAAAGTAAGGCAAGTTTCTAGTATCTGATTGGCCAGCTGCCAAAAATTTGCCTTCCAATTAAGGCAACTTCATTGGAAAGTTGACTGGAAAGTTAGTCAAGAAAAATCTGCCTAACTATCAAGGCAAGTCTACTTCTGTCAAAATGATGGTTGATCATGTTTTTTCATTCAACTAAAAGCTGAACTTTGTTACGCTATGATTTATTTATTTTCTGCCCAGCTTTATTTAATGTTTTGTGTAAAAAGGTTCCTTGTCAATTTGGAAAACAAATAAATAATATTTCTTTTCAATACAAAATACAAATCGTGATGGACATGCAGCTTGCCTTATGAATGTTTTGTAGACAATAATGCTTTTGTTAGTTTTTGTATTATGAACTTAAAGTAGAGGTTTGTGAAGTAAAGTTCTGAATTTGAAACTCATGACATTTTAAAAACTAGCTAGTTGCCTTGGTCAAAATTCACGTTCAAAGAATGAAGTTGACTGCAAAAGAAGTCCCTTATGTTGTCTGAACCTACCCAATGTCTGGTTCGTTTAAATTCATCCACGTGAAAAATTCACAAAATTCTGTGTTATGTAAAATTTGTATAATAATTATAAAATTTTAGCTGTAGCGAAAAATATAATAAACCGGTGGAGCATAAATTTCCATATAGGAGTTTCACATACTAAAAACTTTTAGTGTGTTTGAGTAGGGCACAAAGAAAGGTAACTAATTGGTAATATCGTGAAGTGCTGCGGTTATAAGGGATTGGGCAGGTTCAGATACCACAAGGGTCAACTGCATTTTTTCAACGCTTAATTAGACCAAGGCAGCTAGTTCATTTTTCAAATGTCAAGAAAAATCTCCCTAACCATCAAGTCAAGTCAATTATGTCAAAATGACAGCTGATCATGTTTTGTTTTATTCAACTGAAAGCTGAACTTTATTACTCTGTGGTTTATTTATTTTCTTTAAAATTCCTTTTAATGTTTTGTTCAAAAGTATTCCTTGTCAAATTGGAAAAGAAAAATAATTAATATTTCTTTAATTATTGAAATTGTATAGAAGAACGAGAGGGCAAGAGAAACGTACGTTCTAAAATTTTGAGAGGTTCAGAAGCAGAAATGAAGTTTAAAAGCCTTATGAGCAGGTGAAACGAAATTCAAAAGTGCATCAACCTCGAACCGAAGGTTGCAAAAACGAAAGTGGAAATATCACAGCAGAACAGCAGTCAATGCTGAGGACCACTTCTGCAGACTGTATAGCAACGACAAACCAATTTCAGCAGTCAGGCAGAATGGTTTGAGTAGGAGCATGCAACAACTTATCTGTAAAATATGGTCGGAATAAATCTTACTTACTTACTTACTTACTTACTTAAGGTGGCGCTACAATCCGGGGCGGACCTGAGCCTCAACCAACGTGCGTCTCCAGCCAGCTCGGTCCCTTGCTAGCTGTCTCCAGTTTCGCACGCCAAGTTGGTTGAGGTCCTCACCCACCTGAGTGCGCCACCTGAGTCGCGGTCTTCCTCTACTGCGCCGTCCCCCGGGATTGGATTCGAAGACCTTCCGGGCTGGAGCGTTGATGTCCATTCGCTCTACATGACCCAGCCATCTAAGCCGTTGGACTTTTATTCTGCTAACTAGGTCAGTGTCGCTGTACAGCCCGTACAGTTCGTTGTTATATCTTCTCCTCCATTCTCCATCTATACGTACGGGACAAAAAGTCGGAATAAATCATGTCCGATAAATGGAACCTCAGGAACTATAGAGGAATTAGTCTGACTTACAAAATATTCTCTGCTTCATTAAGGTTGGGCACAACTTAACCGAACCCTTCGATGTCAAAAAAGGCTTTTAACAAGGGGATGTGCTATCATTCGATTTCTTTAACATCGTCCTTGACATAATCGAAAGAACTCAACTTGATGTCAATGGGGCTTTTGTGAGTATTGAGGCAGAGGAGGAAGAAATAGGTTTAATGGTTAATGAGGACAAAACAAAGTGCATGCTGTCATCAAGAAAGAACCTACAACACCGACGACGCCTTGGTCAAAACGTCACCATTGACAGACGTAACTTTGAGGTAGTTAAGGACTTTGTCTACCTAGGCTCCGCTATGAACGCAGAAAATAACGCTAGTGCTGAGATCAAACGAAGAATGCATAGAAGGTGAGTAGAGGATAAGATGAAACGAGTGTACGGGCTGTATAGCGACGTAGACTTAGCCAGAAGTATAAAAATCCAACGACTGAGATGGCTGGGTCATAAAGAGCGAATGGAAACCAATACTCCAGCCCAGAAAGTCTACGAATCCACACCCACATAACAGCGCAGAAGAGGAAGACCGCGGACCAAGTGAAAATTGACCTCACCTAACTTGGAGCAACTGGAGACATGAAGCTAGGGACCGCACCAGATGGAGAAGTTTGTTGGGTGAGGCCCTAGTTCATACAGGATTGTAGCGCCACCTTAAGTAAGTAAGTATTTACATTCAAATTATCAGTTGACTGTAAACCAAGTCTCTTATGTTATCTGAAGCTACCAAATTTTACATAGGTAGACTTGACTTAAAAGTAAGGGAGGTTTTTCATGACAAACTTTCCAGTCAAATGTTCAATAAACTTGCCTTAATTGGAAGACAATTTTTTGGCAGCAAGTCAATCAGATACTAGAAACATATCCATTCCAATTTCATTTTGAAGTTCTTATGAAAATAAAATTTAAACGTCAAAAATCACGTTAAATTAATGTGTGAGTGTTTCTGTTTTCGATTCTTATCCTAAACTCTTCTTTTCAGATTCATAGATTAAATTTTTTTTTAAAGAGAATACTTTTAAAAGTGCCCAGAAGTCTTTCGGATTGCCAGATAAAAACAACAACAATATTTATGAAAATTTGACAAGTCACCAAATAAAAAGAAGGAAATACAAAATGTCGAAATGTCGCAAACTTTGTCAACCGCTAGCGCAAAAGAGATCTTCCTTTTGGAAGGTATATTACTATACTATTTGCAAATTTTAATTTAACTTAGATCTTTGCTAAGTAAACATTACCAAGTAACTAAGACATATGTATTTTGTCATGCCAACAAAATGTTGTAACCAAAAACCAAAACGTTCGTTATCGACAAACATAATCGGTGAGCTTAGCAACTTCTTCCAAGAAAAAAATAATTTAATTCAATTAAAAAAGATATCCTCCCTCTCTCTGTATGGATCAATAACTATCTAAATGTCAGATTAATTTGATTTAATCAGTTTGGGAAAAAAATATATCCTCTTAAAAATCTAAACACACTTCTTAAACATTTATACGTTCCATTTCTGTGATGCTTCAATTGATCTTATGTTTTATTTATTCTCTTGTTGTTTCATTCAGCACCTGCTTCTTTTCTCTTAATTAAACTTTATTTCAATCGTTTCAATGTTATAAAAATAATCCTTGATGGAACTACAACTGTTTCCAATGACTTTATTCTTTCAAAAGCTTTAAGTATTTAGATTGCTTCTTCATCTAATCCTTAATGTATTGTATACCTATGTATAAACCATACTCGTAGTAGAAGATAAACATAAGATGACAACAAGTTGGAAAATCTTGAAAGCTGTATAAGGAGCAAGAAGGTTATCAAATGCAATTAAATGAGTGAGTAGACATTTCAAGACTTTTCCTACTCCTCCATACCAAATAAGTTGACAACGAAAAAGAAGAGATTTCTGTCATTAGCAATGGTTCAGTTCCTCTTTTAATTCTTCTTAATTTCGTTTTAGAAATTAAAATTTTCTAAAAAGCGAAATAATGATAAATGAATGGCGCAAGTAAGGTGGAAATGAATTACTTGAGGAACACCAACCCCCCAAGATCCACCCAAACCCAAACCATGTTTTCACTTGTAAATAATGACTTGCTTTGGCTTTGTATATACAACCAACGCAACGTAGAAAGTTGTTGCTCTGGATTAAAGGACAAGACTTGAAAGAATCGAGCCATGTCTAAAGGTTTTCGAAGTTAAAGAAGAGAAAATAAATAAACGCCAGAATAACAGACCCAAATTAAGGAAGAAAAAAGCTAAGCAAAGAAAAACAAAAACAAACGGGACATTTAATATCAAATTAGGCCACCAATCGAGGTGTACCTAGCTACTATAGGGTTAAGGTGTCACTTCAAAGTTAAGTTAGTTGGCTCCATTCAAAAGTCTCAATGTTGATGTTTATTCTAGTTCTTTTTTTCACTTTTTTCTTTTAAAACTCCCCTTTTAATAGTTAGCCCTTTTCTTTTTCTTTCTCTTTCTCTGGCTAATGAAATAGGTTTTTTATCTTAACTTCTCTATTTAAGCATTTTTTTCAAGAGAAAAGTTTTGTTGAAAAAGACCAAAAGTTTTTTAAAGCGTGTGTTTGATTTTTGTCGATATTTACTTTTTTCTTTCTTTTATTTGATTTGCAGGGTAAAACTTAGTGAGAGTGAGTGCGAGATAAAAGTTTTGCACATTGGAAAACTCAAAGGGTCACTTTGCATAGGATTCTTTTCTTTTTTTTTTGGATTTGTTTGCTTTTAATAAGTTTTGACTTTTAGGGGTTTATTCATGGTTAATATGGTTTTGGAGATTTTGTATTAAAAGGGTTTTCTGTCTTAAGCACATCACAGAGTGTTATAAGCAGTGCTTTGCTTTTATGTGGAGGTTTTTAAAGTAGATTTTTTGTTTAAATCTTGATTAAACGTCAAAAAGTGATAAATTAATTCTCATGGGAAAAGTGGCAACTGACATTTTCGGATTAGAATAGTTTCAGTTTTTATCAGTCTATGGAAACTTTTATTTAAGTCAAATTTTCATTCATTTGGTATACCGCTTTCCCTATCATGATTATTATCATAGCTTTGAAAAAATGTGAAATTTTTTTGTTCTCTTGCCAACGGCCACGATTCACTTTATGGCTTTGGAATACATACTGACTCGCTCCAAAAGTGTATTGACATATAATCAAAGCCACGGATTTGAACTTGATGTTTATAAAGGTCAGAGGGCAACAAAATCGTCCCCTTTTTTTTAAAAGGAAAATCTATCAAATCCAGCACTTTGGAGAAGCAATGTCCCCCTCCCTAGATCTGGGTATTTATACTTAATATGTATCAGGTTATTCCTTTCGAAGTTTCAAGTTGATACTACTGTCATTTGACACCTGTCAAACTCAGGTGCCATATAAAGTCAAATAATGGTTAGGTTCCGACGACATAAGGGACTTGAAAGTAAGGCAAGTTTCTAATATTTGATTGGCCATCTGCCAAAAAATTACTGTCCAATTAAGGCAATTTTATTGGAAAGTTGACTGAAAAGTTAGTCAAAAAAAATCTCCCTAACTATCAAGTCAAGTTCACTTATGTCAAAATAACAGCTAATCATGATTTTTCAACTAACTGAAAGCAGAACTTTATAACTTTGTGATTTATTAATTTCCTGCACAATTCTGTTTGATGGTTTATGTAATAGGGTTCCTAGTCAAATTGGAAAAGGAATTAGTAATATTTCCTTAAAATACGAAATACAAGTCCAGATGGAATTGTAGCTTGCCTCAGGAGTGTTTTGTAGACAATTATGTTCATTATTTTTTGTAGTTTTCGCGCTATCAACTGAAGGTAGCGAGGTAAGTAAAGTAAAATTCCGAGTTTGAAGTTTACGGCACTTCAAAAACAAACTAGTTGCATTGGTCAAAATGTACATTCAAAGAATGCAGTTGACTGCAAATGAAGTGCCTTATGTTGTCTGAACCTGCCCAATGGCTGCGTTCAATCTCAGGCAGTTAGGATATCCGGATACCTTTTTGTAAGTGATTTATGTGTTAAAACAGCTGGGATGTCAAAATAAGTGATCCAAAGGTATCCGATAATTTCTGGTATATAAAAGAGCAGCTAATTCTGCATGTAGTTGAATTTGAAGAAGCCTGAAAATGTATTTCAAATGTGTACTTTTTTTTAGTAAAAATACATTGAATTATTAAAATTATCCATTGAAAGCTTTAATTGACAGCTTTTTGTGAGCAGCTGAAAGTTGTGTTTTTTTTGCCACATATCTTAATTTTGGGATCGAACTCGTTAAATAAGGTATATAAAAATTCCCTTTACCCTTTTAACACGAGATTGAACGCAGCCAATGACGTAAATTGGTCTTGGGTTCGATCACTGCCTATGCCATCAAAAAAAGTTTTTTCACGGGTACTGCCTCTTGCGAGGAATTGACAAATTCTCCAAGAGTAATTCTTGTCATGAAAAGTGCTTTCTCAAATTAGCCCTTCGGATTCGGCTTAAAAAAAACTGTAGGTCCCCTCCATCCCTGACAACAATACTCGCACACAGGAATGGTTGAAAGTTATAAGTCACTAGGCCCTAGTTCTCAACGGACTGTTGCGCCACCCAATTTATTTATTTTATTTACAATGACGTAAATTTACTGATTGCTATAAACGCTCATCAGTAAAACATTTTAAACCCCTCCTGTTCCAATTTTTACTGATGGATTTTACTGATAGCTATAACTGGGCTTTAAGAAAGAGAGTATCCGATAAATCTGTTGCCAGGAAATTACCTTCGAATTAAGGCAACTTTTTTTGGAAAGCTAGTCAAGAAAATCACCCTCACTTTCAAGGCAAGTAAACATACTTGTGATAAAATATAAGCTTAAGGTCTTAATTTATTCATTAATAAAAAGCTGAACTTTATTAATCGCTACTCTATCAATTTGTTTGTATTTTTTCAATTAAATGTTTACATAAAAGATTTCTTGTCAAATTGGAACTCATTTCCATACAAAATAATGGATTTCTAGCTGGTGTCAGAGAGTCTTTTTGTAAATTTTAATCTTTGATTTTTTCTATGCTGGCAACTGCTGTCAAAACTTAGTGAAGTAAAGTAGAAATGCTTCAGTTGAACCATTTACGTTCATATTAAAACTTTCCCCAAAAACAGGAAAATTTGATAGTCTATATGGATGAAGCCATTTCTTAGACCAATATTGAAGAAAAATAAAAAGGTGGACATAACAAACTACAAGCCCATTATAAAACTTTTTTACGTTCCTAAACTTTTTGAAAAATCTCATTTGCGAACTGCAACACGGATTCTTGAAAAAAAAGATCAGCAGTTATAAATATCCTCACATTTTCAAACATATTGTAATGTGTATACACTCTTTATCTCTTTTAATATCGTGTTATAGTAGAATAAGGGCAACATCTAGTGGCTAAGAGGAGAACTAACTTCGTTAAGCATTTAGTGATTAAGAGGAAAACTCGCTTCGTTAAGCATCGAGAAACATCTAGTGGCTAAGAGGAGAACTCAATTCGAGAACATTCAGCGCCTACAAGAACCTAGTAGTTTCTCGAACCAATTTGAGGTATATAAATAGGCGCTCGGAAGCGAAGCGGTTAATTATTGGTTGTGAACTGCGATAAAGTAAAGACTGTGGTTAAAAAGTAATAATTGGAAGTAAAGACTGTGTTGTAATAATTGAAAGTGTTCAATAAATAAGTTTGGAACAGTTTAAATAAAGAAAAATTGTGTTTTATTTACAAGTATGAATAAGTTTTAATTGTCGGACCAAGCCGAATATTACAATATGTTCAAATGTTTTAGAACGTGTTTATAGAGTTGACTGTGTATACACTGACTTTTTTAAAGCTTTCAACCAACTTAGCCAGAAAATTATTTTATTCAAACTTAAAGCTCTTGGCTTCCACCATTTTTCTTAGGTTGTATCAAATTTTACATTGAAAATAGATCCTATGAGGTAAAATTTAGACATTGTCATTTAGAACTTTTTGTTGGTCAGTGTGGTGTTCCCCAGAAAAAGCATCATGGTCCTTTTCTGTTTATCCTATTTATTAACGATGACGTAATGTCATGTACATTTTTTTAAATAAGACCACTCATGACCATATTCTTTTACAAGGCGACATTGATAGTTTTACACTTTTGTATGGGAAAAAAAGATTTTCTTTCAATCCTTGAAAATGCCAGACGGTAACTTTTATTAAAAAACTAATCGAAACTGGATTTGATTATTTTATTTCTCAGCAAAAACTCCTTCCCCTTCTTTAAGTTTACAATTTTTCAAAATTTAATTGAAAAATTGAATTTATTATTGATTTTCCCACTCTTGAGGCACATGTCTCTCTTGGGGACTAACGACACTTCTTGGAAATCAAATTTAGCAGGTACTTCTAAAATTTTCACACCAATGATAGAAAAGGATTCAACTGTTTCTACCCTTTTTTTCGTACCAAATGTCATTTTCTCTACTTTTTAGGTGCACCTTGGAACTGCATTGTATTTCTAAAGTGCGCCCACTTTTATTCCACTCCCACATCAGCTACAGTTCGGTTCTTCAGAAAACCCTCTTAAAAAACTTCAGAAAATAGCAACAATGACAACAATTTGTTGACATTAAAAATTTGATGATGTTAATATAGTGTATAGGTACACTACCAACCACTAGGATGAGGCCACAAATTTTGGAATGGATTTTCGGTTTTTATACGTGGTGGAAATTTTGTACCGGAAAAGTTTATACTACCTGTGAATAGTATTTCCTTATTAAAAATTCCTAAAATTCAAGGGTTAATTGGAATCCCCCCACATCAAAATATTTACAACTTAAAAAGGGTATAAAAAAGTGCGTCACTTGGATGATGCCACGTGCAAAATTTTGAAAATCTAAGGTTTTACAACATTTATTAAAAAAGTTTTTTTTTCATATTAGTAATGAGTATGTCAACCTCTTTAAGATGGTTTGAAATAGAATCATACATTTTTTTATATATTTTATATCATAGGAAATTTGGGCGCAGGCATCACGAATAGCTTCGGTAAAGGTATCCTTGACTTCAAATTGTCTCCCACCTCCATAAAATTTACGAGGTAGCCATGACCGAACGTTTTCCATTATGTTAAAGTCCGGTGAATATGGTGGCCATGGCAAAAGTTCCACGTCTTCGGATTGAATCCTTTCATTTTTGCAAAATACCGTTCCAGCAAACATTTATAGTTGTTCCCGTTCATCATTGCGGACAAAGTCGATTGTGCCATAGCAGTGTTTAGTTCTCCGCACAATTACACCTCATCCTCATCCTTTCTCAGTTCATAGACTTAAAAATTGTAAGCATCAGGACCGTCAAGCTTAAACTTTAGTTCATCCGAAAAGACAAGGCGTTTCAATTCACTGCTCAAAGCAACATGCAAAATTCATTCGATGCTCCTTCTGTACTTGCCTCAAAACAGGATTCTTTTTTAATTTTCTTCTCTTGATAGTTTTACTTTTTTGTATTGTTTTTCAAACCGTTGTTATGCTTGCTGATACCCCTATTTTGGCCCTTACTTTTGTTGCTGGTAGTGTGGAACTTGAGGCAAGCCATAGAATTAACCGCTTTTCTCTTGATGTGGTTGCTTCTACCGTGAATCCTTTTTTATTGTTCCCATAAATTTGTAGATCAACAAGATAAATGCTTACAACTTTCTTACTTATGTTAAGATTTTTCGTTATTTCACGTCCTGAGAGCCCCAAATCCTTGAAAAAATCTATATTTGCTCTTTCTGTAGCTGTCAAAATCATTCCGGAACCCATGTGTTTTTTAAATTAAATCAAAACAGTAGTTTTTAACGTAAATCGCACATGTAAAACCCTGCACGAAAATATTAGCAATGGCATCATCCTAGTGAAGCACCTTTTTAGTAGTTCATTGTTTGCCCTTTAATTTTATGAATTTTTAATGGGGAAATACACTTAGTGTCACATGAATAGGGACAAGCTTTTTTCATTTTTTATATGTTGATATTTTTCAAACCCCTAAGTTTTTTGGAAAAACCCAAATGTACAATGAATGGGGCATATATTAAGTTTCAAAAGCAAACACAAATTTTGGATTAAGTTGATAAATACAAGTTTAGTTTTATGGATGTTTTTTTGAAGAAGGTTAAAAAAAGTACCTGTTTTTTTGTGTCACATGACTAGGGACAAGATCTAAATTTACCATTAGCGTGTTTATAATCATATAAAAGAATACTGTGATTGTTTGGGAGCTTAGTACGAGTATTAAATTGATAGAATTTAGAAGTATGGGTAGATGTAAGGGTCTAGCCAAGAAGGAAATAGGCCAAATTCTATCTTAGCGGGATCTCGGCAAAACTAACCGCTTCATAGCCAGCAAAATTAGAGAAAGTTCAAATGTTGTATACAACTACCTCAAGGACCCAGAGAAATATGAAAAAAAAAACATAAAGGAAGAGTCAAGAAAGCCACATCATTTTAGGAAAAGCGGCCGATAGAGAGAGCTGGTTCAAATTCAAGGCTTTTCATGGGGAGCAATCACCTATTACGGAACCGTAGAGCTCGATTTTCAAAGCTCTTAAATGGCCAATCACTTACAAATCGATTGTGGAACGAGCTTTATCGCAGTTTTCTGAATTATTTGGTGGATAACGATGGACTTTCCAACAATATAATGCACCAATACATACCGCACGGCCAACAAAAGCCTGGATTCAGGGGCAAATGTGAACCTTTTACCATGTCCCCCATATTCTCCTGACCTGAACATAATGGAAAACATGTGGTGATAGCTTTCAAAAAAACGAAGGAGGACGGCAATACCAAAAAACCGAAGAGATTACTAAAGCCATTAAACGGTCATGGGCTAAAAATTTTGCTCAATTTTCTGACAGCAATCTATGAACCCATACACCACAGGTTACTTGAAGGAGGCAGCACACATTAATAAAAATTTCTGTAATCCATTCAATAAAATCAGTATTTACCTAAACCATAAGATTTTTTGTTATTTTCTTTACTTGAAAGGGTCTTACAGGTAAGTTTATATCTTGTCCCTATTCATGTGACCAAGAAACCGGTACTTTTTATGACCTTTTTCGGAAAAACGGCCATAAAACTTGTATTTATTAACTTAATCCAATATACATAAATTTAATACATACCTCATTCGATCCACATTTTGGTTTTTCCAAAAAAATTTAAGGGTTTGAAAAATATCGACAAATAAAAAAGCTTGTCCCTTTTTATGTGACACGAAGTGTAGGTACCTGTTCACTAGTAGTAAACTTTTCCGGGTACAAAATGTGTGGCATCATTCTAGTGGTTGGCAGTGTACATATTATCAGAAAGATACATTAAAACATTTATCGCTTTTCGAAAGAATTTTTTTTAAACGTAGCGTAACGTTTCTAGAAGTCCCCTAAAAGTCTTAAATTATCTCAGCTGTAACATTTATAATGAAAAAAGCCACATAAACCTAGATTTATTATTATTTCAGTATAAAATGGCAAACCCATGAACAGACGAATGAACGAACAAACGACGACATCAAACAACAATATTGATAGTTTTTCCAATAAAATTTACGACTTTTTAAAGAAAATTATTGCATAGCGCTTTCGCCCAGCAGAAGTGTTTTCCAATTTTTCACGTTATTATCCTTTAAATTTTTAACACTCTTCTTGTTTTGAAAATCAATTTATCAACTAACTGAAGCTACTTTTCAATGTCCTCCCCTATTTAGAAAAATAAGACTATAAAAGTCAAGAATCCTCGTTATAAAGCTACACGCGAATAGTTCGGATGCAAGCGGCGAAAACAAAACATTCTTTTTGCTGCCCCATCACAGACATGCAACACTTCACCCAGGGTAGGACATAAAACAAAAAAGTCAGGAATGCAAGAACCTATGTGGGAAAAAACAAACATTTTAAAAAGTTAGCTATAATGGTGTAATCGGGGGCAAATAGCTTGTTTGTATTTTAAGAAGGAACTATGTAACGTTAGAGGGAAGAACAAAGCGTGAAACACGACTATAGTTTTAAGCTTTTATGAACATAAAATCTGTTCCCATGCACAATTGAATTAAGTTGTTGAATTTAAATCCTTTAAAATCCTTTTCATTAGAATTGTAATTATAATGTTCCGGTTTCCACGAAACAAAAGAAATATATTTTACAATGATAACTAAGCTTTAAATTATAAAGCAGTGTTCAATTCCCTAATTTGAATTTGAACTTATTGTACGCTTATTATAAGCTAGACCTAGAACTAAACAACAATAATTAAAGTAAAATTTGAAAGTTAACATTAAATAAATTGAACAGAATAAGAAGAAACTTAACAACATTTTGTAAAAAATAGAAGCCTATTGGCGTAATTAGGAGTGGAGAGAATTTAGCAGGAATGGTTTGGAGATGTGGAAATCAAATATACACTTCGTGTCAAATGAATATAGGGACAAGCTTTTTTCGTTTTTATTTGACGACATTTTTCAAACCCTTAGGTTTTTTGGTGAAACTCAAATGTAGAATGAATGAGGCAGTTTGTATTTACGGCAATTTTTCTGAAGAAAGTCTTAAAAATACCTGTTTTTTGTGTCACATGAATAAAGACAAGATATAAATTTACCTGTAAGACCCTTTCAAGTAAAGAAAATAACACAAAATTGTATGCCTGGTTTATTGAATAGATTAAAATAATTTTTAGTAATGTGCGCTGCCTCCTGATTTCTGAATTACTTCAAGTAACCTGTAGTGTATGGGTTCATATAGTGCTGTCAGATAATTGAGCGAAATTTGGCCCCAGGACCGTTTTATGGCTTCAATAATCTCTTCGGTATTTTAGTATTGCCGTCCTTCTTCGTAGACTTTTCTTGAAAGCCATCCCCACACGTTTTCCATTATGTTCAGATAAGGAGAATATGGGGACCATGTTAATAGGTTCACATTTTGCCCCTGGATTCAGGCTTTTGTTGTCCGTGCGGTATGTATTGGTGCATTATCTTTTTGGAAAGTCCATCGTTGTCCACCAAATAATGCAGAAAACTGCGGAAAAGCTCGTTCCAGAATTGATTTGTAAGTGATTTCCTTCATTTTAGAGATTTGAAAATCCAGCTCCACGGTCCCGTAATAGGTGATTGCTCCCCATACCATTACACCACCTCCTTTGCTGTGCCTTTTTTCAAGATAGATTTCTTTCTTTCTTAAATCATGGAAATAGCAGCTATATCCATCAGGTCTGTCCAAATTATTTTTTTTCATCGGAAAAGACGACCGCGACGATATGCTAAGCTCGATTCGAGGCGTTGGCACTTGGGTGCAGCATTCAATGGTGTTTTTTTCTTCATTTTTGGTGTCGTATATGGTCTGCCTTCTGTATCACCCGAGCAACAGTAAATCTACTAGCATTCACCCCAGTTTCTGCCTTGATTTTACTAATGGAAAGCCTTGAATTTCAAGCAGCTCTCACTATCGCCCGCCTTTCCTGAAATGTTGTGGCTTTCTTGACTCTTCCTTTGTGGTTGTTTCTATACCTCTCTAGGTTCTTGAGGTAGCTATCTACAACATTTTAACTTTTTCTAATTTTGCTGATATTGATCATCCCACCATAGATTACAGAGGGTAGGTAGAAACCTACGTTGAACGGTTTCGATCCCTTAAATTTGAGTAGATTTAGTAGGTCGAAAAAGTGAGGTGAAAAGAAATTTTGTTACATATGGGTCAGAGAACTCTTTTGACCAGCGCCAGCGTTTTATAAATTCAAGTGGCACATTGGCTTTATTGATAATGTTGTTGAAGGGAAAGTTGAGTTCTTGATCACAAGTGACACTTAAATCACGGGCAACATCAAGTCGCTAAGGCACTAAGTCGCCACTGATAAAGTAGCTCCTGGGGGAGGACGGAAGTGTTTGCTTGAAAATGTCAAGTTGTGGCATTTACTGACATTGGGTTCAAGTAGGTTTTTTCTACACCATAGAGAAAAAACGTTGGATGAAATTGTGCAGAAAATAATTAAACCATAGAGTAATAAAGTTCAGCTTGCAGTTAAATGAAAAAACATAATTAACTTTCATTTTGACATAAGTAGACTTGACTTGATAGTAAATCATATTTTTCTTGTCCAAATTTCCAGTCAACTTTCAATTTTTTAGCAGCTGGCCAATCATATACTAGAAACTTGCCTTACTTTCAAGTCCCTTATGTCGGTCGTCCGAACCTGCTTAATGAAACCATTTAAGCCTTTTTTAAAGTAAATATCCGGCTCTCTATCAGGTCCTAAAGAGTAGTATAATCCTTTTTTTGTTTTTCAATTTTTTCTTTTAGCATGGTTGATAAAGGTAGTGTGTAGTACCCGTGGCATGATGGTTAGTGCGTTGGACTGTATGCCAAACCCTGCCTATGCCAACGATTGTTTAAAAAAAATTCAAAACAATTAGCTATTACAACAGGGTCTGAAAAAAAAAACAATAATCATATGTTAGAGAGGGTATCCATCTGATGTTGAAAAACTTAAATTTGTATTATAATAAAAATAAGAAATACTGGGAAAATAATATACCTATCAACAAAAATGTTTGTGATAAGCTAGATTCCCGGTTTTTTCCTACTATATGAGCGGTCTTGGGATGAGCTATGCCAGGGGATGAACTTTCGAAGATGTGTACAAAGCCCATACTTCAGGGACACTTCATACCGGAAAGCAAACTCATCCCAAGAAAAATGTAATACTAGTAATCGAATTTGCGTTAGAATTTCGCAATGGGTATCTTTTATATTGGAGGAATCGGGATGAAAAACAAAGTTTGTGTGATATTACCCGTCTCAGGATAATTCGTCACAGTGGTTAGCGAAATGACGGAGTTGGCTCTGAAGAAAGTCAGCAACTGAGCAAAACTGAACTGGAAACTAAAATACCTGTTTTCACCCTACCCCCCGACTTAACGGTCAAATCCTGTCGCTATTTTCGAATGCAAAATATCTAGGAGTCATTCCAGGAGGATTAAAAAGGCTCACATTGCCTTTTAATCCTGTAGAAAAAAATGTTGATTGTGTGGTCGCTTGCGCTTAACAAGAAATACAACATCGACAATCTAAAGAAGAAGTGTCGGCGAGACAGGGGCCCTTCGATCCTGCTCAACAGATGCCTTAAATGTTATGTTGGACTTTCTACCAGTAGACACATTACACATTTTAGTATCATGCAGCGCGCTAAGAATTAATGAATCAAACTGTTGGAGTGTTGGTTTTCAGACCCCATGAGCATGGCAACACTAATGAACTGAACCGACAACTGCATCCCTACCCTGAACCCCATTAATGATTTCAAATTCATATTTTCTTCTAGAAAGTATTGGGAGGATGGTATGTTTAAGAAATACTTTAATACCATCTATCTTTACTCAGAGGAGCGTGGATTTGGTTCGGGAATCTTCTCCGAGCCCTTAAATGCCTCTTAATTTTTTCGACCACCTGATTATGCCAGGGTATTTCAAGCTGAATTTCTATCAAAATACTCAAATTGAACTCGAATCAACATATAAACTCGGATATCTGAGCTGACAGCTAGGTCGCTGTTAAGGCTATCAATTCGTCCACAACATCCTCTACACTAGTCCAACTATGTCGGGATGAACTTTTCAACCTAAACATCAACCCCCTAGTCACTCTTATTTGGGATCCAGGCATTGATAGAAATGAACGGGCTTATGAGTTGGCCCCGCAAGGATTGGCCTTTAATAGCTCACTTGCGGAAAAAGTAAATATTTCTCTTGGAGCTATGAAGTGTAAAATTGTCTCATCTTTTCTGACAGAATCTAACCGCAGTCTAAAGGATTGTATTACATTCAGGAAGATATGGCGTATCTACGACAAAAACCGTTCTAAAGATCTTTTCTCCCTCATAATTCTCATTTTCGTAGTTGCGGGGAACAAAATGAAATTGAAACTGTGATTCACTTCCTCTGGAAACGTCCTCCCTGGTCAGTTCTAGAATGTAAACTTTCGGAATGAATAAATGAACTTTCCGAAATAATAATCATAGTCCTGATTTCCTTTCTGAACGCGACGAAATTTGTTTATTATGTCAGCATATAAATCCTTCTCAATCTACAGGTCTAATAAGTTTGTTGTATCAGAACCGCGGCGCTCTCCAGAGCTAATTGCTTCACGCATCAAGGGTGCTTGTGACTGCCATTTCTACCTATTTAACCCACCTTGTGTTGATTAGAAAACCATGCTCAGATGTAGATAGGTATGTATGTATGTTATGTAACCATATAAAGATAATTATAAAAGTAGGGTAGAAACTACTCAGTTCAGTTTCAAGTTCAAGTTAAATTTCAAACTAACATTGATTGAATATGAGTAAAAATTTGTAAAAATCCTTGGAAATGAGTTAAAATACTTTAGAATACGTTTAAGGACATGTGAAAATGCATGATGATGCATAAATACTCGTACGTGTGCATGAGGATGCGTAATGATATATGAGGATTTGCGAGGATGCGTGATTCATTTGGTTGCGTAAAAAGGATGTGAGAATGGATAATGAATGCTTGAAAATCGGTAATAATGCTTTAGAATACTTCTTAGGGTGTGTGAGGATACGTGAAAAAACCTTTATTACGTTAAAGGATGCGAATAATTACTTAAAGATAAACGTTTGAGAATGTGTGTGTTTGTGTGAATATGTGTTAATTTGCGTTAAATTTCAATGTATTTAACAACGGACTTATCTCAATTTCTCAGATTTTTCATTTGTTTTTTCAAACCATTGATGAAATTGTGAAATTTTAAATATACAAATTACCAAACATCTAGATTAATGAAAAATAATGAAATCCAAGCTAATTGCGTAGATACTGCTATTTGGTGTACAATAAACCGACACAAAAAAACAGCAATCTCTTCCCAATAAAATTTAAATAATTAATTAATCACTGAATTATATTATAGGAAGAATGTGCACATTGCACAGCCACAGCCTATTTAATGACAGTTTATCCTTTTTGTCCTCAATGGAAATGGAACCCGTGCAATTAAGCCTTCTCGTGTTGAATTTTCAAATAGATAAATTAATTCGAATATAACATTTTTCACATTGCACTTTATCTCTGGCGCCCAACAATTAAAACGAAATAGTTTCTATAAATACACAAAAACCGAAACCGTAGTTTTAAAGCGAGATATACATGAAGTTAAAAATCAAGCTTCCTCAACGTCACACTACTACAATAATAATTATCCTCTCTGTGCTGTATAGAGATAGAAAATTCATGTGGATTAGAGTGAATATTGTGTTGAACTCGATATATACTTTATAACGGTAAATAATTAGTGTAGAGTTGTTTTTAATTTGTCTCGGTGGCGTGGGAAGAGATAGAGGGCGCTGTCAACAGATGAAATGAAATATACTCGTATTATGAATATTGTACATTGTTATTTGCTCTTTGTGCTCCTTTAATTATCTGGACAATTTGAATAAACTTGAATATCATCATTGTCAAATCTTTATTGAAATTCCAAAAGGCTACAAGCAGACAGAACATATTTATTTTTGCTGGGTCATCGTTTAAACTTATTTTTATTTGACATTACATACTTTGGGTTTTATTGTTTAAGGGTTGGTTTTAATGATGCAGAGAATTCAAATCTTAAAGTTCATTACATGTGTTCGCATTTATTATGGTTTTCATTAAAAAACATAACACGAAAAGAATATACATAGTAAAATGGAAACATCACTAAAATTAATGAAATACAATATTTGCTTATTTTGTGCTTCCTTCTTTTAGAAACATAGGTTAGGTTAGATTAGGTTGAAACATTACAAAGCACTTAAATTGTCAGAGGAAGCTGCTGTAAAAGTTTTGAAATGGGTGCAAAGCTTTAACACTTTTCAAGTTTTTTTATAATTGTACTTTAAAATAAAAATATTTAGTTTAACAGTCTCGAATTAAATCAAACTTTTCGTATGGTTTTATAATTTTCATTATTTTTTAGATCTAAAACTTCCTATAAAACTCAGTTTGAGTTTGAGATTCATACCGTTTTACGATATAAATAAAAATACCGCTTCCAAAAATATAAAAAAAAAAATGCTTTGAATTTTATAGTATATTATAGTAGTCTCTCATTTTGTAATAGATTAATTTAAGCGTAGGCAAAAACCGATATGTCATCAACAAAAGTTAATGTCAAATACAGATGTCACTGCACTCAGTTAAGAAAATTTGTATTCGTTTCATTTGTCTTAAATTCAAAGTAAATTCATGACTTCTTTGTCATTTATACAAATACAAAAAAAACTATTTTTATAAAATATGAAACGTTTTGATACTTTGTCACTTTAAACTTCCGACAGTTTTTACTTTGCGATATTCCATAGCACAGGGACTTTTCAAATGGAAATTTACTCTTTGCAGTAAGAATTGAAAAAAGAGGCTGTCTATTTGTCTTGCTTAAAACTTTAACAAAATATTTATACAAATATTTTGTGTGAGATAAATAATTTGAAGTCAATATTTGTCTCGTATTGTTCTCTTAATACTTGAGTCCAAACCAATTTCTTATCAGTTCCTTGTTGTTTTTGTAGGCTTTCGTGTTTTGTGAAAAAAGTTGTTTGTTGAATTTTTCTAAAAAGTTAAAAAAAATAAAAATTACCAACAACATTTTGCATATTATGAAATAGTTTGATTTCAAAATCTATTTTTGGTATCGAGATTTTTAGTCTAAAACCAATTTCTACCAATTTTAGTAGCATTCCTTAAACGTTTTCAGTTCTTATGTAATCAAATACAGATTGCATTTTTCTAAGAAAATTTAGAATTTTGAAGTCAATACCTTCATTTCACGAGATATCGAGAATCGAACATCAATTTTTACCAATTTTGCGTACTATTTTTTGCAGATCTTAATTGTTAGGAAAAAACTGAGTGTCGGATTTTATACAAATGTTACCTAATATCGAACACAATATTTTTTATAAGATAAAATCAGTTTGAAGCCAATATCTATAATTTTGAAAAAGATACTTAAGTCGAAAATCAATTTTTACCAATTTTAGTAATGTTTTTTTAAGGAAGTTTTTTTGGTCGTCCATAGCTAAAAAACCAGTTGAGATATCGACTTCAAACAAATTTTTATTTGAAGTCGATATATACAATGGTTCTTTAAATGTGTATGATGAAAAAACCTTCACGAACGTACGGACGTACGGACTAAAAAAACACATACAAAATTTTTGATTAAAAATGAAAAACTCGAATTTTCAGAAAAACAAATATTTTTGTATTGCTCTATAAGGGTACCCCATAAAACCGATATTTTGTTATTAAGTTTGCTCAAGAATTGATGAACCAATTTCTGTAATTTTCTACACAAGAGAGTCGACTTGAGTCGAAAACCATTTCTTTTCAATTTTTTGTTGTTTTTGTGGTTTTCGTGAAACTGAAAAATATTTGTCACCTCGAATATTTTTCGAACACAAAATGATTTTACCTCCAAAATAATTTTATGTAACAAAGATGCACGTTTTTAATCTACACTATCTACATTAATCTACACTTATCTACACTAATATTATAAAGAGGAAAGATTTGTATTTTTGTATGTAACGAATAAACTCAAAAAGTACTGGACCGATTTTAATAATTCTTTTTTCATTAGTAACATAATATGCTATATTTAGTACTAGATTACTATAGAAATCTTTAGAAATTCCTATTAAAACCAACATAAGGTGTACAAAAATTAGCCATAAAATGTTTTTCATCGCCTACGCTGCGAAGAGTATTAATGATAAAACAAAAAAATGTTTTCTAGTTTAGTGATTCTAGTCGTTTTAATTAGCATGCTTATAACTTAAATATCTGTACCTATTTATGTCTACCCGTGCTAAGCCGGGACGGGCCGCTAGTATCTAATAAAATATTGAGAAAAATTTAAGTGACAGTTGTTTTCTCAAAAAAAAAACACTACTAAGAGTTGGTAAAAATTTATTTTCGACTCAAATATCTTTGCAAAAATTAAAGATATTGGCTTCAAAGTAATTTTATTTTATAAAAATATTGCTTTCAACATTCAGTAAAATGTTCATAAAAGACCAACAGTCAGTTTTTTTCATGAATATTAAAATCTACACAAAATACTTCGCGAAACTAGTAAAAATTGATGTTCAATTCTCTCATGAATAAATAAAGGTATTGACTTCAAATTTATTTCATTCTGTACTAAATTTTGTTGTTAACGTAAGATAATTATCTTAGAAAAATCCAATTTGTATTTTTTTATATATGAAATAAAATCTCTCAAAAAATGCTACTGAAATTGGTAAAAAGTGGTTTTCGACTGAAAATCTCGGGAACAAACACAGATACTGAACCCAAATCTTAAACAAAATATTCAATAACATTTTATTAAAGTTTTAGCAAAATCGAAAGACGGGATGCAAAGTTATCAGTGTGGGTCTCATTACAGCCTCTTTTTGCGTTTCGCTTTTAATGAATGCCATAAGACAGTCCTAATTCCTGAGAACGACGTTGAATCGACACATTCGGGTCTTCGGCAACACTTTCACTTACAGCAGCGATATTTTCAGTGGTACGAGCAAAACGATGATGATGCACAGGCCTTACAATATCTGTAATCAATCCAGTCTCTTCAAATTTCTTCACAATTTTGACAATTGCTTGCTTAGTTGGACGATTATGTAAACCATAATCTCCTCTTTAAGCACGATATGTGGCTGTAGCAGAATCACCATTTCTGTAGTAGGCTTTAACAGTTTGTATGCGTTGTGCTATAGTTAAGCGATCCATTTTCGAAAATTTCAGACTTCAAGTGACAAAAAAAAAATTGGGTTAACAACTTTGTTTGACAGATGTCGAATTCCAACCCTATACTTTTAAAACCGCCAATTGGATAACCCGCTATGAATTTTGTTTAAAGTTCCTATAAAAAATAGAACAATATTCCGAAAAAATAACCTATAACATAAATCAATAGGTATGTAGGTATGTATATGCAACAATAGAATCCTAGACAAAATAAAAGCACAATAACTTAGCCCTTAAAAATTATTTATGGTAATGATAACCTATATTCTCATATTCTTATAAAAGCAAATTCTTGAGTTTAAGCAAACAAAAGACTTCATCATAACAGGTGGCTATTCAAATATTCATTATATTATACTATCCTAATCTTTCTTTAAGCATTCATGTGATATTGGTATAGTCGGGCGGGATATAACATTCATCTTTCTTTTGTTAAAGGAAAATAATCAACATAGGAAATTCCATCATATGCTCCCCTTATTTCTGCAAGTCTCCACAAATCATCACATTGCCCCACTTGGGGAGAGGAGAACATTTTATTTTGGATTCTGTTTTATGGTGATAGCCCGATGGTATTCTGTTTATAGTAAGACTCATTAAGTAAATATACATCAACATTGAAGAACTTTCTGCAAGGAACTTAAATATTAACCCTTGTTTGAAGCTCAATGTTTGACAAATAAGTAAGTTCCTGCAATACTTAGAACAATAAGGCCAACTTTTCGATGTAAGATTGAAGTTTAACGATTTAATTCAACGAAATTGAAAGAAGAATGATGTATGATCTCTAAGCCTATCAGTAAAATAATTGTTGTCTTACAGTTTTGAACATGTTAGACCTTTACTTTCAGTAAAAGATTCAATAAGATGAGTTCTAATGCCAATAAGTATTTTTTTCAAAAAGAAACAATTGATATAAATGAAGACTAGTTTGTAATGCACGTAATATAGCATTATTATGTATCAAAAGGTTATCGATTAAGGAATATTAAAATAAATAAATTAGGTGTAGCAACAGTCCGTTGAGAACTAGGGCATAGTGACTTTCAACTCTCAACCATTCCTGTGTGCGTTTACTGTTATCAGGGATGGAGGGGACCACAGTTAAACCGAATCTGAATGGCTTATTTGAGAAAGCACTTTTCATGACAAGAATTACTCTTGGAGAACTTGTCAATTCCTCGCAAGAGGCAGTACCCCTGAAAACGATTTTAGATGGCACAAACAAGGATTGGACCCAAGACCTCTGGTATGACAGTCAAACGCACTAACCATCATGCCACGGGTACTGATTAAGGAAAATAGTGGCAAGAAATATAGTGGAATATAGTAGTATGATTTTTTCGAGGTTTTGGCTATGAACGTCAATCGAAGATGTTGTTTCTCAAACTAATTTTAGGTTGTTCTTTTCGAAATATAAAGCATTTTGAAAAAAGTTTTTCAGATGAAATAAAAGGTATTTCATATGAAAGCTAAATCATTACCCCACGTGCTATACTTTTAGAAGTATATGGTATTATATTTGCAAAACTGTCAGATTTTTACCATTTTCGACGCTAAACTTTAAGTCCAATTATCTCAAAATCCCCAAGGCGTAATTAAAAAATGTTTGACAATTAAATTGGGCTGAACGTAAGTTCTTAGGTGTGCGGCCTAGGCCCAAAAATAGGCCATCTCCTTTATTTCGTAAATACATTTTAAAAATTTGATTGATGAAATTTAATTTTTACTGAACAGCTGACTGACTTCAAAATGACATCAAAAATCCGTTTTGTTTTACTGATATTGTTTCACTTTTGTACTCTTCCGATGGCATCAGTAAATAAAGTACTGATGAAATCAACAGCACAAATAAGGTGTGAAGCTCTTGGTAATTTAATACCGTTAATTCAATGACGTACATTGATAACTATAAATACTCATCAGTAAAGCATTTCAGGTCCGCGTCCCGTTTAAATTTTTCACTGATAGCTATAACTGGGTCGATAAACGGTGTATACTTTTTCTTCTAAGCTGTTCTCATGATATCAGTGGTTACTTTTAAAACACCCTTTTTTATAAAATGGCGCCCATTGAAATTTCCATAATCCCGAAAACAGAGTTCAATATTCACAATATTATTCAAAATATTATAAAACTAAATGTAATGATAATGAACATATAGTCATTTCACAATTAAATTAATTTGAAAATTGTCCATATTATTCGTCAGTTTATCCAGATCATTATTTCATTTAAATTGAAATTGAAATACTACATATTTCTTTAATATACGATATTTAAATTTATAAAACGTGACTCTATGAAATCTAGATTATTATCAATTTTATTAATATTATTTATAATTATTATGAAATGTGTCGCCAAAGCAGCCCCACCTGGTATTCTGTTCTTGATTTTAGTATTATGATCAGGTACTGGATGTGGTTGTCGTTGTAGTTGTCGTCACTATTTTAGGTTGGTACGAGTCAGTCATCCAAAAATACACAGATTCGCACAAACGACACCGAAAATTGAGTGAGTTGGCAAATTAATGGCCTCTCACCTCATCCCTTGGGCTAGTTATACGAATACGAAGTACGAACCTGTCATTTTCATCGTCGTCGGTTGTCGTAGTTGTGCGTCCGTAGTGCTATGTTGGTCGGCCACATGCGATGAATTGGTACGCAACGTGACCTGCTTGTCGAACGCTGCAAAATTTTAATTAATATTTCGGAGCTTAAGGGTTATGTCCCTGTGGCAATGGGCATCAAAGCTTGGTTGTGTATCCCCGTATAGCCGCAGTATTTGGTAATGCTAATAGAATTTAATGCATATGAATCCTATAAACCAAATGTCCTTTCTATCCTTATAGCCGTGGTGTACACATTCAATATGTACTCAGTGGAACTATTTTTAGAGCAATAAAAGAGTGCGTGGGAGGGACAACTTTTAGATACCTATTATTATTTTAAGCAAAAGGTGTGAAAAGAGGCTGAGAAAAATATTTATATACATAAAAAGGGTTGGTGGTTTGGTCGTGTTGGGGATTTGAAAATTTGAACAAACATTAATAATTAAGAGTATATTTTCAAATTGTAAGACTTTTTGGAAAGGAATTAATTATGTTCCACCAAATTTTAGTTTAACCAAAATCAGACAATATGTCAAAGTTCAATGGTGAATATACATTATATTCCATAGCAATAAGTTCTTTTAAAAACTCCTAGTTAGTAAACATAGTTCCATTAACGTTTAAGGTTTTTAGATGACAGATTTCGCTCATAAAATAAAGGCTATCTATAAGTCTGTTCATGTTTAACATTTAAATTTGATCTCTTGTAAATGTTTAGCGGTCAAATTTAAGTATTGAACTATAGATAAACTTACCCTTGTCTTTAAAATCAACCAACAAGATTTAAAAGTAGTACCCGTTGATGGTTAGTGCGTTGGACTGTCATGCGAGAGGTCTTGGGTTCGATCCCTGCCTGTTACACCTAAAAGTTTTTTTTCACGGGTACTGCCTCTTGCGAGGAATTGACAAATTCTCCACAAGAAATTTTTGTCATGAAAAAGTGCTTTCTCAAATTAGCCGTTCGGATTCGGCATATAAACTGTAGGTCCCCTCCATCCCTGCAACTACTCGCACACAGGAATGGTTGAGAGTTGAAAGTCACTAGGCCCTGGTTCTCTACGGACTTTTGCGCCACCTAATTTGTTTATTTTAGCAATCAATATTTAATTTTAGAAGCGAAAAATGTCATTTCGGAGAACAGATGAACAAGATCTTTACGAAATTTGAATTAAATTAGTTTTTAACAATGACATTTCTCCACATTAACTTCTTTGACGTTTAAATTTGACAGGAACTGTCAAAGTTCTCCATTCGTTAAATAGCCTTATTGAACAATATACTTAACTATGTTTTTGAATGAGAGAGTCGAATTACTGAACTTGTCATGTGTTTCCTTGGTAGAAATATATCCACAACATAAATAGTACCAAACACATTTTCCACCCATCCAAGCAATGCAGCCACTAAAAAAGTTTTTTTTTATTATTATTATTATTGAAATTTTGTATTATTTCTGCAAACTTCTTTACCTGTAAGTTATTTCCACTTCATTATACCAACTCAACTTCCCTCCTCCCAAAAAAAATAATAATAAGAACAAATCCAAGGAAAACTTGACCCTTTAGCAGGAATTGTTTGAAATTTAAATTAACGTTGGTTGCATACTTGAGTGAACGAGCATCCTCTAAAGTTATATTTTTTGTTATTTTGTCATTTAAAATTCAATCTCATTCAAATAATTTAAAATGGAAAAATATATATTTTTGTCCATTGTTTTCTAGCAAAAATAAAGGGGAGTTTAAAATTAAACATTTTCAGTGTGTAACTAGTTTTTATTGCAAAACCAAACAATTTGCAGACTCGAACAACTTAACGAAACTTCATGTAGTATAGGGTTGGCTTTTCTTACAGATTTTTAGAAGCTTTGTTAACTTCCCATAGGAAGTTATTGTAATTGGTCCGATTTGTCAAATTGAAAATTTTGACATTTCTCGACGTTTCCAGGTCCCTAGAGTCGAAATAAAAGATTTTAAGAGTGATGTCTGTGCGTGCGTGTGTACGTACTTTCGTACGTCCGTACGTTCGCGACGTTTTTTTCGTCGTCCATAGCTCAAGAACCAGAAAGATGCAGAAAGGACTCTCAAAGAAATTGCGTGGGTGGTTTTTTTACCATAGCAATTTAAAAAAAAGGTGAACATTTTTGCTAACCCTAAATATCTCACAAACCAATAACGCTAGAGACATGAATTAAATTTTATATTGTAAATTGTAACGTGATACCAAACAAATATATTTTTGGAAAAAAATTCAATTACCGGTTTTTTTATAAATCAAAAAAACTGAAAGAAAAATATTTGTCACCTCGAACATTGTACAAACAAAAAATTATTTTATCAACAAAACAATTTTGTGCAACGAAGAATAACGTTTTTAACATATGGTAAAATTTTGAGAAAATATAATTGACAGTTTTTTTTTATAAAATATAAAAACCTGAAAAAAAACAATGTTGGTAAAAATTGATTTTCCACTCAAATATCTTTAAAAAAATTTGAGATTATGGCTTCCAACTATGTATTTTTATCTTATAAGAAATATTGTTTTCAACATTAGGTAAAATTTTGAGAAAAATCGAATTGACGTTTTTTTATATCTTTTCAAAACTTTGAGGTATTGCCTTTGAATTAATTTTATCTTTAAAAAAATATTATTGTCGACATGCAGTACAATTTTGAGAAAAATCGAATTGACAGTTTTTTTTACAAAAAATAAAAACCTAAACAAAAATTAGTAAAAGTTGGTAAAAATTGATTTTCGGCTCAAATATCTTTTCAAAGATTAAAAATATCGGCTTCAAACTTCTTTATCTCGCAGAAAATATTTTTTCGACATTCAGTTAATTTTTTATAAAAATCCAAGAGTCAGTTTTTTCATAAAAAAATAAAATCTATACAAAATAGTACGCAAATTTGGTAAAAATTGATGTTCGGTTCTCGACATCTCGTGAACAATAGAAGATATTGACTTCAAATTAGTTTCATTCATTAAATTTGTATTTGTTAATATAAGAAATAATAGTATGCAAGTATTCTAAGCAATTTTTAAAATTTTTAGAAGAATTCAACTGACAACTTTTTTAACAAAACACGAAAACCTACAAATCTTTTAAGCAAAACAAACCGACAGACGGGATGGGAAGTTATCAGTGTGGGTCGTATCCCAGCCTCTTTTTTCTAAGGTTATGCAATTTCCTTCCAAAAGCTATTTTTAAATTGCTGTTTTTTATTAAGTTTTGTTCGCTCTTGTTTTTAGACAGGTGAGGAATTCTGACATTTAGTTCATTTGAAATAAGAAAAGGGGTAAATGCGTTCTGTGGAACTACTTTTTCTTTCTCTATTTGTTCCTTCTAATTATTCATAAATTTATTGTTGTGTTGGCTTCAATTTCCCTATAATACTCCTCACAAATACAAACAGAAAAACCTAAAAATTCTTCTCCTTTTCACAAAACATCGTTAAAATAACAAACTTAACGAAACTTCATTTTATCAAAAGTAGTTACAAGTTCGTTGCCAACATTGCAACATCAATCTTTTCTGGCAATATCTGATTGCTAATATTTCAATTAAAAGTAAAAACAGTTGTATACTGAATGGAAACGATAGGTTATTGCATTTAAAAAGTTTATAACATCATCAGAAGAAAAAAATCAAAAAACCTGTGCCTTGGAAAATTCAATATTTCGAAATGACCTTAGTATGTGTTTTATGTACGTTATATTATGAGTCACAAGCTCACAAGTCACCTACAGGCACCTTAAGTATTTTATGTGGTGAAAACATTTGGCACATTCATTTTTGTTTGCTTAAATTGGAACTAGTTGGGTGGCGCGACAGTCTATTGAGAACTAGGTCCGAGTGACTTACAACTCTCAACTATTTCTGTGTGAGAGTAATGTTGTCAGGGATGGAGGGGACCTACAGTTTTTTTAACCCGAACCCGAAGGGCTAATTTGAGAAAGCTCTTTTTATGACAAGAATTACTTTGGAAGATTTGTCAATTCATTGCAAGAGGCAGTTCCCCTGAAAAAAAACTTTAGATGGCACAGGCAGGGATTGAACCCAAGACCTCTGGCATGAAAGCTTGAAGTAAACATTTAAAAAAATTGATGATGAAATTTGATGATCAAAACGGTGGTTGTTTTTATTTTTGATTTTTAAAAAAAATTTACAAATTTGTTTTCGAAATTCGATATTTTGAAAATGGGTCATAATTTTTTTACAAAATTGAAACATTAAACGTATATTAAGAAGCTCTAAATAACTACATACAAACTGTTTTTTAAACAAAAATTGTATATATACAAAAATAATTAAAAAAAACCGCTCTAATGGCGTTTAAATTATTGAAAACAAGCTTTTTTTGCAGCTACATTTTTAAATCTTAAAATACAGGAAATATTTTTAAACAGACTACTCTTTGGATACATGAGCAAGTCGTACGACCCAGTCGTGCATTTTATTTTGTTTTGAAAATCATTTTCAGTTAAAATATTCAGGATAAAGTGGAATCCCTTTTTTTACTTGAAAATTTAAACGGAATTCCTAAATGACTTGATTTTGTGTGATATTTTTGTGATCCTTGGCATAGGTTTTGGTGTTCAAAATTAAACTTGTTTCTGAAAGTCCAAGTACGCCAGGTCTTTTTTTGATCCCACTAATAATTTTGGAGTTGAAATGATAAACATGTATCGTGTGATTAAACTTTAAATTGAGTAGGTAATGTGTTAATTAAAATGAACGAAAACTTATATAATGAACTAGGTTTCGTCAGGTGTTCGTTAAATGTTGCTTACTCTGTCATTCAATACGTCAAATTAAATTAAACAGTTGTTGTTCTTCACCAAAACCAAACTCTATCTATTCACTGTCCATTCCATAGATTATCTACATCGATTAAAGTTAACTTAACCCCTCTTAAACATGATTGATTTTGAAATTAACTTCAATCAAACCAAACAACTAAACTTAATCTCAACTTTTTTTGTTTTCCTTTTGTTTAATCCACTTCACACAGCAACTTAATCTGATTGACCGGAACCGACACACAACACATACCTACCCCAAAGAATCCTCAATTCTAGGCTCTATTGACGTACCGTACCGTATGTCGTTGTTGCCGCTACATTTACAATACTCATCCACTTGGTTACCTAGATAAAGATTTAACACATAACGAACCACATTAAGGTGACTTGCCTCTATATTCTATGTACTATACTACTGTTTCTGTAGAACATTTAAGTTGTGTGTACCTTCGGTAATTCTGGTGGACCACATCACAAATATGTTGGGTTCGAAACGTACCTGTATACACACAGCTCCATCTGGATGTCAACACCATAATATACAATATCCACAACAGCACCAACCATACTATTACTGAAAATTCAATTATTTCGAATGTGCCCTTAATTGCTGTATGTTTAAGCATTGTGTGATGTGGATTTTTTTTTATTTTTGCAACCTTTCTAGTTCCTTCTGTTAAAGGTTGTGTTGGCTGCTTTTGAGGCTAGGAAGGATAGAATGGAAAGATTCATCCATTTGTAATCCTCTGCATTATATGTTTAAAGCATTAACAGTGAAAGCTTCGTCGAAATGGGATTCTCCTCTACTTGCTTGGTTGCCGTCTCCGTCGCTCGTCGTCACATCCTATTAGGCGCGCAAATATACACATCAGAACGTGAAATGTTCCCTGTGCGGCGTGGGGTAGCGCCCCTCATCTTAAAGTGTTTTCTTCCTTTTTTTATTCGAGGCATGACGAAAGATACAGTTGGAAAACTTTTGATGTTTTTTCTTGTCTTTCTATTTGATTTTATGGTGTGGAAAATCCGGCTTAAGGTTAAAAAAAAATGGGAAACAACTCTTGAGGTTTTGTATGACATGTGTAGTGTGTACCTACCCTTAATCTGTGAGTTTAATTCAGATCTCGAAATAAATTGCATTGATTTAATAAGAAAACTTTTCATGTAGGAGATAGGAAAAATGTTAAAGCCGGTGTAGAGTGGTGGGCAGTTTGGAAATTGCTTTATTTTTAGATCAAAACAAGTTGACATTTCTTCTATTTAAAAACTGACTCTTTCAGGTCGAATCGACTACGATTTATGGTTAGTTGTTACATAATCGACTACGATGTATGGTTAGTTGTTACTACCTGTCAAACTGACAGAGTTGTCAAGATCAAAACAAGTTGAAATTTCTATTTAAAAACTTTTTCAGGTCGAATCGACTACGATTTATGGTTAGTTTTTACTTCCTGTCAAACTGACAGATTTGTCAATTATTCCATGAAATGCCCTTGTTGTGATAAGATCTGCCAAAAGTCTGTGAAATTGAATTCTTACTTACTTACTTACTTAAATTGAATTCTAGTCAACAAATAAAGTTATTTTTCTAACCATTACCTAGTCACATATGTAAATGTTTTCGTGTTTGCTTTTCAAAAAAAGATTTCAAATCATTTACCAAGCTGCTTATGTTTTTTGATCACTTTAGTTCAGTTGCATGAAGGAATTTAAAAAAAAAAACAAAACGACATTTTTAAAATCAGATTTTCATTTTCTTTATTTTTTTTACTTAACAGTGATTATCTTATAAATTTACAATAATTGTTCCAACACGGACGTTAATTTCTATTTGTTATGTTAATTGTGCTTAATCTTTTTTCTAAATATGTTATTGCACAATTTAACAATTGCATTTTGAATTAAATTTAATATATTTACAATACGATGCAATAAAGTGAGCGAGAGACGGGAATATAAATTATAATAAATATTATTTTTTTTTAAGGAAAAATTTCGAAATTTGTACAATATATTAAACGAAAAGATGACACAGTCATCTTGGATTATACAACAAAGGTACACATAGTAGTTTTATTTTTTTTTTTTATTTGATTAAAATTTTAAAATATATTATAATAAATATGAAAATGGACGTAGTATTTATATTTATTTTAAATTAAATATGTTTCTATGTTTAGTTTCTTCCTATAATAGAACGAAGGCGATCTTGTAAATAATCACTAATTGTAATAAAGTGTTGTTTCTTTGCAACTTGTAACGCAGTAAGGCCTTCTTGATTTTTCTGTAAGATGTCACTACCAGCAGCGACTAATTGTTTGACAACTGTCAAATGACCAAACATAGCCGCTGCATGAAGAGCTGTTTCTCCATTCTAGAACATAAATATAACAAAAAATATTTCGTTAAGTTTACTTATTCTTTTTTTTTCAATTTTAAATGCAACTTACCGGTAACAAACCCAAATTCGGTCGATATTTTAATAATTCAGTCGTTACAGCCATATGACCTTTATGTGCTGCTTTAAATAATGGCGTTGCTCCATCACAACGTACAGCATCAACATCAGCACCATTTTGAAGTAGAACCTTACAAATGTGATCGTGACCCATTTGTGAGGCTATCCAAAGTGGTGTTGCGCCATCTATTCGTTTTGTATCAGGTTGGGCGCCAGCTGACAAAAGAAGGAGCAACACCGTTCGATGGCCATTTTGTGATGATATAAAAACAGGTGATGCACGATCTTTCATACAAGCATTTACATTTGCTCCGTATTCGATCAATTCTTTGACAAGTTTAACATGGCCACCTTGACATGCTACAAAAAGAGGAGTACCACCGTCCTGAAATATAATATAACATTTGGAATGAATACAAATATTCAAATACTTTCGTTTTTGATAGGTCGTCTAGATATGCCTTCTGACTGACAGTTCTTATCACAAAATTAGAAGGCAACCTATCAAAAACGCCATATATGCTAGAATACACTTAAAGAAATGCAAAACAACATAACTGAGTTACAACATGACGTTATTTGACTGAACATCAAACATACTAAACGTCAAATTTGATAAAATTGTAAATTGTACGAATTATAGCCAATCGTGTAAGTTTATTGTTTCGTCCAAATATTGTTCGAAACTTTCGCAATTTTTAAGCTGCACAATCCCTGCATTTGTAGTTTGTTTTCATTATTGTTGTTTTCTTCAACCCTCTCAGTGACGAATGCTAAAAACTGCTTTGCGATGACAAATGGGAATAAATATAAGATAAGACAAACATCCCGGCGTTCTTAAATTGTTCACTTCCGCTGAGATACCCTATAGTTTGAGTTTGACATGCATGTTCATTTTTTTTAAATTTGAAATGTACTAGTTTCTTGTAAAACGTCATTTGTTATTCTTTGGCATCAGCAAATATCAATTTCAAAGTAATGTAATTTTTGAAGTCAGAATAAGAGTTATTATACTTACAACTGACGGACAATCAATTGTTGCTCCAGCTTTTACTAGAATTTTCACGATTTCCAAGTGTCCACCTTGAGCAGCAAAAAATAGAGGAGTAGTGCCTGTTGCTCGTTTTGAATTTGGATCAGCGCCTTGTTCAAGAAGTTCAACAACACATGGACAGTGTCCACCTGCAGCAGCTAAAATTAGTGGAGTTGTACCATCCTATTAATAAACAGAGACAAAAATGATACAAGAATTAATTCCATTACAAACATTTAAAAGAAAGTAATTCAGTTTAGTTATTAAAGTTTTGCTCAAAAACTATTTTAAAATACGACTTAAAGGGCAGTTGTAGGTAAATACAATCGGTCCTATTTCATAAACATTGACAATTGTCAGAGGTAATAAGTGACAATTCGTTAAATTACAACTTGATAATTGTCAAAATCTGTTCCATGAATAATTTTTCATTTTTGTAAAATTTTCGGAAAGTACCCGACAGTTGTAATTTTTTCGTTTCATAAAGAAATAGTCATGGCAATGAATTGTCAAGTATTTTCCACAATTGTTAGGAATTTCCTGAAAAATGTGTACTGACATTTTGTTTATGAAATGAAAAACAAATTAAATTTACATATTTGTTAGCATTTAATTGACAATTGCGACAGGAAACTCAGTCAAGTGTTAACAGTGAAAAGACATAAAATGTTAAACAATATATTTTTTCAAGTGAAAGCGAAAGTGAAAGTGATGACAAATTTGTCATTGTATTTTTCTAACAAATATTTGTCAGACCAGTCACCAGTGTGACATATTTGCACACGGTTAAAAATTCTGGCGTTAATTTTAATATTTTTAGGGTTGTATATATGACAACGCTGAAAAAATATTAGAATTAAATATGTTTCATATATTAAAATTGAAAAATTAATAAATGGTTTATTGAAATTAAATAATTTTTCTTATTACATACTATGTCCATAGTATTAAATTTCAACATATATTAGGATTAACTTCGAAGCCAAAAGTATTGAAAACAAATCTTTTTTATTAAAATTGTGTCTATGATTCTTATAAACTTGTATTAGAAGTAAATACATTTTGTATTGAAATCTAATATTTTCGCCTGAAATTCAATATTTATTTTATTTGTTATAAATCCAAAAATATTAGAATATAATACAAACTATTGCATTTTAATTTTATTATATATTTGGTTTGAATATAAAAATAATTTAAATCAACACCGAATGTATTAAATTTTAATACAGATTTGGATTAATTTATAATATTGGACGGATATAATATAATTTAAATTGTATTACATTTCAACACAAAATAAGATTTGTTTTGAATTTAAAAAGATTAAATTTTAATACAAATTATATTTAATTTTAACCAAAAATTAAATTAGTTTTAAATATTGAAGGATTATTATATAATGCAAATTGTATTGGATTTTAATACAAATATAAATTCGTTTTTAGTATAAAAAGTTATTAAATGTAATACAAAAGCATTACATTCATAACATAACATTTAGTAATTTTTGAGTAGAATGAAATACACTTTTTAATATTAGTTTTAACCATACAAATTCAAAGTGTTATAATGAAAGCAAAATTACTTACTGAGCTTTTATCATAGGTATTCGTAACTCATCCACCTGCTTTAAAATAAAACTTTTCTGAATAAAAAACCATGTTTTTATATTTTGAGATTAGAAGAAACATTTTATTTTTTATGAAGACTTAAACTATTTTAAAAACATTTTTAAAATTATATAAAAAAAAATACATAAAGGCATTAATAAAAATAAGGTTGCAATATGAACATTTTGTTATTTATTTCGTAACACTCGAATGGTTTCTTAAAAACAATATCATCATACTTTAAGCAAATTTTATCGTTTGTCTTAATGACAGTGAACATATTAACAAGGTTTTCAAAACTTTGTTTTTTATATTTTAAGCATAAGAAGTAAGCATTGTTTTCAATTTTGAAAATTTTTTCAATTTTTATATACATTTCTGGTTCAAGATAAAGAAAACAATTAATTTTAAAGTGAAACCCGTTTACAAACTCAACATAGTCAGCAGAGTAAAATTCTTTAGTTTTAAGACTGTCCATTATTCTTTTTGAAGCTAAATCTAAGTTATCTATTTCGAAGCAGTCTAATAGTTTCAATTTCCCAAACTTAGCCTTCTCAGAAAAATCTTTGTTGGTCCAAATTTGAAAAATATGTTGCTGATGGCGTAATGCTAAGGTCTTGCAAATGTTGATGTAATTATTAGTATTATTATTAAGTTTTGTGAAAAAACGATGTTTTGACTCGTACCTACATGTAGACATATTTATAAGTGGACCCATCATTTTAATAATGCGGGGATAATGAGTCAAAAAGTGGTGCTTGGGTAAGAGATTAAGCTTAAATTCTTTTAATATACATTGAAGATGTTTTTCAATAGTAACTGAGAGTCGTTCTATTGATGAATTTTTTATTTTTGGAGCAAAGATAATGTTTATAATTTCTATCATTGTTGTTATTCCTGACCAAAGCTTTGGGAAGGGCTCGGAAAACTCATGAAAAATAAAAGGAAAATGTAAAACTAAACAATTGTTTTGGCTAGCTGTTAATCCCAAGTTAGTCGGACTTTTTTCCAAACTTATAATAGATGGCACACTTTTTCGGAACAGGTAGCCAAAATGAAAAGATTGAATTTTTCTATTTAAGCTGTCGATTTTCAAGATATTACTGTCTACAAGTTTTTTTAAGAAAGCTCTCATGATAAAAGGTGCAGTCCCTTCAAGTATATCGTGCATTAAATCAACGCTGGGTTGGTTGATACTATTAAAGTAAGAAAGTTCATTCAAAATACAATATCTCTTTATTCCTTTTGAATCAATAAAGTCTTCATAAGTTTTATTTTTATCATCCTTGAATAAATCTGAGTACTCAACTGTTGCTCGAATTAAATTTTCATTTTCTGTGCAAGCTGTTTGAGTTTCCGAGCGAGTCATATAACATATACGACAAAAATGTATTGCTCTAAATGATTCAACGAACCCCAACGCACAGTTTGCACCCAAATTATCATGGCTAAGACTTACTAAAGTACCTTTAAGGACAACATCATTTACAGCAATACCAATTTGTTCAAGAACTTTAAGATCTTTTACAATTGGTCTTAAAACTGTATTGAAGTCGCATCCATCATTTTTTAAGTCGTTTGCATAAAATAAAGCCACTAAATGTATATTATCAACTCGGGAATTAAAATTAAAGCCTAAATTCAAAATACTAAAATATATTGCACCGATTTTGTGAATAGTTGTCTTACTACCTAAAGGATTTACAACTTCGAAATCGTCGTAATACAGTTGTATTTGAATGGCTTTTGAGTTTTCTTTAAAAAAAGTACTCGAGTTGTAAGTCTTTCCACAACAGAAATCTTGCAATTCATTTTCGTTACATATATGGTTTCTTGACATATAGAGCTTAAAAAACAAATTGTTGCTGAACATTGATATCAAGGTTTCTAAAATAGAAATATATTGAAATGTGCACTGTACATATGAATCCTTGTAAATTTTGCTTCGAGTGTCATATTTTTGTTCCCATCTACCTCCTAAATTTTGTGATGTGGCATTAACAAACATTTTCTCAGCACTTAAATTTCGTTGTCTTTTATAAGATGAATCAATTTTTTTGAAGTCATCTGTAAAACTGGTTTTACAAGCTGTAAGTAAATTGCCTACATCAAGTGTTCCACCAGATGAAGAACTTTTTGCTCTCTCGATGAAAACATTTAAATTACAGAAAACCTTGTCAACAAGTCCACTTGTCATTGCAAGAATTTTGGTAACATTTGTTTGTGCAATATTCATTGACAATAAATTGTTCGAAAAATTATTAATTGCTTCAATAAAGTTAATGCTGTTATTTGATTCACTATTTGTTTCATCAAAAGTGTTTAGTGGCGTACTTTTTTGATGAAACAAGTTACCATTTAAAGGAACCGGTTTCTTATAAATAAAAACGTTTGATGACAAGTTATCTTGTGGGGGGATCGGGGTGCACTTAGTAACATGCCGACGTAAACCGCTAAATGTGCAAAATTCTCTGTTGCAATTAATATTTGCTATACATTTAAGCGATATTCTTTTCTCATTATTAAAAAAATGATCTGATCTTAGATGAAATATTGTAAAAGAAGCCGATGAAAACTTTCTATGACACAAAAAGCAAAAAAAATCCATAATTCTTATATAATTTAAAATTTATTTTGAAACCTTGAATGAATTTCAATTAATCGATTTGTTTTTGGGCTTTCTTCAATATTGTATATAAAAATTGCGAAAAAATCCAAAAACGTTTTTAAACTATAGTCGAATTCAATATTGAAAACGTAAAATATTTTAAAATAGAGATCAAAAATTTGACAAAAATTATAAGTACTTGCACAGGGTAAAATGGTTTTGTCGAAAACAATCAAATACTGTGAAACCGCTTGTTTGTTGGCTCCAACTGCTATTATGTGGGGCTGCTTTTCTGAGAGATCATAATTTTCTCTTGGGGTGTTAAGATGTTCGAACTTAATGAGTTTCGGGATCGAGTTTTCAAAATTTGATCTCTTTTTTTCTCTTGATTTTGGGCCTTGAGAAGTGGATGGAAGCATGCGGAGCAACAAAAGGAATGATGATATTTCCTGATTCCAATCTAAGAAAAAGAATTATGCAAGTAAGATAAAGTCGATCAATAATGAAAACTAACACAAACCTCCTATTTCCTTAATGCTTTTTTCTTCAAATAATTCCACAAAAATTTCCTTAGCTACATTTGCATAGTTTTTCCACTGATTTAAGAAGCGTTGCTCTGTCCCAGGATAACGAATGGAAAAATCATATAAAATCTAAAGAATAAAAACATATTTCATTAGCTTACAGAATGCAAATACAGTTGTGAAAAAAAATACCAAATTGCTGTTGAATGTGAAAAATTTAAATTCCTTAAATATATCAACCGATTTCTTTAATATATTTTTCCTCGCCTCCAACGTTTTCAAAAGGCGTTCTTTGATTGCTTCTTCTTGTTCAACCGCCAAGCAATTATCAAAAAACTCTTTGTCTTCTTGCTCTAAGACAATGTTTTCCAATAGTCACATCAAGAGATTGACTTAATTTTATAGATTTGCTTTGGCCATACGTGCCATCACATTTATGGCGCTTTACGTTGATGTTTTTAATTTTGTTTACCAAATAACCCGTATTCGAAATTGGATTGTAGAATAATTCCTAAAATATGATGCGAAAGAAGATTCAAAGTTAAAGTATTTGCTTCAGAAAGCATATTGGATTTATAAGTGTTTTTTTCTTTGCATACTAAGATGCAAATCTTTAACACAGACGCTTTGAAGTTACTGAAGCAATACGTCACTTGACTTAGTAGCAGTGTAGTCAATATTTTTTGTGTGACTTGATTATAGAGATTAACGATGAGAATATTAAGGTAGAACCTTCTTATTCTATACCACTTAGGCAGGGAACCTACAGAAATCTTTTGCACTATAGCGGAGTACAAATATGCAAATCTTTAGCACAGACGCTTTGAAGTTACTGAAGCAATACGTCACTTGACTTAGTAGCAGTGTAGTCAATATTTTTTGTGTGACTTGATTATACAAATTAACGATAATAAGGTAGAACCTACTCAGAAATCGTTGTATTATACTGTTGGATCTTTATGTGCATGCAAAATGTTAGAATTGGTAATAAAGAATGATAAGCTATCAACAAATCGACTACAGAAATATATGAATAATATATAATATAATATATGAAAAATATGTATATATTACAAACAATAGATTTAAAAAAAAAATAATTTAGCATAAATTATCTGAGATATCGTGCAAATAATACATAAATGTACACATAAAAAAAGATGTACTTACACAGCCTCCAATTTTGCTATCTTCAATTCTGTAGCACGGAAAGATTGCAATGATTGCTTTTGCACAAGCAAGTTTCGCCTCTTTGGAAGGATAATTTCCACACATTGACCGTAAGTATTCGGTTCCTAAAGTGACTAACGTCCTTCGAGAAGAATCCTTGAGGCTGTTGCTACGGGAGTATTCTTCTAATATAAATGCCGATTGGCTCGCTCTTATATAGGATTCCAATCCCTTTGAATTAAGGATGTGAAGAACACTCATATTTTCTATCAAAAAAGGAACTTACTTCCTTGTATATAACGAGACTGCTCCCTACAGCTGCGTCCTGCTTTCTCAAGTCTCCGACAGAATCAACCACCTTTTGGATAACGGGACAAATCTTTATACAAAAGCAGGCACACTTGGAAAACTGCCTCACTATTTCGCTTAGAATATTAAGTGGAATCTCGTCGTCGTCCCGATCTCTTAAAACAAAGTCAGCTTCTATATCCTCGCCTTCCAAAACTAATAATCGTAAAAAAAATCGCACTTTAATAAAAAAAAATCACTTACAATTAACTAATATTACTTACTTGAAAGAATAATATCCTCATTACCTATCACTGAGTCACTTTCACTACTTAATTTTTTAATTTTTTTATATTTTATAGTATTATTTTCCAAATTTTTAACTTTAAGAAGTACTCCGAGTAAGTTGTCTAACATGAATTCCATGATTTTCGACTGTGAAATGTGACGCACGCAAACAAACTAACAGCAACAGGGCGATAAAATAATATCTTTTGGTTTGAAAAGTAATACCAACAAATTAAAATTTAATGCTCAAGGGTTAAAAAGTAATCCCACAATATTTGAAAGCAATACTACAGGGGTAGAAATAAGTATTAAAAGGTTTAAAAACAATACTTGAATATTAAAATGCAATACATGGAAATGTAAACAATATATATAGGAGACTAACGCGCCCAGAGAGTTATAGTAATACATTAAAGTTAAAATGTAATACTCACGGATTGAAAAGTAATTCTACAGTATTTAAAAGTAATACTGCAGGGGTAAAAATAAGTATAAGAAGGTTTGAATATAATACTTAAATATTAAAATGAAAAACGGAACTATTATTAAGTAATAATTTAGTATATGGAAATGGAAACAAAATATAGACGAGACTAACGCGCTCAGCGAGTTATAGTAATACATTAAAGTTAAAATGTAGTACTCATGGATTGAAAAGTAATTCGTATGTATTCAAAAGTTGTATTAAAAATTAAAGGAGTACAACTTGCAGGTTAAAAACAATGTTTCCAATATTTAAAACATCGGTGACGCACTTTAAAACTTATGGGATTTTATTATGTCCAAAAATGTAATATCGAAATATTGAAATATACATAGGTAATACTGAAAAATTTTTAAATACTTAAAAGTAATTCTGTTTCAAATTAATCAAATTTAGTCATTAAATTAAAAAAAAAAAAGAAATACTTATGCCGTTTGTTTAACATTAAATTATATTAAAAAAAATGAAGTAATTTAAGAAATATTTGCCTTATTATTAAAATGCAATCAGAGTAGGTATTATATTTTAAGTCAACTATAGTTTATTTGTAATAAGTTCTAGGTTGAAGTAAGGTTTTAATAAGGATCGGGTTAGATTGTAGAATATTGAAACTAAATTTAAATATTTTGAAATTAAAGATAAGATGGCTAGTATTAAAATGAGCATTTTAATAAAAGAAATACTCAAATTTAATACAGAATTATTATAGAAAAAATGTAATAAATTGAAAATATTGAAAACTAATTTTTTGAGTATTGTATACAGCTGTAATACTGGAGCGGTATTAAAAAACACCCCCAGATTTTTAACCGTGCAGAATTGCAACCTGTCAATTTTTATGAAATTGGGTCTTTTCATTTAATATCTGTTGTTCTACAATCATTTCAACCCACTAATGTTGGCGAGTTAACAGAGGTTCAACCCAGGTTTAAGTATCGACCTTCAGTCACGTCATCTACTACTCGTAAAATAACTTAACTACGAGTTAAATGCTGAGCCCCCATAATTTGCAACTAGCCATAATAATGTAGATTTTTGTAAAAATAGGTAGGTACCAACGATTAACAAAAATAAACTTAACGAAAATTATGATTCGAACTTTCAGTTAGAACAATATTAAAAAGAAAAGTACGAAATTTACATTTACTGTTGAAGTTTGAGAAGAATTTTTAGCTTGAAACTCTAATTTCTCTTAACTATACCTTGAGGCTTTCTGAATTAAAAAAAGCCCTGATTAATAAAGTCAATTTTATTTAAATAATTTATTATTTATTTAACCTTTTAAATATATTCAAGTTGATTTGAATAATTTATGTTGATTCATTATGTATGACTCTATTAGAAGTTACTATACGATTTACCCAGCGAACTTCATTATATCATCACAACCCAACGCAACGGAGTCATCGCATGTCTTAAAGTCATAAACTTCAAACATAATCAAGACGAACGAACTTTTATGCATCCAATTACTGTTTTTTCTTGTCTTTCGTTAAATATAGAGCATCACTGGCATACATCATATGGCGGTATAGCAGCGCGGCGCTACATACCTCGTTATCTTGTTATGCTATGACTTTGATGTCTGTCAGATTATTTTGACATAAACATCATGTTCATGTACACACATAAGATTAACATTCGTTACCAGTTTTATTCTTAAAAAAAAAACAACGACACATTTTTAACATACAAAGTCACGAAGTCTTACGAAAAAGCGTTTATATGATCGCGTATGTTAAATCTATCGTTTGAATGCAAATTACTTTAGTGTGCAAATTTATACATCTCACTCATTTTATTTAACAGGAATTTCACACTCCACAAACGTGTCTAATTGGCGGTATCCAATTAACATTTAACGAACGTAATTTTGTATTAATGTACGTAGGTATGTAAAATTGGATTGAATGGTTAGTTAAATATGGTTTAGGATAAAGAAGTAGGCTTAACATGTACGCGTTTACATGTATTCTACTGACAGGTGAAAACTAAAACTATGTTCGCTCTTTTTGAATTTTAATTCTAAATGTTTTCTTTTATTTGTTTTGTTTTGGTTTTGAGGTTAATTTTAACTATTTTAAAAGTAAAAGAAATTGTTTTCATTTTCAACCATTTCTGACATGAAGTATTATGCAAAACACATTTCAAACTTCAGGTGTATACGGAGTCAGTCCATGTTTTCTTAACTACATATGTAAAGGGTGGTTAAATATTGAAGGCCGATGTTGAATGTGAACCACACCTTAACGTCATGTTTTTTCTCTGAACTTCATCTGATATTTCTCAATTTTAGACTAATTCAATTTGAAAGATACACAATCGAGCAACGCGTCAAAGTCATTCAGGCTTATTATGAAAATGGGCGTGATTTTTTCGGCCAATGTGAAAACACCAGTGCATGCTTGTACAGCTCGTACTGCAAAAAGTATTGCTGCTGTCCACCTCAACTCGTCGTCGTGTCCAAAAATTGCACCTCTCACGCTTGTTTATGTCGTTCTTTATGCATAAAGTCTTGCATTTACACGCTTACAAGGTGCAATTGACCCAAGAACTAAAGCCTCATGACCATCTCAAGCGTCATCAAAGGTCAGATTGGTGGAAAGAAATGGCGACAGTGGATGATCAATTTTCAAAGAAAGTCATCTTCAGTGATGAGGCACATTTTCATCTCAGTGGATTCGCCAATAAGCAGAATTGCTGTGCCGCATTTGGGCGAATGATAATCCAAAAGTAACTGTCGAAAAATCAATGCGACCACAAAGAGCGAATGTTCCGGCTTAGAACAACATTTAATTTGATACCAAATTCATTAATGTCCGGGCCGAAAATGAGCATACCCCTTTAACCACCCTTTACATTTGTGATTTTTCTTATTACACATTTCACATGAGTATAACTGACGTTTGTTAAATTTTAGACATTTTGAGCAGACAAAAATTTGTTGATGACTTCCAATTTTTTTTTTCAAAAACTAGTTTTAGATAGTCACTCCAAGCCGGTTATTTTATGTGTCTAAAATTGAATAGACAAATTGATCGACAAATCCCTTTCAAGCAAGTTGTCAGTTTTTTTGTATGTTAAAAGAAATTCCAGGCAATGTAGTACCTTGCTGTAAACGTCACTGCAGGAGCCACTAGCTTCCTCGTAAAAATCGGATTTATAATACCGAACAACCATCAGTTAAAATAAATTGGAAATTTGACAGTTCTGGTACACAAATTCTATTCCAGACAACCGACACCCCTGATTATGGGTCTGACATCCAAGAAAATGTCTAACTATCACCATCACAAAATGCTGTACTTTTTTTCTATTTTCCATTTAAACCTAACAATTATTAACAACAATTCTGTCAATAGCAAATAAATCTCATTAACATGCCAAATGACACTTCAGCTTATCAACCACTTTATCATCAGTGTACAAAATCACGCCTTAGCACTTCAACTCGTTTATTTATATTACCACTTGAATATGACATTTCTATGAACTAAACCCATTTATCTATCAAGAGACAACACTTCTCATAAAAATGACCATCATCAAATTAATGACATTCTTGACATTTATTTCACTTCTGTTCATCGTCTGTTTTGTTTCCGCTCTCATTGATACGAAATATCTAATAATTATAACTTGGTTCCAACAGTCTCAAGAAAATTTCAAAGACTATAGGTACTTCTACCCACAACAGCCAACGCAACGATTGCTTCCCAGGCCGAAGAGCCCAAAAGTCATTGAAAGAAAGAAAGAAAGAAGAAAAAAGAAAATGTACATATAACTTAAACTTACCTCGTCTTTGCAGTCAACATGCACCTTGCCACTGTCAAGAACTCGTCTCAAGGTGATATCATCACCCCGTAATGCTGCCAAATGCAAAAGTACATCCGATGGTGATTCCTTCTGTAGAGGTTGCAGACACCAGGCAAAAATAAATAAATAAGAAAAATGTAAGTCAAAGAAGATACGGAAAAAAAGAAAAAAAACAAACAAATTTAAACAGATAATTAATTTAATTTTTCCCTCCCTGATTCTCACACCGACCGACCGGTGGCGTTGGTTGTAGTCGTTCACAACATTTTTATATTTTTATTTAGATTATGTGCCTCACACATTTTTAAATTGTTCGTCTTACAACTCAACGTAAAACGTAAAAATGCTAATTAAGTTTATTTACGTGAGAATTTTGTTTATTCAATATTTACATACATACATACATAGATGGGCAAGTACCTTTTGCTTCAAATATTTGTTAATATGTCAGTGTGAAGTGTTGAAAGATAGAGGGAGATGCGAAAACAAGGCTTTGAGAATAAACAAATTAATAATATCGATTTTTTGTTTTTCATATACCTAACTTATGCGGATAGTTAGTTAGTCTAAGGTTTAAGGTATCCTAGGCCTATTATAGAGAACGTACTTTGATGCTTAAATAAACTATTGAAATCCGAGCAAAATGTATTTAGTTGAAGTATAAACATGCCCTTAATTATTTGTATTAAGCATCAATTTTGTTCGGAACGCAATCTGCGAATATTAAGAACGCTATAAGTTTGAAGTCATCTAACTATTTGCGCAAGTTTCGTTCAGTCTTCTTTAGGTATTGCCTTTGCTCAACCTTATAAATTGACAGACGAATGCCAAACAAATTCGCATTTCGACATCTCACAGTGGGTCGTTTCATACATGCTAGACGTAAAAAAGTCAAACTTAAATTTCTTAAGTTGGCGTATTTTTATAACTTAAAAATACCCCTCTGACTAGAAAAGTCCTATGCTGAAATCATTTTTTCTTGAACAGATTGGGAGTTATTGGCCATTGAAGTCATAAAATATCATTTTTGTAATAGTTAAGTACTAAAAAGTGCAAAATGTAAGTGAAGATAAAATTGTGATGTAAGATTGAAACTTAAAAAAAAAGTCTATGATTTTTACAAAGTACAGGGTTGGTCGCGGGAATAGGGCTAAAAATAGATAATTTTTTCTAGACGTAGGCTGAGTGTAAGCAAGTCGGAAAGGTCTCATTCGATCCGTTAGATAATCCCATTTATTTTCCACAATGGAAAGCTGAGGCTTTACAAATAAATCGTTCTTGGGTTCGACTCATCGTCAAGCGTGAGTTGAACTTCCATCCTTATAAGTAGACAACTGTTCATCAGTTGAAAACCATTGATCATCACCAACGTACAGAATTTGCATTAGAGATGCTCTCGTTACTTGAGGTGAATGTCGATATGCTGTTATTTATGAGTGATGAAGCGTATTTTCACCTAAACGGTCTTATAAATAAACAACATTTCAGTTATTATGCTGCAAAAAACCCTCAAAGTTTCCGCATAAACGACCGTTGCACAGCCCTAAAGTGACTGTTTCGTGTGCAGTTTCAAAAAAATTAATCATTCATCCTTAATTTTTTGAGGAACAAGGAAACACAGTGGCCGGCAATAGTGGCCGTTACATTGACATAATTAATAACTTTTTCAAATCAGAGTCACGTAAAAGAAGGCGAATTGTCAACCCGTTAAATGTCTTTTTCAACAAGATGAAGCACCTCCTCACACTGCGATCGACACGATGAATGTCGTATGTGAGATGTTTTCCGTCCGCTTCATTTCACGTTTTTGAGCATTGGCCTCCTAGGTCACCTGACTTAACGGTGTACGAATTTTTCCTTTGAGGTAATCTGAAGTCACGTGTTAACGAGTAAAAACCACATACACTTGCCGAACTCAGGGATGCAATTAAAACCGAAAATGGCATTAATAGACGAAAACTTGCTTCAACGCGTTCACTCAAATTTGTTGGACCGACTTTTTTCGTGCTACGAATAGTATGGATGTCATATACTTAATGTTCTTTTCAAAACTTAAAATGGCACTTATTTGTGTATGATAAAATGTTGATAAAATAATTGTACGTCTAAAACATCATGAATTATATCTATTTGTTTCTGTCCCTATTCCTGTGAACCACCCTGTATACCGTATTTTATTTAATTATTTTTAAGGCCGTTATAATGGGTGATTTTTTTGAGGTTAGGATTTTCATGCATTAGTATTTGACAGATCACGCGGGATTTCAGACATGGTGTCAAAGAGAAAGATGCTCAGTATGCTTTGACATTTCATCATGAATAGACTTACTAACGAGCAACGCTTGCAAATCATTGAATTTTATTACCAAAATCAGTGTTCGGTTCGAAATGTGTTTCGCGCTTTACGTCCGATTTATGGTCTACAGCGATGAGGCTCATTTCTGGTTGAATGGCTACGTAAATAAGCAAAATTGCCGCATTTGGAGTGAAGAGCAACCAGAAGCCGTTCAAGAACTGCCCATGCATCCCGAAAAATGCACTGTTTGGTGTGGTTTGTACGCTGGTGGAATCATTGGACCGTATTTTTTCAAAGATGCTGTTGGACGCAACGTTACGGTGAATGGCGATCGCTATCGTTCAATGCTAACAAACTTTCTGTTGCCAAAAATGGAAGAACTGAACTTGGTTGACATGTGGTTTCAACAAGATGGCGCTACATGCCACACAGCTCGCGATTCTATTGCCATTTTGAGGGAAAACTTCGGAGAACAATTCATCTCAAGGAATGGACCGGTAAGTTGGCCACCAAGATCATGCGATTTGACGCCTTTAGACTATTTTTTGTGGGGCTACGTCAAGTCTAAAGTCTACACAAATAAGCCAGCAACTATTCCAGCTTTGGAAGACAACATTTCCGAAGAAATTCGGGCTATTCCGGCCGAAATGCTCGAAAAAGTTACCCAAAATTGGACTTTCCGAATGGACCACCTAAGACGCAGCCGCGGTCAACATTTAAATGAAATTATCTTCAAAAAGTAAATGTCATGGACCAATCTAACGTTTCAAATAAAGAATCGATGAGATTTTGCAAATTTTATGCGTTTTTTTTTTTAAAAAAAGTTCTCAAGCTCTTAAAAAATCACCCGATATAATTAATTCGATTTGCATAAATGAATTTTAAATTTACTCATAAAAGTTAATTATTTTAAATACTTTGGAAAATCTAAATATTGCAAAGTGTCATAATGAAATGTATGTTCATGAAAAACTTGGCATGTCTACTTTAAGAAAATGACCTTTTTACCTTCCACTTGAATATTTTTGGTATATCTTTTTGCCTTTAAAAAGATAATATGTCTTTTGGATGGTTTTAAATATTTTTCATTTAAAGGGTCTGAATGCTGGTCGAATTGTTTTACTTGTGTATTTTTGTATTCCTATCACTCTTAACCTTTAACTAAGGACATGACAAATTTATAACACTTTAAGGGACATGACGTCTTTCAGGCTACTACTTCGAAATTAAAAATTTATCAAAATTGCACGTGGACGATTCAACTATTGGTGTACAGTAAAACAATTTAATCACTTTGTATGATTACTTAGAAAAAAAAAACTATAAATAACAGTTAGTGGTAATTTTCAGCCTTAATTGACATGAGATGCCTTTGTGTATTTTAATAGACTTTTGTATAAATTCTAGCCATCTGAAGTTTTTTCATGGGTACTGCCTCTTGCGAGGAATTGACAAATTCATGTCATCATGTCAAATTCTTGTCATGAAAAGTGCTTTCTCAAATTAGCCGTTCGGATTCGGATTGAAAATTTTGACATTTTCTCTCATGCACACGCACGCACAGACATCTCTCCAAAAATCTTTTATTTCGACTCTAATGACCTTGAAACGTCGAGAAATGCCAAAATTTTCAATTTGACAAATCGGACCGATTACAATAAATTCCTATGGGAAGTTAAAACAGGTGAAACCCAAAATATCTCACAAACCAATAACGCTAGTGACGTGAATTAAATTTTATATTATATATTTTAACGTGATACCTAACAAGTATTTATGTTTGGAAAAATATACAATTAACAATTTTTTTTATAAATCAAAAAAACTGAAAAAAAAATAATTGTCACCTTGAAAATTTTACGACCACAAAATGATTTTATCTCCTAAATAAGTTTATGCAACGAAGAATAGGGTTTTTGACATTTGGTTAGATTTTGAGAAAAATCGAATTGACAGTGTTTTTACAAAAAATAAAAAAATTATTACTAAAAGTTGGTAAAAATTGATTTTTTACATAAATATCTTTTCAAAAATTTGATATTGAATATTGGCTTTCATATTAATTGTATCTTATAAAAAATATTGTTTTCACCATTCGGCTAAATTTTGAAAAAAATCGAATTGACAGTTTTTTTTTACAATAAGTAAAAACGTAAAAAAAAACATTACTAAAAGTTGGTAAAAATTGATTTTCGACTCAAATATATTTTCAAAAATTTGAGATTATGACTTCAAACTAATTTTATCTTATAAGAAATATTGCTTTGAACATTCGGTTAAATTTTGAGAAAAATCGAATTGATAGTACGCAAATGCTACTAAGGTTCGTAAAAATTGGTTTTCGAATGAAAATCCCGTTAACAAAAATAGATTTTGAAATCAAACTATTTTATCATGTGCAAAATATTGTTGGTAATTTTAAAATTTTTAAGAATAATTCAACTGACAACTTTTTTAACAAAACACGAAAACCTACAAACCTTATAAGTATAAGCAAGACAAGTAGACAGACGGGATAGGAAACTATCAGTGTGGGTCGCATCCCAGTGACTTACAACTCTCAACCATTCCTGTGTGCGAGTAATGTTGTCAGGAATATGGGGGGGACCTACAGTTTTAAGCCGAATTAGAACGGCTAATTTGAGAAAGCACTTTGCATGACAAGAATTACTCTTGGAGAGTTTGTCAATTCCTCGCAAGAGGTTGTACCCGTGAAAGAAACTTTAGATGGTACAGGTAGGGATCGAACCCAAGACCTCTGACATGACAGTTCAACGCACTAACCATCACGCCACGGGTACTACGCGCGCCGCCGCCCCGCGCCGCCTTAATCTTTGTAATATTAAATCTTAAAAAAGTGTGTATACGCCCGAGTGTACAAGTTGAGAATTGATTTACTATAAAAGTACAAAATATTTACGATAGTACATTTTTATTGTTTTATTTAACATAAAGTTGCAACTTGTAGTAACTTAATTTTGTTAATTTATTTACTATAAAAATGTAACAACCTAGATTTATCGACTCTTAAAAATAATGAGGTGCCAATTCCATTCCAGAGTTTAAGGGACCAGTTAAAGTTATCATTGAAATCAATCCGGAAAAATTTTTGAATCGATATTTGATGGTGTTTCCCTTTGATTTGAAATGAAAATTATATACTGATCGATCGGAAATCACACAAAGAATTTTTTTGAGAAAAAAGTGTAATTGCGCATTTATTTATCTCTAAAAATGTACATATTTTTCTATTTTCCAGACAGAAATTCAGCTGAACAGCTGATACTTTTATATTCAAAAGTGAAACGAATTGTTCCACTGATTTGTGTTCCAATTTCACACTATTCCAATGACAGATTTCTGCCAGTAAACATTTGTCGGTTAATTTCAATCAGGATATTTTTTTCAATGATAGAAATTTTTAATGATAGCTATAATAAACGACCTGTCAAAAAAATTCCAATGTTTGTTTTCATTGATGAAAACCAATGATAGCTATAAATGAAGTAAAGTTACATTTCACACGAGTTTGCATAATAGCAATTACGAATGTCACGTTTGGAGTATTTAAAATGTTGGTCTTCATATTAAAAGGTACAATGCTGCAAAAATCGTTGAACCTTTTTTAACCGAACTTAATGTATCCATGATTTCAGCCAATTCATTAGTTATAAATATTGTTAACTTTTATTTGAATGACATAGTATTTTTGGGATTGGTTTTTAATTTTAAATAAGTTAGAAGTTGAATAATTGTCCTGTTATATAATTATTGGTCTAAAAAATCAATTTGTTTCTCCCAAAAAAAATGTATTTACTTAATATTATACATTAATAAACTAAAAACGGTTATTTGAAAAAATGTTGGAGCTTTTTACGTCTATCAAGTATGAAACGATCCACTGTGCTCCGTGACGTGACCTCACTCCTTTGTTTTCTAAATCAATAAATTGGAACGAGATGGGAACGAGATGGGACGAGGTGTCAAAACGATTGCCTCAAATGATTTAAATGTGAGCGCTGTCAAAAATATAACACAATTTATAAAAATTCACTGGTTTGTGACATTTATAAATGTCGATAAGGAAGTAAACAAATATGATCAGTTACAAAATTACCGACATTGTTTGTGAATAAAAATTTCTACAAACACAATAACTGACCTTTTCAAAGCGAAAAAGGCACCTGAATGAAACGTATGGTAATAGCAGTTTATGCGGACCGGACAGTAGTTTAGTTGTCGTGGCATTTGAAAATCGAAATTGAAACTGGAGAGGATTGCACCAGCAAATGTCATCTATTATGCAATGTGACACCATACCATCATATCGGTATCGGTTGGAAGCGTCTGCCTGTTTTCTTAAATTTTTGTTTGCAGTCTTCTAAGCTTTTACTTTCAGCCTCCACAGGTGGATCATGTGTAGTGTGCTGAGGCACGAATTTGCTATTGAACCACCCTCGCCTCGGGCAGGCAACAACAGAGGACGACCAAAAGCGACCTTGTTGCCTCATCGAGGCTATAAATAATTCTTGTTTTTTTAAATATAAATGTTAATTGAAAAAAAAGGAAAAAATAACATATATTTTTTTATGAAATATTACGTTCTTTTTTACTTTTTGAAACAAGGTTGCACAACGAGAGTGAATGCCTAGCGCTGATTTTTATTTAATTTTTTGTTGTTGCTACAATCGTTGTTGTGGAGACTTCATCGCACATACGCTGCACATTGCATTGTATTATCTATCTATATGCTGTGAGTTATGAAGTGGTAATTGATTTGGGTAATCAGATGCATTTTGTTAAATCAATGGACGTAAGTTTCCGTTTTCCAAACAAAGCCCAAGCCACTAGCCAGCCATAACCATCGATTCGATGCCTTTGCTATATCATGGTTGAAAAATGAAAGGCAATGGACTCCGGGAACTCATTCAGTGGTGTGGCCGAAAATGCTTTCGATTTTCCAAATTTATTCAATTTTCCAATTGTGATTGTGCATTATTCGATTGAATTCTTGGTGAATAGTTTTTGTTTGTTTGTTGCATGGATGGGTTGTTCATGTTCATTGGTTTTTCATTTAACAAGGGAGATAGTAAAAGTTTTTGGGTGTATGTAAGGTTGTTAGCAGGCATAATATCAATTTGGGTCTACCGGGCCTGAAATTGTGTTTCGTAAAGTATCATAAGAATAAGGTGTATTAAATCTTTTGACATTTGCATAAACTTAAACCTGTCTTATTTATTTCATTATTGCTGAAACTAGAGTCAGGGAGTTTTTATTGAATGACAACGAAATTCTAAGCATTAAATCTGTATCGCAGTTATTTGTTTTCGTTTTTTACTTATTAAATTATTTCGCTACAAAATTTTTAAATCTTGTAGTACCTGTGGCATGATGGTAAAAGCGTTGGACTGTCATGCCAGAGGGCCTGTGTTCAATCTCTGCCTATGCCAACTAAAGTTTTTTTCACTGGTACTGCCTCTTGCGAGGAATTGACAAATCATCCAAGAGTAATTCTTGTCATGAAAAGTGCTTTCTCAAATTAGCAGTTCGGATTCGACTTAAAACTGTAGGTCCCCTCCATCCCTGACAACAGTAATCGCACACAGGAATGGTTGAGAGTTATCGGTTCTAGTTCTAGTTCTCAACGGACTGTTGCCACATAATCGAATCTACAAAGTTTTTAAATCTGCACTTTGTAATTTGAAGTTCCATCAAATATGTAACCCGGCTACCGTCTTTTAGAAGAATCAAGAAAATTGGAAATACATGGGGACAAATGTCAATAATTTTACTATGACATTTGTGCGGTAAGTGACAGGTGTTCACATTGCCTGCGTTCAATTTCGTGTTGAATAGGATATCTTGAATAGGTGAATTTTTATCTCATACCTTATTGAGAAAGTTAGATAGCTGAATTGGGATATGTACAATGTACATATTTATCAAAAATCAGACAAACACTTTGATTTTGAGGTTCAATATTATTGTTAAATAAAATTTGAATTCAATAGATAAGTTTAATAATTCACCTAACTAAAATATTTATCCTTTTACAAAAAAATGTAAAACATTTAAATACATTTTCATTCCTGTTCTGTTAGATATCAACGTATCCCAGAAATTCTTCCATAGTTTTGGATTTCTTTTTTGTATCACAAAAGGTAAAACACAAAAAGGTTTTTGGGATATCATATTCATCTTTTAGGTCACTTATTTTGACGTCCCATCATTTTATCTCACTCTTACTCTATACAAAACTAAATTTCCACGTGAATTAACAGTTTTTTTTTAAACCATCAAGTGTAAACGAGATAAAATGATTAGAAATCAAAATGGCTCCACCTATAAATAATCAAGTAAAATCTAAATTTATTTATCATTTTGACAGATGTCACAGTTTGAATCACTTAAAGAATTATTATATATATTTTTTTTGAGTCACCTCTAACACCTCTCTGTAATAAAATAGTCTATTTCCAATCTAAATTACAACACAAATGTCAAAAGATTGTCAGCGACGAAAAGCGACAACAAAATACTTGTCATCGCTAATGAATTAAAATACAAATGTAATTTCCCAACAATTTCTTCATGTTCAGTAGGTAGGTGGTCATGATTCCTGATGACAACCTACCACCCAAAAAAATCATAAATCTTTTTTAAAATTGATTGTAACGCTGTAATTTTTTAATGACGTGAAACTTGAAGGACATCTTATTAAAAAAAGAAAGCTTCAAAGAAAACAATCAAAAAAAAAAAAAAAATTTTAAAAAATACAACATAGACCATCACTTAAGAAAATTGAAAATTAGAAAATTCTATTTTTTAGCCTAAAAAAATAACAGCACAGATATCATTTCTATTTTTAAAGTTTATTTCTACAATTGTTTATGTTTTCTTTAGATAAAACCTATTAGATTTTGTTTCTTTGTATACACTTAGAGAAATTAAAAAGAATATACCTATTGTAGGTGAATTGTAAATGTGCAGACAAGAATTGTTTGACAGCTCAACTTAAACTTTATTGTTATTGAATTCCTGTGATTCTTATCAGATTTTCCATAGGTAAAATAAATCAATTTATTCTTGATCTAGATCTGTCAAAACACAAATTTCCCCTGTTTTTGCATTATATGGGGAACAAATAAATTGATTTATTTTTGATTTAAGATCAAATCTGCACATCTGGATTTTTCGGCAGATTTATCCCTCTTTGCAGCAATACTAATACAATTTAAAAAAAAATGTTTAGCTGCAAATTCGACTGCTTTACCGCACTCGTTCACACGTACACAAAGTTACACTAATACAATGACAAAAAAAATAATCCAATCGGGTTCCATGTGCCAGAAAAAAAATCAATTTTTGAAGTAAATGTCATTTTACCCATGTAAATCCCCATTAATGTATTTTTCCAAAAGTTCTTTTTAACATTTTACCTTGCTAAAGTTAAATAGAGTTAGGGAAGTGACAGGCAGACATTTTTTATTTAAGTGAGTAGAAATGAGTAAAAATGATAAGACGCCAACAAATTTGACGTACAATGTAGCAAAGAAATCTCTTGTACGAATCCAGTCTTACTACAAAAAAAAAAAAGAATATTATAACGGATGTTTCTTTTGAGACGTGTAGTTTTCAGTCTGACAGTATTTATTTCGAAGTTAGTCTTGTTGACAGCTGTCACTAAACTTTTGGTAAGCGCATTATCTTGGACTATTTTTTGTATGGATTTATGTGAAGTCGCTTGTTTACGCAGATAAGCTCGAGACAATTGACGAATTGAAAGAAACTATTAGGCACGTTATCGCTGACCTTCGGGCTCAATAACTGCAAGCATACGGCCATACTTAATTACTAACTATTCTTCATCTTTGAGAACTGTATTTAAATTATTATTTTTATAAGTCTTGTAAGATAAAAAGCGATTTGTACCGCATTCATAAAGTGACTTTTAAGGGCCCATTGCGTGGCCTATTGCTGACTTAAGTCCAATAAGCTTAATGATTGTTTTATGAAAAGTTATTAAATCATTTTTCTAAGAAGATAATTGTTACCTAGAAAATGTAAATACTGAAAAGAAAATGCGACTATTTTGATGTTATCCATAGCCTAGCCTAAAAATTTCAACACTTGCAACATATACAATGTCATAATTATATTTGAATGATTAAAGTCAAATATGTAAATGGACGAAGAATGCAATTGGGTTTTCCATGGGTAGAATAAATCAATTGATTTTTGATCTAGATCTATCAAAACACAAATTTCCCCTATTTTTGCATACTATGGGGCAAAATAAATTGATTTATTTTTGATTTAAGATCAAAAGATCCATGCGCCACGAAAAAAAATCTATTTTTGAAAGAAATCTGAATTGGCCCATGGAAACCCCCTTAAACAATGACATTTCGTGTGGCTAAGTTAAAATAAACAAAATAAATTTGTTAGAAATAGAAAAAAATAGAAGCATTTGATGATTAATTTTCTCTCAGTGTGAGGGAAAATCTTAAGGTTGAGATCGAGATAAATTTTTGAGGCCTATGTCAACAATATCTTAGATAAAAATTCATATGTATCTATACATGTTTTAACCACAAAAATATTTACATTTATGTATGTATACAACCAAAAATACTTTAAATTCCTTAACTGATTATGATAATACTAAAGTGATGAAGTAAATTTGATTAAAAAACCACTTGATAGAGGTGTAAAACTAGAAAAACTTGCCTTCAATGACATTTTGAATATACCACTTTCGCGCCTTCGTAAGTCTGTCTGTCCAGATAATAAATTTTTTGATGATAATAATGATGAAACCTATTCTTAGTTGACACTTCACTTAATTTTGTATAAACTTCACAACAACAAACTTAACGATAAAATACTTTTTATTTTATCGAATAATTTAAACAAGCTACTTTTATGATGTTATTTTAAAATTGAACTGTTTCCAACGAGAACACAAGTTGGTTTGTTTTTATTAAATTTTGTTTGTATTCTTAAATTATTGTTATTTGCGCCAAGGATACATATTTATATACAGAAATCGAAAAGTTCCCTTCGTTATATTAATACATATACCGTTATGTACAATGTTTATTTTTGTCTTTACACTCACGTCGTCGTCATAATCGTTGTTATTATGGGCTTTGAGCTATTATTGAATTCGCGCACTTTTCATAATTTCAAAGGTTGTTTTCTATCGATTAGAAAAATTAAATAGTATCAAATTAATTTCGTTGGCAGTTTGTTGTAGAAACATTCTGACGTCACTGCACATCATTTAACTGTTTTAATCATCCCACAAACCTACGCGTTTTCCGATTTGTTTTTGGGGGACATACTATAGCACCCTAGCCAACCAGGGAGCAGAGAACAAGTTCTTAGCTGAATTCTAAATTTTCAACAAAAACAGCAACAGAGAAGAATTGGCGCCCGGGTAGATTTTGAGGTATATTCACGATCACTACGAAACTACATCAGCTCGATCAGCTGTAAAATAGTTGACGGAAATAATTCTTCTGCACTGCGCATGAGATGCTCAGTTCCAAACAAATTAATTAAAAGCTGCACAGATGTGAAATAATGGAGATGACGATGATGATAATGATGACGTTGTGGTATTCTGCAATCCGATCGACAGAATAATGTACCGTTAATTTACTAGTTTATTTTTCTTAAGAAGAAAATAGTTCGAGAGACGCGACCACGACATTATCGCCACTTAGACCGTGACAGGTATCGTTGGTTGTTTTAGACGTAGAGAAGAGAAGCTTTAGATAGGGAAGGACCTGCGCGGTATCGGATCGGACGCCGCCGTTCCGTCACATATTCGGTAGTTGCGCGGATTCGAACTCGTATTTGACGATAGAGGTCTGGTTAGAGTATTGTGGCACGACCGTTCGCGATTGCGTCTAAATTGGTTCTGTAACAGGCGATAGACTGTGAACTTGTTTCTACACCATCGACCGCCTCTTGATGAACGTCGACGTTCGTCGTGGTTCTCTTCGTGTCGTCCGTCCGCGTCGTCGTAGCGTTGTTGGCCGTCGCTCGTCTATGATAGAGCTAGTTGGATTAGTTTTTTTGTTGTTGTTGTTTTCAAATTCTAGTTGTTGCCTCCGTTTGGTGCAATTGGAGCTCACCGCATGCTTTGTCATGCGAATGATGATGCTGATGGTCACCTCGTTCTCTATAGGGGAGGATTATTTGAAGAACCGGCCGTGCTAGAGCTGGGATATGCAATGACGCTGACTACATGTGAAAACCATGACGACAGTCTGATGAGATGCAGAACGCGCGCATCATAAAGTTGTTCGGCTTGTTGCAAGCAACTCTTGGACGGATATAGAGTATAGAGATACTTTTGGAACACACTCTTCGATTTGTTACAGTTTCAGTTTAAAGTTGTTTTTAGTTTTGTATTTTTATTTTTGTTCGTTAAGTTTGCAACTTGATTGCGAATTATTTATGGTGAATGGCAGCGTTGCGTTGGTGTTGCGGAGTCCGTCGTTGTGCTGCGCTGTAAATATCCATTGGTTTGCTGATGATGATGATGATGAAGGTGTAGTCGAGTCGTATCGTATGTATCGAGGGGGGAAATATCTATAGGGTTTTCCAGGTGAACTGACAATAATGGTGATGATTTCCCGTTTTAATTTCCTGCTTTTTCTTTTGGATTCTTATTTTTCTTATTCGATCCGACGGAGACGCGACAACGAGTAGATATTTGTGTGTTTTTGTTGTTAGTTTGCTTTGGCTATCTTTTTGCTTTTTGCCTCCTCCTCGCGGTCATGTCGAGTGATGGTTTTGTTGTTCTTTTTTAACTTGCAGTAGCAGCAACGATGACGTTGCTGTGGTTGTGGTACTCATTAGAAATCGGGGGGCTTGACTGTGGTTTGACGGTGACGATGACGGTGATTTTGATCGCAGGTGACTCTTTTTATTTGTGTTTCAAATCTAACTTTGGCCGTGTTTCCTTCTTTGATGTTTTCTTCTTATTCGTCGGTATACCAATAGGTAGGTTTTTATAAAAAATTAAGGCTGTTCTATCATCATTTATACAAATGGATTAATTTCTATTTATCGTGTAAGTGATGTTGTTCTGGATAAAGTTTGTTTGGTTTTTGTTTTCTTTACTAAAATTAAAGGGAAAGAAGAAAACAAAATATAAGTTAGATTGGATTTTAATTATATTTAATAATAGAGACCTATGGACATGTACATAGGTTCATTGAATAATGCTTATAAAAGTGTAATTAATTTTAAATAGGGCTTTATCGTTGTTATAATATAATTATTATTAATTTAGATGCATTTTTGTATCATAGTGTATGTATGTATATGAACTTAATTAGTCACATAAATTAAAAAGAAATATCAATTTCTGATGACTGATTGTTGTAATTGGAATGTTGAACTATGAGGCCGGGGCCAGCAGCGTGTGAGATTACAAAGATCAATGTCAACTAGAAGATGCAGTTAATTTAAATTGTGATTTTATTCAAATTGATATTATCTTGTGCTTTTTAGAATGTACCTATCACTTGACTTTTTAATTTGTATGGTCGTTTTCAAAGGCTACAAAATTAAATGATATACTACATAGATATTCTAAAGGTTATTTTAAAGACTTCTGAATTTGAAGCATTTATTAACCCAACACAAAACGGTGTCTTTGAAAATTTAGCTCGATAGAAATATTAAAAATGTCAGCCTCTTTTTCCTTTCTCTTTTCAGCTATTAAGTGGAAAGCAGATACCATTATGAGAAAGCTTACATTTGACACATGTCAAATTCAGCTGTCATTTGAAGTGCCATAATATTACTTGAATGTTTGCCATTTAATATAATGCAACGCTTAACAATCGGAAACCACGTTAAAATTCGTTAAAATTAATAAGAACTTACTACAAGAGGGATGTTTTAAGCGTACGTAGTCGCACATTTCGCCATGATTATGGTCGTCATAATCGACCGACTTCTCAAGCAATCGGGAAGAAATTCAAAAAGAGTGGAAGCTTTACTGATGACGTATATGGCCTCATGTTTAAAACTGTTTCATCATACGCAAATTATTGTTGGTAAGTTTTAGTTAATTTCTTAGAAAAAGTCAACTAACGAAACACGAAAACCTACAAAAACAACAAAAAACTGATAAGAAATGGTTTTCGACTCAAGTATTAAGAGAACAAAGAAAAATATTGACTTCAAATTATTTATCTCTCAGAAAATATTGTTATAGGTATAAAAATTTCGTTAAAGTTTTAAGCAAGACAAATCGAGTTATCAGTGTAGGTCGCATCCCAGCTTCTTTTTGTTCAAATGTCGTAAGCTTTATACATATTTGTTGGAAAATGACTTACATTTTTGTTGTGACAGGTTTTTTGCTGTCCAATTGACAATCACCTTACATGAATCACTTTCGTCCATTTGATTGTTATTTATCAAAAACCATCTTAAGCGATTTCATCCCTATTCAATGGAATGGATATTGTTTTGATGGATTTATTTTTGTAATAAAAAAAAGTAATTTTTTTTTTCAATTTAAAAAATTCAGTCTCCTCGATGAAAAAATGTCCTCTTTGTTTCCGAAATCCAATCAGCTGAATCTACTAGGCCTGCTTCTCAAATTAATTTCATATTCCTAAATATATCTATTCACATATGTATATTGATTAATAAATCTAATGTAATTTACAGGAAATCAAAAATATAAAAACTGGTGGTAATAACTAAACTATGCGAAAAGTTTTATTCAAATTCAATACCCGGAAGATAATGCACCCAAGAAAAAACAAAAAGAGAATTTAGAGGCAAAACAAATGAATGTAGAAAAGCTTTTATATTAAATCACTTATAAATCAATATTCCATACAAGAATCAATAAAGTTTTTTGAATAGCAAATGCCAAAGGTAGATTAGCCTACAAAAAATAATATATTCCAACTTTGTCGGCTCTCTGAAATTTAACCGGAAGAAATAATGTTATATACATTCGAAAAGAGAACAGTAACATAAAAAATATTGGAAGGTAAGAATTTAAAATAAAAAGTTATAAAAAAAAAACAGAAAAACAGTTAAACTGAGTTAAAGATATAAATTATGAAAATATAAGTATGACAAAATTAAACAAATAATAATGATTAATGGAAAATTTCCAAAACTTTTGTCAATAAAATATTTAAAATATTTGTATTAAATTTTGTTTTTATTTAAAAAAAAAAGAAAAATAAAACATATTAAACAAGTACGAATTTAGTAGTTTTTTTTTCAAGAAATCAAAAAATAAAAGCTTAAAGTATATCGTGAGGTAAGTCGAAAATAATGGGTCACAAATTCACTATTAAAAATTAAAAATCGAACTGAATAGTAAAAGGTTAGCTTACCATCTAAAATATGTACATGTACAGGGCTCGATACTTATTTATTTAAAATGTGCTTCAAATAATCCCCCTGCCTGCGAATCTGCAAAACGATCGTAATGTTTATTAAACAAAATTTTCTCTCATGCACCAGGAGATCAGAATAGCAAGTAGGTACGCAATTCGCAATATTTTATTTTATGTTTTGTTGTCTGATAACGTCTTCTTCTATTTCTACATCTTCTGTGATTGATTTTTGAACAAAATACATTTTTTCATTGTATTTGAGTGACATGCATGCATACAAATATTTTAAATCTATATATATGAACACATACAAATCCGATATGATACCCAATGTGTTCAAATCATCGCAACGGGATTTGTTCCTAGTGATGGGAGACAAATCTTTATATTCGTTACTTTTTTATTACAGAAATCGTTACTTTTGATTTAATTTTATTAAATTGTATAGAAAATGGTAAGCAGCAATTGGGTTATAATCTACTTAAAATTTCTTCAATGTTGCGAATGTTGTTTATAGATAAGACAAACGGATCTATGGATCTTGATCGTTGGCTAAATAAAGAGTTTAACGGCTGCACACTTCTATGCGAATTGAATGTTTGCCTAGTCGTTGTTTTCCTTGTCTTTATTGGTTTCATCCCGCAACACAAACCCACTTTTTTGCCAATGCTCAAATACTTATAAAAAATATACAGCTTTTTGTCATTGTATTTCACACACTGTTTAATTGGCAAATTAGGCTACTTCCAAATTAACTCCGCCTTTTTGTACAGTTAACTTATTTTTGTTAGTGGTAACTTTTTTTGGAAATAGAGCCAAAACGAAACGAAAACAATCCATACACAGGCAAGGGCAACTGCTTGCCCTGCATGATCGCCTGGTGCTTCAAAGAGAATTCTACATGGAATAAATTGTAAAAACGGATTAGCGAGGAGGTAGAAGATACACACACAGTTTGGAGCACATTTAAACTAAAAAAAACCTAACCTGCTTGAGATTCTGATCTCCTGGTGCATGAGGGAGAATTTCATATGAAAACAAAACTCATCGATTTTGTTGGGAACAACCATGTCACATAATACCTAGTTTTTACTTACATAATATTCTCAAACTTTTATTTTTAGTTTTTTAAAACGATGATGGTGTTTATTAGGAAGTATGTATGTGTGTATGTATGTAAATATGACAACAATTAGCAAATAGGAAATTAAACCAATATGGTTAACTTTTGATTTATTCAATTAAATAATTGGGAATAAAAATGTAGGTATGGGTCTAGCTTAAATGAGAAATATATATTGGGTTTAAGAATAATAATAAACAAGGTCCGAAAAGTTGGAAACACCACAATCGAATTTTAAAATTCTAGGGATGCAGGAATTTAGGGTTCTTTTCTTGGACATTAATGCACATGTATCACAAAATAGATTCTTTTTATTTATTCAATGAAGTGAAACTACATATACAATCATAAGATATAAAACAATTTCGTCCTTGTTTATAAGAATTTATAGTGTTTTTTTCTTATTTTTTGGCCGATTGTTTAGGACATACTCGTACTCTATTAAGGCTTGCAAAAAATGCGATTTTTTGGGAATGCAAACTTTCATGACTTTCTTGAATTTATCTAGAGATCAAGTGTACTGTTTTGGATGATAAGGTCTTACAATAAAAAAAAAACGAATGTAAGACTTTAAGTACCTACTTGTTGAGAACATTAACTTTATTTAGTTAAATAAAAATAAAATGTGTTTTGAAACTATTATCTTTGTCTGATTTGTTTTGTTTCGTTTTAATGTCAATGAAAAATATTATTTCAGCTTATTACCTATACTTTAGGGAGGCAGGAAAACAGGTATAGCATATTTAAAATCGGTGTGACTTCAAGTAAATGAAAAGACTTAAGTGAATGCAAAGAATGCATTAAGTCTCAAATGATTGAATGACTGGTCCCCATAGGGCATTAGATAGACCAGGGACCTGTTTCACCAAACACTTTCCACTTTGCAACTTTGCAAATTACGTTTCACCAAACGCAAATTTGCAAATACGTTTCATCAAACTCAAATTTACAAAGTGCAAAGCTTTTCTGAAAAGTGAAACATTTTGTTATTTTGCAAAGAGTTCGTTCTTTTTGTTTCACCAAACAATAAACTTCGCAAATTATATTTAGAATTTTTAGAAGCTTTTTAGTTATATGCAAGAGAAACTTTTATTTGCAATTCTGAAAATAGTTACCAAGACAATAGACAAAGGCTAGTTTTTTTTTAATTTTGACGAATTTACAAAAGAACATACCTGCACTTTGAAATTTAGGGTTAACGCATTGATTCATCTGAATATCAAAATTGTCTGATTTTGTACGGGTTGTTTAACTCATCGACATCTTAGCCATCCTTCAATGGAATTTGAAAGTTTATAGCAAAACAAATACGGTTTTTTTGAAAAGCTTTTGTAAAATAATTTATAAAAAAATTAATCTTTTTGAAGAGTATTTTGAAAACGAAGAAGGTAATAATATTTAGTTATACTAAGAATTTACTTAGATATCGTTAATAGTTTTTCGACAAGAGTTTTTGATTAACGAAAAGTATCGAATTTGTGTTGTTTAAAATTGGAAATACACTACAATTCAATAGCCAAAGGAATGTGTGTTTAAGTCCCTTGCTACAACTTTTGTGTACAATACATTGAGCTGGAAATAGAGTCCAATATCACGGTTGATGCATCTTTGCACGGAATAAGCACAGCAATTATCTGCAGAGTAGTTCATCAAGTGTCGAATATTATCATTGATGAATTTCTCTTTAACACCAATTGTTTGGCTTAAAATTGTTCCCAATGAGGATTCCCTTATGTAGTTTGAATGTGTTGATGGTACTATGATAGATATTGATTCACCAACTTTTTGCAATGCATATGTGATCTTAATAAACAAAAGATTTAAGATTTACTTTGCAACTTTTCAAAATACGAATTAATTCCAAAGTTTTATTCTAAATTGGTGAAACACTTTTACTTTTCACTTTAAAAAAAAAAGTCTGAAAAATTGAAAAGTGAAAAGGCTTTTCACTTTGCAAATTTTGTAAAACACTTAGCACTTTTACTTTGCAGGATATTGTTCTTTTGCAAATTAAAAAGTATTTTGGTGAAATAGGCCCTAGATCTCGTATATTTTTGTTCATTCTCCGTTTACCACTCTTGATTATAAACGCCTATCACTTAAATAAAAGAAATCAGTGTTTAAAAATATCGACAAAACGAAATTTTAAGAATTAAAGTTTAATTTTCTTTTGCGGGAAGGAAATGCCCATTATCATTAAGTTAAGTAAGTTTCATTTCTATCGATCTATAAGTACTAACAAGAATAGCAATATATGTATGTATGTACATTATGTATATTTTACCTTGTTAGGAAAAATACAGATATTATTGATGATATCTTGACATGCACTCTACGATATAAAAGAAAAGCCTCTGGCGCTTGTCTGCGTTGCATTATTAAGCCATAAACAAATTTCTTTTTCTTAAAGGTCGCCGCCGCCGTCACCACTGTATACATGTATAAGCCCCAACAGTCCAATGATACCTATTCGATTTATTATATGCCTACAAAATCAAAATACAAGCCTTTCACTTCGAATTCAAATGTACACAAAGATTTCCATTCCATTAATTCTTGAGGAGAACTTGTCTTTTCCTATATCGTTCTATCTTTTATCCCAAACAAAAACTCTTCCCAACTAGGTCATGTGTATGTCTTCGGGGAGAAATTAATCAAATTGATGTTTTTATTTTCCCAAATTGTTTTTGTTTTGGACGAGAAGGAAACTTTTTTCCAAGGGAATAGGAAGCCAACAGGTGACGGCACTCGTCCCATCGTCGCTCGGGTGTGTACTTTTGAGAAATCTTAGATAATTTTGTTGATAGAGGTACATTATGTATAGAGTTATGCATTGCATTATGAGTTCCATTAAAAGTCCATTTAATAACATCCACTTAAAAGCCATCATCACATCTTTGATGAGCAACATGTAATCAAAGAGTGGCAATTAAATCCCATGAAAGTGGAAATTGAAGGATTCCCTTGGTCTCTGTTCGTTTTCCCTTTGGATACAAAATTGTAATTTTTTTCTTGTTGAAACTCCTCCTTTGGCACTTGAGATTTAAACACCCACTCTTTGACCAAAAATGAAATTCCACTAGGGCCTTCACCGTATTTTGCTTTACGACGAAGACGGAGACGACGACGACTCGACTATGCGGTGTCGTAATTTGCAGGGCACCACATACATAAGTACTTAAGAAATTCAGTCATTATGATGACGCGAGGATATGCTATATGAATGCAGCCCCTTATATGAGAATGTAGAAGCCCAAGCTTGAAGCATGTGTGATTCAGAAAAGGCTAAATGGACAAAAAGAAATACAAAAATTCTGCTTAATCAATAATTCGGTGGTTGCTATAAATAGAGCGGAATGGAAAGTCGCTTGCACTTTTAAGCCTTCGAAATTGGTTTATTATTTTTTTCTGTGTATGATTAATGGTTTAATTTTTGTTTTGTAAAATTTCTATAAGAATAATTAATGAAGAAGAAATATTAAATTTTCATATTGAAGGCAATCTTACCATTGGGTAAAATATCCTACATCCGGTTATGATGATGAATGACCGAAAATATTATAATTTTGTCTATAACTTTTGAAAACTCGCACTAAAAACACACATAATAGAATTAAAATAAATTAGTAACTAAGCAAAGAAATACGTTAGCAAACAAGGATATTCTTAATAATAATATAATACACTAGGTATGTATTATAGACGGCTTATAATGAATTGTAGATATATGTATCTTCTTTTATTTTTCGTTTTTCATTTTATACAAAATAATATGTGGTTATGTTGAGATTTTCAACTTGAATGGATTCTGTGTTGACGTTTTCCTTTCTTTCTTGGTTTCTATATATCAAGAGATTTCTTAACCACGTCCACTTGAATTTTTATTGAATGAATATGAAGCAATGTAGGCAGTTATTGTTCCTTCTTTGTAACAAATTTTCAAAAGGATTTGCGTGTCCTGCGCACTATTCATGTGTAGAGGTATATTTTCCACAGGGTGATGTTTGTTTGTGAATCAAGGATTTATTGATTGAAAGATGAAATTAGTACACATTTTTCGATTGTCACTGAAAATTCAAATATTTAAAAAAAAAATGGTAAGAATTGAAACACAAGCCAGCAATCTGCTTCCCTTTAGCTCTTTTCGAATTTAAAGCTCTTTCCGGTAACGTTCGAGTGACATTTATGATCAAAATACTGTCTTAGTTAACCCTTAGCCACTATTTTTGCCTTAAAAAATCAAACCTCAAGAATGTCACTGACTCTGCAAAGCAGGCAGGGAAGATGCTATTTGGGTGTAAACTGAAAGATAACTTCACTGGGACATTGTTAGTTAGTTATTGAAAACTTTATTTAACACAAAATAATTTTAAATTAACAATTTCATCTCAAGTTGTTACTGGTACATTGTTACGAATGATGATAGTCCCTTCAAAATCTCCCATTATGGTTACATCATCTTTTATCTCGACGTTACGATTTGTGCCTAGTCTTAACACAAGGAATGAAAATAAACCTGACCGATGCGATGCTTTTGATTGTAGCTGTCCATCATCGAATTTCTCTTATTTTACTGAAGTTACTACCCCTTGGCTTGAACCTGCCTTTTTAAACAAAAAGAAAACTATAATTTTTTCGACACATTTATTACGGTACCTACATTTTTATTTAATTATACTTGTTTAACATACATTATCCTTGCGATCGCACTTACAAAATAAAAATCATACAATCGTGAAAAAAAAGATAGTGGAACGTATTTATTTATTATTTTATTCAATTTCACTCGATGGCGAATATGAAACTTTAAAGAGTAAAAACAGTAATATCCCATGTAATTTGTACATGTTCAAATCAAAATGCAACTATCAACGTATTTGTTTGTTTTTGGCAATACCGTTTTAAGTTGATTGTAATATAATTTAAATTTATAAAAAAATCATCAAACAATTTATTAATTTTTTAGAATAAATTAAATATTTAAAAATAATGTGATGGGACAATGATCACTACCCAAAACTTGTGGTCGTATTGTGCTTTCCACAGCTTTCGAAACTATTCTCTCCGATAAAATAAAATAATCCAAACGCCAGCCGACATTTTTGGCTCGTGCATTTTTCATATACGTCCAAAATGTATACGCACCCTTTTGATCCGGATGAAAATGCCTAAATGTGTCCACATAGCCTGACGCAAGTAATTTTGTCATTTGCTCGCGTTCCTGTGGAGTAAAGCCAGCAGATTTTGTGTTCGTCTTGGGATTGGCCAAGTCGATTTCTTTGTGTGAAACGTTCATATCGCCCGCAATAATCACTGGTTTGACTTTTTCCAATTTTTGCAGATATTCACGAAAGAGTTCTTCCCAACGCATACGTTTGTCCAGATTTACCAACCCTCGTCCAGAATTCTGAACATACACACTAATTAAATAGAACTTTTCATATTCGGCAGTTATTATGCGACCACTTTCATCATGTTCGGCATTGCCAATTCCGTATTCAACATTGATTGGCATTATTTTCGAGTAGACAGCAACTCCTCCATGGCCACCGGGCATGCACAACCAATAGGGATGATAGCCAGGAATGCGTGCCTCTTCTGGTAATTTATCTGGGGTGCATTTTATCTCCTAAAACAAATCAAAAACAAAAAAAAAAAACGGAATTTACGTAAAGAATAGATCTTTTCTTCGGATTAAATTTGAATCTTTTACTTGAAGACACAGAATGTCTGGTTTTTCGTGTTGCAGATAAGAGAGTCCATCTTTTTTGAGCCACGCACGTAAACCGGCTATATTCCAGCTAGATATCTTCATATTAAATTCTTTGTCAATAGTAAAATCACTTGAATTGTATTCAGTTTTTGTTGGATTCAATGGGCCATCGAGCTTTGCAATTTTGGATCCATCGGTCTCGGTTTTAACATCATCATCAGCATCATTATCATTAGCTGTCTCTTCTATTGTTGGTGGTGGTGGTGCTGTTGCTACACGTTTTCGACCACGTCCTGGTTTCTTCTCTGTTTTATCCGTTTCGGTGATAGGTGTTGCTGTTACTGTGGCTGGTGCTGCACGTTTTCGACCACGTCCTGCTTTTGGCGCAGCTATTAGAAGAATTATTTTAATTGATGCCTCTTGTTGGTTCTGGCTAAAGATAATTATTGACTTTTTTTTTAGTTTAAAGTTTACCTGATTCCGTTGTGGGTTCAGCAGTTCCGTTAGTTTTGCGCTTTGATATCTCTACATCTGGTGAAGTAAATTATATTAAAGAAAAACCAAAACTCCAAAGACAATGAAGGAATGAATGCAGAGGAATTAATTGAAGCATAAAGAAAGCTAACATGTTGTTGTTTAGAATCAAAGTTAGTACTAGTTTTTTAATCCAAAAACCTCAACAAAAAAACTCCCAGAAATATCGGTTCTTTGACATCGATTTCTTTTTAAGACTAAAGTTAACCCAAAGGTAATCTTCTAAGGAGGGAACTCTTTCAGGATAGGTTCAAAAACTATTGATGGCTACAAGGAAAACAAAATTGACAATGGTGCGTTGTAATATTGATCAAATCAAGACAATTCCAATATGTTTTGTGGTAAAGAATATTTAAGTTCTTAGTTTTCAAATTTGAATTTTTTGGAAAATAAAGTCAAAAATCATGAGCTCACTCTCCTTTCGAATTTTCCGTAGATAGAAGATATAAATTGCTTTGTGGTTAAATCGTTCTATGTATAATAAGCGATTGATATGAAAAGTTAATATAAATACATATTTAGATAAACCGAGCATCGCTAGAGCTATTCAGTTCTTGAGAGATTCCGGTCTTTTCGTATAAGAAAGTTAAAAATAAATAAATTAGGTGGCGCAACAGTCAGTAGAGAAACAGGACCTAGTTACTTACAACTCTCAACTATTCCTGTGTGCGAGTAATATTGTCATGAATGGAGGGGACCTACATTTTTAAACCGAATCCGAACGGCTAATTTGAGAAAGCACTTTTCATGACAAGAATTACTGTTGGAGAATTTGTCAATTCCTCGCAAGAGGCAGTTACAGTGAAAATAACTTTAGATTGCACAGGCAGGAATCGAACCCAACCCTCGGGCATGAAAGTCCAACGCACTAACCATCATGCCACGGGTACCAGAAAGTTCCCTAAAGTTTAATTCGCTAAAGAATCCCGGGAAAACAGGAAATACCATTTGATTTTCAAACATTGTGAAAGTGGTTATTTTAAATGTTTTACTAAATGTCAGCGTCAAGAATTGCAAGGAAATTGTTCCACATAAAAAAAATGATAAGAGAGGGCTAGTTATGGTCGGTCCATATTGATGAGCTCCACGTCGGGTTGTTTTTTTTTTTAAGAAAAATAAAAAACCTATTGCTCTTCATAGGATCAATAGATTGTCTAGTCCATCTTAGAATCGTAGCTCCACTTTCAGAGATTTAGTGAAACAAGAAGTTGTGCTTAACACTTGTCCAAATGAGGTCCATTATAGATTATGTGTACGTAAAAACTGAATACATGAGGAATATGGGTTGTTAGTATAAGACTGATAGTGGTTAGGAACTATTTTGATATTAATCGTTAATCATTAGTAAATTAATTTATTATGAGAAAGCAATACTTTATACAGCTTTAGATGATGTATGCAAATGATTAAATTCATAGCATCAATTAGAATAATGTTAATGAGGAGCGAAACTACAACTACAACCATGATGTTAGTAAGTTATACCATACTTGTTTTTCTTGTCGAAATAAAACACAATTAGTTTAGGAATACAATAAATAGCCAATGTGATTAATAAAAGTTTACAAAGTTTGATGTGAGAAAATATAAAAAAGTTTGCAATGTGTGACATTTATATAGACAAAAAGAACTTTTAAAATAAATATTATAATAAATATAATGTTTGAAATAAAACTAAACAAAAAGGTCGACACTTTGAGCCATGGCTTCCTTCTTGTCCGTTTGTGGGCGATTTTTTTTTTTAAATGGGTATATATCGCAGCTGAGTGCGGGCGCATCATTATGGGAGCAACTCACCTGCTGCGTCTTGATCTTCTTCATTGATTTCATTATTCATCAATTTATCAACTGCTTTTTCATCGGCGCCTTCGGAGGCTGTTTCTTGTTGGTCTTCTTGTGGTTCATCTTTGGTAGCTTTTTTGCCACCTTTAGGGGCTCTTTTTGATGCAACTTTCTTTGTTGATATGACCTTTTCCTTTTTTGCTGCTGGTCCTGGTTTTCTTCCCCTGGATTTTGGTTGTGCTGCTGGTAATTCTTCGTCTGTAGAAGTGAAATATGTGTTAGAAATTCAATGTATTAAAAACCAAATAATTTACCTATAGCCGAAGCAGAATCAGCTTCTGATTCTTGTTTTTCAGAAGCACTTGGTTCTTCTGGTTCATCTTCAGTTATAATTGGTTCGTGCAGATTGTCTTCTTCAATTGCTGCTAATGGAGGTGTTGGTGCTGGTAGAACTTGTTTCCTTGATCCTTTTGATTTGACAACTTTCTTAGGTTTTGGTTCTTCAATTTCAGCTTCTTCCTCTTCGATTTCCGGAACAAATTCATCTTCAGGCAGAATATCATGTTCAGTTGCTTCTTCTTCGGCTTCTTCAGCAGCAATAACTTTGGGTGCTTTTTTCGATGACTTTGTTGGTGCTGTTTTAGTAGTGGCCGCTTTTTTTGTTTCTTTTGGTTCTTTCTTTGAACTCTTTGATTTGGAACCTCTTTTACCCAGAACTGGAGCTGGTACTTCATCTTCGGCTTCTTGGTCTTCTTCAGAAGCAGCAGCAGCTTTTTGTTTATGTTTTTTAGTTTCTTTTGGAATTATTTCTGGTTCAGGTTCTTCTACTTTAGGTGCGCCACGTTTTCTGCTTGCGGATTTTTTTGTTCCATCTGAGTTTGAAAAAGAAAAAGGAAGAAATAAATAATTTAATAGCTTAATTTAAATAAATAAATATGCAAACAATACAATTTTTAAGAAACCCTTGTGGTTGTACTAATAGATCAAAATGGTAAAGAGACGAATTGAAGCGCATTCAAAAGGTTATAATGATTAACACGAAAGAGCGTTTAGGAAAATCTGATACGCTTTGGAAGTAGAAATCGATGAAACTAGTTTTGATATTGCAATGAGTGGGAAATATTTAGTAGGGTGCAACATTTAACATTCATGTAGTGCGGCTAAAAAAATAATCTCTTTATATTGTTACGCCCGTAGTTGGGCTCAAATGTGCACTGGTTTTGAAAATATCAGTTAAATGCTGAGAAGAATGAAACTTTGCGGCGGTGCTTTAGAACGTTTCTATTAGGTAACAAGAAAGTGAATACTTCAATGACTACCAAACTTATTGTAAAATTTTAAACACTATAAAATGGACTGTTCGGTAAGCTAGGAATGGCAGTTACAAGCTGCTTAATTAGAGCTGATGTTTTATATGCTTTGGATGTAATAAACTTATTAGACCTCTGGATTGAGACAATATATTTTTTAACGGATTTATATAATGACTTTTCAGCCACGCTAGAGCCATTTCGTCGCCTTCAGAAAGGAAATCCAGTTCTTGGATTTTCATTTAGAATAGTATAACAAGATCGTTAAGAAACCTTCCGAAGGTTGATATTCTAGAACTGCTCAGAGTTTCCCTTTTTCCGCAACTACGGCAATCAAGTTCTCCTATCAGCCAGTGTCCGGTACAAGATCGATATCGGGGCTGATGATACCCGTGTACCCGAGTAACCTGGTTACCCGACTACCTGGGTACAGCGAACAAAATTAAAGCAAAAATAGGTACTGGGTTTGTACCACGACTGTATTTGTTAAATAAGCAAATTTGAACTTATTAACTTTATGCTCCATCGAAATGTTGGAGACATTGATCAAACTCTATTATTGGTTCCTAAAATGGTTTAGATCGAGAGGTTTAGCAAGTACACAATGAAATGAAACGGTTAGACTTAGGTATTACAAAATGGAACACTTGCATTTGTTTTCATAATGCTTTGAATATATAAAACGATTTGTTAAAGCTGCTCGCCGAATGGATTAACTAAAGAGATAGTAAAAATTGCTTTAGCCTTTAACCGTTGAGTCACGGCAAAAGGAAATTTTACCTGCCCGTAGAGAACTACGGCCTGATGACTTACAACTCTCAACCATTAGTGTGTGCGAGTGGTTTCAGGGATGGAGTTTTTTCCATGGCCAGAATTACTCTTGAAGGATTTGTCAATTCCTCACAAGAGGCAGTATCCATGACAAAAAAAAAACTTTAGGTGATTGAATCAGACATCTAGGATGACAGTCCTATGCATTAACCATTACGCCACGGGTACATAAATAAAATACAGTCCGTTACTTTACCACTTGTGGTGGGATTCTGTCAGAAAAATTGAGAAGATTCTGGTCCTCATTACTCCCGAGAAAAATATGTTGTTTGTATTATTCAAACCCTAGTCATGTTCTAGACATGAGCCCGGTGATTGCTCACATCTTAATTCAAGGTGGGCTGGTTTTAATTTGTTCCAGTCGCGTATGCTTGGATCAACGGTGATAATTTTACTCGATCCTATCGTCCATAACAGACGCATAAATATCGTCCATAAAAGACCGATAAATAATGTTTTAATAGTTTTCTTTCTATTTCTTTAATGAAGTGATGCCACAGGGTTTCAAACATACGTCTGCTTGGGTTGGCAATGTTTATTTTATACAATTACCAGACGTAAAGGCCCTGTTCGTGTTTTCCACACCTCAACATCCACAAAGGAACTTGGAGTTCTCCAGATCAATCCACCGTCAACCAGATTGACCATATTGCGATCGACGCCAGACACGCTTCCAGCATCATGGATGTCCGAACTTTCCGAGGAGCTTACATCGACTCGGACCACTACCTCGTTGTAGCCAAGGTAGCACTTTGGGTTTCCAGACCCAAGGCAAAACAGGGAGATGCTGGGAGAAGGTACAACGTCGAACGGCTATAATCGCAAGAGATCGCCAAATCCTTCTCCGACCGAGTTACAAGTAACCTCTCTCGAAATTCTCTACGCCAACACAATGTATCGGAAACCAGTGGCAACGTTGCCAAGATGCAATCAGAGAAGCCACCTCTGAAGTGCTGGGTTTCAAGCAACCACCAACAAGGAACCCCTGGTTTGATGAGGAATGTCGGCAGGCAAATGCAGCCAAACAACAGGCACGCAAAGCGGCGCTGCATAAAAGGACGAGAGCTGCTCATGAGCTTTACGAGCAGAAGAGGCGAGAGAAACACCGACTTCTCAGAAGGAAAAAGAGAGAGCATGAGAAACGTGCGGTCGAAGATGTTGAGAGATTCAAAAGCAGGAATGAAGTTCGAAAGTTTTATGAGCTGGTGAAACGGAATTCACAAGTCCATAAACCTACAACCGAAGGCTGCAAAGACGAAAGTGCAAACATCATAGTGGAACCGCAGTCAATGCTGAGAATATGGAAGGACTACTTCTGCAGATTGCAGGATGATCCATTCAACATAGACGACGAAAGCCAACAATCCCGTCCTAGACGAAGTAAAGATTGCCATATCTAAGCTGAAGTCTAATTAAGCCGCTGGAGCGGATGGCTTGAATGCCGAGCTCTTTAAAGCAGCTGGAGATAAGTTGGTTAGGAGCATGCACTAACTTATCTGTAAGATATGGTCGGAAGAAAGAATGCCCGATGAATGGAACATCAGGGGTGGAATCGGCTAAGGTGATTGTTGATTGTTGACAGTCAAAATAATCGAATTTGATCTGTGTAAGGTGATAGTCAAATTGATACCTAAAATGCTGTCACAAGAAAATGTGATAGTCGTTTTCCTACAAATATGTCGTTTCTGAATAGAGCTACCAGACGCTTACAAAAAACGAATGGAAAATTTTGTCAGTTACCTTTTTTAGGTACAAAAATACATTCTTGTGACGGACAAAGCTTACGACATTCGAAAAAACACAATAAAAGTAAGAATGTTATTTAAACACAGCCAATTTAATACTTTTATTTAGATATTTTATAGAAATCATTTCAAAATTTCACCATGGCAACAATGAATTGTGACAATTATATTCTGAATTGTTCAATCGAATTGAATTGAATTGAATCAGCTTACATAGACGGGAAACTCGGTGATAGTCAATTTGACTATCAAAAATTTGATAGTCAACTATCACCTTAGCCGATTCCAGCCCAGTATTGTTTGCCCGATCCTGAAAAAAGGAAACCTTCTAAACTGCACCAACTATAGAGGAATCAATCTACTTAACATCGCCTACAAAATCTTCTCTGTCGTAATATGTGAACGTCTAAGCCCATCGTCAACAACCTGATAGATCCTTATCAGTGTGGTTACGGTATCTCTTGCTAGGTAGATTGCATACAGTTTAGAATTGTTGTCTCTAGAATCATACTTTCTGAACTGAGAATTCACCCGAGTTCCGATTCTTCCTTTTTCTGCAGGTTTATTTAGAACTTTTGACCTTTTCTTTCGGAAGTGGTTAAAACTTTGAATATTACCTAATAGATGCTAAAACCGCTTTATCACTGTTTTTCTATTGAATTCACAAGTTTTATTCCATTACTTTTCAGTTCGTAAGAGAGAGGAAGAAATTTCTTGAAGAATTTTACATTTTGGGTTGAGTAATGTCTTAATTTGTGGAGATTAATGGATTGCACATAGGGCTAGATGGCACTACTCATTTTGCGAATACAAATAACTTAAAATGTCAAAAATTGACTTGAAGAAAATTTCGCTCTATTTTAACGTTTGAGTTCAGTTTGGATTTCCGAAACCTTTGCTTTGAGTTTCATCCATCATTTTTAAAAAATTATAAAAAGAGGATGAATCTTTTCAAATCAGGTTTTTTTGTTGTTGTTATAAATGATTTTCTTACTTGTTTGTGTTGTTGGTAAAACAGTAATCGAAACAACAGCTGCAGCTGGATCTTCTGGAATACCATCGCTATCGACTGTCTCTTTTTTGGCGCCTTTAGTCTTCGTTACTCTTGGAGCTTTTTTTGCCACTAAAATAAATAAATATTTAAATGAAATCAGGAAAACAAAAACTAAATCTTTAACTTACCCTCTTCGGTTTCTTCTGCTTTTTCAATATTATCGACTTTTCGCTTGCGGATGGAAGCCTTCTTTTCAACAGCAACTATTGGGAAAGTAAAAAAAAAATGAGTGTCTTTCTCAGCAGCAAAACCATTTTTCGAGCATACCCGCTGGTTTAGCTTCAATAGAAGCGCTATCATTTTCAGATAAATCTTCATCTTTTGTGTCTTCTACAGGAATCTTAACCTTTTCATCCTCTTCAACCAAAGCAACAGCAGCAGCTTTACCTTTGGGTGCCTTCTTCGAACCTACACACAACACACCGACATACACATTCGACCTTTATTTTTCTGCCGAATTCGATAAATAAGTTATTTTTTTTACCTTTGGCAGCTTTTGTGGGTTTTGCTGCTTTTTCGGCAACAACTTCAACTGCAGGAACTGAAGGGGTTTCGTCTACCTCCTCCTTAGTTTCTTTTTTAACGCCTCGCTGCCTGCCTTTTTTTGTTGGTGCAATTGCCGCCGCCACCACCTCACTCGCAGATTCGGCTCCTTGAGAAGCTACATATAATTAATAGTGAACATCAAAGACACTATCACTTTTTGTTCTTCTCTTAAAATATAAACAAATCAGAATAGGTTTACTAACCATCTCCATTGGACATCACTGCTTCAGCTTCAGCAGCCACCGCTGGTCCTGCTGCTGCTGCTTTTTTTCCTCTACCTCTAGCGACCATTGTGTGCAAATAGAAAAAGAGAAAAATACAACCAAAAATTGATATTTGCAAAAAGTGCGAGAACAAGGACGAGCTACAAGCGACGAGGACGAACGAGACACGCACAAGAAGTGAAAATCCTTTTCAATTGACTTGAAAAACACAAGATATCGAGAACGAGATCCAATTCCGAGACGCAGATTCTATTCAAATTTAAAGCGACAAAATGATTACATTCGATCTCAATTACTTATTCGGAAAAAACGGATATAATTATTTTTCTGAATTCTAAAAATTGAATCAAACGTGTGTGGAAAATGGAAATGCTTTCAAATCAAAAAACAAGGACAAGAAAAAATCTCCTTCACGTTCACTTCACTTGGTTTTGGATTTGGATTTGTGATGTGATGCTGCTGTAGTTGGTTGTTGGTTTTTGGTGGTGAGTGTGGAACTTAAATTTAACAGACACCAACAAAAATAAATTTCAACTTGCCAAATGCCGGGAAGGAAGCCCGCCGTTAGCTTGTGTTTATATATTTGTCTCGTTCTGTAGCATGGGCAAATAATTGACGGTTTGATTCATTTTACCGGCATTGTTGTGGATCTTATAAAAGTTTTGTTTTTGTGTGGATTGTGTGAGAAGGACATGTTTGGTAAATATGAGGGATGATGAATGAGTACAGTGCTTTTTGATTGTGATTATTGTCTTAAATGAAAATGAGTGCGTTCAAAGTTTTAAATCAGGAAATTTGTTTTGTTTGTCAAAAATTGTACACTGCTATTTATCATAGGCACTGCGTAACGGTTCAATGGCTATAAAATTATTATTCTTAATTATTAACAAGTAATTAAACATTACAATATTATAGTAGATTAACGAGCTGCGGAGACTATTTGGGTCTGTTTTTTAACTTATTATATAATAATGTTTCCGTTAGATAGTAAATCGGATATTTTGTCTCTGTTAGTTTGGCTGGGGTCTTGAAGAATTTCATAGATTGATTTATTATTGAATAAGTTTTTTGATTATGGGTTACAATACAGAGCAGTGTTCTAAAATATGGATGAGGTCCAATACAGGAAGCACAAACTTGAGGTGTTTTTGTTAAGGAGGTGGTGGTGAGGGGCTGATGTGTGTCGAAGTCAAAGTTAGAGATATTGTGATATATAAGCATATTCATTACCCTAAATACCGACATGTCCAAGAGTCCACATTAACTTGATATTGTTTGGCGATTTAGTGAGTTGATATCTGATTTCAGGTATGAGTTCAGTGTTGCTGTTGGTGTTTTGTATGGCGTGAAGGACAGCTATGCTGTCAGAGCATATAACGTGTTTTCCTCGCTGACTTATTGCGGACTTAGTGGTTTTAAGAATGGTAATCGGGAAGATTACCGATGCTACTAATGATGTGTTTTACGTTGACTTTGGACCCTCAGTAAAGATAAACTTCCACCCAACCAATTTAAGGTCGAGTGGAATTGCTATGAAGGGTTGGGGTTAGATATTATTGCTGGTGTTTTCTTTTCTGTAATTAGCTAGCGTCATTTTCAAAGAATCCAAGCTGGCCTATAAAAGCCAAGAAAGACCAGAATATTAAGGGTATGTAACGTCGAAAAGACGTATTTTAAGCTTAGTACATTAAAAGATTGCTTAGAGCCCGCATAACAATGTATTGGACCTAATTTTGTTGTATCTATCACATTGTATCTATAGATCGGAATATGTTTTTAAAATAGAGATTCACGCAACGTTGAATAGAGTCTTTATAAAGTCTTATTCACTACACTGCGTATCAATTCATCCATTAATATGTGCACTGCCACTGACATACTTGATATGGGCTGCTTATTGATTCATCTTCATATATAGAAAATCCGGCGTTAAGTCTTTTCGGTTAAACTACATCGCCCAAATTAAAAATGTCACAGCGCCCAAAACAATTTTATGAACATTTTGTTATTGTGCGATTTGGGCAAAATTTCGGTGTTAAAACTTTTTTTGGGGTTTATGAAATTCTAAATACAAAAAGCGTTCTGTCTCATTGTCCAATAAAATAACGCTAAAATACTAAAAATATCATATCGCAAAAACTTTTTCAGAAGAAAATGCCACAAAGCCCAAAATCAATGGGAAGGTTCAGAGAACATAAGGGACTTGATAGTAAGGCAAGCTTCTAGTATTTGATTGGCCAGCTGCCGAAAATTTGCCTTCCAATTAAGGAAACTTTATTGGAAAGTTAGTCAAGAAAAATCTCCCTAATTATCAAGTCAAGTCTACTTCTGTCAAAATGACAGTTGATCATGTCGTTTCGTTCAACTGAAAGCTGAACTTTATTACTCTATGATTTATTTATTTTATGTACAGCTTCATTTAATGTTTTGTGTACAAGGTTCCTTGTCAATTTGGAAAAGAAAAAAGTAATATTTGTTTACAGTACGAAATACAAATCGTGATGGAATTGTAGCTTGCCTGAGGAAGGAGTGTTTTGTAGACAATAATGTTTTTTGTAGTATTAGTACTATGAACTCAATGTAGAGGTTTGTGAAATAAAGTTCTGAATTTGAAATTCATGACACTTGGAAAAGTAACTAGTTGCCTTGGTAAAAATGTACGTTCAAAGAATGAAGTTGACTACAAATGAACTTGTCCATTGTCATATTGTCCAATCAATTTAAAAATATCATAACGCCCAAATTACTAATTGACATATCGCCTAAAAGATGTCATGTGTTCCAACATTTGGGCATTCTGACAGTGTTGCAGGGGGGCAATATATATATATATATTTCACTGTTTATATATACGGCATACGCCATAATGACGGGTGCTAGCACTATAAGTGCCTGTCTATACGTGTTGTGCCCACAACGTTGTGACGAGAGTTTGTGGGCAAGAGAGGAGCTGAGTAAAGGGACGGGATGCTCATGACAGAAATTGAATTTTCTGCTTGGGCAGTACAGTTCCTTTTTCATTTCGTTCCAAATTTCTCATTATTTTCTGTTCGTCGATGCGAAAGGTATACTAATTTTGCTCTTCGGCTTGGCACATATTGTAATACGGTTACCACGTTGATCATCTGTGACCAAATTTGGTCATTATTTTTTCACTTGGTCAAATGGTCATTTTTTATTCCATTTGGTCATATATTTTGGAAACGACAAAAGATGTTCTACAATTTGAGTAACGAAAACGTTCTTTTAACATACTCACATGGCTAAATAGAAATAACTGTTAAACTCATTTAAGCAACTTTGTGTAAATAATAACTTTATTAAAAATATCTGAATTGGACTTAGGGAACAGAGAGAATTATCTACGCATTACACAAACCAGAAAAATTCTCGAAATCGAAATTATTGTAAAAACTTATATATACTGTGATCTAATGTTAAAACGCTTTGTTTTTATATTTCGTCATCTTTATTTGGGTTAATCTAATTGAATTAAGTATGTTAGGGATTTTGTCAGTTTATTTGTACGTAATTAAAAAATAAATGTCATGTGCGTAATAAGGAAAATATGTTAAACAAAATGTGATTATGTTGGTCGTTTTTACCTACAAGTGGTCATTTTTATTTTCAAATTTAGACACAAACTTTTTTTCAAGTGGCAACCGTAATGCATGTCGGTCGGCAGTATCACCGGCTGAAAATTTCAAACACAAATGTTTCAAGTTTGTCGTTCCATAACACAAAATGGAAAAGGGGTCATGAGTTGTCACAACACATGTAGACACATAGTGTTGTGAGCACAACGTTGTGGGCACAACACGTATAGACAGGCACTAAGCGAGTAACCATTTGTTTGGCTGTTATGACATTTCTAAATTTGGGCTTTATGAAATAATAAGTTGATTTGGGTGATATGACATTTTATTTAAGCTTTGTGAAGTTTTCTTAATGATATTTTTTACGACTATTCTGATTTTTGGTCTTTATGTCATTTTATGATTTGGGTAATGTGTCTTTGAGTAATAAGACATAAGAAACGATAATGCCCAAAATAAATGTCACAAAGCCCAATCCCTATGTTATAAAACCTAAACTCAAAATAAAAATTCTTTTAGGCAAAATGACAACTAATAATTGGGACGTTCTTTTATTTAAAATTTATTTGGGTTACGACATTCGCTTTGGGTTTTTTTGTCGATTGTGACATTTTGGGTTTGGTGACATTTTTAATTTCGGAGATATGGTTTTAATATATTTTTTTAAATTTTGGTTTTATTTTTTTCATAATTAAATTTAATTTTGTATTTTAATATTGGATCATTTTGTTAATGATTTTTATAACCGTAATTTTTTTTCAAATGTTTTTAACAACAGACGGCTTGCATATATGTCAAGCTGTTAATCTTTTACACTTTTCTCAGTTCAAAATTGTTAGTGAAAAAATACATTAAAAAATAAACTTACCAAAATTGCATGTTCCATGAGAGTACTAAAGATTTTATATACAGTTCCAGAAGAAAAATACTCCATAGCAAGCATAATGGTTTCTTCTAAAATTCAAAAGAACCTTACAAAAGAACATTGTTAAAAGATTGCAGTTTGCCAAAATGTTCAGAAGCCCTTTCAGGAATGTTGGATTTTGTACGAAAAGATGACGGTTTTGGTTTCCGTAAATGCGTATGCGACTCCAGCTTAACACTGATTACACGCCTAGGTATTAGTGAAATAGTTGCTTTTAACATCACGGTGTGTTGCCCATATACTAAATAAATGGTGTGATGAATAAGCATGTTAACATTGGCATATTCTCAAGGTCCAGAGAAAAACCATACCTTTTCGACTAACAATGAACCTTAAGAATGTTTTCGGTTCAATAACATTTCTGGTGTGAATTGTCCTTCAAATTTCAATCGGGAGTGTTAAAGAAATAAAAATGTTTGCAGCAGCAAAAGTTATGATTATGATAATCAACTGTCCACCTCATCAGAGTTTTGTTTTTTCAATTAATTGTTTTCTCAAAAAAAAAAAAAGATAATCCGGAAGTTATTTTTTAAAAAATACTTTTTTGAAGTTTTTGTTTTTGAAATTACTACAATCTTAGATATTAATTTACTACACATCTTCTACCGGTAGTATTGCTGTTGATTCCAGGCCTGCGAGGTGGGATTATTCGGTGGCAGCGTTCCCTGATCGAATTGTCCATGAGTAAATGGCGGCACTGGGGCCGGCGGTTGTGGTGGTCCGTATTGCTGTCCGTAATTATAGAAGCCCACACTGGCTGCAGTCTGTGCAGCAGCTGCGGCTGCAGCAGATGCTCCGCCTACAACCGAACCTCCAGATACTGGAGGAACTCCAGGTGCTGGAACTGGTCCATAATTCTGCGAAGAACTACTAAAACCTTGCGCTTGAACTCCGTATGAGCTTAGCACACTACTGTAATATGAAGCATCGGCCACCGTCTCTTGAGGCTGATGATGTGCTTGAGTTATGGGTGGCTTCTTCATCGATTGGTGCAGGGAGATTTTTCCAATGTGACAGTCCTGAGAATTAACCATGTTGTTGCGAGCAATATTGGCTTGGGTGAGATTGGAAGACGTAACTGGTGTCGGTCGGATTTGAGGGCGGTTGGAGAGGATCGTTGAAGTCGGTACTGGGGGGTTAGCAGAACCTTCGGATATCTTTCGCTGCATGGGTAAGTTTTTGAGGGTGTCTATTGTATTCAGCGATTTCAACGCTAGAGGATCAGCGATTCCACCAAGGAGTTGTGTTACGTGGCGATGATTTATATGCGCTTGTAGATCTCGCTACAAGAATACAAACAAAAAATAATTAAAATCGTTTCTAGACTAACCCAAGTCGGAAAAGACAAACCTGAGAGAGATATGTTCGCCTGCATCCGGTGTTTCCATAGCGGCTGCCCCCATGTGTGCACATGAAGACTGTTCCCAAGCCACTCTGTTCGACTCGGACAACTTTGTCCTTGCAACGCGGGCAGATCTTCACGGGCTCGGCTCGGGCGCACTTCAGGCAGAAGATATGTTTGCACGGAATCATCCGACCATATAGTAAAATTGGCTTGTCACACTGGTCGCAGCAGTGAATCATGGGATTGAGGACTTTTTCCCCTATTAATGAGACTTTGTGATCCCATTTTAGACGCAACATAGGCTCAGGTGGTCCCCGGGAGATAGTTGTAAAGGTGGGAGCTTCAAGCTGCGATATATCCGCTTCCATATCAACTGAAAATCACATCGACAAGTGTTAGAATGTTTTGTAGCAAAGAATTTTTAACTTTGTTTTTAACTTACTCGTTGCTGGAATTATTGGTTGAACGTCGTCAACGGCCGCAATGGGTGCGACGACATCTTCAGCCGGCATTGCAACCTGCGCATCAGGTTCGTTTTCTTTATTTACATCTTTAATGTGAGCGGCTCCTGTTGTAGCAGCAGCAGGGTCGTCTGTTTCCATTGCTACTACCGGCTCAATAGTGTCGGCGGCCGCTTTTTTTATTGCATCATTAACCGGGGAAGGCGGAACTGGAGTTGCAGCTGCAGCTTCCAACGAACGATCGAGCGTTGCCTCATCTTCAGACGATACAACAACCGCTGCTTTTTTACCTCGACCTCGTCCACGGCCACGACCTCGTCCACGAGCTCTGGCACCACGACCGCGTCCACGTCCTCGCTTAGTGGATACATCTTCAGTATCCATTGAATAACAAAATTATTTTTTCACTTTTTTAAGTTTTACTTCTTTTTCTTTTCCCAATGATTTCACTTTAATCTTATGCCACTTTTAAGTTAAATTAAATGTATTTATATAGAGCCATATGTTGGAGAATTGTTTGTATTTATTGAAACTTAATTATTTTGCTTTATAGAAATTATAAAGCAAAGCAGAGAAAATATTTTTCTTTGAAAATTATTGTGTTGACTTGACAGCAGTCAAACATTTACTTTTTTTCTTCGTCAAGATGTAGAAAGAAAAACAACGAAATTAGTGGTAGCATTCAGTGGATGGTGTTAATATATTTAGCAACTGAACGCGTTAAGGGTAGAATAACACTGAACTGCTTTTAAAAAATGTTCACACCAGGAGGATTCACAATATTGAATTGAAAGAATTTTGTCTGCTGTCTCTCACAACAATTCACTTACAAAATAAATCTTCTTTGACAGGTAAATGCTGTGTCTGTGGTATATTAAAGGTATACAAAACCCTTTAAGCGTGTGCTAATTATAAAAGAGAAGTTTACAGAAGAAAAGGCACCAAACAAATTCAACTGATTATGAATCTTTTGGAAGTTTTTATTTATAAAATTTGGTTTTATTTCTTACTCAATTGAGTTTTGTTCAACTTAGAACAGAAACTGTCAATTGGTAAGCTTTCTTGGACAACCAATCGAAAACAGCACTAATTTGCATACAGATAGTTCTGCAGTCATATGCTTAACGTCAAAAAATTAAAAAGAGAAGAGTGAGAGATAGTCCAACTGTCAAGAAAACAAGATAACCTACAAATATAATAAAATTAATAATTCTCAAGAGGATTTCACGTTTATAAATTAGAAAATGAACACTGTTTGTTTAAAATTCCCAATTTCGTCGGAGGATACATTTAAAATCAATTATTTAAGCTTAGACATTATCTTGCCTAATTATGTCAAATAGAACATGTATAACCATGTATTTCAAACTGTTTTTAATAAAAATAATAGTAATTTAAATTTTGAAGTTTTTATATAATATGCTATTAACCACTTATCACTCTGTCTAGCGTTACAACAATGAATATTTTTATTTTAACGATAAACCTTCCTAAATTATTATCAAATTAACATATAGTTGTTATTGAACGAAAATCAATTAAATTTCGCTTAGACAACCATTATGGTCTGTAGTACAGGATCAATGTTTGAGTATTTCTTAATTACTTCTAGGAATTACGTCCGACGAAGTCATCAGGTAGCCTTATTACCTGCTCATTTTCGAAAAATGAAATCAGTTCTTAATCCGATGATTTTCTTTTTTTAATAAAACAATAAAAACAATTAGGTACGTTTTTCGATTTTTTTGTTTAGAAAGATTTTTCATTTTCTCTTTATTATTTTAAGTTTCTTTTGTTGTTTTATGTGTTTTTCATTTCTCTGTAATCAAATATTGTTTTTGTTTTTTTTTTCATTATTTTCTGTTTTTTTTTTTTCATTAGTTATTATCATTCATTCATTAAATATTTCAAAATGAATCTCACAAAGAATACAAAAAAAATATAATTATTTAAAAAAAAAGAATTAATTATTACTTAATTAACTTAGGAAACCTACAAAATTAGGTCTAAAAGGGGGCGAGTGGCACATAACTGTCTCTCTCTCTCTTTTGTTTGTTTGTTGTTGTTGGTTGTTGTTGATATTCTTAGAATAGCAACGTGCCCATGCCACCCATTTCAGATTGCTCCTTAACGAAGATTTCAAAGTATTGATAGATGATTGTTACGGCTAGTAGAATACCAGTTCCTGAGCCGATGGCGCCGAGGAAATCAGCTAACACTGATAGTGCGCCAATGCACAAACCACCGAAGGCAGCCGCTGTGGGAATGTAACGATTCAATTCGTGGATCATTGAGTTCTCACGATGACCGCGCATAACCATGTGCTGTTCTTTCAATTGTTTAGCAACCTAAAATCAACACAAAAAAAAGAAAACAAAAATTGTCATACATCAAAAAGTAGATTGGATTTTTGTGTAAGATTCTTACATCCTTGGCAGAGCTTCCAGACACATCAATCCATGTCTTGGAGAAGAACGCACATGATCCCAACATGAATACGATGTACAATATCGCATGAATGGGGTCCTGCAGAATGTGTCCCACACTCTCTGGAGGCGAGAGATAGTAGCACAATCCACCGATGGGATACGACCTAGCTGGGCCGCCACCTCCAACATCAGCCCACACTCCGAGCAAGTTAATAAACACATTTCCATGGAATTTAACGGCCAACATCTGTGAGATCACGTACAAGTTGGAAACGAGCGCCGATTGCAAGATAATGGGAATGTTCGATGTGTAGAACAATTTGATTGGATAACTGCTGTATTGACCACGGTAACGTGCTGACTTGATGGGTAGATCGACACGGAATCCTTGGAAGTATATGACTACGGCGAAAACTAGAACGGTTGCCAACAAATTCATCAAATTTGGCAAATTCTGACGGTAGAAAGCTTCCCTCAAAGCACGAACTTTGTCATTCCTGGTGGCCATCAGATGGAACAGAGCAATTACAGCTCCTTCGAATTCGGTACCACGTCCTGTTGTGACTGTTGTCGGTGAGAATGCCTTCCACACGATTGTCTCACAAATATTTGTTGCAATAAACAATGAAATACCCGATCCCAAACCGTATCCCTTTTGCAAAAGTTCATCCAATAGCAAAACAATCAAACCGGCGGCAAACAATTGAATGATGATCAATAAACAGACACCAGCTCCAATTTCTGATGGATCACCATACATTCCGGTCATGACATAGACAATAGCCTGACCAATGGTGATGACCATACCGAAAAGTTTTTGCGCTCCATTGAAGAGGGCACGATCTTTGGGTGTGTCACCGACTTCAATGATCTTAGCACCGGCCAACAATTGCATAATCAATCCGGATGTGACAATTGGTGAAATACCCAATTCCATGAGGGTACCACGATTCGAAGCCAAAATAACACGAATCCAATAGAAGGGATCCGCTGAGTCTGAGCTCATGATACCGAACAGAGGAATTTGACAGCAGACAAGGAAGATGAAGAGTGTTATAGCGGTCCATAGCACCTTTTCCCTGAATTGGATCTACAATACAAAAAATATATGTAAATAATAATTTCAAACGGCATCGATTCATAGACACTTCTAGAAAATGTTTCATTCTGATTCATGTATGGAAAATACTTCCAATTTTATACCGAATCTATGTAAATGGATAATTTTAGATGCACATTGTCAAAAATGTTAATTCTTTGTAGAAACTGTTGTTGTTGAAAAAGTTTAGAGTGAAGAAGTCTTGCGTGACATTTTTTAAAAGAAAATGTCAGCTTTATAAGGATGTTTATAGTAATTGGAAGCTTTTTGCATATTCCATTGGAAAATATTTAAAAATGGAAAAACTAATTTAATTTACGCACAGATTTGTTAATAAAATTTTTAAGGGATCCGATTAAAATAGAATTCTTAATAGAGTTGGTTACTAATTTTCGAAGAAATGTAAACATTTGCGACAATGCAAATAAAGAAACCTGGATGATTTTTAAAAAATAATACCAATTACATACATTGGAATCTAATTTATGCCTAAATTTCTTTTTTTGTTTAATTTTGAACTTGTAATTTAATCCGCATCAAAATTTTGATCGTAATTTGTCGTTCTTTTGATTCTCAAATAAATTAAATTTCTTTTTTAGAAAATTCGTCTTTTTTCAATAACAAAAATGAGAATATGAAAACTCTGCGGTCTAGGAATTTGCACGAATTGATGCACATAATATGTTGCAGTTATGAATTATTCACTAAAACATCACGAACCATGTAGCACAGTCTAATAATAATATCTAATAATTAGCAATTCTGAATAATGTACCAAGAAATATGTTTATAGTTGGCAAAACTAATCATAGATGTTTGAATTCGCATGTTATGTTTGTTTGCTCTCATAAGTACGTGGAAGGATGAAGTATTGCTTTTTTATTTCTCAATCAATTAGTATATAAGTCCAAATAATTTGGTTGATAATGCAACAGTGGCTTAGGTCCACAAGTACGAAGGAGCCAAGCAATATAAAAGCTAAAGAAAACAGAGTGTCCGTAATCAAAGAAGTCTGGAGGAAAATTTCATTGATTTACAAAAGAGAAGGATTTTCAAGTTGAGAAAATCATGATCAATTTCTTCTATATACTCGAATTGAGCTTCAAATTTGAAAGTCCAGATATTTATAACATCTTACTTCTTCAAAAACCAAGTTTTTGGAAAAGTTTAAATTTGAAAAAAAAAAATCGACTTACAATTAATTTGAACAAATAAAAATCTTTGTTAAATGTTATAACAAGAAATTAAATCACTCAAGATTTTTAAAACAATATTCACACTTTTAGGCAACATTAACAGAGGTGCATACTTTTATTGGTCAATCAAAAATCAGAAAATAAATCTTGTGATATAATGCCCACATATTTCATATCAAAAGATAAAAATAGTTGCGCATCTTAAAATACTAATGATATTTTAATAAAATTAAATACCTAACATTATTTAATCAAAAAACTAATTTTTACTTCTGAAACAAATTTTGATAAAATGAAGTGAAATACGGGTATTTGTTTTTATTCAAATAGAATTTTTAAATAAATAAAAAACACGAACATATTTTGAATATATTTAAATTAATACTACAATCCAAAAGAATGCATTTGCTTCTTATTCGGTATTAGATTAGATTAGATTTTATTCATTCATTGCATAGAGATTAAGAAGTACACCTATCTTATAAATATGCTATGAGAAAATAATTGTTAAACTAAAAGATGCTTTACAAATGACTAAGAAAAAGAAAAAATAAGTGTTAACGGTATAAATAAAATATATTCTTGTTTAATTATACCTATCTTATATTTGAATTTATGAAAACAAAAGGTGTACCATATTGGTCTGTATGTATTTGCACAGTTGCTGTTTACGAAAACTTCAAATCATAATTGTGACGTGGAGTCTTTCAACATTCAAAGAAATTGGTAGAGAGATAGCATACTCAACATTTAGCAAAGTTATGCTTACTTAAAATAATTTTAATAAACAGTTAACAGTTTGCTGAAATTTGGTTAACAAGGTCAAGTACCTGCATACCTTACCTAGTCTAGTCTTTAAAAGTCTATTGTAAGTACCTACCTCTTGACCTACATACATTCCCTTGAATTTTTAAAGTCTTTTTCAACATACCTTCTCAAGCTTATGAAGCTCTTCATTCTCAAAGTGAATGTGTAAGCATTTGATCAATTCAGATCAACCAATAAAAACTGAATACTTCTTCATCGATACAAGAAAAAACCCTAACATTCATCATAGATAGATTTTTGATCAAAATTCCAAGGACTTTTATTCATTAAATCAATTTAAATCGAAGCCGAAAAACTGATCTTTTTTGGTGAAAGTACATTTAACACCAACGGTGTCTTTTTGTTTTTCCATTCACAAATGAATGACTATAAATGAAAGACAGAGATAGAAAGTTCCACGAAGTTTCATTTGATGTAGATGTGTGTCTTGTCATCACTTTTCGACTTGAACATGGCAACACTCTAAATGTATGAAACGTAGCAAATAAGTTTTTCCAGCGAATATATAGAACTTTTACTTTAGACTTGGGCCTACGGAAAAAACAACAAAATTTCCACTTTTTATGAATGAATACCGAGTTAATTGCTTATTAATTAGCTCACTAGGAAAACAAAGTCTTTAAACAAATAAGTAAATTCTAAGATAACACACTCAATTAATTCGGTGGTCGGCAACGACTCCGCTTCATAGAGATGGTTCTACAAACAGATTTAATTTATTTCGTTTAATTCTAATTCTACTCGGGGCTCAAACTCACTCCTTTTAGGAGACAGATTGAGATTATGATGATGTTGGAAATTAAATGTTTTATATTGTTTTCCACTTACCTTTCGCTCGGGTTTGGCGATTTCCGGCAGTATACTGCAGAATGGTTTGATAACCTCAAGGAATTTAACTGCAAGCAAGATGAATCAAAAATTAGTATAACATAAAAGTAAAGTTTCTTTTGGTTAAAGGATATTCTCATGGAAACACTTGAAACAGTTTAAATATGTTTATTTATTCCCAATAAGGTTTTACGATTCCAAATCCATCCAACCAAAAGAAATTGTATACGTAAGCAAGTTGTGTTTATCAGGAGGGCAGGTAGAAGTGTAGATAGGATAGGAGTAGTATAGAAGTCCATATAGGTACTTCGATTTTTCCATTTCCAATGAAAATTACAAAAAAAAAAATAATTGTTGAAAATCGGTCTACTTACTTCCCATTTTGTTTTTGTATTATTTTGGGTAATTTAACTTAAAAAATTTTAGATTTTTAAGTTTTTCTCCGAACACGCTGAGTTTACTTTCGGACGACACAACTATTTTTACACTACACACTCGCGATCACATTCACTGCACGAAAGAAAAGAAAATCTTTTATGATGAGATTTGGTTTTGGTGGTTTCGGTTCGGTTTCGCCCCGGTCGGTGGTGGTGATTTGGTGAAGATTGAAGAAGCGAAGCAGTTGATTAAAATCCACCGTTCACTTTTTCTATTCTTCTTTTTCTTTCTAACCTACTCGTCATCTCCAACTCATCGATGATGTTTGATGTATCTATCTCTTTCGAATTCGTTATGTTTTATTAATTTCCCATAAATAAAATTGGGTTATTTTAATAAATTCCCTTGATTTGATGGATAGTTTCGATATATTTGCTGCCAACTGTCAAACCAACACAAGCAAGTACGTGTAAAGTGAGTCGGTGTGTTTGATTGTGTTGGTGTTGGTTTCGTTGAGTTCAGCAATACTTGGACAAATTCGACTGACAACAAGTTACACGTATTCGGTTTTTTGGAAACGTGACATTATTTGGTTCGTTTAGTTTTTAGCATTACCATGTCCATAAATTGTAATCCCATTATATGGGAATTTTATAACAAGCTGATTTGTGATACTTATTCAATTGTTGTTTATTGTTTACGTTCATATTATAAAATTTTAAAATGAATTTGAAACGTAGTTCAATTCCAAAGTCAAGTTTATTATTTTTATATAAACTAGACTCGGTATTTAAAATAAAATGTAAATATTCACAAAAATTCAATGTTAAGAAACTGACCTAACATTAAGCATATGTTTTTGTTCAACACTTTTGTTAACTTTCCTAATTTTTTCTTAAAAATAAAAAAATAAGCTGGAAACTAAAACGTTTGCAAAAAAACACTTTTCTTTAAGCTTTTAGAACTTCAAAAGCATAAAACATATTTTTGGCAATTTTTATAAAATCATTAACTTATGTTCAAAATTATTAACAAGGTGCAATTTACTCAAGAACTAAAACCTATTGATCATTTCAAGCGTCATGGCTCTTTTGCGCGACCAATGGCAATCTCTCACGCAGTGGAAATGTCAATTGGCCCCCAAGATCATGTGATTTGACTGTTGGACTTCTTTCTTTAGGGTTGAAAGTAAAGATGTACGTCAATAAGCCAGCAACAATTCAAGAGCTAAGGGATGAAATAATTCGGCACATTAACAGCATAGAATCTCTTTCATGCTTCAGCGCATTCGAAACTTTGTACCATATGATGAGGGTTTGCCGCTGAGGTCTCGGCGCCAATTTTGCCGATATTTTATTTCATACATAATTAAACCATACCAATATTATAATAATAAAAAGAAATAACAATAATTTCCTAAATAATTTAAGTTTTATTCAAAATCAACATCGGCCTTTAATATTTAACACCCTTTTTTCAATTTTGACCGACATTTGATCAAAAAAGACTGTTCTTGGGTTTGTTACTTCTACACAATTTTTGCAAATCAATCTTGATATCACAGAGCTGTTGGGTCTTACTGATCAAATTCGTAACGTAAGTTTATTATTATGAATTAAAGACACAATAATATGAATAAATGAATTGTTGACAATGACAATATTTAAGGCAACTTCTTTTCAATGACCATCGATCTCCGATAGCGCTGCACAATTTAAGAACGTGAGCCAGGTTAGAAACTAAGGCTAGGCGCGCACATGCAACTTTTTCGAAACCAAATATGTAGTTCGATCGTTAGTTGCCCAAACATCGCGCACATAAGCAACTCCGAAAGTAATCAACGAAATAAACCAATACACGGGAAACATTTATTCACCTGGACTAAATTTTTCTCCTTCTTGCACTTACAGAAAATTATTCAACGATTTAGTTGAATGTCCGCACAGTTACCTATAATTCCTTGTGACACAAACTAAGGAATTGGTTCGAGGTGATCGTTTAGTTTGTGTCAAAACACAGTCCATGATGTATCCTTTTATAATAGTTATTGTGGACTTAGTTAGATGTTTTCGTAGCTTTCTAAGTTACACACTTTAGTCGATGGCTATCGATACTACATAAAATTAACAACCCTGATGTGCTGTAAATTATATAATTTTCTAGGAAAATTTGGTCAAATTAAAACTCCTATGTCCGATTTCATAAACAAACACTAAAAGCACTTTTATCTAAAAGCTTTTTAAATTTTATCAGGCCTTTAAATTCGTTCAGTTTCACCAAGCTTTTTTCAATTGTAAATTCGGCAAGCAGCTGCCTAAACTGCGAGTATAAAAATTCCATACAAAACCTCCTTTTTTCTTTCTATTAAGCGAATTGTGTGAGAAAAAATGAGAAAGCATTCTATGTTGAAATAAATTACAAGAATCGCAAAATACAACAGTGTAAACTTCTTCGAAATCAAAAATCGTGTATCGTTAAAAAATAAAATATGAAAATGGATTCTTGTGAACGCAGAATACTCTTGAGCGGCGAATAACTGTATATGTTGTTCTTCATCGTCAGATGAAGATGACCAATCTAATATTCTAATTAAAAATTAAAATCATAAAAATGATATTATAAATGCAATGTTGAATTTGTATACCTATTCAATCTGTATCTCCAAATATTAAGAATACAAATTTTACAAAACAAAACATCAGCTGTCAATCTGTCATATTCATTTTTTAATGACACTTTTAAGACTTAATGAGCATTGGGTATTTAGTTTTAAAAGGTGTTTAAAAGCTTGTTTACTTTAAAAACGCTTGGTGAAACCAAAATATCCCATTTTGCAGTTTAAAATCCTGTTAAATGTATAAAAGTTTTTTATGAAATTGGGCACTAGAATTTTAAATATTTCAATTCCTCTTCTCTTGCTGAACTGCATGTGAATTGAGCATAAAACATTAATGATTTCAGAAATACTGGGTAACATAATGCTTATTTTAGTTTAAGACCTGGCAGTACTGCAGAAATCATAAATATCCCTTCTAAATTTCCCTCCACCATCCAACCCAACCACACACTACACAATTTATTCGTCAACAACTCCTCAAATTCCAATTCCAGTACCACAAGCAAAGTCAGTACCCGAGCTAACATCTTTAACTTTGAGCTCGATGTATTGAATTAAAAGCGATTTGGTTTAAATAACAATAACATACTATTCAAAATGTATTCTTTGTTGTAGAATCATTATGTATGCAAATGTCAGGCATTTAGCCTTTCAATAGGTATTTTATCACAAAAAAATAACCTCAAATCTTTTCCTAAACTTGTACACTATTGACTACATTCGAACAATTTGAATTCTTTCTCACTGCGTCGTCAACCACCACGTCTACGACTACGACCACCCCAGACCTCACCTCATCCACATTTCATTTAATGCCATACCAGCAGCGAGCGAGTGACGTGAGATCTGGAGAAAGTTCAAACTTGGATATCTATACCTACAGAAGATTTTTGTTTTTTTTTCCTTCGTCAGTATTGCTTCGGAATGGCAAATGCCAAGTATATAATTTTGTTAAGTGGAAAACGAAAGTGTGGCAAGGATTACCTTGCTGAACAATTGAATAAAAGGTTTGATTGAATGAATCATCTTCTCTAAGATAAATAAAAAATCTCGATAGATTTTGACATTATATTCAGATTAGGTGAGCGTAGTCAAATCATAAGAATCTCGTGTCCAATCAAAACCGAATGGGCAAAGAAACTTAATTTAGATCTCGAAGAATTGCTAAGCGATGGACCGTACAAAGAGAAATACCGAAAAGAAATGATTGAATGGAGCGACAAAGTTCGTGCCGAGGATTATGGCTTCTTTTGCAAAGCTGCTATGACAAATGGTTGGTATACTTATTCTGAATTAATAATTTATTATATCACTACGCACATGCCGGCCTTTATAATTTATTTTTTGTATATCAACAGCTGACCGTGAAATTGTTATTGTTAGCGATATCAGGCGTAAGAACGACATAAAATACTTCAGGGAAACATACGGTGATAAGGTATTGACAATACGTATAACTTGTCCAGAAATAATACGAGCTGAACGTGGATGGATCTATCAACTGGGTGTAGATGATGTGCAATCTGAATGTGACCTGGATGATTATGAGCAATGGGACCTGATAATTGAGAATAATGGATCACTTAAAGGGGATCTTTTGGTGGCCTTGATATTTGCAAAGTTTCAATTTGATTAAAGATGTGTGTATACATGTATGTACCAAGCTTCCTATAGACCTACATATACCTGAAAATGAAATGACTATGAGCAGGCAAAATATTTTAGATAGAAATAAGACACAAATTATGAAACAATAGCAAACAAAAAGACAGAAATAAGATTGAGACAAAATACAATAAAAGCGAAAACTATACCTCAAAATTTTGAATAGTGAATCGTGTGACTAAGAAAAAGATTGTTTTGATTTTAAGTGTGTTGAATTTGATGGGGTGGGTGCAAGAATTAATGTGTAGGTTCTATATGTCATAACACATAAATTCACACAAAATCGAATAAAATCATTTTGTTATTTGAAATAAATTAATAAATAGGAAAATCAAAGCAAGATTCTGTTTCCATTTGAATATTTTTCTTTATAGGAATGGTAGGTGTATCCATCGTGTATAATTGGCTGGGAATTCGCCTTTGCGGCGAACGAAGCGAAAACGTCAAAATTTGTCTTTGAATCTAGTACAACAAATTCCCGCGCAGGTGCACCTGTCATTTGTCGCTGTCATCGCCATGTCGTTTCAATTCCATTCCAATGCAGTTTCCATTCTACTTTGTTCACATTTATTATTTGAGTATGAGTGCGAGTGATTTTTGCATATGGTAAGAAAGGTGTGTGTGGGTACGTGCGTTTGCTTGTGTTTTAAATCACTTTATAAGGTACATTAACATTTGTTTTTCAATTATTTGATTCGATGATTCATGGAAAGATGTCAATGTTTGATGAAATAACAACAAAAAATTGAAGTCAAGCAAGTTCACCGACAGGGGAGTAAAACGTGTTTAAAGAAATATTTTGTTTAGGGTATATTACGCAAAAATTAAGTTAAGCTTTAATTTTTTAAATCACAATACATACTTATTTTTGGTAGCTTTGGGTTTTCTTTTCCATATTAGGGCGATGTATTAAATTAAATACCCTTTGATATGACACAAAAAACAACTAAATAACAGATAAAGGTAATTGACCCTTACCAAAGACTAAACATCTAAAATGCACTTTGGTAAGTCAACCTTATGCTATTAGATAGATAATTTTATAACCTTTCATTTAAACGTTTCGTTGGGCAACCCTATATTGTTCGAACTAGAGTTGAATTACCTTTTCTTTGACATCAACATCAATTTAATAACAGATGACGGTATATTTACTCCACAGACCCACCTCTTTAAGCCAGACAACCTTCCAATAGGGTAATTATGTAAGTAGACAACCATAGTTTTTTCATCATTATGTCACTATGTCTTTCACTTTATACCCGATTCTTGTAAGTAACAAATGAGGGCATTTAAACTCAAAAATGAACATCTTATTATTAAAGTAAGCGCAAAATGTTATTCCAATTAATATCTTTGATAACATATTGGTAATTTTCTAATAGCGGATGAGAGTAGCTATTTCTTCTATGTAGTACGTATCTAAGACTATTAAGTATGAAAGAATAAATTCTTGTTTTTAGAGTATACATAAGTGGACTACGATCTTAACATCAATTTTGTTCCTATATATGCGAGGAAAAGGAATGCTAAATAGTAACTAATAATCCTTCAACTTGGCCCTACTTTTGAACTTAAGGGCCAGTTTGTCGAAAGTGGGTTAAATGTCTAACAAAACTTTAAGCAGTTGGGGGTTACTAATCAATCGCAATAGGCTGTTAGCATAATCTATAATTAAAGTATCAACTTCTTAAAGATAAATGACACTTAATAAACATTATAAATCCAGCAAACAGTTCTACAAGAAGGCAAAAGCTTAAATAAAATGATTGGCCAGAACCCTTTTAATAATACATATACTAAGATATTTTTTACACAAATTGATACAGCATATTACTTTCCCAGACCAAGGTATAAGTATCCATGTACCTACCAATTTGTGTAAAGATGGAACAACAAGAATATCTACAAAAATTCATCAACAATGAAAATTCAAACTTAACAGATGCATTCAAATTAATCATAGGGTGCTATATAAAGAATTCCAAATAACAAATGTGTTCGCTAATTATCTCAATTTCCCCACACGATTTCTCACGAAATTCAATTTCATTTTATGTGAAATACATTTGTATCTTTTACTCACACATCTACAATAAACACATTCATCCATATTATATATGTACATATACTATTTCCCGTTCTATTTTGTTCCGTATAAAAATTCAAAAGCACTCATTCAATCGCCAACCAGCGTAGAAAACAGTCGCGGAGTAAATTCGCGAATTACAGTTAAAAGTTGTGATAAACCCAACACAATACAGAAGACAACAACAAAAAAGTGACAAGAAAAGAAGAACTCAAACGCAGACAACACAGAAAGAAAGAAGAAGACACAACATTGAGAGTGAAAATATTTTTTCACACGGATGTTCAATTGAATAATCATGAAATTTGCTTTAAATAAAAATTCAAATAAAAATTCATTGAAATTTATCAACCAAAGTGCGGAATGCAATATAAAAAACATTACTTTTAATAATAAAAACACACCCGTTGTTGAAACTGCCGTCAATATTAATAATAATTTAATAGAAATTATCCAAGACGAACAACATTTTATAAACTTGAGAAAAATCAATCTTATACCTCCGTCTTGATTGCAACCTTAAAAGTTTGTTTGTTTCGCCTCTCAAATCTCAATCTTCAAATATAGTGCAAATTGTATTTTTTTAACTTATATTTAATTTTGATTTAAATTTTTTATTTTCTTATAATTTAAAAAAAAATAGGTACATAGTCAAACGGAAAAGTACCACAAAAATTATCGTAAAAAAAGTTATACACCTAAAAAAGGCAACAAAAAAACTCAACAAATCGAGTCCAAACGATTGTTTTACTCCATTTTCACTCCACTCACTGATAAAAAAGTATCTGAGAGAGAGTAAAAGAGAGCGAAGTAATTAGTGTAATTTCGGTCGTCGAGTCGAGAATTGGAAGTGTGAGTGAATTGGTGACCTACCTCGTGTTCGGGCAAAAATTTGCATTAAATTTGTTTTGTTTAAATTTTTCCTTCGAAAGGAGTTAATAAATTAATCGTTCGCGATTGCTGAGAAAGGAGTCAAAATAAGTAACAAAAAGAGGTCAAACATGCCGAAAAAGAACCGCAAGGGTGGTAAAGGTGAGTCAAGTAATAAATAAGAAGGACGTTTTATTTTTTGTTTTTCCTTTCGATAGTGATTTGTGAATTCTGAGTCATTTTCAATATTGTTTTTTTTTTTTCTATTTAAACTTTATACTCAATTGTTTGTGGGCGATATGATGACGTCGCCGTTGTCGAGACGGAGAGTTGTACTCGTATGTTGCTGCATTTTTGTGACATAAGGTCTGTTTGTTTTTTGAGTGAATATTACAAAAGTTTGTAAAAATCGAAATTAAAAAAGTTGTGAAATCCATAAATTACTGGTTTATTCAATTACGTACCTTGGTATCTGATTCATCAAATACCTTCTGACCATTATATCAAATTGATAAGCAAGGCAATAATTAAATACTTGAATTTTGATTTTCTTTCTAATAGTCTCCTAGGACTTACTCGCAGAAAATCTATAAAGTTTCAAATTATAGAACAGATCTTATTTTATTTTCTTTGCCAACCAGGCAATAAGAATGAACCAAACATCAACACTTGGCACTTCCCCTTTTTCGCTCTTGATCTTAAAATGTGCATGGGACTCACACTCATGTGAGAGATTCCCGTTTCCCGCCAAAGAAAAACACGATCCTTTTGAGTGGAAAAATGTATGCTGAGATGGCCTTGGTACATTTAATTTCCATACAGTTAACCTGCTGTAGTATATACGCACCGCATATATGTAAAAGCACACATAAATATTACTGATAAACAAATGCACGACAACGAGACAATAACAACATCGAGTCGACATTCAGACTATATGCACCAATGAGACACGTGTGCACTCTGTAAATGATTAGACTTTGGAATTGTTATTGTAATATTGAAATGGTATATAATTGATGACGAAGATGTTTACTTCAAAACTTTTTAAATGATTATAGATACCTACCTAGGTAGTTATAAGCTTCTGAATAATTAGTTAAACATTCAATTTACATGTAATATCTAAATCGAAAAGATTTTTACTGTAGTTCGTACATACATACATACATAAGTACAATTTTAATTTTCCCTAATTTTGGTTAAGTTTACCAGGACTACAATTACCTACATATGCCATAAATTCTGTTACAAAATATTAAGCCTGGGGATTCATTCCGTAATTTTCAAAACGATGATTGTCTAAAACGATTATCTTTAACCATATCGTCAATAATTTTCTTCACGTAACTTTATCACTATCGTCTGGTCAATTTGTTTAAGTATAATATCGTTACCGATACTCTTATAAATATACCATAACTGAATATGAATTAAACGAAAGATAATGCTTGTTCGATAGCTTGAAAATGTTATTAAACTTTGTTTTTGTCTATTAGAAATTGTAAAAATTATGAACAAATTCCTTTGTGGTGTTTATTTACTGTCTGATATTATTGTAAATTATCAGTAACACAAAATGGGCTGCAAAATTTATAGATGAGCATCCTTCCTTGGTCAATGAGTATAAACCCAATTCTGTCCAAGGGAAGGAATGCAACACTCCATTCTATACCTATACAGGAGACTTAACTTGACTTCCAAAATATTTGTTGTTTCCGAAACTATTTTGTACAATGTGTTTTGTTACAGCTAATCTTCATATTGAAAAGGTACACTATGTAGAACGACAACTGTCTGCAAATTTTTTAGTTTCCAATTTTGAAATTCGAAAACGTTGAACAAAAGATAACTGTTTACTTATTACTTATGTACATATTTATGTTTTGTATATAAAAAATTGCTTACATATGGGTTGGAATTGGAATAGATAGACGGTCAGGTTCATCTCTTAATTTTTTTTTGTAACCGTATTAATTGTATTTTTTGAGTTTTCACTTTGAATTTGTAACAAAACTTAGTTACGCCGGAACATTTTTACTTCAATTTTCTTAGTTAACATTTGGAAATTAATTACAGACGATACCTATTTAGCTATCGTGCAAACGCTATCGTTTTGACGATATCATTTTGACAATTATAATTTTACGTGAAGTGAGATGTGAGACTAACGTCAAAACGCTAGCGTCTGGAAATAATCGTTTTACGGAATAACCCCCCTGGTACTCAAACCATCCAATGTTTATATAAATTTGTTTAAATATTTATATTAGTAAGCATTGAATAAATGTCAATTTGGTTTCAATTTCACTTCTGTTACTATAGAGTGTCGCAATAATTGCCTGAAATCAATGGGAACCGCAATGATGTTCAGGAATCGGGTTCTCCGCCAGTTTGCTTATGTACGCTTATGAAAAAAGTACAGAAACAAATACCGCTAAAAGATAATGTCAAGAGAATTAGATATATTCACCAGATCTATTTTAATATTGATTGAGAGGAGCATCTACACATCATCATATCAAACTAAATCTGTTGTCTTAAGGGTAAAACGTAACCATCACCACGGTTCGGTAATGGTTTGATTGAAAGTCTCACTCCAAAGTGGCACATCCCGCCATTTTTGGGAACAAATGTCAAAACATTTGACAAGTTGCACCATAGAGATAGATGGATTCGTCTTAAGAATTCTGGTGAGGCAAACAAAGCTAATACAAAACAAAAGTGCCTTAGGGTCATTATCGAAGATTTTAGAGAATGTTCTATAGTTCTTGTCTTATGGTGTTTTATGCTTGTAACGGAACTTATGGCACGTTGTATATATTGTTTGGTACCGAGGATTTGTACTTGGGTTTTTAGCCTATTGTTTATAAAACCATTTACATACGTAAAGTTCTATGTAAAGGATAATTGACATAATCATAAAATGTCTATGCATCTTAAATGGAATAGAACATCTATGAAACAATTTATAAAATTATGTTAGAAATTGAGAGAATTGCAGAGAATAAGAATCTAGTGAGTCGAAATTCTCAACCATTCCTGTGGGAAAGTATTTTCTGGAATGGAAACGGGCTATAGTTTTTATGACGGATCCAAACGAATTATTCGAGAAGCTTTTTTTTATGACAAGAATTAGTCTTGGAGGATTTGTCAATTCCTCGCTAGAGACATTTAGGACCTTTCGTATGACAGTTCTACGCACTAAACATCACGCTATGTGTACTAGAATCATGTTTCTATAAAAAAAAAAAACAGTAAATTTGGGGGTCTAAGCTTGACTAAGTTTATATCAGTATAGAGTTCAATAAGAATAGGTTATCAATGTGGATAAATTATTAATGTAGGTGTTAGGTATTACCCAATGCATCGAATATCATCCGTGCGTACCTTTTGACCGTTTAAAATGGAATTATTGAAGTATACCCTATTTCAAAGATTAACAAAAGGCCAATTTTCAATTGAATTGTTACTACGAACAAAGCGACAGTTCGTTATTAGACCTTCAAAGCAAACAGGAATCAATACCTTCAGTGACGGTATAAGGATACAGGCCCAAAGTAGTTCAGTCACTTCTGCAGCCAGAAAGCTAAAGTTAACTGCAGTTTTCTAAGACAAATGAAAAAGATGAAGTTAACTGACCGCCCCTTCGCGCTACCCTGTATTTTTGTACAACTTATAATTTCGAAGAAATTCGGCTCTAGCCCAAAGTGATTATGGTTGCTTATGCGAATCGAATTTTCATTGATGGAAATATCTTGTTATGATCTACGTCTTGTAGGTAGGTATGCTATACAACCTGCTTATTTCTCTTAGTAATGTTTTTTTTTTTTTATTAATAACCGAGGCAATTGAGAGTTATCGTGAATAAAAATGCTGTAGGAAATTTTTCCGATCGATCAATTGTGGCAATAATTATATTTTTGCACTGTTAAAAAATTGTCCAATTCAAACAAGGCCATGTGTCCCGAGACACTTTCTGACAAGATATTGGATTTCATCGAATACCTTCGAGAATATTTACTTTCCCATTTTCCAGTTCTCTTAATTATATAACAAAATATCTGTTCGCACAATCTTTTGATGGAACATGAGAGTTCACTCAAACTGTCTGGAGGAAAAATTGTTCTTTTTTGTCTTATACCTACCATTAATTTTATTCAATCACAATAATTGTTATGCTATTTGCAGTGGAAAAAAATTTTGTTTTGTTATCAAATCAAAAAGGAAAGAACCTATTTACAATTTATTAAATGCTGATAAACTGTAAATAACAAAATAATTTAGGTACCTACATACCTATCTTTTCTTTCTGCACTCTGCACTCCAAAAAAACAAGATAGATAAAATAAATCAAGCACGTGAATGTCGAATGAACGTAGAAGTCTTTAAAAATGTCGGGTTTGAAAACTTTTGTTTTCTTCATTTTTCGCAAAAATATAATAAGTGAGAAAACAGAAAACGAAAGTCTAGATGTTCTCAACGATACAAATGTATCAAAAATGTTAACATTCTTTATTGATTGTTTATAAATAATAAAATAAAGAGTTTAAAGGAGAAAAATACAGAAGGAACTCGAATTTACTACGACAAAATTTGTACGAGCTAATAAAAATACTAGTCTATCATTGCAATTGATAAACATAAGCCATGCATTGGGAGGACCTAAATCATTTAGCTGTGATGGCGTGATGCTTGGTCAGTTCGAATCACAGAGGCGGTAATTAAAATGAACGAACCAAAGCCTAAGTACCACAATTAAAGGAATCCGATGATCGGTTGGCACCCGTGAAACATATGTAATTCCAGCATTGTGTAAGCACAAATAAGTTTTTGTAGTCTTCAAATCAAACTCTACTAATAAAATAATAAATTCGTGAAAAAGTTTTTGACTTTTTTTTACAAATATCGACCACATTATTTTCAAGCACCGTAAAAACTATGTTGAAATTTGTTAATTGCTTAACACTTTTGCTATCAGGCTAGGCTTTTATTTTTCCTTTATCTTCCTCTTTTTAAACGGTTGCAAACAATTCGTTGTAGGTACTTAAAAAATTTAATTTTAGTTCATATCTGGCACGACTATCAATTAAAAGTAATTTTTTTGCTTTCAAACCTTTTCAGATGAGCCAAAAAAAAAACATTCGTTTTTTGGAAAGAATTAATTAATTTATTACATATTAAGGTACGAAAAACAGTGAACCTATTCAGATGGGCGGCAGTGTATCAAAAATATTTAAAACAATCTTTAAAAAGTATATAGGAATGAGCATATTAAGTATCAACCTATTTTACTTCTTCGGCTTTTAAACTAAAGTATAATGAAAGTAGATAGTAAGTAGCCTAGACATGTAGAAAGATAAGTTTCAATTTTTCATAAAAGCATTCAAATAACTTTTTAAACATTCATTCACACTCTTCAAGTGAAAAATATTTATGTATATAATAAAAGTATCTATGTACATACATATATAACTAAGAAAAGAAAATGAAATTAAGTATATAGCCTTCATGTATGATTTCCTTGTTTTCGTTACACGTTTTGAGCTCGAGTATCTTTTGTACCAAACTACTTGTTTAAAGATTGTAACAAAGTATATTTAATGAAATAAAAAAAGCAACATTTTATTGCGATAAAATTCCCTACAAACTATATAATAGTTGATCAAGTACGCTCTCTCTCTTTTGCTCTAAATTCATTCTTTTGTTTTTCTGGTTTTTGTTTATAACAAATACCTCTCTTCTACTCTAAGAATTAAAGTGTAAACACACGGTAAATCTATCAATAGCCTGCTGCCTTTCTTCAAGGTCGTTAACAACATCTCTGATAATATAACTAAAAATCACAGAAAGATTAGATAGGTAGCTAGAAATTCGACTTGCAATTTCTTTTTACACAAATATCTACACTTGTAGAAATAAAATATTTGCTAAACGTTTGCTTATAATCATAAAACTATAAAAACAAGAGTTAAATAAAATAAATGTGAGAAGAAAAACTAGGAAGAAAGACTCGTTATCGTAAATTCGCTTCACCCATGATGATTATCATCATTGGTTCTGTATCTCTAGCTTTTCGGATTATATGTTTCTCATCTTTGATTATTTCAACAAAAATAAAGTTGAAATGTTATATAAAACTTGTTGTCAATAATACAACAAGAAACGCCGCCGATTATACTTTACCCCGTGGCAGACTAAATCAACTTTAAATGTACATACGTGTGTACCTAGTTAGCCTTTTATTCGACTGATATTTTTTTATTTCTTCTATCTGAAGTTTGAAGGTTTATATTTAGAAAGTAAAAAATACATTCAAACTCATACAAACAAAAATGTTTTGTTTTGTTTGTTTTTATTTTGCTGCTTTTTGTTTGAGCAGGTTTATCAACGAAAAAAAAAGTTTAAATACATTGAGTGATCAAAGTTCAGTTGTTAAATTGCGCATCAAAAAATAGGTGGTTTGAATAAGATGATACTAGCAATCTTGATAAGAATTTTGTTTTTAATTTCTTTGAACAGAAATCCCCATTTTATCTAAGATCCAACTGGTTACCTTTAACATAGGTTTGCCCCACTCAAATTGACTTGTTTGTCTACTTGCTCAAGACCGTCATACAAAACCATTAAAAGGAATACAATCTCAAAATTCAACAACATTTTGCCTGTCCTAAATATTTTTAAGTTTAAGTTCAAAACAAAGGCAATGTTGTTTACTCAACATTTCATTGCTCTCGAAATTTCCTCATATGTGGGCGATTTGATATTTGCAAAAATAGACTACCCCATGAGTGCGGTGGGTGGTGGGAGGTTAGTGCCATAAAGAGAACATGTCATTTATTCTGTTTTTCTGTTAAATATTGTTTACTCATTGGAAATGAAAAAATCTTTTTGTTTTTCTTATACTCGTACATAGACTTGTACGGCTTCCTTTCTTAAAAATGTATCTCATTTCTGTCAATAATTATTACTAATTGTTTAATTGCTTTTTCCTTCTTTCATTCTTTTAGGACGCGGAGGCGATTCCAACTCCGAAGATGAGTCAGTCAATGACAATGCAAGTTTGTATTCTTATGTCTCAGAGAATGCAGCATCCGTTGAGGATTCGGATGATCTATCATCGAATGAACGCTATGAAGAGAAATTCATGCAAGCCTTAGAAAATGCAACTGAGAAATCAGCTCAAACTCGTGCTCAAGCATTGCAGAGCATTTGTGAAATTCTAATGCATCGTTTTATGCCTGATTTTGTTGAAGATCGCAAAGTCACTCTGATCGATTGCATTGAGAAATCAATTCGTCGTGGAAAAGGTGCTGAGCAAGTATGGGGAGCCAAGCTGGCGCCATTGTTAGTTTTGCAATTAGGTGGAGAAGAAGTTGTTTCGAAAGCTTTGAATCAATTTTTGCTTACAACCATGCAAGACAAATCGGTTAGCTTCGATGCTAGGGCGAAATGTTGCACCGCACTGGGACTATTGAATTTCCTGGGTGGTGATGATATTGGTGATCTTTTGCCAATGATGCAATTCTTCGAAGCTATCTTTAGCGGAAGCTATTTACGAGGTGATGATAAGACCCCAATTTCAGTGAATGCAGAGGCAGGTACTTTGCACGCTGAAGCTTTGTCTGCATGGGGATTACTTCTCACTTTGATTCCAAGTGGAGATTTTGTCAATATCATGACCACTGGCCAGCAGATGCTACCGTAAGTATAATCTTCTCCTTTTTGTCGATTTTTTTTTTTTAACATTTGAACAATTTCAGATCCATCAAGAAACTCATGGGACTATTGCAATCACCTCATTTGGATGTTCGCATGGCAGCCGGCGAGACTATTGCATTAATTTTCGAAAGTGGTCGCTCTCACGATGATGATTTCTTGGAAGAACACATTGTCGATCTCACCGAAGCCGTCAAGCAATTGGCAACTGATTCGCACAAATATAGGGCAAAGCGAGATCGCAAAGCACAACGTGCAACATTCCGTGATGTCTTAAGATATTTAGAGGTTAGTTGTTAAAATAAGAATAGAAAACAAAATATTTACACATTTTCATCTTACGAGACGCAAACATTTTAAATTTGGCCAGGTGCCAACATACACAGTTCTTTTTATTTATTGGTAATTCAATTGAATGCCAGATGCGTTTAAACAAAGTCACTTTTGTCGTTGTATTAAAAAAAAAATCAAGACGCCTGGGCTTAGAAAATCATATACTCTTTCTTTGAAGTCTAAAAATATAGCAAATCTTTTTGTAGAAAAATATATTTTTTGGGTATTCAAAATTAGTCATGATATTAACAACAACTTATCGTCACGATTTCAATCCCCCATTGACTCAACGATACAATTTTATAAAACCCCAACAAGATGAAGAGACAAATAAAATGAAAACTTGTGACTGCAATGTGGAAACTAAAATTACGCCACCAGCATCTGCTGCTCTAGATAAACAATGTGGGGCTGTTGAATGGAATAGTATGGCACCTGTGGGACGATTAATTGAACCACGTCTTATACCTAGTCCTGGTCAAGAATTCACCAATAATAAAGCTGATGGCTGCAAATATGATCAGCCAAATCGATTTCTTAAAATTCTCCGAACATGTTATCCGGATTTGTATGAAAGATTAAAGGCAACACCACCGAAAGAATTAAATCGTCATTTGGATATGGAACGATTGAAAACAACTTATCAAATTGACTTCGGCAATGAAAATGAATATCCCGTAGATTTTTCTAAATATATGGATGATACCGAAGAAAACAAAAATAACCAAAAGGATGAACCTGATGAAGAAGAAGGTACTTGTGGTAAATTCAAGAATGATTTGATGAAAGAACTACATGACAAGACGAACGAAAGCGATGAATTTGAAGAATGCCAAAAGAAGTACAAACCAGTGAAATATAATTTTGCTGATAGTTCAAGATTTAGTAGTTCGGGAAATTATTCACATTGGGCGGCACCACCATTGATTAGGAAACAAACATTTACCGAGTATATGGATACGATAAGCAAAACTGGATGCATAATTAGGAAAAATAACATACACAGTCATACCAAGTGCCAAAACGGAAAGAACTGTAGACATAAGTTGATTCATACTTGTCCACTTTTGAAATGAAATTTAAAGTAAAATTAAAATTGAATGTTTTATTTTTTTTATTTTAATTTTTGGGAGGCTTCAAATGAAACAGTAGTTGAAATCTGCCAAAATCTTATCATTATTTTTGTTACCATTTTCACGGCATTGCTTTTGAAGAGAAATTTAAAAATTCTATAAGTAGTTCTAGTTTTAGTCGTTTTCGGAATCGGCACAAAATTGTAGGTTCCTTTACTTGTATCGTACCAAACAATTTTTGACCATTGTAAGTCACCACACAAGGTTTAAGATATTTTGCGTCATTAAATGTATTAACTTTAATTTTTTTAAGTAAGATAATTAAACTCCTTCGAAATCAATATTCAACATTTTGTCTTTATATATTTTATCAGGAGGACATATCACCAGAAATTACCATTCGTTTTGGCACAGAATCCCTTGTACTTGATACTTGGGCCGTTCATCATCAATATACAGCATTATGTTCAGTTATGGGTCCCGGCATGACATCTCATTTACAAGAGAATGACTTTATTCGTGAAATTTTCCAACTGGGTTCAAAAGTCACTGGCCTTAATCCAATTCCCAAAAGTGTTAAAACATCAAAATTGGAAAGAGTAAGTTCTTGGAAATTTCTAAAATCAGTGCAAAAAACTAATGTTGAGCCATTTTCTTTTGTTGATGTAGCATCTTATGAACGCCGCTGCATTCAAAGCACGTACAATTACCAGAGGAAAAAACCGAGACAAACGTTCAGCTGTTTTTACTTAAATTTTCATTTTGGATTTGAAAGTTTTTTTTTTGTTTTTATCTCTTATTTTATATTTTTTTCTGTAGATAAAATGTTATACATTCTCCTTTTTATTTTTTAACTTTTGAATAGCATACTTGGATATAAAATTATTATGATATTCAATTACTAGTTGATAAAATGTGTATACAGAAACAAAAAACGATTTATATCGATATCGAGTCATTGAATTATTATAAGTAGATATGAATATAATATACACATACATTATACACATTTGAATTATTCAAAATTATCATTAAAAAAATTGACTTTGAAGTTTTTATTTTAACTCGACAGAATATACAAAAGAGGTACTTTTTGGTTTCGTTTTAAGTTCTAAAAAAATTCATTAAAAAAAATATCTAACTACTCTCAACTTAAATTGTGTAGATTAAAATATGAACTAATTCGTTTAGATAACAAAAGAAAACTTATGAGTGCTTAAATTTAAAAAAAATAACAAGATCAAATTTACCTAGTAAAAAGCCTAGATATTTAGTCCCAAAAATCAGAAATTTAATAAAAACTTATATAATATTAAGAAAAAAACAAATAAAATTTATATTTTGCTCCTTCAAACATCAAATATTTTGATTCTTTTTTTATTTACAAAGCTCACCACAGCCAATTTTAGATTTTATTTAAAATAAATATACATTAAACATAAATGTATATGTTAAAATATATACAAACATATATACATAAATACACATCATTCGGCGAGTTACAAAAAAAAAATACAATAAATAAAATATTTGTACTCCTTTAAAAATTTTGTTGAAAAAAAAATCCTAGCTATATAAAAAAATGTTAAATTATTAAAATTAAAAAAAAAACAAATGGAAGTAAAACTTAAAAAAATAAACTCTTAGGCATTTAATGCAAGAATTTTATTATTTTTGTAAAAACAAAATTTGTTGAAGACACAAATGAAAAAAATGTAAATAAACGTATACCACAGATGAAGTCATTAAATTAGAAGAAAAAAACAAAATCAAAATTATTTTTTGTCCAAAAACAGAGTTGAATAATAAATTTAAATAAATTATTAATTACTAATAAATTAGAGTGTAAGCAATTTAAGAAAAATACATTAATAAATAAAATTAGCTTTAAAGAAGGGCTCTAAAAAATTGGTGTTTTCTTTTATTTTACAATAAATCCTGTTCGAAATTTTTTAACAGCTTACCGGTTTTAAAATAATTTCACTCAAATAATGCTCCTTTTTTCGGCAGTCGCATAGCGACCGATCAAACCTCAAACCGCGCCGCTCTGTCGTCTTCACTTTAGATGACTGAAATATCTTTTTGTGAACAATAAGATAATTCTCGCCACTGTTTTTCGACATCTCCATTTAAATATAAATCAGATTCGTAGGTTGTTTACAACTTCAAAATAGTTTCTTATTTTCGGTAAAAATAGGTTTTAACAATATTAATTTGTCATTGAACTCTTATCGTTTCACATGAGGCTATTTGGATTTTCAAATCGTAAGAAATCATAAAATACTTCGGACGAGTCAACTAGATTTCTAGAAAATTAGATATCCATCGAAACAAATCGACTTGTTAAATTTATATTCTTGAAGATGCATACAGTGCCGCACTTTATTATTGGAACAGTAAGATTTTTAAACTTTAAAGCAACATTTTAAGCCTTGCAAACAAGCTATTTTTTATGCTTTCCGACAGTTATGTCAGCCAAATCAAAAAACTGCAGTTATTAAAAAAAGTTTTGTTACTAGTTATTTTGAAAAAAAAAAAAATAGTTTTGTTGCGAAAATAAAACAAAATTATTGACAATGAACCCAAAACAAAAAGAAACCACCGAATCGGAAAGAAAAATAATTATTTACATGCATATGCATAGTCAAGGCAGGTCATATGCGGAGATTGGACAAATTATGGACAGGAGCCGATACACAGTTTGCAGCGTAGTGCAGTTTCAAAGGGGAGTCAAACTTTAAAAGTGCAAAGCATTCTGGTCGTCCTCTAGTTTGAAAATTACATCAACTCAGATAGCTGCTAAAGTCAACCCATAATTTGGGAAATCAGTTCACCCTATGACGATAAGAAGAGTACTCCATAAAGCTGACTACAACGCACGTATTGTTAGACGAAAGCAAATGATTTCGCGAGTCAACCAGAAAAAACGTTTGGAATATGCCTTTGAGTACGGAAGCAAGTCAAATGCTTTTTGTTATGATGATATTCTCTTTTGCTGACGAGGGTAAGTTCAATGTTTTCCGTTCTGATGGCCCTACAAAAGTGTGGAGAAACCCAAATACAGAACGAAAAAAAAATAACTCAGCACCAACAATAAAACACGGCGATGGAGGAGTGATGGTATGTGGTGCATGTCTGTTGCGGGTGTGCGCGAGCTTGTTTTTATCGCCGTAATTATGGACAAGAAAGTTTATTTATTTATTTATTTATTTATTTAGGAGAAATATATAAACTTAATTTATAATATTTCTTAAATTAAAGGCATTGGGCGAAAGGCCATATAATGCCATTTTTAAATTGTATGTAAAAAAAAAAATTAATTTAAAAGAGTATTTACAATATATACATTTAGTTATACTAAGAAGAATGAAAAATTAAAGGTATTTTCTCTTATAAAAAGAAAAAGGAAAGTTAAAGTTTAACTTAGATGTCATTAAATTTATGATGAAGAGAAGTAGCTGATTTGATGTTTTCGATGGATTCATAATTTGCTGGGTTGATGAAGTCTGCGAGTTTTGATGCTGGTTCATTGTGCTCTATGAGTGATGATCTCGGGCATTCAGTTAGTATGTGCTGTACGGTGATATGAGTTTCACATTCTGTGCAAATTTCCTGCGTTTCATTTGTATAATAGTGCCTGCTGTTGAAGAGGGCCTTGCCGACTCGGGTGCGGAAAATTTTTATGCATTCATCTCTTGTGAATTGGGGGTTGTATGCAATATGTTTGTTGGCTATTTGGTGACTTCGCAGGAAACAGGAACTTTCCTCCCATTGTTGATTAAGTAGCAAGTTCACTTTAGCAAGTTGAGTAATTTGTGCAAGCTGAAAGATGTTTGGCGTTTCCACTATTAAAGGATATCTTGATGCTTGTTTTGCGGCTTCATCGGCTGATTCATTCCCAGGGATCCCAGAATGGCCTGGAACCCAGGAGAGCCAGATGTTTTTATTTGAGCTTAGTAAAGTTCGAATAAGTTCCAAAGATGGGCATTTGTTATTGGCATTTTTTAGACCTTGGAGGATGCCCAGGCTATCAGTACAGATGAGAATCTTTCTCCGGTGCTCGTTGGCAATGTTGATAGCTTTTTTTATGCCAGCTAGTTCAGCAATATAGCTCCCTGTTGCTTCGGGAAGAAGCCCTTGATGTAAAATTTGAATTTGCTCTGGGATTGTTAATTCAACTATTGCATAAGAAAGTTTATATTAACATTTTAAAAGAAAACTTGAAAAAATGTGCTGAAATGTTGAACTTAACAGGCTCGTTCACTTTTCAGCACGACAATGACCCGAAACATACGGCTCACGACGTGCGTATATTGTTGGCATGTAATATTGCACATGTGCTTCCACACCCAATACTGCATTTATGGGAAGACTTGAATAGGACGCGTAAAAAATCAATCAAAAATTTCAAATAAAGTTCAACTCAAAGAAGCAGTGATTGAGAAATGGTATAACGTTGGAGAAGAAACGACCAAACATTAGGTGCATTCTATGCCAAGGTGTTTGGATGCTGTTATAAAGCAAAAGGGCCTGCCAACTAAGTACTAATATTAACTTATTTTTATGTAAATAACTTTTTTAAAACTTGAATATATGGTGCCAATAATTTTGTGCTGGAGAAAATACATGTTTTCTTATTCATTTTTTTTTTCAAATGTTATAATATAAAAAAGTAAATTTTTAAACACTTTTTAATGTCCATTATTCACAAAATTATTAATAAAATTTTACCAAATAGTAATGGTAACAATAAAAATATTCAAAAAATAACTTAACTTAAATAATATTGATTAACATTAAAACTTAACCGAAAAAGAACTGATGGGGTTGAAATGGATCCATTAATAATTCCTAAAACATTAACAAAAAAACAAAGACGGAAGATTATGACAGTATGGTGGTAATATAATAATTCTATCCGACCATTGAAGATAACGTAAACAAAATCTTATAACTGTGCTTTGCAAATACTCTATTCTGTTTATATGAACCGCATAGTATGGGGCCCATACAGCACATCCGTATACCAAATGAGACATACATACATACAGTATTTTAAATAATAAGGATCACGAAATTTGCGAGCAAATATGTTTATAAAAGGAAGTGTCATACTCGTATTAGGTTTTTTAATTATAAAATCAAAGTGCTCACGAAATGTTAGCTTAGAGTATTAGACCAAGGTCAGAAAGCTAGACAAATTACATAAAAATGACGAGTTAATCGTTTATTTATAGACAAGCACATTGTTCTTGCGTGTAAATCACAATGTTGAAAATAGACGAAACTGTAGATCGTCTTGTAAAATATCACTATTGAATTATTTCATATATAAGAGACAGAATTTAACAAAACGGATGGAAGATCATTAATAAATAACACAAATAATTACGGACCAAGATGGCTACCCTGCGGCACACAAGAATTTACTATACAATATTTAGAACACTCACCTCTAAAAACAATACTATTCTATCCTTAAGATATAAAGAAATCCATGAAACAAAACGTTCGTTAAGGCCAATTTTCCTTAGCTTGCTTAAAAGTATTTGATGACTCAATTTATCAAAACCTTTACTAAAATCAGTAAAAACACATTCTATTTGCTGATTTTTTTTCAAAAGCATCCAGACAAGATATCGCAAGCTGCAAAAGATTTTTTACAGTAGATTTCTTCTAAACAAAACCATATTGATTATCACATAGAACAAAGGTACAATGAAAAGACAAAGTATCGCAAATAATAGATTCAAACAATTTAGGAATGACTGAAGGCTTAGCAAGTGACTAGGTCTGTAGTTAGTGACTAGATTTTGTTTACGTTTTTTGTGAGTTGGAATAAGTAAAGAATTTTTCTACAGAACCGGAAATGCAGATAATGATTGAAAAGCAAAACCAGCTGATACGATGTTGTGCCAGAAACAAGAGATGCTGTGCAAATTCTGGTAATGAATTATTGTCATCCAACATATCGGGCTAATTTAACATTATTGTGAGGAATACATATATTTTGAACTGCACTGCCTACTCAAAAGTAGCAATGAATATTATATGAGCCTGAAACGACTGTATAAGTGTTTCAAGCTGATTAAAAGTTATTTTTGCATGAAGCAATTACATCCAAAATAATTGCCTTTTGCTTTATCAAAACCGGACCAGTGTCCGACACGTGCGTCGATGACGTACCACATTAGGAATACAAAATGGTAAACAAGTATTTTGTTTGCCGAATTTTTCCAATGGAATTCGGAAACAAATCTTTCTTTGCCACAGAAATCAGTTAAAACAACTGAATTTAAAAAAAAAAAAAAAATCTGCTGTAGAGTTCTGATTCTGCACAAAATAAAGCAACTACTTTTAAATAAGCTATTGATGGTTTAAAAAAAATTATATTTTGACGTCTCTCAGGCGGAGTTTAACAAATGTTTATAAAACTGGAAGAAACGTATGGAAAATACCATAATTTTCTTGGAGAATATTTAGAAAACAAATAAAATCATTTAATTTGTTATAAACAGCAGCCCTCATTTGAAAAAAGTTGCAAACATCTCGGAACACAGTAAATTGATCTCGAGGGAATTATTTTTCCTTTGAAATATGTTATTATGAATATCTTTAGAAATAATATCTCCTCCAACAAAAATCCAATACAATAACAAACAATTTCTGAAATTTTGTTCCCTATAACATTTTATTAGCCAGGAAAACTTTTTGAACATTATTTCAATTCCATTTTTTTGTTGTTGCTTGCAGTCGACTATAAACCTAACAAAATAATTGAATTAACTTTTAGCTAAATATAAAATATTAAATAAAACACATTTACTTCAATTTCTTATAATATTGTGGTATTTTATTTAAATTTGCATTTTTTGTTAGTTTGCTTAATTTGTTTTTGTTTGTTCTCGAAATATTTTCGTTTAAAATTATATTTAATATATTAACACTATCGTACAGTTAATATAATTATCATGAATACTTTATTTTTTATACAATAAATATATATGTGTATGCATATACCTAAGTAGATATATTTTTAAATGAGATGAAAACTATACATTATCAAAAAATTGAACTTAAAGAAAACAAGTAAACTCCACAAAGCAAGAAGTAGTAGATAATAAAATAAAAAATTATTTAAGATCTCCATAAATTTCTTTTAACATCGAATTGAAATGTACACTTTTTTATGGTGTTACTTTTTGTAGTATAGTTATTGTATGATGTATATCTTCGGATATACATAGCTCAAGGGAACACATTAGGCGATTTTCGGATTAATTAGGACATTTTCTTTAGTTTTTGTATTTTATTTGTTTGCGTGTTTGCGTCTGGACTATATTTTCACTGGATATTATTTTCACCAATCATTTTTAAACTTTTATTAAATGATAAAAAGTTTAAAAATTAAACTTTTCTTTTCTCAATGCAAATACGCAAATTTTTAGCTTTTTCCAAAGAAAAATACATACTAAGAAAATTAAAACCTATTTTATTTAAGAGATAGCAATAGCTTTAGTTTTTTTTTTGTTTATATTTATGCACATTTATGATTTCGAACAAGAATATTTGAGTTTAGAAATTAATACAAATAAACAAAGAATAAATATGTTGAGATATAAAATAAATAAAAGTGCTACACATAAATTTAAAAACAAAAAAATAGCTTTGTGTTCTTATAAAATAATTTTTAAAAAATCACTTTCTTACAACTAAATGGATGATTTCAAAAACTATATGAAGTACATAATTTTATTTTGTTGCTTAAATATAATACAGTTTATTCAATTTTGGCAATTTTCTTAATTTAATTCTTCAAAATTAATCAGATCTTTTTGTTTTTTTTTTATTTTTATTTGCCATAAAATTTAAAATTTTTTAGTCACAATTTTGCTTGCTAATATCACATTTTTAAAAATGAAATCAAAAGGATTTTTTCTTAAAAGGGACTAGAGGCAGACTAATTTAAAACAGCTTTCTTAATGCGAATTGCAGAGCCATTAGACTTTCAAGTAAAATTGCAGAAAACTATTATAAATTGGTTTGTCTCGAGTACCATTCTTTTCTATATTGAAAATAAGTTTTACTTTTGTTTTTTGAATTTTGACTCGAAATAATGAATTTTAAAGAAAATTCGCCATTTATACTTTTTTTTTCTTTTAAAGCCTACTTTAAAAATATATATAAAAATAATATTTTATATCTTTTTGTTGTTTTGAAATAAAGTTCGTCTCTTCTTCGTAAATAAATAAAATATCTTACTTTTATTTAATGTGAATTATAATCTCGATTAGTTTTGTTTTCTACGTTTTATTTTGTGATTGCTGCGTTATTTTAGGCCGTAAAATTCTAGTGATTTTTATTTTAGTTTTTTTCTTTTTTTTTAACTAATTTGGCAATAATTTTGAATTTTATTTCTTAAGCTATGATACCCAAAGAAATCATTCTCAAGAAAACATTAGTCTTTATTTAATTTGGAATTAAAAAATCAAAGGGAAATACTGTCGAATTCTGTAAAATAGAAAAAGATGAAGATTTTTCTGTTCCATTATTTGACGGTATAAACGTTTCTATTTTACATTATATGGGCAGTTATTAGTTGGACATATTTCTCTAGTTTCTCTAGTTAAAACTTTGATAAAATAAAGTACGATTTTTTCGAGAGAAAGATTTCCTTGAAATGCAAAGCTTTACATAATTATATTTTCCACGCACACACACACACATAAAACTATTTCTCATAGGTTACATTTGTTTTCTTATGGTAATTGTTCTTTTAATTTTGTTTTGTTAATTGGATTATCTTCATAAAATCGAAGTTTTAAAAATTAAAAAATATAGTTGTGCCAATTATAAATGTAATCCTCTTTGTTTTTTTTACTTTATCAAACGAATGGAATTTAGAATTTAGAGTTAAAAGAAGAAAACTAATTTTGAAATAAGAATTCATAATTTTTTTAAAATGACGGTTTCATTGACTACCAACGTCTTCACAAATCGTATGTAATCTCTCTGTTTCACTATTGGTAACGATATTTATTGAACTTACTTTAGCTCTTTGATAAGCAACTACAGTATTTTCACCCAGACATTTGATACAAACATATCCAATGAGCACAGCTATACCAACAGTTAGAATACGAATTAAAGGATCGACATAGAGCTGAATGACCACCCATGCACATGCTCCAGAGACACACATGAGGGTGACCAAGATAATGGTTTTGGCCCAGTGCTGAATGGTGAATCCTTTTTCCCAATCAAGTCTAAACAAATATGAAAAGGTTTTTATTTTCTGATTACTTCAGAAATCAAATCAATATGAAGAAAACTTACTTCTTCGCTTTCTCGATCTCATATGGTGATCCACAGACTTTGCAAGATAATATCGCATCTGCGGTACTACTGCAACTTTCTACCAACCATCGTTTCAAACATTCATGATGTACTGAACTTACATCGCCGGTGCATTTGCATGGTTGAATAAGTGGTTCTGGTTTATCGGCATCATAGCAAATCCAACATAGATTTTCCAGAATAAACGATTGTCCTTCTTCTAGTTCTCTGCCTTTGTTTTCGCTCGATGTTGAAGGAATGCTGGGATCAATTTGACGACGAAGTAATTTACGGGGATTAAGAATCCAAAGTTGCTCTGGAGCCATAGAATTCCATAAGCAACAGGGGAACCATAAAGCCACTCCAATTTCAGCAATACGGAAGACAATATCATGCCAATTGCGTGAGTAAACAGGGACTCTTTTAATTAATAAAATAACATATTATTTTAAGATAATTTAATTGATAAAATCTTATTTATTTATACTTTTTCTTCCAAAAATCACCCAAAGTCTCTGAAGTTAGGAAACCGACAATAACAATCAACATAATTGCCTGACTTAAAAGTCCCAATCGTGATTGATGTAATTGTGATGCATTGACTATAGCCTCATTTGGACCTAAAATATTACCACTTGAATCGTAGACAAAACCACCGCGTAACTTAAAGAACACTTCAACGCCATAGATCAGGAAAAATACGACAACTATTAGCAGAAGGGCTGCATAAATGCCATTAAATATGTGTGCGTAGATTTGGCTATTGGGGATGATTAGTGATGAGAATACCTCAACTCCAAACAAACTGTATAGGAAGAAATTAAAAGCAACAAAACCGAGGAAGCTTTTCGATAAAAATTGTGATTTCTCCCAATGAACGTCACGCAGATGGAAAATCTAAAAAGAAAATACATGACCAAATTTATTAATCATAATATTTAAATAAAACGATAAGATTATAATTTTTTTGTACAGAAGTTACAACTGCTTGCAGTTGAAATTCGCAATGTCGAGTGAAATTATGCTGAAAATATTCTAATGTAGATTTCTCAATTAAACATACAGATTTAAGGTTTTGGATACTGTCTCCAGCAAAATCTGGCATATTTTCTCATTTATTTTAATCTGTCTTTAAAATTTGCTGATTTTGGAATATTCTAGACATTTTAGTAACAACAATTAAAAAAGTAATGAAAATCAAAAAGAATACAATTTAAACTCACACAAGAGAAAAAACATTTCTACTAACAAAAATGGAAGTTGATATTTTCTTGTTACTTATCAACAAAAAAGAAGACAAACTTTTTTGGAAAAACAAGACTTTTATTAAAATTAATTCTCGCATCAACGAAACAAAAGAAACAAATCGTCAACCTTAAAAAACAAAATAGGAAGAACACAATTTTGCACTTAAGTTAGTGTTCGTCAAGGTGACACAAAAGATATAAAAAGGAAAAACAACAATTTTGTTGATATAATTAAGTTTTCTCGGTACACTTGCACCAAGTATACTTGCACTCGGCAATAGTATTGACAACATACTGATAATTTGCGCTTGAAAAAAATAAAATAAGAGGACGTAGTTGAGTGCATTTGAACTTGTAACTGATTTTTATATCATCTGATAGGAATTTATAATAATAATTTTATATCAAAAAGCTTATCTTCTTGATTTATAATAGAATAGATTTATTTCATAGATAAAATATTTCAATTATATCTCATGATATTAAAGGACAAAAGTATGATAACTGTGGCGCCAAGAAATGATAACGGTTTTTTGTAGAACACTTTAATACAAGCATTTTTTACTATCTATAGCATTTTTTGGAGGGACTATCTACCCCACTTTGGGCCCATCCGTCCCTGACAACATTACTCACACCTAGGAATGGTTGAGTTGAGAGTTGTATGTTATGTTTGTAAACATTTTGAGATTTTGTTGGCTTTGAAAGAAATAATTTGTATAAGAATTAATCAAATATTTTACTATTACTATCAAATTAAAACAACGTAAATACTCAAGCAAAAGAAATTTTCAATTCTATCAATAGAATACATTAAGTCCGTGCTCAAAAGGTAAAGTCGACTTAAGTGGTTTTAGCTATTTATCCTTTTTGTATATAATCTCTCTTCTTTTTTACCCTCGTTGATAAATCTTTTAAAACAAGAAAGTTCGTAGGGTTTTGCAATTGGTAAAACAACTTAAGTAGAGTATGATTCTTTTTATGTATCGGTTTATTTTATTTATCAGCTAATAGGAAGAATGATTTTGGTAAAATATCGTAAGTTGTTTTTATGTTCGATATTAACCAAAACAATAAAATTGCTTATGTCAATTAGAGATAATTTACCATTGAACTTTTTCTGTATTAACATTTTTTGCATTGACTCTAGATGTTTTACTATATTTGGTAAATAAAAACTAAAACACAATAACGGTTAAACCGACCTAAGAACATCTTAGGATACTTAGTAAATGAAAAACTGTAAAAGTTGTTTTGATAAAAGCACTTAAGACAAAAAACATAAATAAATGTATTAAACATTCTACAAAATTTAATTTACTATTAAAATAATTTTATATATAAAATTTTGAGTTTGAAACTCCTTTTTTTTCAAAAACTATGCACAGATTTTCCTTGATTTAAAAACTAGCTAAAAGAACAAAGTATTGACAAAAAATATAATATTTAATTGTAAGTATTACCGTCCAAACGGGGGGAGATAGACTCCCTTTGCCATAGTAAAAAAGATTGTATTAAAGTGTTCTACAAAAAATCGTTATCATTCCTTGGCTCCACAGTTTTCATACTTTCCCCTATTAAAGAAATGGTTACAGAAAATTAAGATAAATAAAACTAAATGATAATGTAAAAACAAAATACAGTCTGGATCAAGTCATCAGGTACATTAAATACAATTTGTGTGGTATTTATCTTAAATTTGGTGGTGCAGTAACTTATAAGATCTAAGGCCATGAAATCATGACTTTCAATCACTCCAGTTTGTATGGCAGAAATGAAAGGGCCATCCATTGTATGCCAAATTAAAACAGCTTAACATAAATAATTCAAAACATATCAGAGGTAGAATCAGCTAAGGTGATTTTTGATTAATGACAATTAAAATTAACGAATTTGATCTATGGAAGATTTAAGTCAAATTGATAGCTAAAAAGCTTTCAAAACTAAAGTGTTATAGTTATTTTTCAACAAATATGTTGTGTTTGACTAGAGCTGCCAGACCCTATCACAAACGACTGGAACATTTTCTCAGTAACCTTTTTTCGTTAAAAAAAAAAAAAAAAAAAAACATTCTTGTGACCCAGCCAATTTGATACTTTTATTTAGGTATTTTATAGGAATCACTTTAAAAGTTCACCATGGTAACAATGTTTTTTGAAAATTCTAATCTGAAATTGTTCAATCGAATTGATTTAAATCATCTTGCACAAACGGAAAGCTCGGTGATAGTCAATTTGTCTTTTAAAAATGTGATAGTCATTTATAATCTTAGCCGATTTCACCCCAGCTTTAAGCAATTGCCAATTTCGGATATAAAAGATTAGACCTTTGATTTAGGATTAAATATAAGATTTGTAATTTTGTAAAAAATAACCTGAACCCATACTAACTAAAAATAACTCTGACTAAGGTTTAGGTGTTAACTGATGAGGTTGTCAAGAAACTTGAATCAGCTCTTTAATGAATATAATTATAGTTTTTATATTATGAAGCTACCACTGATGAAAATTGTTGGAATGTCTTAAAAAAAGAATTCGATGCACATGCGTTTCGAAGGATGGACTGGATAGTTAGGTTAGGTGCATATTCGAACGGAATCTAGTTTTGTCGAATTTGGGCCATAATTTCCTTATCGTAGCACAGGTTTGGAGGCTTTTCCATCTTTCATTGGTTTATTGAAGTATTTTTCTAAGGGGTTTTGTATGAAATTTTTATACTCGCAGTTTAAGGCAGCTGCTTGCCGAATTTACAATTGAAATAGAAAGAACCTGAATAAAACAACAATAATTACTTGTGTGTACTTAGAAAAATGCTAATCGGTTCAGTATAGTTCGATAGAACGAAAAAACCTGTAATTGGCTTACAACTTTCATGTGGGTGCGGTGGCGTAGTGCGTAGTGCACTAGCTCCTCACACGCTAGGTCGCTTGTTCAAGCCCAGCTCGGGCAAAAGTTCTTCAAAAATTAAATTGAACATAAAAGCGATTAAGCACCACTAAAGGAGTCTTATGATCGGGTTGGCCCCCGTGAAATAGCTATAACTCCAGCCTATGAACTTGGTGGTAGCACACAGAAGTTGTTGTTGTTTCATTCTAAATTTTCAATTGAAGTATTTTATTACCAATGACCTGTTTAAGTTCAGAGGAAGGGGTGTTTACGAGTCTATATAAAATTTGTCCAGTGCTGAATCTTTCCTTTTCAGCTCATCAGCTCTCTCGTTCCCAGGCACATCACTGTGACCTGGTACGCAGTAGAGTTTAATATTATGTTGTGAAATAAAAACCGTTAGTTCTTGTCGACAATAATTTACCACACTGAATAGTTTGACTCAAGTAAGTTATTACGCGATCTTCCATTGCGACTTCAAAAATACTACGGTTTAAAGACTTATCACTTATTGGTAATTAAAATTACGTTTTTTTTTTAAAGTTCAATCGATATGTTTAAAATAATAATCAAAAAAAAACAAAGACAAAAATCTTACCTCCGCCCAAAGGCACACAACCAATGAAGAGCATGTCATCAGCAATGGATAATATGCAGACATTAGTGTGGCAGCCCATGTTGGTTGAAGATCACGCTAAAAACAAAAACAAATAATTATTAATATGAATTTTGTATAGTATAACTTTTATCTATACTTACCGGAGTTGTAAAGTAAGCTCCTCGAATTGATGCCGCCAAAAATACCATAAAATATAAAAATTTCTGTGTTGTTAGACGACATGCTCGTAAAAATGAGGGTTGCTTCAGCCTTTGATATTCGGCAATAATACATATTATTAACTGTATTACCGAAACTACAGCTACAAAATAAAATACTCCCGATATCCCGGCATGATAGGGTAAATTGAATGCAGAACATTCATCGCCAGCATAACGTATTTCACAGAGACATGTGCCATTTAGACAATCGCCCCGACCCGAACATGTGGCTACAGAGTCATCGTTGGGTGGGGCGTTTTTTAATGCACTAGAGGAGCACCTCATTAATGCATGCAAACTGGGGAGCATTCTTCAATAAGGAACCTGTAATTATAATGAAAAAGGTTACAACTTTAAATTCAAATTCTTGCGATTTTAAAATTTCTACAATTTGGAGTAAAATAACGAATTTGGAAATAAAATTTTGGGAACAAATGTTACGTCACTATATTTTTTAAGCTTGGGAAACTTAACAAAGTTATATTTATATTTATATTAAGCTTTAAAAAAAAATGGATAACTGGGACACTGAAACAAAAATTTGGAACGCACGTTTGGCGGCAATCCTCCGAGCAGATGGACCATAATGAGACTTGTGAACAATTTTGCCGATAATGGGACAGTCGAAAGAAAACCTTACTATCGGCACCCTTTAGTTTGGATGGAAAAAACAATCACTCCTGTAGCTGCTGCCATACAAAACTATCCAAAGGTTTCGACAAAAAGCTTATCTGCTCAAATGGGTATAAGCACAACTGTGCACAATGATTTGGACTTATTCCCATATAAAATTCAAATGGCCAACAAATTTAACGCAGCAGACTTTCCGATTCGCTTCGAATTTTGCCAAAAGATGCTCCAAATGGTGGCAGAGAACGGAAACATGTTGAACTGTCATTTTATGTCTGACGAGGCCCGTTTCGATTTGAACGGCTACATAAACAAACAAATTTGTCGAATATTGAGTGCTTCAACCCACAGATACTTTTTTAAAACTACTTAAGTTATGGTTAATTAAATTGAATAAGCTTTAACATGAATAAAAGAAAAATTAATTCCATACACTGAAAAAAGTTATTTGAGTTTCTTAATATAATATTCATCAGCCATCCTGTAGCTTGATTTTAATGAGCCTTTTTGACAAAAATGTATACACTGAAAAATACAGAAAGAACACATTTTGATACTTGTAGACGTTATACCCTTTGATAAAAATATTAAATGGTTAAAACAGTGAATTCGATGAACATTAATTTTGAAGCACTGAAATTCAAAATGGAGAAGAAAAATTGAAATTAAAATTAAAATTAATAGAAATAGAAATAAATGGACATCTTTAATTTATTACTATTTATTTTAAGTTGGTTATACTCAAACCAATAATTAAACTCCGAGCCAAATTCAATCATTTGATTTCCGATTTTCTGAGTCGAATGTACCAATGTATGATTGCACTCGTTCAAATCAAATGGACTTTCAACAATTTGGAAATTCAAACAGTTCGAAATGACTCGGACAAATCCAATCACACGTGTCAAAATTTAGTTCAAAGAGGTATTTGTCTCGGTAGTGTGGTTAAACCTTAAGAATATACCTTAAAATCGCGGATGTCATTATAAGCTTGTTTTTCAAGTCAAATAATAAAGATTTAAAGCATAAAAGTAAACGATTTTTTTTGTCAGAATGCACACGAATTTCTATGATAACCGAATTAGTTTCACTCAACCGACCAACTGCATTTACGAACTATTTATATGAAGTGATGTCTTAAAAATTGTATCTATTTTCACTTTGATTAGACCCATTGAAAAGTGACATCGGATTAAAAATGTCAGTATAAATAAAAATACTACTGGCAGTTCTCTTAAGCTTATAAGAGGAATACATACAAATATAGACAATCCTTTTTAGAGATACAAATATAAAAAAAATCTAAAGTAATTAAATTTAAAAAAGCTTTTTCGAAATACTCGAAGCTTCAGTTTTTCTAGCTTGAAGCATAGAGGATTTTTGATGGCAGTTTATTTGAATGCACACTAAAAAGGAATGGACTGTTTTGAGTAGATCCAGTTAAAAAAATGTATTAATGGAATATTTTCATATTCTACAAACATGAAAAGATTAAAATCCAATATTAATGTGTTTAAATTTTTACATTTTTTGTTTTACAAGATATGAAGAGAATTAAAATTAAATACAATTAGGTGGCGCAACAGTCCTTAGAAAATTAGGGCCTAGTGACTTACAACTCTCAACTTTTCCTGTGTGAACGTTATGTTGTCAGGGATGGAAGAGAATAGAAGTAAATAAAATGCACCACCTGATCGCACGAATTTGCTGCTGTACTCAAAGGTTCTGTTTAAATGTAGTACCTATAATTCAAGATTTAAAAATATACCTGCAAAATAAGTTTATCTTCAAAAATTTAATTAAATAAAAAAAAACTGAATTGTTTCATTAGAGCTGTTTTTTGTTTAAATTTATTTTTTATATAGAAAAAAATTTCAATTTGTATTTAAAAATATTTTTGGCATGCAGCTATTTAGAATAATTAAAATACATTTTATATTTGATTTTCTTAAAAACATGTTGGCTCGTTTTCGACACATAGAATTTCGTAAACAAAATAACATTTATTTAAAAATCCAAAACAAAAATGCTGACATTTTTGATCATCAAATACTATTTAGACAATATGAGAGATTGTGAGAAAAAGAAATTATTGAAATCGGTTTATGAGCTCCTGACAAAATTTAAAAACAAAATAACCGTTCTATGGGGAGTACTCTTCTGGAGCAGCAAAAACATATTTTTTTTATTGAAAGAAGCCAAGTTAAGAAAAAAAAATTAGAGGACATTTCATAAAAATCTGCCGATTCGTGTTTGAGGAAATTTAAATTTTCGTTTTTGGATCAAGAAATTTGTATGGGGATTACTGGTATTTGTAGTCTTAAACAACAAATGAAAAACGCCTTACGCGAATATACTTAAAATCTTAGATTCCAAGTTTCAACTCAATCAAAAATGGTTTGGGCTGCAGGGGCGAGGACAGACGGAAGGACGAAATCAGGGGACCCACTTTTGTTGACTTCTCTACCATCCTAATGTCATGTTTGATTAAAATCACGAGTTCAAATTTTTCAACGAGTGCAAAACTGGCCATGTAGTTTCTATGTGTAGCAAGTAAACATTCATATTCACAATACATATACACAAATTGGATATTTGACCAATTCACTCTCGCAATAGTGTGTTATTTCAATTGATTCATTTTATCAACAGTCAATCGGTTGCTGGTTGTTTTTTGAAAGAATGGTGTTTATAGAGTTATAGATTAAAGTTTACGTGTAAAACTTCAGTACGCGTGGTGTGGGTGCAAATATATTCTAAGAAAAAAAAATGGAAGCAAGAATTGAAAATTTTTAAATTTTTCGCGCTTCAAGGTCCCTGGAATCTAAATAAATTTTTTTTATTGAGATGTCTGTGCCTGAGTGTGTACGTTTGTACGTTAGTAAGTTTGTACGTACGTGATAACATGTTTGTAACATAATCTTTACAGTAAATTAAGTCCGATTTTTTTCTTAATTTCTACAATACATTAATCGCTGGATTTTTAACTTCCCACAGAAAGTTATTGTAATCAGTCGAATTGACATTTCTCGACGTTCGGGATACCATTTTTAGTCATCCATTTCTCAAGATCAACCAGTAGAGATATCGACTTAAAATAAATTTGTTTATACAGTTAATAACATCGAAAGATGCAAAAAGGACTTTTAAAAAATTGAGTGGGTGTTTTTTTGGTATAGACATTAAAAAAAGGGAAAATTTTGGTAACTTTTAGTTCATTTTTTAGAAAAATCTAATTGAAAGCTTTTTTTACAAAACACGTAAATCTAAGAAATCCACAAAAAACTGATAAGAAATGGTTTCCAACTCAAAAAATGATTAATTTTTGTATCTCACACAAAATGTTATTAATATTTTGTTAAAAAAATATGATATCAAAGTTGAGTTGTTTTCGGTCAACATCTTCGGAACGTTAAATGAATTAAGGTGCAAGATTTTATTTGTTGTAAGCTGTCACTTACATTTTTATAAAAAATTTACAAAATATTGAAAACAACGTTTTTTATGGAATAAAATAAGTTTCGAAATACATATATGTAATAATGTCTTTGTTTTCAAGATATTTGAGTCTAAATTACATGTTTAATAATTCTTTTTTTTTTCTTAGTTTCTTTAGGTTTATTAGTTTTGTGTCGTGGTTGGACTGTCATGCCAGAGGTCTTGGGTGCCATCTAAAGTTTTTTTTCACGGGTACTGCCTCTTGTGAGGAATTGACAAATTCTCCAAGAGTATTTCTTGTCATGAAAAGTGCTTTCTCAAATCAGCCGTTTGGATTCGGCTTAAAACTGTAGGTCCCCTCCATCCCTGACAACATTACTCGCACACAGGAATGGTTGAGAGTTGTAAGTCACTAGGCCCTAGTTCTCAATGGACTGCTGTGCCACCTAATTTAATTTTACTTTTCAATTGGATTTTTATAAAAAAAATTACCACACAGTAAAATGTCAGTTTAATATCTGAAGTAATTTTCAATACAAAACCCCATAGATAAAGTTGTCAAAACGTTTAAAATGTTGAAGTCCATATGTTTATATTTAATAATACATAGAACGCAATTAGTTATATCTTATTGTCTAGTAAAAATAGAGACCACAAAAGTAAATTTATGCGACCTGGTTGTGAACTTTATTTCTACCTTATTCGTAACCCTAACCTACTTTCGAGTAAATGGTCATCAATTTGTTCTTGTTAGAGTTAAATTTTATAGAAAACAAAAACTGTAAACACTTACAAATCTATCAAATTCACCCTTCATAATCGCAAGGGAACGAAAAGAAAAATGAAACTTATTGACGCGCGCGGCTGTGTCCGGCTTGTAGAGAAAATATATCAATTAATTACTAAAAAGCACAGTTCAATTTACATACATACTTTAACTCTTAATTGTCATTGTCAGATGTGATGTGTTACAATAATAAATATAAAATTCAATAAATTATGTTCTGTTTTGAATCGAACACACCAAAACAAAACAAAAAAGTCAAATACGAATCAATATTCTATTTTCTATCGCCCCCCGCCGAACGCTGCCATGACTTGTCTTTGTTGTCATTGCTGTCTGTCATCTATGTGTGACAATTTACACTCATCTTTGGATTATTTTGCATGTACAACTTAAAAATTGAAATTGATTCAATTTGTAATTCAATTAGATTTTGCTTTGCTTCGAAAAATAAAAACCTGTCTCTCACTGATATGATGATGGGATGCATTATATATATATCGTATTGACTTAGCTCGATGCTAGTTTCTAATTCATTGTTGTTGAAAAAAAACCATGAAAGCCTATAGCGGAAAATAGCACGCAGCCTTTAACGGGTAGAGAATCATGTTTGCATTTCAATTTAAATTATAATAATGAGTAGGTACCTAGCCTAATAAACAGTGCTGTGTAAAAAATAAGTTTAACAGACAAGTAATTTATTTGTGTCACTTAAATGACATTTAGAGCTATCATTGGTTTTCATCATTGAAAAACAATCATTGAAATTTTTGTGATGGATCGTTTGAATCGGCCATTGAAAATTTCAGATTTTTTCTGACAGATGACTATCTGTTATTGGAATTGCATAAAATTGAAACACAAATCAGTGAAACGATTTGTTTCATTTTTTGACAAAATAGAACCAGCTGCCTATGAAAATAAAAATATGCATTTTTAGCAACAAAAATAATCATACAATGAATTTGTTCTCAATTCAAATACATTGAAACATTTTTCGGAATTGATTTCAATAAAAGCTACCAACTTAATAGTTAATGGTAAAATTTAATTTTTTTTTATTAAAATCTGTCAACTTGGGTTTCATAAAAAACTATTTTGAGACGGCTCATTTTGACGCTTATCATCTCAATCACATTTGACAGGAAGAGAATGAAACATTTTCATTTTATTTAAATGATTATGAGCGAGATAAAAAGATTAAATGTCAAAGTGAGTCTCAAAAGCTTTCAATGTTTTATTATGGGGTTTTCCATGGGTAAAATAAATCAATGTACTCTTGATCTAGATCTGCCAAAATAAAAATTTCCCCTGTTTTTGTATTCCATGGGGCAAAAAAGATTTGATTTATTTTTGATTTAAGATCAAACTTGCATATCTGTATTTTTCGGTAGATTTACCCCTCTTTGCAACAATACTACTACAATGTTTAAAAAACGTTTAGATGGGAATTTGACAGCTCTACCGCTCTCGTTAACACGTACACGGAGTTACACTTATACAATGACAAACAAAAACTATTCCAATGGTGTTCAATTTTTAAAGGAAATCTGAATTTACCCATGGAAAATGAAAGTGACAGTTTGTCTAAATGAGTTTAGGAGAAAAATGGTTGCTCAAAATTTATGCACATCATCATCAAAATAACATGTGATTTGAAGTGGGTGGTATTTATGACAAGCGTAGATATGTACATAAATATATAGTCGATTGAAATGAATTGCAATATGGTCAGGCATGAAATATTTGCAATAACTGCTCGTATTTAAATTATTATATTTTCAACTCAATGTTAATTTCAATTATAAATAATTTTTCATTTTGCTTTCGAGTTTTCATGTCAAAAGAATGCAGCACATCGTTAGCTTTTTTTCGAATATTGTGTGTGTGTGAAATAATATTGTTTTAAATTTTACATAATTAGCGATGGTGGCGCCAGACATAGATGTGTTTAAGTTAAAAGAAGTTCAAACTGGCATTGACACCGTTAGGTTGTAAAATATCCATTTTAGTAAGGCTTGGTGTTGTTTTTTTTCACATTGGATTAATGTTTAATTCAATGAGTACTCCTACTGAAGAAAATTACAACAAGTAAGTTTAAGTTCAAAATCAATGTCATTTTATGACAGTTGGTAACCGGTTTTTTATAATTTGAACCGCAAAAGAGATTGAAGTGGAACACACCTTATTTTTGAATGAAATTAATGCAGTCTCTAGATGAGAAGACATCTATGTCAATTGCAATGTTAATTAAAAAATATAATTTATGTTTGTTCAGTTGCTTATAGATCTGATGTTTGTCAGAGGTGTTATTTAAAACTCCATACACAACACGGAAGTGCATAAATGAACCCCTATAACAACACTAACACAATTAGACGCATATCTAAACTTATTTAAGAAAGAAAAACAGAGTACATACCCAGAGAAAAACTTAAAACGCAATAACATATAGTTATGGACAGATAAATTGCCGCTAGTTATAATTACAAAGGCGCCTGTATAATATTTGTATATGTACCGTAAAAAGTAAACGTTCTCACCTTTTGTCAGTGTGATAATTATGTACATATAAACAAATTGGATGTAATTATAGATGTTTGTCTTTATCATTCAAATTTTATCTTATCTTGCTTGAAACTTAATTAATTTATAATCAAAGATTTTTAATTTATTTACAATGAGATATTTTTTTACTGTCTTTGTTTTTACTGTCTAAATCAACTTAAAGCAAAAAAAATACGTAATTTTATTATTGAAGTTAACAATTTACATTTCTCTGATGAAATAATAATTCAATTTGTTATGTTTTTAGTCTGTTAGCCGCGCGCTGTTTAAACACTTTTCTCCGGCGGATTTCCAGATAAACATTGGTTGTTAAAATATTAAGAGTAGATAGATTATTTTGTTTATTTGTCATAATAGAATCTATGCATTAAACCATTTTAATTGGAGCAAATTATATGTACGAACTTTCTTTGAGTGTAAAACATTTCCAGTGCTACCAACCATTAATGATGGTCACTTGCAATATACCGTTAGTTTTACTTACAAATGTCAGGTTTGCAATGGTCAAACAAATAAGAATTTTGTAGAATTCCATTATTTCTAGTATTTTTCACTTGCAATCGCAATGTATCTATTAAATTTACCGTTAGACTTGATCCTCTAACTAAGAAATCAAGGTAAAACATACAGTTTTATTAAAGATGCTCTCCACCGATCTTAATGTGTTGTTGCTAAAACAGCACAGCCTACCAACAAATTTCACTGAAAAAAGAGGACGCCAAACAAAAACTTTGCTGGACAAAAAGATTGTAAAAGATGTGCTTCAAAATCCTTTCACAATATGTAGCGGTATAGAAGCAAAACTATTATTAGATATCAGCTCTCGCACAATCCACAGATATTTACAGGATACAAATTTACAGAGGATACGATTTGCAAAAGTAAATCCTTCACAATCGACTCACAGAAATTTTCGAATAATTGTTCTTTTAAGTGACGAAATCAAGATAAAGGAGGACCAATCAAGAGTTGAACTCTAGGAACACCATAAAAACAGTAAAGCACGGTGGCGGCAACATCAAAATCTGGGATTGGTTTTGGACATTTTGGACAATGTGCCAAAATGACCAAGTGATTGCAGCAAAATAATATGCAGGTACTGCAATCTCCGGATCTAAATCCTATTGAAAATCTGTGGAAAGATTTGAAGAATAGGATCTCGACAAAAAAAAATAGAAATCAACTGGCGTTAAGGAAAGAGATACAGGAAGCATATATACTTAAACTCAGCATAACGTTTAAATTGATATTTTTTTTAAATTTTAAGGTGAATTATGTTCCACACTCTTATTTTTTTGGCCAGGATACAAAATCAACTAAAAACTTATTGAGCAGGATTTATGTTATTAGAGGTTATCATATTGTAAACAAAATTTATAATTACACAGAGGAAGTATTTTTGAAAAATTATACATACATATGTATTATTATCATTGGAATTAAAATTAATGGAAAAAATAGGTTTCAATCTTATTATTTTGGCCACCATTGTAGTACAGTGCCGTGCACTCAATTAGAAACGCTTTTCAGGTCAAACTTCAACTTCCGACTATTATGTGTTCTTTAAATAAATGCGGCCATCTTTTTTTTCTTTTACATTGAAATCTAGCCAACTTCACTATAAAATAATAATAGCAACTTAGGACACCGTTATTTTTTCATTAAAGAAAGCAAAGAGCACAAAACCACAAAATCGATCGTGCACATAATTAGAAACGAACATTATTTTGAGACTTTCAAGATTAAAAAGTTGTTTTTGGGCATTGTAGGTTACACTTTTGTATCTAGTCTTTTCGACAATTGCATTTTAATTGTTTAGTTAGGTCATCAAAATGGGGAAAAACAAATCATGTGATGTAAAGACTCGACGTGAAATTTCGAGCCATCATAAAGAAGGAAAAAATAAAATGGTTAAAGAAGATGGTATTTAATGCTGTTCAATATTTCAAGAAAAATAACACAATAGAAAAAATACCACGAAAGCCGAGACCAAAATCAACCTCTCATAGAGAAGATGCACTAATTGTTCGGGAAAGCAAAAAGAAACCCTTTTGCAACTGCGAGGGAAATTAGGAGGGCAGTGTTTGTTGAAGCAGATAGTGGACCGTCTGTAGGCACTGTCAAAAGAAGGTTGCGCGAAGCTGGACTCTTTGGGCGCATAGCAAGGAAGAAGCCATTACTGACTGAACGTCACAGAAAGGCCCGCTTTGCTTTTGCTAAAAAATATAAGCACTGGACAGTCAATCAGTGGAAACATGTGCTTTTTTCGTATGAAACAAAAATGAATAGGAGTAATTCTGATGGAAAATCTTGTGTTCGCCGTCCGAGATCCCAAAAATATAATCCAAAGTACACTCGCCCCATTGTCAAGCATGGTGGTGGCAGTATTATGATCTGGGGAGCAATGTCTTGGTGTGGCATGGCGTTGGCCCGATCAAAATAATTGAGGGTCATATGGACAGGATTCAATATTGAAGAATCCTTGAGAATGTTATGCTGCCGTACGCGGAAGAAAACCTACCCATAGTATGGAAATTTCAACAAGACAACGATCCAAAGCACACGGCCAGTTACACTAAAAAATGGTTCGAAGACAACTCCATCACTCTTTTGGACTGGCCGTCTCGTGCAGCCCGGATCTTAAAAAGTATCATTTCAACAATATGCCTGTACATTTTTAAAATGAAATTCGCGTTATTTATTAATTTAAAATCCGTTTAAGTGCTGCGCTTTAACAGTATACTATACTATAAATTCTTTATGTCAAAAGTTTAAATGCGTTTTTCTCAAAACTATTTGCTTTAAATTAGCGGGACTGTTAACTGTAAAAATACCAAAGATCGATGCTTCTCGTTTATGTTGAATAAACATGTTTAATTTAACAAATCATTTATTCCTTCACTTTTAAATAACCTTAAAAACCTTCAAAAAATTCAAGCGGTCCCCCTTAAATGTATTCAAAATGTTAACAAAATGACATATTGTAGTTCTACTTCCTTGTGCAGAAATGTTACACAGATTTCTTTATCAAGTTCATACAAAACTATTTTATTTTAAAATAAAAATTATTTTAGTAAAGTGCCTTTAAACTAAGATCGCACATTAAATAATTTCATATCCAGTTATTTAAAATTTTGCGCACCTAAAAATAAGTTCAAAAAATTCAAATTTAACGCGTTTGTAAATAATGAATGAGTTACTTCTTCTTATGAACAAATATTGGCAAATTTTCTGAAATGTTATTCTCATGATTTTAAACATTTCTTAGTTGTTTTGATTTTTTCTGAAAACCATTATATTGTAGCCAATTTAAAGCAATGATAATGTTTGATTCGCTATAGGCTATAGTTTTGCACGAGCTGTCACACTATTATTTGGGATATGAAGCGTGTTCAGATTTCATCAATCTCAATTTCAAGAACAAGATTTCTCATCAAAATTTCTTAGTTTTATTGTCAAAAACACGAAACATACAAAATTTGAATTCGCTTGTTCCATTATTTTGGAAAAAGCTAAATTTCTATGAGATCGTATTTTCCAGACCTCACTTGTTATAAATTAATTAAATGTTCCCGATTGAATTTAAAATTCTGAAATTATCTTCCCTGAAGTATAATTTCCCACACAGCACTGGTCAAAAGCTCATTTTCAAGATCTTTTTCAGACGATATCAACAAAAATTATGCAAAAAATAGTTTTAAAATTAATTTTGGTATAAACAAAAAATTGAGTTGGCATAGTTTCAATAATACGTAACACGCGAACATTGAGAATAATTTTCAATTAATTTGTGTCTGTCTTGTTTTTGAAAAACAAATTTAGGAGAAAAAATAACAAAATAATATTTTGTCATTCAAAAACACAACTGATAAGCAGGTGATTGTACTGATCGTACACCATATTTATCTTTTGTTTATTACAAACAAAATTAAACAGCAAAATAATTAAATTTTACAACATTATATGAGTACACATGAAGAGATACCTACATCATGTTGATAAGGTGATTATAGTTAGTTAAACCAGGTTGATTGTCTACGGGAAGTCCACTTTTTTTAAACGTGGTCCTCCTTTTGTGTTCTTTATTTTTGCAAATTGTTTCGAGAAAGTTTTTTTTTTTTGTTTGATTAATTTATTAAATATTTGTTCAGTTTTTGTTTTTGTTTTACAGTTTAATCGAATTAAAACCAGAATAGTCCAGATTCGGCACAACCGACCCGTTCGTTGTCCGCACGTACGATAGAACTAACAATAATACGATCGCGCGAAAATGTGAAGACTGTTTGCTTAGAAGACGCACTACACCACTAGCTCTCAGTCTCAGCACGAAATTGAAAAAAGCGAATATGTACGTTTTTGTTTGCCTTACTGCTTAGGTATATTGGAGGATTTCTAATGTGAATTATGTGTGTGCAAAAATTGTATATTATATATATGTATCTATAATATGGCAGACATATTTGTAGAGGTATAATTTCTTTACAAATTTGGAGTTTGAAAACGTTAAAACAAATAAACGAACAAAACTTAAATATTTTCCAGGCGGGGAAACAAATCAGACGAGTCTAAATCGGCGAACTACGACGACGACGTCGACTAACGCGCGGCTACGAGTACTCGACGGAAGTTCTATTCAAAATATAAAATGGTGCCTGCTGGCCAACCAGAGTATATTTGGAGTGGAGTATTGTATTTCGATGTCGACGCATCTATGTTCCAGACCTATATGCTGGCCGTGTTTAATTTGGTTTCTTTATTTTTTTGTTTGCATTTAATTGAACAAGTACTTAGAGCAATAATAATAATTGTGAATTTACATTAAAAGCAACAACAACACAATATACACACAATTATTCGTTAAATAACACTACACTATACACTCCTGTTCTGACTGGCAAAGTTGAATAGGTATACCCAAAGGAGATATTTGCACTAAGATAACGCGAATTAACTCATCGATAGACGACCGACGACATAAGGCTACTTAACTTAGGCCGGCCAGTCGCTATTTGTGTTGTGGATAAAAAATCCAAAACAAAAAAAATTATGAAAACAATCCGAATCCGAACAAAAACTCCATCATCGTCTCAAATGAAGTTTAGAGAGTCCATATAACTGCCACTTGTTTCGTAGAACAAGGTTTTTTTATTTTTTTATTTTTCGAGTTGCATATACCTTGTTGGTTCAATCTAAAACCCGAATGAGAGCCTTACCATCAATACAAACAAACAAGTCACCAACTTTATTTTTAATCTTGCTCTCGGAGGCAGGGTCGAATTTATTTTTTAAAATGACTTCAGCTTCAAGGCGTGCAATACAAAGTGTGTTTTTTTTTAAATCTGAGCAGAGCCTGGAAAGTTAGATGGAAACTTTGATCAGACCCTTGTCAGAAATTATCTATAGTTGAAATCTGACTCTGAGTTAAAATCTTAAATGTTCATTATATAAAATCTAACAATAGCTTTTAAAAAACTAGGTTACATTTCATGGATGATAAATTTTGAAATCCAAAATTTGAAAAATTGAGTTCAGTAAAATCCCAAAGGCCTGGATTCCCTAACCTTAAAAACATGATGCTCATGAAATTCCGAACTCTTAAAAAACCTAGGATTGTATCGAAATCCATAATTTTTAGTTAGGAAGAGATAAGAAATATTTTTAACCAAAGAATAGCTTTTCGAACTTTTATTCGATAAAAGGTGAAAGGAGAGAAAATTAGCAGGTTTAGACGATATAAAGGACTTCAAAGTAAGGCAAATTTGTATTATCTGATTAGCTGTCAAAAAATTGCTTTCCAATTAAGGCAACTTTATTCGAAAGTTGACTGGGAAGTTACTCAAGAAAAATCTCCCTATCATCTAAGTTTACTTATGTCAAAATGACAGATGATCATGTTTTTTCATTTCACTGAAAGCTGAACTTTATTACAATGGGATTTATTTCTATTCTGCACAATTTCATTTTATGTTTTGTGTATTGTCAAATTGGAAGAGAAGTGAGTGATATTTCTTTAAAATGCAAAATACAAATCGTGATGAACTTGTAGCTTGCCTGATAAGTGTTTTGTAGACAATAACGTTTTTAAAAGTTTTGGCACGATGACCTGAAGTTTGAAGTTAGTGAAGTAAGTTTAGGTTTGAGTTTGAAATGTATGACACTTAAAAAACTAAACTATCTTGGTGCAAATTGTCGTTCAAGGAATGCAGTGGAAAGCAAATGAAGTCCCTTATGTTGTCTAAACCTGTCTAATTATAAGACAAGTCAGTGTCAGTTTAAAAGAACCTTAAGTAATGGAAAGAAAAAAACTAGCAAGTGCCTCTTTTTTTTTGACATTTTTTTCACTTTAAAATACGTGGTGTCTCATTTGAGTTTGAAACAAGCGTTTTAACTAATAATGAATAGAATAATATAAGATTTTTCTGACGTCTACTTTAATTTAAAATGATAAAAGACGTGACAGGAATTACTTCTGGAGGATTTGTCAATTCCTCTCAAGAGGCGGTACCTCTGAAAAAAACTTTATATTGCACAGGCAGGGATTGAATCCAAGACCTCTGGCATGACAGCCCTACGCACTAACCATCACTAAACGGGTACCACATCGCTGATAACATTACTCGCACACAGGAATGGTTAAGACTTATAAGCCACTAGGCTCTAGTTCTCAACGGATTGTTGCGCCACTTAATTTATTTATTTTTAACAGATCTCGATAAAGACCTTTTACATCATTTTATTTACACGATTGGTTGTTACAGATTCCTTTCACGTTAAATTGAAAAGATATCTGATTATTTCACATATTTACGTTTTTGAGGGGACTCATAATTTTATGTTTTTTTTTTTGCGTACCTGCTTTTAACAATCAAATGGGTCGGCTAGAAAAGAGTTCAATTTAAACACCGCCATTGTTTTTGTCACGCTTGTCTATAAAAGCCGAGAACTGTCAATACTTTGACGTAATTTCCCAAGATTTTTGGGCAGAAATTGTTTGTCTGTCAAATTTTGAAGAGTGGGGATGAAATTCTCTCTGAGAGATGAAAATTGCCAAAAAAGGATGGAACAGTTTCTTGGCAAAAATTGTCTGGCACTCAATCAATGCGAAGCAAAACGAACTGACGACGCTAATAACAGTCAATTTACGTACCAAACATTTCTTGCGCAGAATTTGTCAGGAGAAAAAATTATTTTACTCTCTCGTGAGCGCTCTTTTCTGCCAAAGACTACCAAATTTGTGTAGTGTGGAACAACATTGTTGACACTTGGCAATTTTGATCAAAGTTGGAAACAGACCTATTGATTTCACATCAAGAAGATCAACTATGGTGATGACTTTTGAAAGATTTTGTCAAAGTATGTAATGTTAAAAAAAGTTGCTTTTTGTTCTAGAAGGGTTTAACTTCAAACTGACATAAGAAATTTTGAAGTTTTACGAAAAACATCTAATTTAAGTAGTTATCGTAACCATTAAATAAAAATGTTTGACATTTGTTTCACTTCTTGAGTTCTGTCATTTTTCATAAGTTAAATTGTTGTTATTCGTCTTTTATTAAAAGGAAATAGATTTTTAGTTAAATTCCATTTTATTTGGAATCTGGTAATCAGGCCCCTGTGGTTTTATTTTATATAAAACAAAACTTGAAGTTAACTGAAATGCGGCTCTGTTTCCCGTTAAATGACAAAAGCGATTGAAGTAAACAAATATGGTTCTAAAAAGTAGGTAGGTACATAGATATTATATAAATGAAATATAATAATACAAAATAAGACCTTCATCGAAAGGGGATTTGTCTGGGGCTGGGGTCTTAGGGAGGGAGTTTTGTGTTTATTTATTTTTTTGCACATACATATACGTATGAGTTTTATGCGCGAAATATAAGATTGAAATATTATATTCATATAATTATTAAGAGAGTGGTCGATTTAAATGCGAATTATATGTAGGTTAGGTATATTGTATGATGATGATGATGATGATGATGATGATGATGATGATGATGATGATGATGATGATGATGATGATGATGATGATGATGATGATGATGATGATGATGATGCGAAACGAGTACCAAAACAACAAATGCTTTGATTACTTTAGATTTGTAAGTTTGGATAGCAAAATACAAACATACTCGACCATGATAGTTCCAAACAAAGTGGTGAAGTTTTAAGTTTCATTTGCAGTCTTTTTTTTGGATGTATGTTATTACTTTGTGAAGAACCATCAATTAAATCTTTTTTTCTATTTTTTCTACTGATTTAATTAAAATCTTGAGCATTTAAATTTCTTACTTTGTGATTAACTCTCCCGCAAAATAAAAACCAAAAGATTCAAACCAATGACCATATTAATATGCAAACTTAACGACTCGCCGCAATAAAAATAAAACTTGTTCGAAGCCGGTCCCAGTAATAAAATAACGAGAACATTGAACGCACAGTGTATTGGGAGTTGCTTTGTTATTAATATAAAATTTTGTTGACGATGATGATGAGAGATAAATTTTTAACTTCAAGGTAAAAATGTTAAAATAGTTCATTTACACCATAAATTAAATAATTTATAAAAGGCAAATATATATATACATACATAGGTCCTGGGAACATTTCCTTTTCCTTCCAACTTTTGGAACAAAAAATAGTTCGAAAGTTTTTCGGTACAAGAAGAAAATTTGTCGGGAAATTGGATTTTTGTTTGAAGGAGATTAAGGATTTCTGAAAAATAAAATATATAGGGAATAGAAATTTCCCTGGAAATGCCCGAGTTTAGAGTTTTCAAATGATGAAAAGTTCCTTTCTATGAACAAAAATACCATAGACTTAGCTTGATGATAATGTGAACAAAATTTTCCTTCTGAATATTTTCCATCAAATAAAAATAAATAATATTGTAGTTTTATCAATTTCAATAGTGTGCCATTAAAGAGTCAGTCACTTTCGTTGAACTGAATAGACCTTAAAAGAAATTATCTTTTGTAACCATGACCAATAGTAGAAAATGACATCATGTTTGGCGAATACTTACTTCTTCGCTAAAAAGTATGAAAATTCAACTTTTTTCCATTCGATTTAGTGAATCAAAAAAATTGGCAACAATTGAGATGAACAACGTTGAATAGTTTAGTCCAAGAATATCATTTTTGATTGTAAACCATGAGTTTAAGTTAAGACAGTACATTAGGAAAACGATTCTTTTTTTTTTTAAATACAAAATTCTACTTTGCTTATTCAGATTAGCGAAACATTTTTTGTTTGGGAGTTCTTTCAACCATATCCAATTTTTTAAGATAAAAAAAAAATTGTCCACCTGTCAATTTAGACAACTTTAAGTTGGTATCACTATCTTATCTGACGGCCATTTTGTTAGCTGTCAAGTGATTTATTTAATTATGGCTGTTGATCAAAATTTTCAAAAGCAATTTAGCGATGAAGCTTACTTTTGGATGAATGGATGCGTCAATAAACGAAATTGACGAATTTGGAGTGTTGATAATGTTCAAATGTACTTGGTTTGAGACACCGTAACATCCAAAAAAAACCTGACTCCTTGATAGTGCTTTATAGAACAATGGTGACAATAACAACCATGATGTGCAGGAGCTGTCGTTTCAACAAGACGGGGGTGGGGCAACATATCCCACAGCTTGTGCTACAATTGATTTATCGAAGGAAACGTTTGGAAAAGGCATAATTTTCAGTTACGGATACTTGAATTGGCCTCCAAGATCGTGCGATTTGACGCGCGCCGTCGGTCGTTTGACTTTTTTCTGTGGGGATATCTGAAGTCGCTTGTCTAAGTCGAAAAGCCTGAAACAACAGCCACAAATGTGGGGAAAAGTCATAGAAAATTCGACATCTAGATTAGACTATGTCTGAGTTATCTGCATTATGTAAAATAATGTTTATGCTGACAGTTTTATAAAGTGTTAGTTACAAATGGATTTAAACCTATTAAACTATTTACTTTTCGTGTTCTTCATTTAACACGCAAAGGGAGGACACTATATATAAAGGGTGATTTTTTAGCTGTTATCTTTTTGGCAACACTGGTTTAAACAGCTGACGCACGTTTCGTGTTTTGTTTCACTGTCAAACATCTTCAGTTTGGTCTATAATTTAACCATGAATCATCTTAAAAACGAACAACGCTTGCAAATTATTGAATTTTATTATCAAAATGCGTTCTCTGTTAAGAAAGTTCATCGCGTGCTTCTTCCATTTCATGGTCAGTTTAATCGACCCACTGAAGCGGATATTCGGGCTATTGTGACTAAATTTCGCACCAAATTTACATTGTTGGACATTAAACCAACAACATGCTTACGTACAGTGCGAACTGAAGAAAATATCGAAGATCCACTTTTTTACCGAAAAATTGTGTTCAGCGACGAAGCTCATTTTTGTTTCAATGGGTACGTAAATAAGCAGAATTGTCGATTTTGGAGTGAATATTCGCCAGAAGCATTGCAAGAGCTACCAATACATCCAGAAAAAGTCACAGTTTGGTGCTGTTTATGGGCTGGTGACATCATTGGACCGTACTTCTTCAAAGACAATGCGAATCGTAACGTAACTGTGAGCGCTACCGTGAGATGATATCCAACTTTTTTCTGCCCAAAATGCAAGAGTTTGACTTGCATGACATGTGGTTTCAACAAGACGGTGCCACATGACATACAGCACGCGAAACAATGGACTTATTGAGAGGCGAGTTCGGTGAACATTTTATGTCACGTTCGGGACCGGTCAATTGGCCACCTAGATCGTACGATTTAACGCCTTTAGACTATTTTTTGTGTGGCTATGTTAAAGCTCATGTCTATACAGACAAGCCCGCTTCAATTGACGCATTGGAAAACAACATTGAAGCATTTATTCGTGAGATACCGGCCGAAATGTTGGAAAGAGTATGCCAAAATTGTACTAAGCGGATGGACCATTTGAGGCGCAGTCAAACATTAAATTGTATGGACCGTACTATCGATTTAAATAAAGATTACATGCATTTTTCTGAACTGTATGTTTTTTTTTTGAAAAACTTAGCTTTTAAAAAATCACCCTTTATTAGCTTTTACAATGACCACGAGCAGAAATAGACATAAGAGCTATTTAAACTATGTCGAGAAATAACATCCATTTTAAAATAATCAGTATTCTTATAGACAACATGACTAGATAAATGTGTAGATCATGACATTGACATTGTGTGTATCTGAAGAAATATTTTTAAAGAAAAGTATACATTTATCAATTTTGTTTGCATTTTTTATCTAGACAATAATCGTGTGGCCGAATCTTCTTAACGATTTCGTGAAACTTTGCAATATAATAGTTTCTAATAGTTCGAGTTTTCAAGAAAGAGTGGTAAAAAAGAAACAGAAACCAATTTCTTTTGATCTTTATTCAAGTAAACATGTTCAGTGTAACGCGAATGTGTGTATGTACTATCAAAAAAGCTTAATTAAAAAAATATGAATCTTTAAAGAAATCGTTCAAAACCCGAAAACACAATTTTTATTTAAAAAAAAAAACTAAATCCTAAAATAAAACGAAAACTGACATGTTTTTTTTTTTTTTTTTTTTTACACTTCAGAGTTTTCAGAAAGTAGTTAGCTTACAGCAAGCGTCACACTACGATCAGAGGCTCATCATAAGTGCATGTGTTAGTTGTTAGTAAGAAAATAATACAATTATAGCCTAACACACGCACAAAATACAAAACAAATAATTATTAACATTTAACATGAATTATTAACATGACGTTTACGATAGTGGAGCACTGGTTCTAAATAATGATTTTAATCCCACCTTATTTAAATTTAAATCAATCGATGAACAGTTTAAGTTATATAAAATGCTCATTCGACTTAAAGCTTCATTCTTTCCATAGTTAGTTCTATGGAAGTCAATATGTATAAAGTCAAAAGTACGCAGGTGATGAGTTCCGCCTCGGTAATTTAAATGTATACAAGACAGCAAATAAGGTGCATCAATTTCACCATTAATAAGTTGATGTTTTTCATTTTGTTCGTAAAATGTCAGAATTTTAGGTCAGAACTAGCTACAAAATTAGCAAAAACACGTTAAAACTTAGTTCCATTCAACTGAGATCTAAAATTCCTAGAACTCAAAAATGACTTTAAACCGATATGATTAGATGTGAAGAAATGCTCGAGTTCAAAATATATTTAAAATGAAGTTCCAAGGATTCCTAGATCGAGTTTTTAATTTATTTTATAACTTTGTCAAGAAATTGGCCTTAGTTTTTTGTCGCTGTTTTGACATATAAAACAGTCTAATTTGGGAAACTCCATAGTATATTATCATTTTTAAAGGTCTAGTTTCTAGGCACTTTTATCATGGTTCATGTTCATATATTTTTGTTCAGTCTCCTTTCCCTAAAAACACAATTCAAAATAAAACAATTAATTTCGTCCAACAAAATGCAAAAATCTTCTTTCAGTTGATCTTGATTATTTGATCATTTTAAATATGGAAAAAAACACTTATCAAAACAAGTGCAAAAACAAAAACTTATGGAATTTATTATGCAACTTTTTGTCCATTAACCATTTTGTGACTGCAAAAAACAATTCAAAAAATCAAGTTGCCAAAAAAATGTCGATCAACTGCTTAAATTTTAATTTTTATACATGTTTTTTGGATTAAAGGTTTTAAACAATTCAAGTACACATGTACCTGCAAAACCAAAAAACATTTACCTACATTATATTATTTTTATATTTTTTGGTGCAGCTGTACTTGAGATGAAGGTTAAATAACCTTTATTTAAAAATAAAACCTGTAGAATAAGAATACCTACACATGCAAATAAAAGTATCCAAGTCAAAATTTGCACTAAAATTCATGACTTGAATATTAATTTAAAAACAAAACTCACATATCTGCTAAAACATTTTATACAAACAACAACAAAAGAAAAAACATCTCTAATTTGTTAAATTAATTCAATCATTCTATATTTTTCTTTTCATCAATTATTCCGCTTATGTTATAAATATTTGCTTTGAAATTGGCATTAATATTCAGATTGAGAAGTAAAAAGTAAGAAATAATATTTTTAATCAAACAAGAAAACATTCATAATACGAGTATTTGTATAATGTATTATGACAGCTACATACATATATAGAAAATATAATTAGGCACTGTTTGTTTGCTCCAAGAGGGATTGAATTCACTTTTTATGATAAATTAATTGCTTTCATGCGCCGACTTTCTCAAACTTTAATCAACGTATATTAAATGATTTGTCGCGGCTTAACTTTGAGAATACAGGATATCTGTCATTATGTAGAATTTTTGTTGCAGAAAGAGCGCTGTTTGGGTAATTTTCCAGCCGTTTTTAACGCATTTGTAAATTGGACAACAATTAATCGACCGCTCACGATTCATTTCAAAACGCGATCGGTTTAAGATTTGTAGACAAAAAATTATTCGAACGATTATGATATTATCATGCAAGAGCGGTGATTCATTGATATCGGATTTTGAGTTCCCCAAAATAAACAGTCATGCTATTTTGAGCGTACAGTATTCCCCGCTTAATTGAACTGACCATTTTGTCAGATTTTTCGGTCAATTATCCGGGTGGATACCCCGCTTAATTGACATATCTGTTCAATTAAGCGAAACCCGTATAATTGCACGAGTAGGTCAATTAAAAAATAAAATATTCATCCCAGAAATTTACTCTATAAACATTTCAGTGTCAACTTAATATCGGCGTCTGTTAGTTCGCCATGACATGATATGTTATGTCATCACATGCCAAATAAGCATTGAAATCTGCATTGTCCTCAAGAACGTCATCTATGACCACGAGATCAATATTCGGCTGCTCTTCTTCTTGGATGAAGCCTGGCTTTCAAAAAAAGAACTTCCAAATGTAGGTTTAGTAGTTAAATATTTCCAATATTACCTTTCTAAAACAATTTCTTATAGTAGAAGGTGTTATAAGCCACAAACAACGTTTGCTTATGTGCATTGCTAGCAAAGATGTGATCGACTTCGAAAATTCTTCAATAGTCTTGCCACGTTCGATGGCTGTAATTTGTTTCCTTATTATGTTTTGCTGATAGTAAGCTTTGAAACAATGAATAATGCCTTGGTCAAGGGGCTGAATGATGGACGTTGTATTTGTGGGTACAAACTGTACGTTTATATTTTTTAAAACGTCCAACTTCTTATGAAAGGCAGCATTGTCGACAAAAAGAATTATTTGTCTGTTCTGCATTATCATTTCTTCTTCAAATTTATATAAAATTTGAGCCCATAAATGTTGGGTCATCCGTGCCTTTTTGCTGAAGAAATATTGCAAAGGTACAACCTTATTTTTAAAACACCTTGGTGTTTTGGTTTTTCCAATCACAATCATTTTTTTGTCCGTCCAATAATTCGAAAAATGTCCATGTACTATTTAGTTTTTCTGCTGCATATTTTTAAGATCAATTAAGCGATTAATTCAACTAAGCGGGGTTCAATTAACCGTCTAAAAAGCTTTGCTACTAATACGGAAAATTTTCGAAGCCAATTTTTTCGATCAACTAAGCGGGATGTTCAATTAAGCGAGGTGCAACTAAGCGGGGATTACTGTACTTGTTAACACGATGTTTTGCTTAATTTTTTCTTTAAATTTCATTGAGGAAACAAATGAAACGGATTTGAATTTTTCGGGAAAAACAACCTTTTTTGACAACCAACAACTGTCAGTTTGATAAATGCTACTTTTGGATAATATAATTTACTTCACTTGTCAAAATATTTTAATGAGTTGATGTACATATGATGAAGGTCGTGCGTCAGGGCGACTTTCTGACCACGTAAAAAAAGCACCAACCCGCCTCGGATACGGACGGATTCACTGCAACAACCCACGCAAACGATTTAGGGACAACTAACTTCGGACAGCCGAATGCTATAAAGCAGATATCACCGCCATCCAGGAAATGCGATGGGATGGGCCGGTCTAAAATTACTATGGTGACTGCTTCCGTTAAAACCATCAACGCTTACTTAGATTCTGCTTTGTTATTTGAGCAAGACCTAGGACACAAGTCTTGAGCTATAAGTTCATCAACGAGCGCCTTATGACCATCCGCATCAAGGCTTAATTCGTTAACAAAAGCCTAATATGCGCACACCCCACCACAGAAGAGAAGGATGACAACACCAATGATATGTTCTTCGAGCTCTTGGACAACGCAAGTGACCAGAGCCATAGCTACGATACTAAAATTTTCTTGAGGACATCTTTGGTGGAATAGTCGGGACAAACAGCCTGCACAGCAACACTTCTGATAATGAATTTAGGCTCATCGATAATGCTGCGTTTTTCACACCTCAACATCCACAAAGAAACCGTCAACCAGATTGACCAAATTGCTATCGACGCGCTAGAAACGCTTCCAGCATCATGGATGTCCGAACTTTCCGAAAAGCTTACATAGACTCGGACCACTACGTCATTGTAGCCAAGGTGGCACTTCGCGTTTCCAGGCCATAGGCAAAATAGCGAGATGCTGGTAGAAGATACAACGTCGAACTGCTACAATCGCAAGAGATCGAAGAGATTCTTCTCCAACAGAGTCACAAGTAACCTCTTTCGAAGTTCTCTGCCGCCAACACAATGTATCGAAAAACAGTGGCAACATTGCCTAGATGCAATCAGAGAAACAGCTTCTGATTTGCTGGGTTTCAAACAGCCACCAACACAAAACCCCTGGTTTGATAAGGAATGTCGGCAGGTAAATGCAGCCAAACAACAGGCATGCAAAGACGACAGTTGCTCACTAGCTCTATGAGCAGTAGAGTAGAGAGGAACACCGACTTCTCAGAAGGAAAAAAAGAGACCATGAGAAGCGTGCGGTCGAAGATGTTGAGAGGTTTAAAAGCAGACGAAGCTCGAAAGTTTCATGAGCAGGTAAACCAAAATTCACAATTGCATAAACCTCCAACAAAAGGCTGCAAATACGAAAGTGGAAATACAAATAAGAACGGCCATCAATGCTGAAGATATGGAAGGACCGCTTCTGCAGTATGCATAACGGCGACGACGAACGAAATTCCGCTGTTAGGCAGGATGATCCATTTAATGTAGACGACGAAAGCTAATGATGAATGGAACCTCAGTATTGTTTGCCCGATACTGAAAAAAGGAGACCCTCTAAACTGCACCAATTATAGAGGAATCAGACTCCTCAACATCGCTTACAACATCTTTTCTGCCATAATACGTGAACGTCTAAAGCCCATCGTCAACAACCTGATAGGTCCTTATCAGTTTGGTTTTAGACCGGGAAAGTCCACAGTCGATCAAATATTCACCTTACGGCAGTTCCTGTCCTAATGTGACAGCATCAAAAGGAGCTGTATAGAGCCATATCTAGTTTTGCAATCCCTGCCAAACTCGTCCGTTTGTGCAGGATGACCATGGAGAATTCGCGCTTCTCCATAAGGGTTAGAAACAACTTAACAGAACCTTTCGATGTAAAAAAAGGCTTTAGACAATGTGATGCGTTGTCATGCGATTTTTTTTAAATCGTACTTGAAAGAATAGTGCAGAGTTCCCACGTCAACACTAGAGGCACTATCTTTGAAAAGTCTGTCCAATTACTGACATATGCTAGTGACATTGACATAATCGAAATAACTCAGCGTGATGTCAATGGGGCTTTTGTGAGCATTGAGCCAGAGGCGGCAAAAATGGGTTTAGCGGTTAATGAGGGAAAACAAAGTTCATGTCGTCATCAAGAAAGAACCTACAACACTGACGTCTCGGTCAAAACGTCACCATCGACAGACGTAAATTTGAGGTATAAAACCTTTTCATCCCAGCCCTGCTATACGGTGCAGAAGCATGGACTATCTCAAAAACGGATGAAACCACCTTGGGTCGTTTCGAAAGAAAAGTTCCTGGCGTGATCTACGGCCCCGTATGCATAAAAGGTGAGTGGAGGAGAAGATGGAACGACAAGCTGTACGGGCTGTACATCGACGTAGACTTAGCCAGAAGGATAAAAGTCCAATGACTGAGATGGCTGGGTCATGTACATAGATCGTATGGAAACCAATGGCTCAGCCCGGAAAGTCCTCGAATACACGCTCACAGTACAGCGCAGTAGAGGAAGGCCGGGGATCAGGTGGCGTACAGAAGTGGAAAGTGACCCCACCGAACTTGGAATGTGCTACTGGAGACACCGAGCTAGATAGAAAAGTTTGTTGGGTGAGGCCCTACACTAGGACTGTAGCGCCACCTTAAGTAAGTAAGTTAAGTAACTGTTAAAGCTACGATTTGCTTATATTTTTAAATTTCATTGGACAAACAATTTATTCATTTTTGATTTTAAATCAAACAGATCTAAATTTTTCGGGAAAACACCCTTTTTTTGACCAACAAAATTTATTTAAATTACTTTTGGCTTATATAATTTACTTCACTTGCCAATTTGATGACAACTTACTGCTGGAACACAATGCAAAATCGGAGCCGGAGTCGTAACTGGAGTCGGAAAAGTTGTCGTACGTTTCACAAAAAGTACGCACACAATGTGTCGTACGACTTTTTGATGTAATTTGGTTTATTTGCAGTTTACAACCACATCAAATTTCTCAGAAAATATTTGTTTGTTCACTTTTATTTCTTATTTAAATATTTTTCCACTTTTTTATTGAAAAACTATTAGAAAAAAATATAATCACCAAGTTATTCACTTAAAAAATGGAAACGTCACATGTGTCGTACGACAAAGTTAAAAGTTGGTCAACTCTTCCGACTCCGGCTGCGGCTCCGATTCCAGTTGCGTTGCGTTGTGTACGTACATTTGCATTTGCGTACATTGAATACTTTGACAGCTATTCCAGTTACGACTCCGACTCCGGCTCCGACACCATTGTGTTCCAGCAGTTAACAACAACAAAATTAGTTCGGCAAAATTTGGTATAAAATCAAAATAAATATATTTTTTCAAATTGTTTTTGACACATTTAAATAAATAAAAACAAGTATTCCATAAATGGAAACCCCCTTAAATTAAAGGTTTATTTTTACAATTGCAGTCAAACCCACTGCTGTATATTAATCTGATAGATAGGGTATAGCTCTGGAATTTTGTATCAATACAAAATTTATCTTTTACCGGACATTGTCAAAACACAAATTTCTTACAAATCCGACTTGAAAAAAGAATTTGTATACTAGGAGATGTCGATTTATTGTTGTCACTATAAACCCAACTAAAATAGTATGTACTACAAACGAAATATTGTTTTTTGACATTTTAAAAGTAAATAAACTTGATACCTACGTTTTTATAAATTAAAAAGTAAAAACACTAAAAACTTTGAACTCTAAAACTAAAAACATAACTTGTTTAACTCCACAAGCAAAAAAACTCATCATGCAATTAACAATAAATTAAAGTTTTAAGCATAAGCCAAAAAGTTATTTGTTTGTATTTAATGGGAAAAAGCATTAATTATTTTATTTGTATTTATTTCAAAACAAACGACCAGAACCAATTCAAAGTTAATTGTTTTATTTTATTTTTTTTTGGAGAAGGGAGGGGTTGACGGGCTTCTAAATCAAAACGAGAAAGTAGGTTACAACTTAACTACATATTTTCAAAACAAACATCTTAATGTGCCAATAGGTGATGGTACTCACATAAGAATACAGAAGAGCAATCACTGTTTTGTTTTTAATACAAACAAAATGCTCTATGTTCGAATAATTATTGTTTTGTATTGGATATTCATTGTTGTTTTTGTTTCATCGATTTAATGCTCAAGTTGTTGATTTATGTTCCAATTGCTTTGAAATATTTAGGGTTTTTTTTTTTCTCTTTAATTCAGAAAACTGAAGAAAATTTTTGAAGGACCTAGATTTAAAGAAAAAGAAGAAAAAACAAATACAATATTGTTAATTTAAGTTGACATTTTTTGTTTAAACGGAAAGTATTTCTAAATTAACTCTTTTTTAAAGAAACAATTCGAAAAAGATGCCCAAGAAAGGAAGCTTTACCAGGTCGTGTATGTAGAATGTAGAGTGTAGTACAAAATGTCTTAAGTCATATCAGAGAAATCCAGCAAATATGAAATAACATATACTAGACATATGTATGTATCAATATTTTCTGATTGAAGGCCAAACCTTCAATATTCATTTGTTTTAAACTGTCATCAGGTGAAACCCAACACACACTGCGCATCAAAATTTCTACAAAATCTCTTTAAAATTGTCTACACTCAAGAATTCCCTGCATTGAGGACAAAACGAATTGAGATGAAGCTGATACAATTTAATTTTATGTTGCCATTGGCAAAATTCCAAAGAAAAATCATTCAATTTTAAAAGCCGTACGAAAAAAGGTTTCAAGGATTCCTACTTTCATGAGATATCAATTTTGTTTCTAGTCTACCTACCTCTTCTAATTTTATATTGATGTGCTTCCACGTGCTTCTTTTTTATTCTTAAATTATTTCCCAAGTTAATATTATATAGAAACTCTACTGCATTATAAATTAGCCACAAAATATATAAATCAAAATACGTTACCCACAATCAATAAGAAAAAAAAAATGTTAAGTAAATCGAAAGTGTTTTCTTTTTACTTTTATTGTTAAACAACAGAGGCGCATTTTATTGATGACTACAATTAAGGGCGTTACTACCAGTGGTATAAAGACTTGGGGTTTTAATATAAAATTGCTTTCCTATGAGCAATTCTACAAGCGTGCGTTTAATACATAATTAAGAACAGAATTTTTAGATCTCTGAATTTTTAGAGCCGGTCAGTAAAAGTAAAGTTTAAATTTTTAGTAACAATTAAGCGCTCTTGTTTCTGTCAAAAATTGCAATTCACTCTAAAGCAAGCACAAATTTCGTGCATACACTAGGGAGCTTTTTGTGGGCGTTTATTTGTTTGCATGGTGTAATTTTTTTTGGAAACGTCAATTATTTTTTATTATTTATTAAATAAGTTAAATGCTAATGTTAAATTTAAAATATTTACTTAAATCTAAACTTTAAACTATATCTCCAGCGATATTGAATTATTTAAAACAGGGAGCAAATTATTAATAAACAAAATAAACAGCATTGGACCAAGGTGATTCCCTTGAGGTACACCAGAATTGACTTTAAATTGACGTAAAGGGTTACTCCTTAATATGAAGCTATAATATCTATCTTTAAGGTATGACAAAATCCACATAATTTATTAAGTAGAATTTCATCACTTAAATTGTCAAATGCTTTGCTAAGCTCTGGAAAGATGCAATCGACTTGAGAATGTTTTTCGAATGCATCTAAGCAAAAAGTAGAGAATAGTAATAATAATAAATAAGTATTTCAAATTTTGTGTTCACAAACCCATGTTGATTTTCAAAAATAACAGAAGAACAAGACACAGACAAAGGATTCAAACAAATTTAGGAATTGCTAAATTTTAGAATCTATTTTATGGTTAGGTATAAATATTTCCAAAGATCTGGGAACTTAGAACATTTCAGAGACTCGTTGAAAAGAAGAAACAATGGATAGGAAATATAAGACACAATTTTTTTTAAACATAAATGATATGTTATTCCATCAGGACCAAGACTGTGAAACATTCAATTAGCTTAAAAATATTGTCACGTATAAGGGCCTCAGAAATCGAAAAATGTATAAATGTAAGATGACTGTGTTCTTGTGTGTTAGGAAAAATAAGAGAAAAATCTTCAAAGGTTGTCTTTTAATAATCTGCGAACGTGTTCAAAATTGACTCTGGGAAATAGCTTCAAGAATTTTGAAAGGTCATACTTGATGAATATCCGTCAAATCTACGTTTACTACTAACATACGTATCTCTAAAACTTATGAGGTTTCATTTTAAGATCGCACTCAGTACTCGAAATGAATTGAAAGTACAAATCTTAATAAGTCACAAAGTCGTATTACGGTTCTTGGTAAACTCTAAGCGTCTCATCACTCTTCGATAAATTAAACTTCAACCAGGCCAGAATCAAACAATGGCGGGCTAATATTTAAAGTTTTTTTATTTGCAGAGTGGGGTAGAATTTAAAAAACAATCAAGATTTCATAGAATCGTAAAATCATTTCATCTAAACACAAATTTGAAAATAATACATCCCAGTTAATTTTGAGTAATAAGTTAAATAGCTAAGTAAAGTTACTTTTTTTTAAGTCAAACTCAATATGATTTGTACCAAAAAAAAAATATTGCATACACATAAATTTAATAGTAAGGGCAAGATGATGGCTATCTTCATGTACGAGCTTTGAATGGCTTGGGATAACAGCAGCATCAATATTCCTTACATCAGAGAAGTAATCAAGATCCAATATTCTCCCATTTCCAATTTCAACACCATTCAGCTAATTTAAAACGAAAGATGTCATTGCATTTATTAAACAACATCATTAGTTGATCGGCACCATTCCAAGTAGGGAAGATTAAAGTCACCAATAATAATGATTTCATCAGTTGGCTCAGATTTGTCAAATATTGTTTCTAAGGAATTGTTCAAATTTTCATAAATTTCGCGATCACGCCGAAAAACTTGGGACCTATTGTCAAATGACTCAGTGTCAGTGTCCAGAAAAGACCGTGAAAATTTGTGCCCTTATTAATGTTAAGTACTCGCACATAATTATCTTGTTGCTGTTCGCTCAGTTCCACAAAATTCCAATAGACAATAGACAAGTTCCCCGGACAAAATCTCACTAAAATCTAAATCCGAAATCCAAAAAAAAGTTTCCATTAGTTGACAGGTTCCAGGAAAATATCTAGTGCGGTAGTGTGTAAATTTGTTTACAATAAATAATATTTATTGCCCAAACGAATGAATGAATTTGTTGTTTTTTTATTTCAATTTGTTTTCGAATATTGTATTACGGTTACTCATCCAAGTTCATTTGAACTTTGCAATTCGTATAGATGACTGTGTGCCTTCAGAAAGTGGAAAATTGAACTTGCACTTTCATTTCATATTATATGTGTAATAGTGTCTGCAGTTATTTCAAGTTCATGTGTCCTTAGAAACAATTCCCCAAGTTGAACCGAACTCAAATACAAAAAGTGTTTTATTGCAAATTTAATACCCCACTTAAGCTATTGTTATGCAAAAATATCATACACTTTATGAAAATGAACTCTCGGCGAGTGCATCAAAAAAAGAATAAATAAATAAAGAATTATAATCTGCATTATTATTTAATTCATTTTAATAAATTAAACATTAACTAGATGCTCATGTGGTTAAATATGTCAATGAATTCATTTGAATCCATAAAAAGTGATAGTACTTTAGTACCTAGGAGGTACCTAACCTACCTCCCCGAGAATATAACGACACTAAAATATTTATTGTAATTGTGAGGAACATTAAAATAAATAGAGTCTTTGAGTTTTTTAATATAGGCAATAAGTAGTGTGTATGGGCGTATTGTTGACTTGTTGACAAACACTACAGTTATTTTATGTGTTTTCCAGTTTTTCCTTCTATGATGTTTTTATTTTGTATAACGAACAATTTCTGTGTTTACATTTAATTGTTACAATGAAAAAACGTAATATGATAAAAAACGAAAAGCAATTCAATTGGTCGGTTTTTAGCGTTTAACATTTTAATTAGTTCCTTCCGTGGTACTTTTTAATTTCCTGTAACTTAATTGCATTTTTGTTTGATTGTCTTCAGAAAAGAAGGTGATTAAAATTAAAACACAGAATGGAACAATTTTTAACGTTTGAAGAAGTACTCGCGACTTAATGGTTAGTGCGTAATATTGTCATGCCAGAGGTCTTGGGTTCAATATCTGCCTGTGACACCTAGTTTTTTTTTCCACGGGCGAGGTACTAACAAATCCTCCAAGAGTAGTTCTTGGCATGAAAAGTGCTTTTTCAAATTAGACGTTGAAATTCGGCATATAAATTAAAGGCCCGCTCCATCCCTGATTTGACTCGCACATAGGAATGGTCGAGAGTTGTAAGTCACTAGGCCCTAGGAGTTTTTAAGGAAAACGAATCGAAATGGCTGGAGTCCGGTCTTGATACTTTTCAACATGTCTGTGTACCAATCTCGATCTTTAGACGAAGCCATACAAATGCGCACCCTGAGGTTTCGGGGTTCCTGGCTTATGCCATCTCTTTAGCTTCTGCCCAACTTATTTCGCTAGAGAAAATGTTTAAAAAAATCACAATATGATTTTGAAAAATTCTTCACTTGCCTCTTTCCGTGAATTGATATTTATTTTTCAATAAAACATCAACTTTGTCAATACAAATTCAATTATTCAAAATAACAAAAAACTTATTCGAATACTTCGGTTTGTTCTTTCACAAATTTTGACGACAATATCAATAAATATGACGCTGAAAAAGTTTTACTCAGCAAAAACAAAAACTTAACCGATCTTGGTTTTCATTGTAAAACATACAATATAAAGCTGTGTAACAGCTAAATTTAATATTACAGCTTATTTAATCAAGCTAATTTTATAAGCGTTAACGGTAGAAGGTAAAGTTTTTTAAGGTACACATTTTTAAAATAATTTTCCATATTGTTTTTGAGATAAGTCATGAACCAAGTCATAAACCAATTTAAAAAATAGACTGGGGGTGCGACCCACACTGATAACTTCCCTTCCGGTCTGTGTGCATGAAAATCGGTTGGAAGACAAAGGGAGAAGTGCGTCCAATAAAATATTCACTCCAGCAGATGAACGCAGCCGGCGTCAGCGTAATAGTTTCGTCCCGTATGTCCGCTGCAGGAGTTGGTTATTTAGAATGTATCGATGAAATCATGAATCCAAAGCGCGAAGAAGCTAGGCGTACACAATTGTTTTATACTACCAAGCAAACGATTGTAGGTAAATTAATTTTGTAAATTTTGTTAGTAGTCTGTAAAACTTAATAGTCTGTAGACAAATAAATAAATAAAGTTGTAATATGTAATTTTAATGTCGACGATAACTTATTTGAATTTGGCGTTACAGGTGTATAAATGTTATTAGGTTCGCTGGATCATTTACGCTGTTACCTACTACAGTCCACTTTAGCTCGTCGGAACTGATGAATAGTTTATCGTGTACAAGGGTCAATGCTTCCAAATATGAAAATGGTTATTCAAATTTTCTTTGAAAGTGGTATCGAAACTGAGTTAAACAAAGCAAAAACAATCTAACTTTCACCTTTATAGGGAAAGGCTTCAATTTTTCTACGACTATGCAAGAATATAGAATAACCGTCTTTTATGAGTCATCTTGTAAATACTATTTAATTAACTATAAATAATCACTTATCTAAAACGTTCCTCAATAATAAAAATGAATCATTTTTGGCATTATTAAATCTCTATAGATATGTTTTATATTTTACAGTCAGGACTTAAGTATTTAAGTACCAACTTAACTTAAAATTTGAATTCAAAATAGATAAATTATTTTGTTACTACCTTAGTGTCATTGATAAGAAATGTTTAAAACTAGAAAAACTACCGTGAAAACTAACAATTTATTTTTTTACGTCAATCACTCTACTCGATGACTTAATTGTTGAGATAATAGTCATAATAATAATCTAACCCATCATTATTTTTAAAAATGTTGACTAATAAATATTTATCATAGGGATATTCTCTTAACATGCCTTTATTTTATGGAGAGTTGATTTACAGTGGCGCCACATTGATGAGCAAAACTTTCATCCATTCTAAATGAATTGTTTGTATTTAGTTTATAGGTTTTAGATGCAATGACAAATTGTAAACATGACCTTTAAAGAAAACATACAAAATGAGTTATGTACGTATATTAGGTGGGTGTATTTATATACATATACAATATAAACAGCAATTTCAAGTACTTCGAGACAAATCCCCCAAACATTTGGGACAAGTAAATTAATTTGCTTAATTTGAACAATGACGCAAAGTGATGACTGATGATAATAAAAAATCTCACACCCCAAAAAGTAAAAACTATAAAAAGAAAAGCACAACACTGAGAGTACTTCACATGTAGCGCTATGATGACAATTTAAATACCATAAAAATGTCACCGCGTAACAACCTTGAACAGAAATATATTTTAGTATACAAAAAAAGTTTGTTTGTAAGGACAAACAAATATACTTTCAAAGTAAACAACATTGAATACTTTTCTTTGGATTGAAGTGTAATGTTTCTATATTGCCTATGACTTAATCATGCCAAAAGGTAAGAACCATCATATCTCGAATGAAACATCCGTTTTTGGATAGGACAGAACAGGTAAATACAGTTTCTGAGACCTAGCAACAAGCCGGAGGCTTTGTGCGTTGATGAGATCGAAATCAGCTTATTTGTACTCGAATTGCTAAAGTGTTCATTTTATGCGATCTGACCATTGTGAGTTTCTAATTTTTAATTATGATGTGAGCGATTTTCATATTTCTAACGGGTTCCGCCTTGTTCCGATAGGCTTGATAGGAATAGACAGGACCACTCATATAACTCCTGTGCCCTCAAAGCCAACCAATACTAATGATAAACAAAAGTAGCGCTATGATTTAACCTTTCGTCAGAAAGAACTGATCTCATTGCATCTTTTTAGTAGGGATTTTTTTTAAATTGATTCACATAATCCAGAGGATGACATCTTGATAAAAGACTGCATCAGAAGTTTTCAAAGGGCCTTTGAATTTTGTCGGTGTCTTTCAAGCTGAATTATTGGAAATAGTCAAACCGAACTCCAAAAAAAAAAAACAAGGATATCAAGATGAAAAAAGAGGCAGAAAATTTAACGCATAACGAGATTAGTAAACAAAAATCAATCAATCTATTTAAGGCCACTTCGACAATAAGAAAAAAGCTGACAAAAACTAATTTACCTGCGAGAAGTCTAGTAACAAAAACAGATCACTTGCATTGGAAACCAACTAATACTATAGACCGATGAATCCGAAATTGTTATATTTGGGGCTCTTGATACCGGAACTTTTGTCCGCAGTTGAAGTCAGACTACATCATTAAGACAATTAAGCATGTCGACGGCGAAAAAATGAACACGTGGGGATGCTTTCCAGATAATGAAACTGGTCCCATATTTTGGATTATTGCGTCCTTTAGCAGGATAATCACCCTAAACAAACGACCAATTTAGCAACTGATTTTTTCGCTAGAAATAGGATTCAGGTCATGAAATAGCCGACTCAGTCGCCAGACATGAACCCCATCGAACATTTTTGGGCAGATGTAAAAAAGCCGTATTTGAAGCCACACCGAAAAACACGCTGCAATTATGGGAAGCTGTGCAGGCTGGAAGGAGAAATATTCTACTGTCTAGCTAAATCACGCATTAGTACTTCTGTACTTCCAAATAAAAAACTTATTGATTTTACCAAGAATTTGTTTTTTTAAAGAATTTCCAATGTTGGTTCTATCATTTTTTACACCAAAAAATTTAATTTTAGTTATAATGGATAATTGTTTACGTTTCTAAATTACTTTATCTTCGCTTCTGTTATTAAAATGTACAATACAATTCTAATTATCATTTGCTTAAAAAAATCTTTCATTTACGGGCAGTTATAGCTATAATTGAAATCAATCCTGAACATTTTTCGAATGGATATTTGACGGTGTTTTCATTTGATTAAAAATACAAATTACATACTGATCGATCGGAAATCACACAAAGAATTTTGTTTAAATGTATTTTTCTACTATCCGGACAGAAATCCATTTTCCTCAACAGCTGATACTTTAATGTTCAAAAGTGAAACGAATCGTTCTACTGACTTTCGTTCCAAGTTTACACAATTCCAATGACAGGTTTCTTTCAGTAAACATTTTTCGGGGATTTCAATCAGAAAATTTTGTTCAATGACAGAAATTTGTAATGATTTCTATAAACGACCTGCCAAAATAATTGCAATAAATGCAATTGGTTTCAATGATAAAAACTAATGATAGCTATAACTGGCCCCTTAAAACTACATCAAGTGGTTGGGGCTATTTTTTGTTTTCAAAGCTGTATTTAAGCTGTAGTTATGTTGATCTTAAAGCTATCTTATCATGTCAATTTTCTTAAAATTATTTTTGGTGCCAAGAGTCCAATTTCGGAGGACACGTTTCAACCAGCTATATGGGTTAACTCTTGGACTCAAACAGTTATAGATTTTTTGGAGTATTATCGTTCTTGATCTTAAGTGGAATATGATATTAAATGCTTTAGATTATAGCCTAACTAAAAGCCTGAAGGGATGGAAAGCACAAAATAAGTTTTTTTTATTATTCAATTATCTTAATGTTTTGAGAAAGTGTTCTTAAAACTATGAAGAAGAAAATATATTTTTGTTATGTAGATCCTCAGTGTCATCATTTTGATTAACTTTTAGGTCCCTCGTCGTTTTGCATCAAAAGCGAAAATTTCAATTACTTAATACTTTCTTTTATTTAAATCTTTACAAAAAAACTGCATCTACATATGAATGTAAGATTGACGCAATCCATATGTCAACCTAGAACACATGACCTAGATCCTTGAAGTGTTATCTCCATCAGGGAAAGTAGATAGGCAAGCAATTAAACACCAATACAAATATGATTTTCATATCATGCATATTTGATTGCTTTTTTAAATGTGTAACAAAAACTATTTGAATCAGTTCGTTAAGAGATGATTGACAGAATGATAACTCTTATAAGAGCGTCATGCCAAAATTACTCATTCCCACAAAATCGTCATGATGCGAATCTCACATTCCGATAGGGCATAAAAACATACTATACCTACCCACGACAGAAAGAAATATGCCAATCCAATTTGTGAATTATTCAGAACCTCAACTCAGAACAGTAATGTGTAATCACAGAGCGTTCTCGTAATTTGCAATCAAAACTACAAATTGTTACACAATAATTCTCGTGAGCTAGAGAACGATGAACTTAAAATAAAAAAAAAAAACATTCATTGAACAACAAACAAAAAGGAAAAAATACAACCAGCACAAAAAGGAGGGAATAACAATGAATAAACAGAACTTATTTTTACTACAAGTACAAAGTACCGAGTACAAATGACGTTCGATCTGGCTCGGGCTCGGCACTGAGTTACGACACGAGATAAGGTAGCAAAAAGGTACCCATTTTTAGAAACAGGAATTGAAATTCATTCGATTAGCCTTCATTCTCAAGGTTTTTTTTTTTTTCTTTTTTCTGTACCTTAGCTGTGTTCCGAAATATATGTATATATCTACTCGCTGGGCCCCCAGCTGGCTGCATTTAAAGGTATCTTTCACCCAGCATGTCGTTGTCATTCCAATGCAGTTTCATAGTCAGCAACGGCATCAGGCAGAAGCAAAAGCAGAAGCAGAGCAAGGAGCAGCGGAAGAGAACGAATATAAAAACAACAAATGACACGCTTCCCCACTTCAGTACATTTTAAGTGCACTTGCACCGAAAATTTTACTCTACACAACCACAGCAAAACAGCAAGGTGCTCTTCTCGTTAATTCATTCATGACGAACTTTTTGCAACCAACAAGAAAGAAAGAAAAAAACAACAAAAAAGCTGCTTAGTGCCTGGTTACACGAGCGCAAAAAAGAATTAATTCACGAAAGAGAACGGATGATTTTTCGAAAGAAGGAAAGGGATGGAAAAAAATGCCAAGTTTCGTCTTTTTCCTCATCTTCAGATATGAGTTTTGCGTTAAAAATCATGTTTCTTTCTCAAACGTTCTCCTTTTGACAAACATTTTCATTTCTAATTTGCCGGCGAAGAAGAATGTACACCAAATTTGCTTTTGTTTTGCTCGTGCTGTACCTGCGGCTGAGCATCCAACGAAGTTTTTTGTGTTTTAATTTCCGACTGTTCCTCTATTTCTTGCATGCCCACTTAATTTTTTTTTCTGTGTGTAACCACAAAAGTAATTCTTTTTTGCGCTCGTGTAACCAGGCACTTAGAAAAACGAAAAGAAGAAACTTTGGAAATAATTAACAACGTTTGTTTTTTAAATAATTGTTTACATTGGAAAAACAAATAAATACATTTTATTTATAGAAATTGTAACGAAGTTTAATGGATTTATTTTTAATTATTTGTTTGCTTACCTGCGTCGCTGCAAGATAATAAATTGTTTCTTATTGGGTTTTGATAATTGTCACTTGTTTTTCGTATTTCTTGTACTTATTTTGTATGTAGGTACAAAGAAAAAGTTGATTTTATAGAACTCGTTTTTATTCCTTTCTATTTTTTACTTATTTATATTTTTTAAAGGTAGAGAAACGACACACATCATTCACTTTGAATACAAATTTTATTTTGACACGAATAATTATTTATGGAAGAATTTGTTTAAAGATTAAACTCACTTATCGCGGATGGATCATTTTAAACTTTTTTATAATTATTATATAAAATAGAGAGATGGATAAAACACAGAAAAGACTTAAATCGAAGCGGACTAGACGACTTTACGACTTACGACGACTTTGTTCGGCCATATTTTCTCTGTTACAAGATTCTTTTTCGCTGTTTTTGGTTTTTCTTTTATTTTTGAAAGGTGAATGTCAAAATACAGCGAAAAAGGGTTGTTTTTTGTTGTTGTTGTTGTTGTTGACGTATGAAAAGGGTTAAATCACAATGGAATGCAATGAGATGGGTATTTTAGTTCTAGTACTTTGAGAAAAGTGGTGCAATCACAATTTCAAGCTATGTTCCTGTTTTGTTTTAAGGTCGAGTTCGCAGTTGGTACCAAACGGAGATTGTCATGGAAATTGCTCATTTTTAAACTTTAGTTAAGTTAGAGCTCAAGAAAATGAAGTTTTTTCGTAAGCATAAGTCATTTAAAAAAAAAATTAATGTAGTTGAATATTAAATACCGCGTTTACAAGGAGAATTGAATCCGAATTGAATCAGTAATAAGCGCCGCATAGACCTGGATCGGATCGAAATAAGATCACTCGATCCAATCCCACAGCATAGAGGAAATATATTATCTAGAGTCCCGACTTAATGGGTTTGCTCTCTTTCGGCCTACAAACTAAATTGAGCGAATTTTGCCCATTAGCATAAGCATGTGTTAGTTGTCCCGTGCATTTCTTATGGGAAAATGCAGATTCTATGTAGTTGTTACGGGCTTTTAAGAGAGTTACCTCAAATAAAAATTGAGGGTGTTTCAGGCAAGACGGGTACCAGTCGGGACTCTAGATAATATATTTCCTCTATGTCCTACAGAACGAGGAGAACCGAATCGAAAATTTGTTTGTAAACCTGAAACGAGGAATCGAGTTATTGGTGTGTGAGGTTTTGCTTGTGTGCGTGCGATAAGTTTTTTCCCTCTTGTTTGTTCTAAGCTAAATTTAATTTGTGTTGAGAGCATTGTTATACAATTTGAAAGTTATTTACGTAGCAGTACGCACACAAATAAAACCCAAATGTCATTTCGATTCCATTTCAATTCGATGAAAAATTAGGAGGCCAACTAGAAAAGCGAGGCATTTTAGAGTCGGCCATGTATGTTTAAGAGAAAGTAGAACAATATTCATGGTATTTCAGGTAAAATTAATGGATCTAATCCTGTTTTTCATACGTATTCGAAAGAAGCCTTAAATCTGCGAAAAAAATATGAATGGGCCACTTAAACCATATTTGTTAAGACCGGTGGATATCCGACACTTTATCGATTTACCCGGCTTATACCGAGAAACACCAATTAGTCGGATATTGTGTATTTCGGGGTCAAAATCACCTCTAAAATCCAAGTATGGAAAGTTTGAAAAACTCCTATACATTGATTTGTGTTTTTTATTTAAAATGTTTTATTTTACGTTTTTGTATTATGAGTATGTATAAATAAGAAAGTTCTACAACATTTTTTTTGTTTCATTCAAATTGAAAAAAAAAAATGTACCTACAACTTAACATACGAGTCACTATTGTTCAACTTGTCGGAAAACCAATTTTGAAAAACTCCAGTTGGAGTTGGCTTTAGCTCCAAATTGTATCGGCAAGTTGAAAATAGTTTTTTTTTTGATTATTTCAACTCTCACTTTAGATTCAAAAGAAGGCCAGCTACTGCCACCCAAATGTCAGTCTCAACTTTCGATAATACATTGTTAAATACGGTTATTCTTTATTTTATAAATACAAATTCTGTTCGATACGTTTTAAAAACTTATTATAATTTATTTTCTTAATAAAAATGAAATTCAAACGGACAAATCAAATGAAATAAAGTGCATCATCAATTGTAATTATTTCGAATTGTACAATACCTTCTCTTGTCCAATGGCAACGAGTCTTTTATCAACTCGAGTACAATCGTTGTCGTCCGCTTTGATATACAAAAACGGTAGTTGAAGTCGCGGTCATACCATTTGGTAAGATCCAGCACACGTTGAAGCATTTTGTAGTGTTGTCTTTCGAGAAACAAATTTTCTTCACCGTCGCTGTTTGAAAATGATGGGCAATCCTCCCAGATGTAGTTAACCCGAAACATTTTTTTTAAATAATTTATATTTTTGACAACTGATGTCAAGAGGAAACGGGCAACAACTAGATTGAATAAACGTAAATTTAATAAAATCCCTAGTTTGTTCCACTAACTTCTACTATTTTTGGCAGTTGAGAAAATCCAAAGTTGATTAACTCTAAGGTTGAAAGCGTCAAATTTGAGTGAATAAAAACAAATTCACAAGTTGAAGATAAAAATCCTCAAGTTAAGTTTAACTTTAAGCGAAGAAAAAGAGTTTTGCAAATTGTTTGTTTTTCGTGGAAAATCAATTAAAAGAAGCAATAATTTTAAACATTCTAAGTAATCATTTAAATTAAATTTCATATCCAAAACGCAACCAACTGAATTTTAAGAAAGTGTTAAACTAAAAATAATAAGGGGTTGAGTTCTGACTTCATCACCATATCCATCTTTTTGCATTGTTTGGCAATGCAGAAATCGTAAATTCTTTTGAATATTTTCTCAGAGAATTAAGCTTTTTTATTAAATTTTCCAATTGGGAAAAATCAAAGATAAAAATTAACTTAGTTGAGAAATCTAATTCATTATTGTGAATGAATCCATTAACTAATGAATAGTCCAAGGAAGTCCTTTTAATTCTCCAATACTTATCCTTTTTTCTTGAAAATTTTCAATCTTATCTTATTCATTGGAATTCACATTGGTAAATAAAATTAAAACAATTTAATATTTTTTTTAAAAAATTAAAGAAATCAAGTTTTATTTCTAAGTTCTAAGGATTTAGGATTACACACTCTTTCATGTAAAATTCCCGCCGCCTTAATAGCTCCTGCAAAACAGAAAGAAATTGAAACAAATTAGAATCAATGTTCCATGAATCTTCATGTCCCTACAAAACAACTCACTTAGTAATAAGACCATCTTTCTTGGCCAAGCGGTAGATGCAATCGTCAGATTCTCCCATGCGTCTGATATCACCGCAAATGGCGTACACCTTGGATCCAACACCCATCCTGCCGGTTGCGGGATCAACATCGACGATGTTCAATTGCACAGAAGCATGATCTTTAGCGTGAATGATTCTGTTACTGGCAGAGCTATCGAATTATACAAATAATTACAAATTAATTTATAAAATTTTAATCCGATTTGTTCATTCACCGAAGCACAAAACCAACCAACAAAAAAAAACACGTGGAACTTACCATTTTCGTGGGCAGTACAAATCAACAGATTCTCCGGCGTCGTTTTCCATTTTTAGTGATCTACGAAATTAATGGGAATATAATTTTGTTAGATTTTGGGCACATTTTGTATTAATTTTACATTAAATTCTTACTTTTTATTGGAAATTTATAAACCAGTGACAATCGTCAATGATGGCAAAAAGAAAAGAAGGAAAAGTTGGTAGCATTGATTTGTGTGTTAAGTTGGCTGTGGATGGAAATTGAAATTGAACGAATGAATGGGGTGCGCTTGGAAAGTGAGACTTAAGGGTGAATGGGTATCTTTTTCACCGTTTTATTTAAATATTATAATGTTGAACACATTCAATTAGCTGATAGAAACAAGAAAATTTATAATTATCAATTAAAAAAATGTGTATTGTTTAAAAACTATCAGCTGATGATTGTTTTTGACACTTGCAATACCTGAAAAGAACCATTTATAATTAAAAATACACATTTCATTATTTTATTTCAAATTTAATCATGTTATCAAAATAAATTTAAAGTTTATAATTTTTTGAAAGTTGAAGTGGAGACGTCATAATTTTGATTGTCAAAATTCAACATCGATTTTGCGTCAATAGTTTTGTAGGACTTGTCAATTGTTTTATCCCATCACTCATAACCTTCAACATACATTTCTTCATCGGCACTTTCAAAATGATCAGCAATAGCAATGGCACCAATATTTGGAAACATTCTCTGGCGACGATCTTCCATTAATAATTCTCTATTCTGATGAATGTAATCACGAATATTCGGAAGACCACTAACAGCATTTGCAGTCAAAGCCGATCGAATAACATTTAAATTTGTTGCCTCCATCCTACGGAAATAAACAATAAAAAGAAATACGAATATACATTATGTAGCTTTATGATTTTGAAAAGGCAGTAATATGACATTTTTGATATTGTATAGAAATTGTCAGGTTCGTTTTACATCATAAAGGGACTGTGTTTACACCAGTCAGTTCAGACTGTCGAAATAATCATATTGGAGGATTTCGTAGATAAAATTTCCCTTAGTGCTGTTCACATTTTCGAAATTTGAGAACTTTCATAAGGAACATATTTTGTTTTTATTGAGAATTGATGACTTTGATTTTCATTAGATTAGGACAAATTTAAAGAGAAGTTTTACTCACGATAGCCTCCTCATAATACCTTATTAGAAATTTCTACGTAGACGTACCATTCATCAGTTTCAGCCACATAGCATTCTGTATGTGGTATCGTGGCAATACCATTAAAGCCTCCAATTGCAAAAATCATATCATCAATAATTTCCAAGCCAAAATTACTTCGAGCATGAGACATTTCCTGTATAAACGTCCATGTTTCCGTTTCAGGATCATATTTTTCACCCGTCGATAAACGAGCCAATCCATTAAAACCTCCAATTACGTAAATATGATTACGATACGCAACACTAGACACACCTGAACGACGATGATTCATACTCGGAATCGGTGTCCATAATTCGCTAGTAGGGTCATAGAATTCCGCAGTCGATAGACACTCTTGTCCATTAAAACCCCCTTTGAGAAAACAAAGTAGACAAACTTAATTTTTGAAAAGAAGACACGTCGTGAAACGACTTCACATTTACCAGTTGCATAAATTCTGCCATCTAATGTACACGCATTTGCATCAGATCTTTGCATATTCATTGGCGTTATCATGGACCATTGATTAGATTTGGGATCATAACGTTCAACAGTATTCAAGCGATTAATTCCATCATATCCTCCTATTGCGTAGATTTGTCCATTAAGTACAGCAACGCTGACATAACAACGGCGACTATGCATTGGAGCTATCTTCGGAAAAAATAAATATGTTGTCTCAAAAAATAAGATTGATCTTTCTTTCGTTTACAAACCTCTTTCCAAGTTTTCTTAACTGCATCAAAAACACGACATGTATTGAAGTATTCGACTCCATTATAACCACCAATGCAATAGATATTAAAGCCTAAAACAGCCGTACCATGATATGCTCTCGGTCCAGCTGGATCATCAGCTGGAATATTAACCCATCGATCAGCACGAGTGTCATATGTTTCGATTGCTGATTTTGAAGTACCTCCATTCCAACCACCAATGGCGAACATTACTTCGTGAGGTAATCGAGGAATGGCAATTAATGGTGTGACAAGCTTAAAATAATATCAAAATTAATTCTTCTCCAATTAATTGGGTACAAATTTGAATACCTCCTTATCATTTGGTCTCATCATGTCTAACTCGTATAAAAATGAGAGTGTTTCCAAAATTAAAGGTCTGGCTTCGATGCATTTCACAACATATGGATGGTCTTTAACTTCATCCATAAAGAACTGTGAAAAATATATGTTAGAGTTGTACGTTTGAGTCCAAATATGGGTGTCGTATTGAATCCCCAAAAAAAAGAATCCCCACGGGATAATATCCCCAAACAAATTTAATCCATTTTGATAATATCCCCAGAGACATAAGACAAATGGACAAAATCCCCAACTAAATAATTTATTTTGCCAAAATCCCCACGAAATCTCCAAATCCCCAGTATCCGTGCATATCTTCATTTCTGCATGCAGTTTTTAGAAAAACTCTTATGAAATTCTCTTATTGTGATATTTACAAATGATAATGATAAACAGTTTCTAAACAAAAAATCACTATGAAGGCATGCACTACTCAGTCTGACTTTAGTATTCATAGAGAATCATTGTATTCGTAGTGCTTGCTTAGTGCTGTCTAAGTGTTGTTTTGTAGTGTCGAGTATTTCTTTAATTTTGGAATAAAAATTGAAATGGATGATGTTATTGTTTCCAAATCTTTTGCTTGTATTTCATGCAATATATGTAAATGAAATTTAATATATTCAAAACAACTATGTTCAAGTAGTGAATCATGGGATTAAATTGCGCGCGCAATTTAATCACATGATTCACTACTTGAACATAATTTTTTTGGGGATATTCACTTGGGGATTTTCGCTCTGGGTATTTTCTCTTTGGGAATTTTGCTGCTGGGGATTTCGTTTTGGGGATTATGGATTTGGGGATTTTCCTTTGGGGATTATATCTTGGGGGAAATTATCACCAACCCTCCAAATATATTAACCTATTCAGGCTTTTCATGGGTTAAATAAATACATTTATTTTTGATCTCGATCTGTCAAAACATATTTTCCCCTTTTTACCATGGGACAGAATAAATTGATTTATTTTTTATTTCAGATCAAATCTGCAGATCTGTATTTTTTGGCAGATTCACCCCTCTTTCCACTAATACTAATACAATATATAAAAAAATGTTTTACTGATAATTTGACAGCTCTACCACACTTGTTAACAATAATTCCAATCGTGTTCCATGCGCCACAAAAAAAAATCAATTTTTCAAGGAAGACAAGTAAGAGAGGTTTTCAATTGACCAATAAAAATCTTTTTTTTTATAATGGGCAGGTTCAGACAACATAAGGGACTTCATTTGCCTAACATTGGGCAGGTTCAGCCGACATAAGGGACTTGAAAGTAAGTCAAGTTTCTTGCATCTGATTGGCCAGCTGCCCAAAAATTGCCTTCCAATTAAGGCAACTTTATTGGAAAGTTGACTGGAAAGTAAGGCAAGAAAAATCTCCCTTATACTATCAAGTCAAGTCAACTTATGTCAAAATGACAATTGATCATGTTTTTTATTTCAACTAAATGCTGAACTTTATTACTCAATGATGTATTTATTTTCTGCACAACTTCATTTAATGCTTTCTGTAAAAAGTTTCCTTGTAAATTTGTAAAAGAAATAAGTAATATTTCTTTAAAATACAAAATACAAATCATGATGGACTTGTAGCTTGCCTGAGAAGTGTTTTGTAGAAAATAATGATTTTGGTAATTTTTGTACTATGAACTTGAAGTAGAGGTTTGTGAAGTAAAGTTCTGAATTTTGATTTCATGACACTTGAAAAACTAACTAGTTGCCTTGGTCAAAATTTACGTTCAAAGAATGAAGTTGACTGCAAATGAAGTCCCTTATGTTGTCTGAACCTGCCCATTCCATTCAACTTTCCAATAAAGTTGCCTTAATTGGAAGGTAATTTTTTGACAGCTGGCCAATCAGATACTAGAAACTTGCCTTGCTTTCAAGTCCAAGAAACAATTTGACATAATTCAAGTGATTTATAGTGGACAGGTTCAGACGACATACGGTCCTTGAAGGTAAGGCGAGTTTTTAGTATGTAATTGACCAATTGCCAAAGAAAGGCCTTGGTCTTATTTCGCGCTCACAAAATGCAGTTTCAATGTTGCAACGTTTTTCTAGAAACCTTCTTCTGTTTATCGACTCCTACTCTTACCTCCCCGCGATGAACATAGGGTGCCTAGTATCTTGACTGAAGATTGGGTTCTAATCCCAGTGGAAAGTTGATGGCGGTAGCAAACGACAGAGGGGGTGAGGTGTTTCCGCTAAGGCACCTCTCCTTATCCAGACGTCAAAGTATAGGAATTCCCGAATAAAATGACGGTGGTGTTTAAAGTTTCAGTTATGTCGAACTTCTTGGTGAACACCTTAGCCTAGGACTATAAGTATCTGGCCCTCCAGGTTGGAGTGCCCTCGGGATGACTTCCCGACCATGTACAAATATTTAGTTGTGAAGCACCAACAAGCTTTGGATACGGACGGATGTACTGATCGAGAAGATAGAGGGATGTCACAACAGGGGAACATTGTAGTAGAAACTAAGGCTATGATGAGACCACTTCACCAAATTATATAACAGCGATGACGAATCAAATTCCGCTGTAAGGGAGATAAAACCACTCAACCTAGGTAACACAGAACAACAATTATTACGCCTATTCGACCTCGACCAAGTGAAGATAGCTATATCGAAACTGAAGACCAACAAAGCTGCTCGAGTACACGGCATCGCTGCCGAATTATTCAAAGCAGCCGGCGATGACTTGGTAGGCATCAACTCATCTGCAAAATATGGTTGGAAGAAAGCATACCCAATGAGTGGAATCTCAGCATAGTTTGCCCAATGAACAAGAAAAAAGACCCTCTGAATTGCTCCAACTACAGAGGCATCAGTCTCCTGAACATCGCATAAAAGTGAAAAAAATAAACCACAGAAAAAACATTGGGCAGGTTCAGACAACATAAGGGACTTCATTTGCAGTCAACTTCATTCTTTGAACGTAAATTTTGACCAAGGCAACCAGATAGTTTTTCAAGTGTCATGAAATTAAAATTCAGAACTTTACTTCACAAAATTCTACTTCAAGTTCATAGTACAAAAATTACCAAAATCATTATTTTCTACAAAACACTCCTCAGGCAAGCTACAAGTCTATCATGATTTGTATTTTGTATTTTAAAGAAATATTACTTATTTCTTTTCCAAATTTACAAGGAACCTTTTTACAGAAAGCATTTAATGAAGTTGTGCAGAAAATAAATAAATCATTGAATAATAAAGTTTAGCTTTTAGTTGAATTAAAAAACATGATCAATTGTCATTTTGACATAAGTTGACTTGACTTGATAGTAAGGGAGATTTTTCTTGCCTTACTTTCCAGTCAACTTTCCAATAAAGTTGCCTTAATTGGAAGGCAATTTTTGGGCAGCTGGCCAATCAGATGCAAGAAACTTGCCTTACTTTCAAGTCCCTTATGTCGGCTGAACCTGCCCATTGCTTCTATATGGCGTCTTTGGTTACTATGCTGGGTCTTTCAACCAACAAATTACCTGAAGCACATAGGAAGCAGAAACGTTATCACATAAACTGATCCGTAAAATTATCCAGCCTCAACTCAAAATTGAATCTTTGGGACTATGTCAAAAAATGATTGCAGCTGCTGAACTCAAAAACCTTTATTCTAAAAAGGTTTACCTTTGCAAGACCTAACATAACATTCCATCAACTACAACAAACATCTTACCTTTGGAGTCATCAATCCCAATCGAACCCCTTGCATTAATTGTGGCAAATGTTTTTGTCTTTCATTCACATCATAGTCAATCCATTTAATGCATAATTTCCAAACCAATTCTTCATCTCTTGTATTCAACATATCATCTGTTATGATATCGAGAAAATCATCTAATCCAATTTTTAAAATATCTTCATTTCTAGCTGCAACTTGAGTAAAATGACGCAACAAGTAAGTTCGAGCTTTCTTATAGAGATCATCACAAAACCGAAAGCTACTTTATAATCACAAAAATATGTTAATATATCTAAATACTTCTGATCGAATTTATACACCTACTTTGCAAATCGCATTATTCCGAAACAATTTTTGGGTGTTAACATTCGAGCGAGAATAATTTTACACTGCTTTACTAAGCCTGTCATTCCAACATAATCGGCTAGAGCTAGAAGTTCATGAACGTTCGAAGGATTAATTTCACATTTTCGCATATAGGCATAGTTTATAATTTCCTCCATTATGGCAGCACGCATATCCGGTATGAATACATTTTGTTTTTCCAATGATAACGAGTTTGTGAATAAAGCTCTATGCAAAAAAATTTAGGATAATAATTTAATTTGAGTTATTCATGTTCTTGTTTTGCTTTACCTAAAATAAGAACTGCAAGAACTTAATATGGCTCGATGGACATTAAAGGATCCATCATTCACATTAACAACTGCATCACACATCAGATTTCCTTTTCGCATTTCATTTAGGGCGTTAAGGGCTTCTTCACTGATACAAGCATGAAGTTCTGAGGATTCATCTTCGTTGTCGTCGTCATGTATTGACGGTTCTTGACTGCTTGCCATATATGACAAAATCGATCGTCTTCTCAGCTACTCTCTGTCCCTTAATTTTGGCTTTGTTTAAAATGAAACTTGTTTCTTATGATGAAGATTGTTTGAATTTGGTCCCCGAATTTTTGTTTTCTTTTTTTAAACTTTTTAATTGAATTTGTTAGTTAATTGGAAAAATTTGGAAATTGTTACAAAATGACTAAAAAAATATAACAGCTATATTTTATTCTTTATAAAATATAGCAAATAATTAAAACTCATTAAAAAAATACAGTTTCTGATTTTGTTTTCAAAGAGAAAGAGAGAGTGAGTAGTGTTTATATGATATTTGATACAAATCAACATATTTTGGTATAGGAGTTCATTATATTTTATAAAAGGTAGTTGCTAAAGTTGTAGCTTCGATATTTAAGCCTAGTGAGTACTCTAGGTCACGTGGGATCAGTTAAATAATGACGCTTTAAAAACTGGGAACTTTGGGCGTATACGCGCTTTTTTTTGGTAGTACACAATTTTTCTTTAACAAAACAATGGGTTATATTTTATCAGTTAACAATAAAAATGATTCCATTTTAGTTGAATGCTCAATTCAATTTACATTTTGATTTGTTTTTATTCCAAATATTTTTATATTTTCAAGATAATTTTTAAAAATCAGTACAAAAAAACTATACATAGATAAAAATCAAGATGCAGCGCAAAAATTATTTACAATTTATTCTTGGGTTTCTCTCCTGCTCTGCACAAAACACCCATCATTTCTTTCAATGATTCCTGCAGTGAAACCGCAAATCTATCAGCGCAAGTCTCTTGATTGCTGCGCCAAGCAGCCAATGATAAAATCATATCATTTTCTCTAGGATTATAACAACAAGCATAGCCATCATGATACATTGGTCCATAGCACATAAAAGCCTCATTAATCGAAGCCACCTGACTTGTCGACAATCGGAAATGATTGCTCCGAGTGAATGCTGGCAAGCTATAGAACTCCGGTATAGGTAGATTATTTTCGAGAGCCATTAATTTAAGCCCAAGGAGATGACGATCAACACCTCGTCCTTGGAGTGCCATAGTTGTGTATTCACGATGAACATTTACAGCTTTTCGTAGTAATTCAACTCGAAGTTCATCTGGATTTGGCTCGGTCATGGCTTTGGCAAAGGCCATCGACTCATTCGAACATGAGCGTATGGTTTCTGTGCGTCCTTTGCGGAAAACTCGAAGATGGGCTGACTCATAGGCAGCACCGGGTACTTTATGCATTCTGCAAACAAAAAGGGAGATTTAGATTTATAAAGGTCTTCGCGTGAATGAACTTACTTATAAAAAGCATATTGAAGCGCCATTTGAATGAAGCTATCAGGACTGAGTTTTTGCTGTTTCAGAAATCCCTTTCCATATTCTTTGAAATGCAACACATTCAAATGCAGATCCTCGGCCAATTTGTCCAGATTAGTTTGGGCACATTTGATATGTTGATCAACAGCGGGAGACGATATTAATTCCAATTTCTTTGATGGTTCAAAATTCTTGGTCTCAGCACCTTCAAACATTTTTTTATCATTTCTGAAATTCATAAAATATTTTATTTCAGAAATTTAAGGCCAAGAAATTAAGTCTTTACAAATTCTTCACAAGATAGTCAACCATCAGTGCAATTGGTTGACCCTCTGCCGGGCTATGTTCATAACAAAATCCCTGGTAACCACTTCTGCTAACCATCAGCTGAATAGTCTTATCAAACCATCTATTGCCAGCATGGTTCTTTGATCCACATCCATGAATTAAATACTCTGCTAGAGTAGTTTTTGAATTGCCACAAGGAGCTTCACACACTTCGCCATCCAAGGAGACAGTGAACAAAGATTTTTGAATCTCTTCGATCGAAGCTTTATTGCCAGGAATTGATAGAAGTTCAGCATATGCTGTTGCCCAATTGTCCCTCTTGTCAGAGGTTAAAATTCCAAAGGGAATGCCTTCATTCTTTTCAGCATCGAATATCTTCTTCAATTCCCCAAAAATAACTTCTTGATGGAGTGGTTTAAGGTTATTTGAATAAACAGGAAGTTTATAGAACTAGAACATGGAAAATATATGAGTTTATTTGTTTTTAGGAAATACTTAATGATAATCTTACATGATTTTTATACACAACAGCAACATGCGTCGAATTAGGATTGTACTCGACTTTGTCTTCTTTAGGTTGTGGAATACGACAGGTTCCTAGAACTCTTCCGAATTGGGAATTATCCAATTCGTTGGGTCCCATTTTTTGAACTGGAATCTTTCCCATGTCAATGATTTCCTTATATTTTATAAGGCAATAGATGACTTTTGAAGTATATGCCAGCATTTCATCATCAGTCTTGAAGCATACTCTTGGAAATGACATACCAGGACTCGAGAAAATAATCAATGGATCTCTATATTGGAGATATGCAGTGCGTAGCCATCTGTCAGCTAACCAATTTTCTTCTTTTGCAGCAGCTTTTTCCAATAGTTCTTGCAGCTTTGGAGCATCGCATCTTAGAAATACTTCAGCTGCTTTGTAAGTATCATTTAGTTCCTCGGGGGTGAGAAATGGTTCGGCAGTTTTAAGGAACTTCGATAGGGTCTCTTTCAGCGACAAAGCTGGGTAATGAAGGAGATTTTGTTTAATTGTAGTAGCTTCGTTGGCATAGTTGCGATTGCTTTTAATAGGTGCTGCAGTTAGATTGTACTGAACTCCAGCCACGTACGGTGAAACTTGGAAAAGGTTTCTAGTCTACAAAGAAAAACAATTGTTTAGTCTTTCAGTAAATAATTCACGAATTCTCATCCATTCCTTATAGAGTAAGAGCCCAGGGCCGCCAGACGTTACTTATTTTCTGAGTAACAAAATGTATCGTACAGAATAGTGTAAGTGTACACTATGAAGGTATACATAGTTGCTAGCTTGGACCGGCGGCCAATTTACCTGTACCAGGTACTAAAGGTACAAAAAAAAATCTCTTACTTTTCTTAAAGTCTGAGTGATAATTTTTGTATATATTTTACACCATTTCATAAAAAATTTAAAATCAATATTGCCAGACAGTTTTCGTCGGCGGTAATTTCCGCCAGACACTTTAAAGTTTGCGAAAAAATGAGGTAAGTTTTCTTAGAGTCTGAGTCTTTATTTTTATACATGATATTTTGGAAACTATTTCAACACCATTTGCAAACAGCCAGACAAATTGTAGGGGCCAAATATCCCCCAGACAGTTTTAAAATCTCGCCTTGAGTATGAGTGTAAGATCATTATTCGTACGCTCAAGCGAGAGAGATATATACGACACGTGCGCCTATTTCCTCCTTTGTCGGTATATTCTGTGTAATATTCAGTCGTATTTATTTCGTTCAGTGCACCTGTTCGGCTACCATATAATGTAAATAAAACAAATATATTTGCAGTGTTTTAAAAAATATCATGGCAAAGTCATTAAACTGTGTTTTTTGTAACAGTTCTGATGTGAATTTAACATTATTTACAAAAGAGACATTGCAAAAGTGTCGAACAATTTCAAAACAAAGGAAGGAACATAATCTCAAATTTAAAGATGTTGTTTTGCCGGGTGATTTGTTTGAAAGTGGTTATCATAGACAGTGTTACAAATCATTTACAGGATTAATGAAAAAATATTTTTTGCCAAAATCTACACATACAGAAAAGACTACTCCAGAGGAAATTTCGTCAAATATTACAGAGAATCAATCAGCAGCGTGTTTATCAAGATCTGAATTTAATACATAGTGTACTGAGCCACAATCTTCCATTTCACAACCTCTAAGTCCAGCAACTTCTTTTGTACCGGACTCCGAAACAATACCTGAGCCAAATATTATACCTGAGTCAATTGAACCGGTCCTATATTCACAAGCAAATAATGTAGTGCTGGAAAATGTTACTTCCTCTTCTGAAATTAATATGACGACTGAAAGTGATGTTGATGAAAAATTGGTTTTCTGTTGAATACAAAAGATCTTAAAAAATTAAAAAATCTACTTTTGAAGTATATTTGCTTTGGATGCTCTAGAACTGAGATTTAAACACGAATTTCAATAATACAAATGTCCCAAAAAAATCAAGTGACACTTTTGTTAAACTAATGGCATAAACATAATAAACGTTTCATATCAATTGATATTGAAGCTTTGAAACGTGTAATTTGTGAGTGCTACAAAAACTTTTCTTCCCAACTTATTTGTTCACCTACCTCACTTTGTTTTAATTTAATTTAATTTTTTAGAAAAATTATGTACTTAAATGCAACTATTTCCTTAAATTCAAGAACCAAACCTTTTTATCTCTACAATTTTTAGGTTTTGTTGACGCCTTTAAGATCAAAATACGAGTAAGCAGATTGATAACGATAGTAATAAGGGACTCCCGAAAAGTGAGTTCGAAAAAACTACGTCAAAAAAAGCCCGATATTTCTACATATCAGATCCTCTCTCATTTTCTGGATTTTTGAATTTTTGCAGCGTTCTTCGCATTAATAGAAATAGAAACTAGAAAAGTGCATTTTATTTTTGGAAAAAAGGAACGTTTCAAAACAATTTCCTACATTTCTGCGCGAAATGCACCAAAAACCCTCTAAACTATTGTGTTTTAGCTCTTAAATATTTAGAAAACTGTTGGAATCTTGGAATGCTTTCATATGTAGGGAGTCATCCAAATTAAATAGTTAGACCATACCTTGCTGGACAACAGTGTTCTTAAATAGTTTGATAACTAAAGTTGTCATTTTAGCAATTTATTAAAACTCATCTAACTGTGTGATCCTTTCCTTTTAGTATGAACCTTTCGCCTATAAGTTAACAATTTATGTCATACTGAAATTTATAATTTGCAATTGAGTACTTAAACGTGGTTTAATCACTATTAAAAAAATTTACAAGACTGAAATAGAACATAAATTCAATGGGCCTGTGACATAAAACCGTCAAAACATTATATGCGCGCTCATACTCAATGCGAGATTTTAAAAATGTCTGGGGGATATTTGGCCCCTACAATTTGTCTGGCTGTTTGCAAATGGTGTTGAAATAGTTTCCAAAATATCATGTATAAAAATAAAGACTCAGACTCTAAGAAAACTTACCTCATTTTTTCGCAAACTTTAAAGTGTCTGGCGGAAATTACCGCCGACGAAAACTGTCTGGCAATATTGATTTTAAATTTTTTATGAAATGGTGTAAAATATATACAAAAATTATCACTCAGACTAAGAAAAGTAAGAGATTTTTTTTTGTACCTTTAGTACCTGGTACAGGTAAATTGGCCGCCGGTCCAAGCTAGCAAGTATGTATACCTTCATAGTGTACACTAACACTATTCTGTACGATACATTTTGTTACTCAGAAAATAAGTAACGTCTGGCGGCCCTGGGCTCTTGGACTATTACCAAAATGTTATGGGCAAGTCTTCTTGGTAGTTGCTGCATTTTGTCCGAAGATTTGTCTTCCCTAGAAAAGTTATTTATGTTTAAATTTATTATCAGACAGATATTTCAAATTGATATCATTATTTTGCTTAAATTCTCAATGTTACCTTTGATTCTTGACCATAACTTAGCTACTAATCGTAGATAGAAGATTGGTAACGTTCAACTGAAACTATTAAAACGCAACCAAGTAGTAAGAATGACACTTCCACGTAGCACTTGCTTAAGGAACTGGTTGTTATTGCCGTGTCTCTGTTGACTTAACCAGTAGTGCGGCTCTTTGAAATTTGTATCTATAAGTCTCAAAACCTAAACGTACTCAAACTAGACTGGTTTTATTTTGTTACTTTCTCTCTACCTTATTTCTGCTGCATTTTTGTTATCAATTTTTCATGGACACAAATTTAAAAGAAAAAGAATACGAAAATTGTAGGAGGGAGTGTTGTTGGACTTTGACTTTGAGTTGAGGTGTCATTGTATTTTGTGGATATACCTACTATGCTCTCATTTTCTGCAAATTTCCTTTTGTTTTGGTTTTGTGTGGTTTAAAATAACACAACAACAATAAACTTGTTGAATTTAAAATGATAATAGAAAACAGCTGATTTTGATTGACTAAATGAATTTCTTTTCCCTGTTCATTTCAAAATGTATCGTACAAGTTCATTTTGATTTATATGAATGAACTATGTATGTAAAAGAATTTGCAAGAAATTTTATTTAAACTAAAACAATGTAAAATAAATAACTAAGAACAAAGAATGTATACATTTTTAAATAAATATTTATTTTATTTTCATACATAAAACTGGATAAAATTCAAGTCAAAAAATAAATACCTTTAATGAGAAGAGGATGAACTAAAAAAGTTATGTCGTTATCAACGGGAAGATAAATTATAATTGACAATGAAAGCTCAGTGCTACCCACCACGAGTTACAAATTGATATAGAAATATTCTCCTGGTAGTTTCTTGGGTGAGTTTTTTTTTAGAGTTTCATACTTAAAATCAGAATTTCAAAGTTTTAGACCCTTTGCAGACTATTTGGTCCTTCTAGTTCACTATTATTAACGAATTGAAAAATGCAAAACTTGTTTATGACTGTTTCATTGTTTTTTCTTTCACCTTAGTGTCAAACTTGAAGAATGATAGAAGCTGAGTACAAACAATGTTTTTCGAGAATCTTCTCCACGCGAGTGACATCACCAATTCTCTTTTCCTTTTTCACTTTAAAAATACCATGATTTAAAATTTGCAATTATTAAGTGTGGTTAAATTTTCAGGGCCGATGTTGAATTTGAACCATACGCATACTAAACGTCAAGTTTACGCATACTTGCGTAATTTGAGTAAACCGGGTCTGAAAAGCCACTTACCTGAACTCGTCTTCCACATTGTGCCCAATAATTGAACCTCTCACGATCGTCGTTGATGAACATTTATGCATAAAGACTTGCATAACAACGCTTACAAGGTTCAGTTGACTCACGAATTAAAACTTCTTGACCATTTCAAGCGTAGCGTCGTCAATAGTGAGAATGGTGACAAGAAATGGCAACTGTGGATAATAAATATTCGAAGAAAATCATCGTCAGAGATGAGGCAAATTTTCACTTCAGTGGATTCGTTATAAACTGTTTGGTGCGGTTTATGGGCTGGTGGCATCATCGGGACGTATTTTTTCAAAAATGAGGCCGGTTAGGCAGTTACTTTGAATGGTATTCGCTATCGTGAGACTATAACGAACTTCTTATGGCCTAAATTGAAAGATATGGATGTGAACGATATGTGATTTCAACAGGACGATGCCACACAGCTATCAAAGCAATGGCAGTTTTGCGCCAAGATCATGTGATTTGACACCGTTGGACTTCTTTCTTCAAAATTAATATCGGCACTTAAAATTAAAACACCTTAGAGCAAATATTAAAAAAAAAATTGGAGTAGAAACCAACGTTGGCATCTTTTCATTAAGAAAATCAATTATGCTAAAGCCAAATCATTTCGTAAAAAGTGTTAAATTTTTACATTTTCTTAATTGCAACAGATTACAGATCGTGCATTCACGATCTAATAAAACAAAATGAAACTTTGCATTTCTACTAAACTTCTTGAACTGGACTCTCGGGAACCCACGAGTTCCAGCCGCGAGTCTAGTTGACTCACTTGAGACAGTTGAACAATCTTTGTTAAATATTATGAATTTAACTCCATTGCAATAAGTAACGGCGGTTTGAAATTGAAAAGGTAAAACGTCTGATCTGAACAAGAACTGAAATTAAAGTTTTTCTTTCTTTAACACTTACTACTCTTTCATATGCTGCAAAATAAAAACAAAATACCTTCAAACTAAAACGACGTCTCTGATCCGAATTCATTTGTATTCATCTTGAAATTCATTTCGTAAGTATCTTTCTACATTTTGTCTCTTTGCTTGGGTTAGGTTAATTTTAATAACTTCGTCTCGTCTTTGCCGGTCTCTTGAATTCCATCAAAACAGTAGAATTTGAATACGAACAACTTGCATTTAATATATTTAAATTGTGGTAAATATTACTGACATTAATTAATGCATAATTTTGTTTGTTTTATATCTATGTATGTACATATGTATGTATTTGAAATCTTTTCCAATTTTGTTTTCAATACTTATCGCTTCTCGATCATTGCTTGTCTATATATTTATTTTTGTTGTGAAATATTTTTAATCTATGTACTTATTTTGAAACCAGTGTTTCTCAAACTTTTGTTAGGTATTTAAAAAAAAAGATAATGTCTGAGCAAGGAAAAGCCTTAAATCTTGGAGATCAATTCCCAAATTTTCAAGCTGAAACTACAATTGGAAAAATAGATTTCTATGAATGGATGGGAGATTCGTAAGAATAACATGGTTTAAAGGTTTGGATTAATTTTGCTAAGTAAAGATTCTAATTTTCAGATGGGCTATATTGTTCTCACATCCTTCAGATTATACACCTGTTTGTACAACAGAATTGAGTAGAGTTGCTGGAATTTTACCAGAATTCACAAAAAGAAATATCAAACCAATTGCATTGTCTTGTGATAGTGTTGAATCTCATAAAGGATGGATTGAAGATATAAAGAGTTTTGCAAGTAAGTAACTAAACTAATTAACCTTCATTTGAATACGAATACCTAATAGAAAGGAATAACAACAACTAATTGATGAAAAGAAACTATCCACCTCTCTTAAAATAATCCCCAAATATCTATATTTCTTTAACAAACTAATATAAAGGGAGTATTGTAGAATGAGCATCTTTTTCCAATCTTTTAAGGGCACAATAGATCTAAAGATTAAATGTCATGAGATTGAAGCAAATGCACTTTATTTAAAAAATTTTCAACGTCAACTATGGGGTTTTCCATGGGTAAAATAAATCAATTTATTCTTGATCTAGATCTGTCAAAACACAAATTCACCTGTTTTTGCAAAATAAATTGATTTATTTTTGCTTCAAGCGCCACGAAATCTGAATTCATGAAATCTTTATTTGAATCGATAGTACAGTCCATATAATTTAATGTTTGAAGATTATTTCATGCAAATGTTGACCTTGACTGCGCCTCAAATGCTCCATCCGCTTAGTCCAATTTTGGCATACTCTTTTCAACATTTCGGCCGGTATCTCACGAATAAATGCTTCAATGTTGTCTTCCAATGCGTCAATTGAAGCGGGCTTGTCTCTATAGACATGAGCTTTAACATAGCCTCACAAAAAATAGTCTAAAGGCGTTAAATCGCACGATCTAAGCGTCAAATTGACCGGTCCCGAACGTGAAATAAAATGTTCACCGAACTCGCCTCTCAATAAGTTCATTGTTTCGCGTGCTGTGTGGCACCGTCTTGTTGAAACCAGAATGTCATGCAAGTCAAGCTCTTGCATTTTGGGCAAAAAAAGTTGGATATCATCTCACGGTAGCGCTCACCATTCACAGTTAGGTACGTAACGATTGGCATCATCTTTGAAGAAGTACGGTCCAATGATGCCACCAGCCCATAAACCGCACCAAACTGACTTTTTCTGGATGCATTAGTAGCTCTTGCAATGCTTCTGGCTGATATTCACTTCAAAATCGACAATTCTGCTTTTTTAAGTACCCATTGATCCAAAAATGAGCTTTGTCGCTCGCTGAAAGAAGCGCGCGATAAACTTTCTTAACAGAGCACGCATTTTGATAATAAAATTCAATAATTTGCAAGCGTTATTCGTTTGTAAGACGATTCATGGTTAAATTACAGACCAAACTGAAGATGTTTGACAGTGAAACAAAACACGAAACGTGCGTCAGCTGTTTAAACCAGTGTTGCCAAAATTTATTTGATTTTTCTTTAAAAAAAAAAAAAAAAAAAACAAATGGATAAGTACCTTCGCCTAAAGCTGGAGTAGTTATTTTGTTGACTGTTGCCCATACATGAATATGCCATTTGAATTCTTATAAAATCCTAAATCTGGATTTCTGTAAAACCTGCACAATCTTTTCCATAGAAACTCTCTAAAATTCATTAGAAACATCTGTAAACCAATTGCATCTAGCTTAACTTTTTCCTTTTTACTCTTATCTCATGTTATATATATTTTTTAGAACTTTCTGAATTCGGTTATCCTATAATTGCCGATGATAAGCGCGAACTAGCTGTTAAACTTAATATGCTAGACAAAGACGAAAGAGACAAAGCTGGTATTCCATTGACTTGTAGAGCTGTTTTCATTATTGATGCAAGTAAAAAATTACGCTTGACTCTTCTTTATCCAGCATCAACTGGAAGAAATTTTAAGTAAGTTTTTATCATTTTCAAAAAGAAATAAATATGTATAACTTCTATTTATTCAGTGAAATACTTCGTGTTATTGATTCACTAAAACTAACTGATAATAATAAAGTTGCAACACCAGCTGATTGGGAGGTAATATATACTCATTAAATATATTATTTTTTGTACCTTTGGTAGGTAATAATAAACATTTTTATTTTCTAGCACGGCAAGGAATGTATGGTCTTACCAACTGTGCAACAAGATGACATTCCAAAATTATTTCCTCAAGGAATTAAAACTGTTGAGGTGCCATCAGGGAAGAAGTATTTGAGAATGACTCCACAACCATGAACAAGAAAATAATTTTGTAATAAAAAACCCAATGAGAAAATAAAAAAAAAACAATACATATTTTACTACATAAATATATACAAATTGTCTTTTTTAAGTTTAAAATTTTACAATAATTGTTGAATGATACAAAGTGATATATAGTCCAGTCAATAAATGACTCAAAATGAGGTGTAGAGTGCGTGAGCAGGTAACTAAGCGATTCCTTCAGAAACTTGTTCAGGTGGCTTAGGTTGTTAACATACCAAAAGTCCTGACTCCTAGGTGATGAGCGGGGGGGAGGAGGAGGGGGTAAAGGTACGAATTTTGGGTTTTTCGCTTATATCTCGCAAACGGTGCATCGGAGAGAAATATTTTCAATTAATAAAATGGAGTTCTTAAAATAATCTACAACTTTTATATTATGTGTTTTTTTCTAATTCCTAACCGTTTTCGAGCTATACCCTCGGAAAAAGTTGAAATTTACAAAAAAAATCAATTTACGTCAAATTATTCATAAACATTGCATCATATTGTCTAAACCTATTCATAAACGAAAAGTGTGAAAAGAAAAGAAGTTGTAGATTTTTAAATTCCCTTTTAGAATATATATACATATGCTGATTAATGTCCAACCCGCCTAAAGTTGCAGCTAAAAACAATTTTCAGAAAATTAGTTTGAAAAGAAAAGGGTATACTGGGCCTTGTTAAAGCAAGTAAGGAACGGAAAGACAACAAGCATGAAAGTTTCCGTGATTTGTCATCCCTTATAATTCACTCAAGCTGTCGTAAAAATTACACCCGAACTGACACCATAAAACAATATGTTAGGGAGGCATCCACATCCAAGAAAGAGGCAGGGTGGTCTAAGCTCCGGTCTTCAGTTCCTAAATTCAATTTTAAGAGTAATAATTGTTTGTTCTGTGGGCTTTGCGCAAAAGAAGAAACAAAAACGCCTTTGGCGAAAAGGAAAATTGTGCATTCAGTTGAGACTTTAACTGTTCAAAATCGAATCAGGGAGGTGTGTCTATGAGGAAGGATACCTTGGGCGATGAAGTTCTTCACCACCTTTCCTCGATTAACGATCTTGTTTCTGAGGAAGCAGTATACCACAAAGACTGCTACATTAATTTTTTGAAGCCAACGAGTTTACAAACTCCAAAAACAGAGATCCCCAGAGACAACCATGTTACAAAGGCTATGGAGGAGATTTTCAGCTAATTAGAGGGAAGCAGTGATTGTCAGTTCTCCAAAGATGAAATACTGGGTATCATATCAGAGACCAAACCCCAATGGTGGACAATCAAGGCTGAATTGGAGAAGAAATATGGAGATCAGATACTGATCACTCCAGGTGTCAGATTTAGTGTGCCAGTGGTATGGAAGCGTGGTATGGAAACAGGGCTAAAAATGAAGAAGAAGAGAGGTTGAGAATTGTTGCTAAAGCTGTGGAAATTTGACGGCAAGATATTTAGAGTCAAGTGCACACCACAGACACATACCCTCCCAGCGACGAATTTTTGAAGAATTCAGGTACAATGCCTCAATCCCTTACTTTTTTCCTCGAGCACCAGAGGTTCTTCTGAAAACTATATTTTTCCGCTGCACCAAGGATTGTGTAATTGGAAAATGTGGCTGCCGAAAAGCGATGCTCATCTGTTCTGCAGCGTGCCTCCACTGTTGACGATGAGGACGATGAAGACGATGTAGAGCCCATTCAGCAAGAGCCACCCGCTACTGAAGAAGAAGATGCCATGGAAGAACAATCATTGACTGGGCCCTCAAGTTCAAAGAGGAAGAAAATTTGATTACTTTTAAAGTTGAGAGTAAAACATTAGGAATATATTGAGAACAATGGGGTTTACAATTATTATTGTATTGGTGTAACGAAACTATCTGTAGAATAAAGTGTGAAATTTGTCATCATCATTATTTTGTCTACTTTATTTAATAACTTGCTTATAAGTGGCCATATATGTTATTAGATGAACGAACAAAGGTTGTGGGTTAAGAATAATATGATATACAAACTAATTTTCTGAAAATTGCAAAATGCTATACAAGTTTTAAAATAGCTGTAACTTTAGGCGGGTTGGACATTAATCAGCATATGTATATATATTCTAAAAGGGAATTTAAAAATCTACAACTTCTTTTCTTTTCACACTTTTCGTTTATGAATAGGTTTAGACAATATGATGCAATGTTTATGAATAATTTGACGTAAATTGATTTTTTTTGTAAATTTCAACTTTTTCCGAGGGTATAGATCGAAAACGGTTAGGAATTAGAAAAAAACACATAATATAAAAGTTGTAGATTATTTTAAGAACTCCATTTTATTAATTGAAAATATTTCTCTCCGATGCACCGTTTGCGAGATATAAGCGAAAAACCCAAAATTCGTACCTTTACCCCCTCCTCCTCCCCCCGCTCATCACCTAGGAGTCAGGACTTTTGGTATGTTAACAACCTAAGCCCCCTGAACAAGTTTCTGAAGGAATCGCTTAGTTACCTGCTCACGCACTCTACACCTCATTCCTTGACTGGACTAATAATTTTTAATACAAATCTGATCTACCTAGTTTAGTCACAAGTATTGGTAGAAGGAAATGTTTGTGTGATGATTTAAACAAATCATTACCCCAAAGACTGACCACAATTACCAATCTAGCAGGTTAAGATATGATTAGCTGTGATGTCGGATTCAAATTTCAATTTTTGTCAGACGTTTTCAAAACACCGACAAAAGTTAATCAAAGGACTGAATCGAAGATCATTGTCATTATAGCGACCATTTTGAATGAAAAAGGGTGGAATCGGTTAAATCGATAGTTGAATGTCAATTTGTTGTTAGTTGCTTTGAATATTGCTCTCTCTACGTATGTGAACATAAATATGATTGAGCAAATTTTGCTTTATAGAAAAATTGTTCTTTTTTTTACATGATACGGACCTGTTTTTTTCTTAGTTTTGTTTTGAAAAATTAAATACATATACACTACGATTCTATTAAATAATGGCACCAAACAAATTGAACAGTCATCCATGGCCAGGAAAATTATGCACTACTATGATTATTGGTTGTTAATAAAACTGTAGAATATCTCTAAAGTTTGCACTCATACAGAATTACCTTCCTCTCCAAATTTTATAAAATAAGTTTAAAAGGCAAGCAAAACATCAGTTCATGTGAATAAAGGAAGCGAAGAAAAGTTATCCCAAAAAAAAACGTTATTTATCTAATTCATAATTTTATAAAAAACAATAAGCTTAATGATGTTCATGGAACTGAAAAGACGGAACTTCTTACAAATAATTTTTGGCGTTTTTGAAGTATATACAGGATAAGTAAGAAGAATAAAGTGCAATCTGTTTGTTTGTTGACACTGGTCAACAAAATTACTTTTTTTCTGGTACACAGACAAAACAATACTTTTTTAAAAGATTTACAGAGATGTACTGCATTTAAAACTCACCTTTTTATTTTTCATAACATCAGTTTTTTAAAATATGCCCTTTTAAAAATGTCTGAAGCAAATTAAAAACGGCGTTTTTAAGGCCAAGTTAAAACACAACATATTCCTTAACGATAAATTGTACAATGTTTTCACAAAGTAAAAATCCTTACCTTTTAAATACAGTTTATCATTTAAGTATATTTCTTAATTTTTGTAAATTTTCATTAGTTTTGAGAAGACTTATGAGTTAATTTATATGTTAAGGTTTAAAAAGCGTTGAATATAATTCTCTTATGGTTTTGGAATAATTCGTTATAGAGTTAATTTTAAGTGCTGATTCCGAATCCAAATTTCGATTTTAGATATGTGTGCTCAAACTCAAAAATATCCGTTTTCAACATTATTTTTATACCTTTTTAATGTACATACTCCAAAAACTTGATGTTATAACCTTAAAACTAAATATATGTAAATGCTTTTATACTTTTTTGCGTTGTTCTGTAAAGAAACGTTTTATAATAAATGCTTCAGCGTTCATTTGAGGTTTATGTAGGGCAAGAGAAGACTTACAACTAACTAATATAATTAAAATAAATATTGAAGATAGAGATTGTACATTTTAAAAATCATCACAAAAAATATCTTCATGAATTTTAATAGCTTTAAAAACCCAAGCATCCATAATTTTTTTCCGAATTATAAAAAATTGTGAACGTGATAGATCGATTTTGAAGTAAGATTCGAACTTACTTTAAAGTTATCTAAAACCTAAGAAAAAGTAAAATTTGATTGCCAGCTACATTACCTTGTTGACCAGTTTAATCATAGTTGTGGATCGATTTTCTATGGACAAAACCATGGCACACTGATTCGTAAATGAATGTAAGTATATATGTTAATTATTTTTTAGACAAATTTCCGTGTATCCATTTTGTCCCAGTTGTTCTTGTATCAATATTTATTACGAGACTAGATATAACGTTAAAGCCAAAGGGGATATTATACCGGCTTGAGGTTTCCTTTTAAATGTGGCTTAAGTCTTCTTAAAACTGTTGTCTCGAAAACAATTTTTTTAACCCCATATGTTTGGACATACATATGTTTGGAATAAAGTCATCCTACATTAATCAATTCTTCGATTTCTGAGACAATATACGTGACAATATTTTGAAGCTAAATAAATGTTTCAGTACTGATCCTGATGGAATACCATAATTTATGTTGAAAAAATGTGTGTCTTATATTTCCTATCTATTGCTTCTTCAATTCATAGAGTCCCTGAAATTTTCTAATTTCCCAATTCAATCCATAAAATAAGTTATATAAATTTAGTTACGAATTATCGACATATAGCAACATTGTCTGCTATTCTTAAATTGTTTGAATCGGTTCTGTGACATAATTTCTTTTAATTGTGCTTCTGTTATATGTGAAAATTAACATGGGATTGTAAAAACAATCTACAATTAATAATTTATTAAAATTCTCTACTTTTTATGTGGATGCATTCGAAAAACGCTCTCAAGTTGATTGCATCTCAACAGACTTCACCAAGGCATTTGACAAATCAAGTCACAACTTAATAAATTAAGTAATATTGGACTTAACGACCATTTTGTTATTTGGATTTCATCATATCTTAAAGACAGATATTATAGCGTCATGTTCAAGAGTAACCCTTCTTGTCAATTTAAAGTCAATTCTGGTGTAATTCAAGGGAGTCACATTGGTCCATTACTGTTTATTTTGTTTATTAATGATTTGCCTTCTGTTTTGAATAATTCTTTATCGCTAATCTATGCAGATGATGTTAAATTTTTTCGATTTATTAGCTCCAATGATTGTAAAGAGCTACAAAAAAAAAAACTAAATCAATTTTGGGAATGGTGCAGTGAAAATTATTTGATTTTAAATATTGACAAACGTCAAAACACACAAACGTAATATGTATATTAAAAAAAGCTAAACTCTTGGTTTCGTCAAAAGATTTGCCCGAGAGTTTTGTGATCCATATGTTACTAAAATTCTGTACGTTTCTTTTGTCAGGCCAATTCTTGAATACGCTTCCATTGTATGAGCGCCATACTATTCCGTTCATATTGATATAATTGAAAGTATTCAACGTAGATTTTTAAGATTTTGTCTTAGTTTTTTCCCTGGCCTGATAGATTTGTATTACCTTCTTACACTCATAGTTTTCGATTGATAAATGTCTCATCTCTTTCTGGTCACAGAGAGTATTTGCATTTGATGTATTGAATGAAACGATTTTATGTCCATCTATTCCTTGTCAAATGTGTTTCAATCTGGTTCATGCTGGCTTAAGAAAGAATTTACCCCAACTATTTTTAGCAGATCGAACTATGGCGCTAATAGTCCTCTCAATCAATCAATCAGTAAATTTAACAAATTGTTTTTACTCATTGAAATTACTTTACAAATGACAATCTCAAATCTGCCAGCTTAAAACTTAATTTTTTCCTTTAAGTAGTTAATATTTTAAGTTTTGATTTAAGTAAATATTGTAAACTTAACTTTAGCATTTAACGTATTTAATAAATAATATGAACAATAGATATATGCCGGTGCATGTAGTCTATCTGAACGACACAAGTCATTCAAAACGAACCAATTTTGTAAGAAGTAAATTATATCTGAAAAGTAATGTGGTGTATACGCCCCAGATAAGAATTAATTTATTGTTCTTCTTTTTTTAAAAAATACAACTTCGAAATGTTACGTTTTAATTGGATACTTTTATTTTGTATTCAATTTTTAATTAAACTTGTGCTTTAATTTTTAAAACATCATAACTTTCCAAGTTGTTGGTTTATTTATAAAAATCAATTTATCCAACAGTAATTTTCATAGGTACCAAAATTTAAATTATTTGTTTATTCAATAAAATCTAATTTATTTTAAATATATTTTGTTATTACTTTTTACAATACTGTACCTTTTTAGTTAAATTATTTTTCGAAAAGAAAACCATGCAAACAAAATCAAAAACAAAATGCGAAAACAAAAAATTAACAAAGTCTTTTGGGTGGGTACATAGCTAATTTTGAAAATGCATACATTTAACATTTTGAGAACCAGTTTTGCAACAATTTATGAACAAGAATTCCGGGTCTAAGTAGACCTAACCTACGTCTACGTATTTGATGTGTTTTCTGTTTTAGTTGACGTTGGCTTGACATTTGACAGTTGTTTCCAAAGTTGCGGCAGAGCAGAGGCAGAGCGCAACCAAGAATCCATAGACAGCGCTCTCTATTTTTCTTTCTTCGTTTTCTTTTAAAATTTGTTTTCTAATTTAATTGAAAACTAATTGATTGTTAAATTTAAAAATTAAACATATCACAAGGAATGATTGTATAAGAAAGTCATTCTTTAAGAAGGCCGCGTTTATTTTCGTTAACTCAGTGCGGTGTGTGGACTTTGCCCTAGTTGCTGGGGGTTCTAGTTTAGCTTTCCCTTTAATTGAATTGAACGTCATCTAACAGGCAGTCATCAAGAATTCATAATAAATACCTCAAATATAGTACTCAGTTCATTTTAGCCGATAAAGGTAATTCATTTAAATCTTATCAGAAGTTAGAACAAATAACAAATGATCAAAGTTCGTATTGTGTATTATTTTGGTGTTTCTCTTTAGTTTGATTTATATAAATACTCATCAAAAAACATCGAAACAATGTCGTCCCAAGAAGCAGCCCCCGAGCAAAAAGTCAATCCCATTAAATCCTTCATTAGTGGAGGTTTTGGTGGGATATGTAACGTCCTTTCAGGTCATCCTCTGGACACAATAAAGGTAAGTATCTATCTATATTAATTTAAATTGAAATTTCTAATACTTGATTGATTCTAAAGGTGCGTTTACAAACAATGCCCACACCACCACCAGGAACTGCTCCCATGTACAAAGGTACCTTCGATTGTGCCAGTAAAACGATTCGCAACGAAGGTGTTCGTGGATTATATAAGGGAATTCAAGCACCCCTAACTGGTGTAGCACCTATATTTGCCGTCTGCTTTGCAGGTTATGGCTTAGGAACAAGACTTCAACAAACCGAAGATAATAAGAAACTAAGTTATGGGCAAGTTTTTATTGCTGGTTCATTTTCGGGAATATTCTCAACAGCTATTATGGCACCGGGTGAAAGAATTAAGTGCTTGCTTCAAGTACAATCGGATGCAAAGGGATCTAAGAAGTACGATGGTATGATAGATTGTGCGAAGAAATTGTATAAAGAAGGTGGTTTAAGGAGCATATTTAAAGGAAGCTGTGCAACTATGTTGCGAGGTGAGTTTATACATTTTGATGAATAATATTTTGTTTTAGCAAGTGGTGGGGGGTACTGCTCACATTTAACTTTAAACAACCCATCAAATTTCAAGATAATAGTCTGTGCTATGCCAGAAAAATGAATATGTACAGTAAAATGTGCTATAAGATAAAAATGAAGTCTTGAAAATTACAACATTTACAATTTCAAGAAATTAGCTTTTCTTTGGTTTCCACACACTCATTGAACTCTGACTGCACAAGGATCAATGAGATTTATATACATTATTATCAATTTAACCCTTTTTTCTGGAACTAACTCAGCCGATTTTCCAAATTCTTTCTTCACTGTAAAAAAAAAACCGCTTTACTGACTGACTGACACTGACAGATAATCAAAATTATGCTTCTCGATATAGTAGGGCCTTGAAATTTCGCACAACGATATGTCTTGAAGGACTTGAAAATTCAGTTTTCAATTTAGGAAGCATATTTAAACTAGCAGTTCCAATTCTTATAGAATGATACAATTTACTAGAGCGTAGGAGTAAAAACTGTGAAAAGAAGTCTTTTAAAGGCAACAAATCCAATTTTTTGTTAAAGAGGTGCTGGTGAGAGGCTGGTAAGAGTCTGATGTGTGTCCAAGTCTTAGTAGTACAGAGTTAGAGATTTTATATTTATAAATTTTTGTCGGGTGTACAGCGATAAGCTGCAATGTCAGCATACTCATTTCCCTGAATTCCAGGAGGAGGAGTTGATATATAATTTCAGATATGAGTTCAGTGTTATTGTTGGGGTTTTTTTAGTACCTTGAAGAATGGCAAATGCTTCTGCGGTAAAAACTAAAGCGAATTCGGGCAGATGACCAATGCTGGTTATGGTTCCGTATTCATGTGTCATTGTAAATGATGTGTTTTCCGACGACTTCGAGCGATCAGTGAGGATAACCTTCCACCCAATCAATTTAAGTTCAAGAGAAATTGATCTGAAGAGTTGGCAGTAGATGTTATTGTTGGTATTTGCATTTTGTTATTAGCTAGCGCCATTACCAAAGCATCCGAGCTAACGAGCCATAGACACCCGAATAGTAGGTCATAGTCAATTTTGCTTAAAAGTAACATTCTAGTGGTATTTGAAAGGGTGTTAATATACACATTACTAATTTTTGAAGCTAGATATTTTTTTAGATATTAGTTCTCGCAGGTAGGGAATTCTTTGCCTCTAAACAATGTTGTTTCCAAGAATAATTTTATTTTTAAATACTTATCCTAAGATCCTTCAGTTACTAATATTTTCGATTCCCACATTATTTACATTTAACATTTAGTTTAGGACAATTTAGTTTTCGACAAATATGGAGTAATTGAGATTTTGGAATAGATAATTTAGCCGCGAAATTTTTCGACAAATTTAAAATTTCTTCTAGAGTGATTTGAAACAAAATTTTACTTTTATCGATATCATTTATTTTACAAAATATATAAATATCATCTGCATAAGTATAGTGATCTAAAAGTTGCGGCTTTTTCTAATATTGGTTTAATAACATCGAAAGCAATTATGAATAATAATACAGGGGTGATCCCTGCGGTATGCCGTTATGCATTGGGTAGTTTGAAGAGTAGATTCTTGTCGCTTTTACCCAGAATGTTCTATTTATTAAAAATGATCTTACATATCCGTATATTAATCTATTTAGATTAATTAGGAAGATTAAAGACATCTGAATAAATCCCAACAAAAAATGACTATACCACATGACGTGTAGTATTATTAAGCGTGATATTATCAGTTTCATGACGGCAACGCCATTGCCGACTTAAATTATTATTTTTTATCATTACATATTATATAGAATTCCAAAATATTAAAAATTATTATTATTGTAATATTGAAGATAAATAATAAATAATTTAAATATCCTAATATCCTTATCAGTTTCATAGCTCCACTAGGGATTGAAAAGTTCAAAAGTTGTTCCTGCATTGATGTCATAGAAAATGTAACAATTTAACCAAAAACAAAAAACATATCCAATTATATATTTCTGAAGGCTTTTGCTCCAAACTGCTAAATGTGGCTCAAGAGGTCTTGTCCGATCTAAAAGAAAACGTGATATCAATATCTCATATCAGGATTTTCTCAGACAGTAAAGCTGATAAAACTCTCAAACAGTCCATAACTGTCAATCATCACTTACTGATGTGGCACAGAAGTTCAAGGTTGTCTTTTGCTGGGTTCATAGCCACCTGAACATTACAGGAAATTTTAAAGCTGACGAACTCATCTAAAACGGTACAATATTTCCTATTCTAGCACTTATGACTGATGCTGCAACGAAATAGATTTGCCTGTTATTAAACGTTCCAAGTATTTGACACTGCCTCAAATAAAATAGCACGCCAAGCGACTTAATTTATTCTCAAATGATTTTTAGAGAAGCTGCATGGACCAGTAAGAGAAGAAAACAATTCCTTGCCTTCTCTGTACCTTCCCTGCAGCGGGTAAAAGTCGTTGGATTTTACTATAGTGATCCAAATGATCGCATCAATAGTCTAAGCTTCGTAAGGAGCCCGATAGTTTTTGTTGAGCTTAGAAGAAAATCTCTAGATTCATGTGGCTTAAGTGTGTATTACTCTGTCCCTGAAAGCAACATCAACCTTACCTCACAATTTCCAAGTCCATATAGTAATGGCACATGGCATTATTAGTTGCCAATGATGTTTACTCAACTAGTGCCACTGTTTCAAAATCAAAAATATATTTAAATATAAGAAAGTTCCTTTTAAAAAATACGTTTCAACATAATATTTTAAATAATTCCCTTTTTATTTTCATTTTATTAAAACATAGTTTTAGATTACATTCAGTCAAAAATATTTAACTTTTAGCTTAAAAACAAAAACCTAGACACTGGTAAACGAAATTTGAAGTTAGTTCGAAGTCAATTTAAAAAATGAATTCTTAACTTTCTTACACCTAGAAAATATTTTTAACTTCTTATTTTTGTATTTCCTATTTAAATTTGAAATGAATTCCCTTAGGCCTAATCTTATACACAAAAACATATACTACATCCGCTATTTGGTTATCTTTTGTTTTTTTTTAGATTCTAAACATTATTGTAGTCAAATTGTTCATCAATTCTCCCTCCAAAGATATCATCATATTTAGTAACTTCTTGAGATTTGTTTTTCCGCAAACCCTCTCCGGTAAGATATTGCAAACTATTTATATGGGCCATCGTCTTTTGGACCTTATGATTTTTAGCCTGAGCCCATGGTATAACAATTCTTTCTTTTTGCAGTAGCATTCGTTTCATTTCTGATTTGTCCTGATATATGCTATTCATATTCAGTCGTTCATCGGAAAGCTTGTACTTCGGCATACGATGTTGTTGTTGTTGTTTTTGTGGTTGTTGGTGGTTTATCCGTGGTGTTGATGGTGAGGTTGGTTGATTGTGGTGTTTCTTGGTTGTCTTCTTGCATTGGATGTTCTTACGCAGTACATAAAATACACTTCGTCCATTATAATTCTTGCACCGCGGTGATAAGGCCTTCTCGAATTTGTAAGTCTCTATTTTGCGACAAGATAGTTGTTTTCCAGTATGGAACTGTTTGATGCATCGACTGGTCTTGCCAACACTCAATTGATTGGTGATCTTTTGCTTCCATAATGCCATGTCACAGGTACATTTCCATGGGTTCTCTGTCAGACGAACTAGTTTGAGTGATGGATTGTGAAAAAATGTCGATGGAAGGTACTTAAGGTTGTTCCTTTGCAAATAGATCTCTCGAAGTTGATTTTGCTCATCGAATAAACCAGGCGGAATGTATGAAAGATTGTTGTTGGACAAATCGACTATTTCCAATTTTTTACAGCCGAAGAATGAATCCATAGAGATTTCCCTAATATTGCACGAACTTAAATTCAATTCCCTAAGAAAAGCCATATCGGCGAAAGCATCAAATTCGATACTTCGTATTTGTCCTTTCACATCGAGTATTTCCAAAGACCTTAAATTTTGAAATACATCATGATCGAGAGCTCCTATTGAAACATTTGTTAGAGTAAGAACCTTTAGCAGATGCAGCGAATCGAATGGAGCATTTCCCCAGAGCTCAGCTGCGACATCTTTCGAACCCAGGTGCATTGTCCTTGTATTATTCATGACTCCAAATGTTGCTGGAAATATATAGCGAATCGGATTGTGTCTAAAGTCGACATATTCGAGTTTGGGAAATGGCGGAAAACTCAATTCGGACAATTTGGACAAACTATTGTGACTCAAATCGAGAACCTCCAAGTCTAGCAAACCAGCAAGCGAACGATAATTGAAATCCAAAATAGAATTGTATGCCAGCGATAAGGTTTTGATGTGCATTGCACCATACAGTGCGAAGGCGGGTACTATTTTAATCTCATTATGCTCAAGTGATAAGTGTTGCAATTCTAAAAGTCCATCGAACATCTCCCAGCGCATTTCATCCAATCGGCAATGATTTATTCGAAGAACTTCTAAATGATCCCAGCCATAGAAGGTGACCAAACGGGATTTCTTTATCTCTTGTATGTAAACGTCATAAGGAACAATGTCGATTTCTTGATCTTCGGGCATAGCTTCCAGGGATATGTTATAGGCAATTTGTTCACTACTCGGTACGTATTCGAAACTCTCTCGAGGATGAATAGGATTCTTGGGCCGTTTGTAGTTTTCCGATCCAAAGAGTGCGATGGATTCGAAATTGGCGTGTTGCAGGAAGCTCATTGGTTCGTCAATGATGAGTCGGAAACTTTTATCACTTGGTCCTCTGATTTCCAATGTTGTCAATTGATTAAGAGGTTTGAAAACACTTGTTGGCACTAAACAGGGCGAGGTTGTGTTGAAATAGCAGCAAAAGAAATTTGCATTGAATCATTTGACAACTTACCTGTTTTGTTTTGACCTTCGGCAGTGTAGAGAAGCACCAAAGCCTGTAGATCAACAGGTAGCTGACTTACAAGTGCACGGACATCATTTTCGACTTGTATAATGCAGGTTACTTGTTGAATAAACGAATTATCATTGAAACCTTCATCCCCCTCATACATGACTTCATTGTCATTAACCAATTCGTCTTGGGTTTCTTGCGCAGAACCTCTGCTTCCGATCGAACGGTCTTGATTTTTGGTTTGCATAAAGTTTATCCAACGTGATATTTGTAAATCCATAAAGTGGGCATATTGACAAACACATCCCTTGGGACATTTCATATAGGCTGTGGGGGCTGATGGGCCGCAAAAGACATCGCAAATCTAAATTAAATTGGGTTATTTTTTGTCACGTGTTTTTCTTTGTATTCACTTTAATACTCACCAGACAGACTATAAGGACTGTTGCAACTAAACTCTTCATGATGGAGCAGTAGGAATAAAATACGTGAAAGGGGAAATTTTAGAAATTTTAACAAATATCGAGCTGCAGTTTAAACCAAACCACCGCAACGTCTTCTTCGCAAATCATTGAATAAATTATGAGTGTTCTTACAATTCGAAATGTGACGAAGCGGCCGACGCGACGCACGATTAGAAGTAAAGAAAGGATGTGGCTTATCAAGTAAACGTTTGATAAGCATGTTATTGTTGTTTCTTCAAAACAGTACACAGAATTTAAAGAGGCTGAGTTGTGTTATAGTAGTCGGGACCTGACATGGCTTGGTTTTTTCTCTCTTCATCAGTGTGAACGTTTCATATAGACTCTGGTGGGTGGTGTAAAACGCTAAGAACTCTTTGGAATTATTAATCTTTCTTAATATATATTCCTACAATTATGCAGATACACAGACTTGAGAGAATTATTACGAAAGCTGATATAAGTTGTTGTTCTTGTTGAGAAAGTTTAAAAATATTTAAATAAACGATAACAGAAAAGAAAAAAAAACTAATAACATATTATTTTGTTCCTGTAGGCGTGACAAAATATTATTTAAGAACAGCTATAGTGATTTTGGTCACTGATAATTTTACAATGGCAATGTGTACCATTGGATAACAACATTTCCGCAATTCACTCTTATAGAGAGCTTTTGATTTATTTTTTAGGAATTCCTGTTTAATCGCAGATTTGAGCAGTTTTGTAATCTTGGAATATTTTTTGAGTGGACCCAATATGATAGCTTTTGAAATGTTAGTCAAGAAATAATAAGCTCAAGGTGATGGTAGAGGGAGGTCTTATTTTGACTTTGCTCTAGCTTTCGTGGATACTGCGTATTGCGAAGACCTCTCAAATTCTTCTTAATTTTTCAAGAGCTTCATTTTCCATGTACCAATTTTTAAAGAAAATTCTGACCTTAATAAATTCTCTTTTCATTGATGGCGTTAGAAAAAAGAAATAAAGTGAATCTAAGTTCATTGTTATAAAGACCAAGATTTGATCTATTTTAGTAGAGAACAACATTCCTTAAAAGTCTTAGTATAGACAGCTTATAAGCACTAAATTAGTTCTGATGTCGTTTATAAAATTTTAAATAAAAACAAGGACCATTTAGCTATTTTCTGTTCATGTAGCTGGCTGGGCAGGAGCGAGAATCAGCTTTAAAATGTCCAATGCAAAGGTTATATATGCATTATTTTATTTTATTATCAACTAGTTTCTTATGATCGAAACCAAGTCATTTATAAATAAAATTGGTCCTAAATGGCAGCCCTTGGGAACAGCAGAATTCACAATAAATGAACTCGAACATTCATAAAGAAATATTACACTACTAGCGACCCGCCCCGGCTTCGCACGGGTGCAATGCTGATATACTAAATACGCTACAGAAAAACTGTGAACGTTGTTTATAAAAAAACATAGCGGCCCGCTCCGGCTTTGCACGGGTTTAAAATATGTAACTCACTGAAAAAATGATAAAATCAATCCAGTAGATTTGATTTATTCATTTACTGGCCGTAGCCCGCACGCGTTTTTGGAGTACTTAAAACAATTCCCCTTTCCTTATCTTTGGAATATCTTTTATACACAATATTTTCACTTTTTTTTACATTTTTACTTTTTTTTTACATTTTTACAATTTTTTAACATTTTTACTTTTTTTTACATTTTTACTTTTTTTTACATTTTTACCTATTTATTTTACAACAATAATTAATATATTACAGAATATCTTTATATACAACGTTCACAGCTTTCTTGTTATTTTGATAAATCTCGTAGGATTCAGCCTGCGTTTGCAATGTAAGCGGAAAAAATGTAATTATTTGCGACATCACATTAGAAACCTCAAAAATAACAGTATTTGTCCACTATTTAATGGATGATATTATACATAAAAACCTTCCTCATGAGTAACTCTATCTATTAAAAAAAACCGCATCAAAATCCGTTGCGTAGTTTTAAAGATTTAAGCGTTCATAGGGACATACAACATGACACATGACAGAAAAAGCGACTTTGTTTTATACTATGTAGTGACTATACCCAATTTAATGATTTTGAACATTTATTTTTTAAATTACAACATGACTGATGCATAATAAACGAAACCTGAACCTTGTAAAGAAAACATTACTTATTATGTTATAAGATATATTTAATTAAATTATTTAACAGTTTATGCATTTTTATCTACATATTTAAAGATGTGCCTGCTAATGGAATGTATTTCTTGGTCTACGAGTATCTACAAGATATGGCAAAACAAAAGGCAGGCGCTGAAAATGTAGGAGTATATTCAGCACTATTTGCAGGTGGTATGGCTGGTATGTCCTATTGGATTCTAGGTATGCCAGCTGATGTGCTCAAGAGTCGATTACAAACAGGTAATATTTTTTATATTTATTCATTTTTATTCTATAAATAATATATCTATATTTATTTTCTTACAATGCATGTATATAGCACCTGAAGGTACGTATAAGCATGGAATACGTAGTGTTTTTGCTGATCTAATGAAGAAAGATGGTCCACTTGCCTTGTATCGCGGTGTTGTTCCGGTTATGATTCGTGCCTTCCCAGCTAATGCTGCATGTTTCTTTGGCATTGAAGTGTGTAATACATTTATGAAAAAAGTTGGCTTTTAGTTTGTGTTTTCTTTTGTAAACAGAGACAAAGACTCAAAAAAGAAATGTGTTCTTTAACAACAACTAAATGAAAATATACCATGAATTTTAATATAATTTTTATAAAATAAATTGTTATTATTTTGTTTTTGAATTCAAGAGATTTATTTGTGTTAATTAGGTAGCTGTATGAATTAAAAAATAAAATAATTGAACAAATACAACACTGGTCATTTAAATCAAATCAAATTCTATAAAAATACCTTTTTTAAGCTATGTATCAATAATAAGAACAGAATAAAAAAGAAAACAATGAATGAAATTTATATTTTTGTTTTATTTATGCATTAAAAAAAAAAAAAAAATACGCTTCCTGAAATTTATCAACTTTATCTGTCGAAAAATATTTTATACGAAAAATATTTTACGCGGAGAAATACCATTCTCACTTTTCCCTATTATGAGTTTTACTCGAAAGATGATTGATTTCTAATACTAATAATATAATCGGACAGAAAGAATTCAAATTTTCGCAATGTAATTTCTTTATTAAATGTAAAGAAGAAGTAGAACTTAATCAGCATTTTATAACATAATTAATCTCACATTAAGTTTAATAAAAAAAATTTACTTTAAGTTATTAATTAGCAAATAAATTAAAAAAAAAACAAATTGTTTATTAAGTCTCTCACACATAATCGGACACTGATTGTTTTTGCACCGAAGTTGCTCTGTAACGGTACTTTTCCAATAAAATGACAATGTTATAATTAATTTTACATTTAAGGTAGTTTCCTGCTTCACGTCCGATTGACGCCGAAAGGGAAACAAACGTCTTTGAAAATTCGAAATTCGGCAAAGGAGTTCTTCAACATTCCATTACATATTTTCACGATTTAAAAACGAAAATAGGATTTATAATGTGAGCAGAAAAGTAAAAGGAAAGAACTCTGGAGACGTACGATGAGAAGCTACTTTTTAGGCTAATCAACTAAAATCCCTTCTTATCTTCGCAATTCCTGAGGAGAAGCACTACCATCTAAGTAATGACCCAAATGGCCGTGCAGTCGGGTATAAAAAGTTAAACATCAGTGGAAAAAAAAGAAATTAATGACTTAAGCACCTTAGAAAGGAAAAGGAAAACATAAGCAAAGCCACCGAGCATATATGGGATGAACTGGGACCTCGAGTTGTTCAAAAGAACTTTAGAAACATACCGTATTCAGACCACTTTCCAATGATCATAACGTTCGGACTGATTTCCAGAGAAGCTCAAGAGCCCAAGTTTATAAATTCCCTACCGAAACTGAAATGGAAACCGACAAACGAGATGAAATATCAAGCAAGGCTTGATATCTCACTGCTGAGACAAAGAAATTGTGATCTATCCAAGCTGGATAAAATAATCAAGGAGTCGTATCCAACTGTAGCTGCCAACAGCAAAGCCCGGGAGAACTTCATAGAACAATGGTTTGATGTAGACGAGAATTATCGTTTAGCTGGCTTAGAGCATACAGATATTCGAATGATGGCTACTTCAAAAATCAATATTTGTTGGCTAATAGATCTTTCAAGGCAATATTTAAGCTAAAGAAGGCAGCATTCTTCGAAGCTGAATCCAAGAGATTGGCGTCTTGTAATAGCGGAAAGGAGTTTTGGAACCTGGCAAAGCAGCTGATCGGAAAAACGTTTTCAATCCATTTTAGTATAGGTTTTGATCAGCTGGAAGATCACTTTCAGAGTTTGTTGAATCCAACAGAAGGGAAACTTGTTTTTCAATACGCTACTCCGGGTTTTAAAAATGAAACTCTTGATGCTGCAATAAGACACCAAGAAGTGATTTCAGCTGTAATGGAACTTAAAGATGGGAAAGCATGCGGACCGAATGGCATACCAGCAGAATTTTATAAGTATGGCACAGCAGAGCTAATCAACCGACTGACAACTATATATAACAATGTCATGGAAACAGGAATTATACCACTAGAATCCAAGGAGTCCATCATTTTCCCGATTCTTAAGAAAGGGAGCCTGGCCGAGGTATCTGATTATAGAGGAATATCCTTCCTAAATGCTTATATAAAATATTCACGCTGGTTTTGCAAATAATAAATGGATAGAAGACAACAAGCTCTTAAAGGAGTTTCATACAGGCTTTTGAACAGGTTATTCGACGGTTGACCACATTTTTACCCTTAAAAGTATCGCAAAAACATTCCTAAATAAGGACAAGAAGCTATATACGTTTTTCGTTGACTTTAAATCTGCATTTGATATGATCGATAGACATGCGCTTATCTACAAGCTGTATAGTAGCATTGCTGTTTGCGGACGACATTGTTCTTTTGGCAGCATCACCTGAATCATTACAGTTAATGATAAACCGCCTGTATCAATATTGTCAGCTTTGTAGTTTGAAGGTGAATCTTAATAAGTCCAAAATTTTGATTTTTAAACGAGGAGGAGGCCGCAATTCGGCGAAAGAAAAATGGTTCTATAATGAAGAGGTCATTGAAGTTTTCACGGAATTCAAATACCTTGGAGTTCACTTAATGAACAATTTGAGCATGGAAATTCATCTAAAAAAAAGCTAGTTAGTGCAACTTGGAAAAGATGTTTTTCTAACAAAAGTATAGCACATAGCAGCAAGTTCAAGATATTTGAAGCGATATCTGTGTCTGTCATGTTTTACGCGGAACAAACTTGGGGAACGAAACAATACGAAACAGTTGAGAAATTTCTCCGATACTTTATTAAGCGAATTTTTAGACTGCCGTCAAATACACCCAACTATGTTATTATGTTGGAATCAGGATTATCACCTATGTTCATACCAACCCTAAAAATGCAAGTCGATTACATCTTGAGAGTTATTAAGATGAGCAATAATAGCCTTCCGAAGATATGTAGCATCGCTTCAAGTAATACGAACCAAAACAAGTTGGTGTTCTGATTGGATAAATTTGGCAAGAGAATGTGGAATGGAACTTAAACTTTTGTGTAATAAACAGGATGATTTAAAAGCTTCTGTATACCAGCTCATTTCCGCAGTGGACATAAAACAACGAGAGAAATACTTGAATGACGCCACAGGATCTATATACACTACAGGCAGCTCTACTGTCAACTAAATCACAACTTGGAAGAGAGGAATTATTTTAGGGACGATAATAGCATTGCCGAAATTTCAATGATGGTTAAATTAAGAGGTGAAGTTATGCAGCTGAATTTTATACCTCATAGAGATGACTTACCAGTTACATATATGCTCATTGTGCAATTTAAAGGAAAGGGAGGATGTTTTACTCTTTGTTGGAATATGTCCAGTTCTAAAAGAAATAAGAAGGAATACTTTTGGTAACGAAATACAGACGCAAAATCAAGTAACAATATGGAAGTTAAAAAATTATATCAATTCTGCAATCTAGCTCTTCTCTATAGAAGTAGAATTATAAATGAAAGTTTTTAGATATATTATTAAGCTATTATTATTTTTTGGTTTGTCAACGAGGCAGACGGCAGAAAAGCCTTGCTTTTTGTTTTGTTTGTAAACTTAATAAAAAAATTGAATCAACGTTATCGAAACAAAAACCAAATCTAATCTAATCTAAATCTAGAAACATTAAGGCCCCCGTCTTGAGGGCCTTAATGTCTTCAAGAAGAATGGCAAAAATAAGTTCTGAAGTATGCTAAAATTTGACTCTTCAATACATTTACGCCTTGAGGAAGCCATTAATTCTAAAAGATACGCAACTAAGTACTAAATATAAAGTGTCTGATATTGTGTGAGGTTTAAAATTATAGAGTTGCATTTTTGTTTTTAATATAAATTTGCTGTTTAATGGCTTAAATTTTAATTTTGGCTTCTTTGAAATAAAAAAACATGTTTAAATGTTATATAAAATGGTTATAAAATTGTACACTTTTCATATACATACGTATATTTTCTTGAAAAAAACGCATTGCGAAAATTTATATTTCTTGTGCCTGATTGGAAGTGGTAGCAACTGTATGCAAATATATATTCAATTATTTCCTTTTCTTTCTCGTCATCCTAAAATTGTTTGATCCTTTCTTTGGTATATGTATATGTAAGTATTTACATATGGTAGTTGAGATCCTCATCACTTTGATAATCTTTTGAAATGTTGCTTTTAAATGTCATTAATTATATTCTTTTGTTTATTTATCTTTTTATTTTTAGCAGAAAAGGGTTGAAGATCAGCAATCTGCTGATAGCTTCCTAGAATTATTCCTAGAAAATTAGTTGAATTTCAATAATTGAACGTTCGTCATTTTGACACGGATGAAAAAATAAGCCTTCTTAACTCTAATGCGGTAAGTGATTAATTTATTGATTTTAAAATGTTCTATGCTCTACCCCTTTAAATCGAGATACATTTTTAGGTAGGTAACACATAAATGTGTTAATCAGGTTCTGAAAATCGATCAAAATCAAATTCTAAAACAGGGTACACTTTATTTCAGTATGTATGTATGTATTCTCTCTGTTTGAGCTCACTATAAGATTTGGGGTAGGTGCGAAGTTGGGTGCATGCAAAGTTTCTTTACATTTAAGAAATCTGGATTTAAAGAAACTTTGAATATACATAACTTCGCACCTACCCCACATATTTCACTGTTTAAACGTCATAATTCTGGGTGCTAAAACTGTGAGCAAGCAAACTATTTCGTTTTATTTCACTTTGAACATTGGCATAATTTCGCTTTCTGAAAGTGATTTTTTTTTCTTTCTTAACGGTCCGAGTTTTTGAGGGATCTGACATTTTTAACTATCCATAGGAAGTTATTGGGCAGGTTCAGACGACATAAGGGATTTGAAAGCCAGGCAAGTTTATAGTATCTGATTGGCCAGCTGCCAAAAAATTACCTTCCAATTAAGGCAACTTAATGGAAAGTTGACTGAAAAGTTAGTCAAGAAAAATCTCCCTAACTATTAAGTCAAGTCTACTCCTATTTAGTCACGTTTATAGTTTTTGGTGGGATTTTACTTCTTTATGCCGGTTTCGGGTTGGGGTCAAAATTCTGCCGGGGTCAAAATTCTGCTTTCAAAATTCTGCTTTTCAAAATTCTGCTTTCAAAATTCTGCTTTTCAGAATTCTGTTTTTCAAAATTCTGCTTTTCAAAATTCTGTTTTTCAAAATTCTGTTTTACAAAATTCTGGAAATAATAAAAATAAGGTTTGGAAAATGTTAAAAAGCGCGCGCTTTTTAACATTTTCCAAACCTTATTTTTATTATATCCAGAATTTTGTAAAATTATCCTCTCGCTTGCATAAGCGAGATGTTTAGACGCAATTAATTTTTGCTCTCTTTACTTAGTCAGGGTCTTAGACAATATTTAGTGTCTTTTCTTATCCCTTCGTGATAGTGTGTTATTAATCTCTCCACTTTAACGTAATTTGCTTTTCGTTTTTTAATTGTTATTATTATTTTTTGTTTACATTTTGTTTTTGTTGTTGTTATTTTTGCTCTATTTTCAGTTATTGTTTATAATTATTAAAAGACGAAATTTTGATTTTTTTTTTGTTAAAATTGAAACAAAAACCATTAAATTGACTTTTCCATTAATAAATATACTATTAAAAAAAAGCAGAATTAGCAGAATTTTTTTTTAATATAAATTTCCAGAATTTTGAAAAGCAGAATTTTGTAAACCAGACAAAAAAAAAAGCAGAATTTTGAAAAGCAGAATTTTCGTTAAAAAAGCAGAATTCTGAAAAGCAGAATTTTGAAGCCAGAATTTTGACCCGATCCCGCCGGTTTAATGGTATAATGTTTATATATACGCTGTGATTATGTGTATTTTCTTTTTTTCTTTTATAAGAAGTTGGGATTTTGAAATTCATACTAATAATTTCATAGTTTTTAATTTTATATAATAAGTAAAAGAAAAATTATAAATTTTATTTAAAAAAAAGACTTCTTTATAGCCAAGAAGAAGAAGAAGAAAAGAAATGTATAAATACATATTTTTTATTTAAGCCTATGTAAGACTAAGTTAGATTTAAGAATATAAGTTAATTTTGTATTCAATTTTATATTTTTAGGGTGTAATTTATATAGTTTTGAAAAAAGAAATAAACGAAAAATTTAAATATTAAAAAGAATTATAATTATTGAGCTTTATTTTAAAAATATCAAGTATGTGCATTTTGAAAAACTGAAGCCCCAGTGAAAAAACAAACTGGAACAAAACGCGTAAGTATAAGTTTCTTACAAACGTACTGACAGGAATTGTTTGTTTCAAAAATATCTTTGCAACACAAAAAAAAACTATTATATTTCACTTTTCGGGCTCGAATTTCTATTAAGTCTTGATTGTTTAAAACTTAAAGTTACATCAAGGGGTGCATGAGTGCTGCTAAGTTAAGTTTTTAGTTTTGTATGGGAACAAACAATTTCTTCTTTTTTAACTTCCCATAGGAAGTTATTGTAATGGGTCCGATTTGTCAAATTGAAAATTTTGACATTTCTCGACGTTTCAAGGCCCCTAGAGTCGAAATAAAAGATTTGCGTGAGTGCGTGTGTAAGTCCGTACGTCCGTACGTTTGCGACGTTTTTTCGTCGTCCATAGCTCAAGAACCAGAAGAGATATCAACTTCAAATAAAATTGAGTGGGTGGTTTTTTACCATAGCAGTTTAAAAAAAAGGTGAACATTTTGGTTAACCTTAAATATCTCACGAACCAATAACGCTAGAGACTTGAATAGAATTTTATATTGTATATTGTAACGTGATACCAAACAAGTATATTTTTGGAAAAAATCCAATTAACGGTTTTTTTATAAATCAAAAAAAAACTGAAAAAAAAAGTATTTGTCACCTCGAAAATTTTACGAATTTTGTGCAACGAAGAATAACGTTTTCAACATAAAATAAAAACCTAAAAAAACATTACTCAAAGTTGGTAAAAATTGAATTTGGACTCGAATATCTTTTCGAAAATTTTAGATTATGGCTTTCAACTTATTTTATCTTATAAGAAATATTATTTTCAACATTCGGTAAAACTAATTTTACTCACAGAAAATATAATTTTCGACATTCAGTAAATTTTTATAAAAATCCAACAATCCGTTTTTTTGATAAAAAAAAATAAAATCTACAAAAAATAGTACCCAAATTTGGTAAAAATTGATGTTCTCGATATCTCGTAAATAAATAGAAGATATTGACTTCAAATTAATTTCATAAATCCATTTTTTGTTTTGGTAAAAATTGGTCTTCGACTAAAAATCTTGTTAACTAAAATAGATTTTGAAATCAAACTGTTTCATTATATGCAAAATATTGTTGGTAATTTTAAAATTTGTAAGAATAATTCAATTGAAAAATTTTTTAACAAAACACGAAAACCTACAAACTTTTGAGCAAGATAAATCGACAGACGGGATGGGAAGTTATCAGTGTGGGTCGCATCCCATCCTCTTTTTTTTTATAACAAGCGTACAGTCAACTGCCCTTAGTCTTGTAAATAACAGCCAGATCAGAAGGGGAAAAAAAGTCTTGCATCGCCTTAGGAAACCCAAACATTTTTGGCGACATCGCGTATGTGCTCGTTCCACAAGAGGTGGTTGGTGACACACTTACCGAGAATAACGAGATGTTCAGTCTCATTGATGTAAGTGTCATCCATGCATAATGGCAAAGGGGGTGTATTTCGCTTTAACGATACAAGACAGCATTGCATTTTTGCTGCAAAAGCCGTAATTTCGGTCATTAAGAAGCTTTCGATCTTCAAGATATTTCTTGAGCTGATAATTAATCAGCGTTTGCATGACCTTAGAAAGAAGGGAATTAAGTGCATCAGTCGATAATTGGAGGGTTAGGAGAATTCGCTTTTTTTGGGGATGGGCTGGACAAATGCTGTTTTCCATCCACTCGGAACGAGACCTAAGGAGTAGGACAGATGAAAAAGCTTAAGCAGTGGTTTTGCCATCGTTGAAGAACACTTCTTCAGAACAATAGCGGGGATACCATCCGGACCAGCGGATGTATGTGTGTTTAGATCTCGATCTTGAACTTTTTTCTGTTTTCCTCAGTTGGGTTGGCCTTAGAACGACGGAAACTTATTTCTTTCGCTCTAATAACCTCTTTACAGCTCGCATCGAAGCATGCGTTTTCCTTAGGTCTGATATTTTTAACCCTGTTCGGGATAAAAGTTGTCATTCCCAGGAGAATCAAACGTGTAATCGTATAAGCGCTGGCTTCTACGTCACTATCGAGAAAGCAGAAGTATAGTGATCAGATAAAGATCCTGAAATAATTATTTAGACCGTCCCAGTTGGCTTTCTCGAATTGCCAAACGGTTCTCTTAGTAGCTCTTTCTCTAACTGGAGAGTTTTGACCCGAAAAATTTGCTGATATAACACAATGGTCAGATGTGCCTAGAGGAGATAAAACACTATTAGTGTACTTATTAAGGTCAAAAGTAAGAATAAAGTTAAGAGTGTTTTCTGTTCGACCTTCCACGTCTGACATTCGAGTGGACTCGTTGACCAGCTGAGTTAGAAGGTTCAACTCAGCGAAGATCTCAGCACATACTCCTTCGGGTGATGCCTGACCGAAATGTTGAAGCCATGAAGAATTGTGTACATTGGAATCGCCCGTCGTCGTAACAACGATTCCAGTGCGAGGATCGGACGAAACAATTATTTGGATGGAATCAGACAAAGCATCAAATTCACGGAAAGTTGATAAGCTGTCTAGATTAGGGCTTCGATAAAAAAAAATTGTTGACATCCCTACAACTTTAGAAACAAATTAAAAACTTCAATTTCCCAAAATAGACAGATCATCAAGTGAGCACTGTCAATTTTGGTAAAATGATAATTCTGTATACAAAGCAATTACATATTGTTAAATTCAAAGTTTTCAATCAGGAAACCGGCGGGATCGGGTCAAAATTCTGGCTTCAAAATTCTGCTTTTCAGAATTCTGCTTTTTTAACGAAAATTCTGCTTTTCAAAATTCTGCTTTTTTTTTGTCTGGTTTACAAAATTCTGCTTTTCAAAATTCTGCTTTTCAAAATTCTGGAAATTTATATTAAAAAAAAATTCTGCTAATTCTGCTTTTTTTTAATAGTATATTTATTAATGGAAAAGTCAATTTAATGGTTTTTGTTTCAATTTTAACAAAAAAAAAATCAAAATTTCGTCTTTTAATAATTATAAACAATAACTGAAAATAGAAAATAATTATAAACAATAACTGAAAATAGAACAATAACTGAAAGCGCGCGCTTTTTAACATTTTCCAAACCTTATTTTTATTATATCCAGAATTTTGTAAAATTATCCTCTCGCTTGCATAAGCGAGATGTTTAGACGCAATTAATTTTTGCTCTCTTTACTTAGTCAGGGTCTTAGACAATATTTAGTGTCTTTTCTTATCCCTTCGTGATAGTGTGTTATTAATCTCTCCACTTTAACGTAATTTGCTTTTCGTTTTTTAATTGTTATTATTATTTTTTGTTTACATTTTGTTTTTGTTGTTGTTATTTTTGCTCTATTTTCAGTTATTGTTTATAATTATTAAAAGACGAAATTTTGATTTTTTTTTTGTTAAAATTGAAACAAAAACCATTAAATTGACTTTTCCATTAATAAATATACTATTAAAAAAAAGCAGAATTAGCAGAATTTTTTTTTAATATAAATTTCCAGAATTTTGAAAAGCAGAATTTTGAAAAGCAGAATTTTGTAAACCAGACAAAAAAAAAAGCAGAATTTTGAAAAGCAGAATTTTCGTTAAAAAAGCAGAATTCTGAAAAGCAGAATTTTGAAGCCAGAATTTTGACCCGATCCCGCCGGTTTCCTGATTGAAAACTTTGAATTTAACAATATGTAATTGCTTTGTATACAGAATTATCATTTTACCAAAATTGACAGTGCTCACTTGATGATCTGTCTATTTTGGGAAATTGAAGTTTTTAATTTGTTTCTAAAGTTGTAGGGATGTCAACAATTTTTTTTTATCGAAGCCCTAATCTAGACAGCTTATCAACTTTCCGTGAATTTGATGCTTTGTCTGATTCCATCCAAATAATTGTTTCGTCCGATCCTCGCACTGGAATCGTTGTTACGACGACGGGCGATTTCAATGTACACAATTCTTCATGGCTTCAACATTTCGGTCAGGCATCACCCGAAGGAGTATGTGCTGAGATCTGCGCTGAGTTGAACCTTCTAACTCAGCTGGTCAACGAGTCCACTCGAATGTCGACGTGGAAGGTCGAACAGAAAACACTCTTAACTTTATTCTTACTTTTGACCTTAATAAGTACACTAATAGTGTTTTATCTCCTCTAGGCACATCTGACCATTGTGTTATATCAGCAAATTTCTCGGGTCAAAACTCTCCAGTTAGAGAAAGAGCTACTAAGAGAACCGTTTGGCAATTCGAGAAAGCCAACTGGGACGGTCTAAATAATTATTTCAGGATCTTTATCTGATCACTATACTTCTGCTTCCTCGATAGTGACGTAGAAGCCAGCGCTTATACGATTACACGTTTGATTCTCCTGGGAATGACAACTTTTATCCCGAACAGGGTTAAAAATATCAGACCTAAGGAAAACGCATGCTTCGATGCGAGCTGTAAAGAGGTTATTAGAGCGAAAGAAATAAGTTTCCGTCGTTCTAAGGCCAACCCAACTGAGGAAAACAGAAACAAGTTCAAGCAATCCAGGAAGGCCTGCAACGTCCATATCCGACTGCAAAGTCCCAAAGGTAGTAAGCCTTTTTTGATCATTCGTAAAAAAAATGAGGAATTCTTCCTCTTCGTCGGTTCCTATGCTCGTTGTCAATGGCATTCCATTTGTAAGTTCTTTAGAGAAAGCTAATCTCTTTGCTAGGCAGTTCACCGCCGATTCAACGCTACCAGTGAGTGTTATGACTCCGCCCGTACTTGAGCGAGTTAGTGATTCTATGGGACCAATCTTTTTTCGCACTCATACTGTGGCAAGAGTTCTTAGAGATCTAAACACACATATATCCGATGGTCCGGATGGTATCCCCGCTATTGTTCTGAAGAAGTGTTCTTCAACGATGGCAAAACCACTGCTTAAGCTTTTTTATCTGTCCTACTCCTCAGGTCTCGTTCCGAGTGGATGGAAAACAGCATTTGTCCAGCCCATCCCCAAAAAAGGCGAATTCTCCTAACCCTCCAATTATCGACTGATGCACTTACGTCGTTTTCAATTGGCAATCTGGAAGTGAAAAAAAGCATTCTGAATGCGTTCAATTGGGCAAAAGTGACAGTTCTGATTCTGAAAAGAAGAGAATTTCCCTTCTGGTTTTAAAAACAGAATCAGAAGCAGAATCACTCACACATTCATAAATTTTAAATGTCACTTCCTCCATGTTTGCAGCACAAAAACAAAATGAAATTTAGCGCGAATACACATATATGTGACACATGTCATACTCAACCAATACATTCTCACCAAACTTCAGATTCTTCGGAATAAAAAAAAACTGTTCAATTGGGATTCCGAATCGAAGAACAATTCCAGATTGCCAATTGAAAACGACGTTACTTCCCTTCTTTATAAGGTCATGAAAACGCTGATTAATTATCAGCTCAAGAAATATCTTGAAGATCGAAAGCTTCTTAATGACCGAAATTACGGCTTTTGCAGCAATAATGCGGTTGAACATAGCTGCGACATAACCCTTTATAGCACTAGCTACTTCATCTTTCGATTTTAGCAAATGCACCACTGTGTAACCAGAAAAATCGTCAATCAGTGTTAAAAAATATCGGTTACCTCTTGGAGTTGATGTCTGCATAGGACCACACAGATCAGAATGTATCAACTGTAATGATTGCTTTTCTCTATTTTGTCTCACAGGAAACTTATACTGTGCCAGCTTGCCTTTGATGCAATGTTCGCAAATGATCTTCTCAGTGCACTTCCTCAAATAAATGCCAGTTGCAAGATCTTCCTTCACAAGTCTCTCGATAGCTACTGGATCTCTATGTCCAAGTCGACCGACGATGCCACTGATGAATACACAATGAATTGTCAGCTTTACAGGACAGTTCAATAGAATGTTCAGTTTCCAGCTTGTAAAGACTGTAATTTTGCTTTGCTACAGCAATCATTCGGGATCCATTGTAGATTTGACAAACATTTTGTTCGAAAATGACTCTATGACCTTGATTTGCTATTAGTTGAACCGAAAGCAATCCCCCATCAAGCTCAGAAACAAATAAGACTTCTTTGAGAAATATCTTCTGGTTATTGCCATTAGATACTAGGCAATTTAACCAGCCACATCCGATTCCTGAAGACATTACTGACGAGCCATTAGCAAGATATATTTTAGTGTTATCATTTTGAATCGAATCAAAGAAGTTTTTATCGTTAGTCATATGGATTGTAGCTCCAGAGTCAATATACCACCCACCACACTCAGCTCGTACTTCAGCACAAACTTCAAACGAGAGAAAATCTTTATTGCTGATGCTGTCATGTGATGTTGATGCAACAGCTCTCAACAAACCTACAACCTTAAGAATAGCATCTATATGGTCACTCATCTTACCACTAGTATAGTGAATGCCATATAATTTTCTTCTTAAGTAGAGGCGACTTCCTAAAGTTGACCTCTCGTATTTCTTAGAGAAAACTTCCCAAATACTAAACGCATCTTCTAGATGGGCAATGTGCATCAATTGACCATCCTCTACGCTCAACGTTAAATAAGCTTTCGCTTTATTATTCTTCTTCGTCCATTCATCATCCATTTCTGCTGGTTTCGTTTTGCTAACAACATCCCAAAGTTCATCTCTTATAAGGACGGCTTGAATTTTCGTCTTCCAGAAAATATAATTTCCTCCATTTAAAAGAGAAACATTCGCTTTCAAGTCCATCATAAGATTTGCAGATTATACTTTTGAAATGTTTAAAATAATAATTAGCAATTATTATTTGTGCCACGATGCTGGGCCCATAACCTATTGAAAGTATCCTCTTCAATATATATTTCCTTTAGAAATAAAAACAAGGACTTCTTTCTAGTAATGATGATTATGATTTAATAATATTAATTTAATTTTCATAAAAACATTTAACGAAAATTTACTTGAAACAATATATAAAAACAAAGTATAAATTAATTCAAAGTATTGAACAGTCTGAGAGCGCAGTTTCAACAAATGCAATGCTGTCTTGTATCGTTAAAGCGAAATACACCCCCTTTGCCATTATCCATGGATGGCACTTACATCAATGAGACTGAACATCTCGTTATTCTCGGTAAGTGTGTCACCAACCACCTCTTGTGGAGCGAGCACATACGCGATGTCGCCAAAAATGTTTGGGTTTCCTAAGGCGATGCAAGACTTTTTTTCCCCTTCTGATCTGGCTGTTATTTACAAGACTAAGGGCAGTTGAGTGTGCGCTTGTTATAAAAAAAAGAGGATGGGATGCGACCCACACTGATAACTTCCCATCCCGTCTGTCGATTTATCTTACTCAAAAGTTTGTAGGTTTTCGTGTTTTGTTAAAAAATTTTTCAATTGAATTATTCTTACAAATTTTAAAATTACCAACAATATTTTGCATATAATGAAACAGTTTGATTTCAAAATCTATTTTAGTTAACAAGATTTTTAGTCGAAGACCAATTTTTACCAAAACAAAAAATGGATTAATGAAATTAATTTGAAGTCAATATCTTCTATTATTTACGAGATATCGAGAACATCAATTTTTACCAAATTTGGGTACTATTTTTTGTAGATTTTATTTTTTTTTATCAAAAAAACGGATTGTTGGATTTTTATAAAAATTTACTGAATGTCGAAAATTATATTTTCTGTGAGTAAAATTAGTTTTACCGAATGTTGAAAATAATATTTCTTATAAGATAAAATAAGTTGGAAGCCATAATCTAAAATTTTCGAAAAGATATTCGAGTCCAAATTCAATTTTTACCAACTTTGAGTAATGTTTTTTTAGGTTTTTATTTTATGTTGAAAACGTTATTCTTCGTTGCACAAAATTCGTAAAATTTTCGAGGTGACAAATATTTTTTTTTTTCAGTTTTTTTTTATTTATAAAAAAACCGTTAATTGGATTTTTTCCAAAAATATACTTGTTTGGTATCACGTTACAATATAAAATATAAAATTCTATTCAAGTCTCTAGCGTTATTGGTTCGTGAGATATTTAAGGTTAACCAAAATGTTAACTTTTTTTTTAAACTGAAAATTTTCAATTTGACAAATCGGACCCATTACAATAACTTCCTATGGGAAGTTAAAAAAGAAGAAATTGTTTGTTCCCATACAAAACTAAGAACTTAGCTTAGCAGCACTCATGCACCCCTTGATGTAACTTTAAGTTTTAAACAATCAAGACTTAATAGAAATTCGAGCACGAAAAGTGAAATATCATAGTTTTTTTTTGTGTTGCAAAGATATTTTTGAAACAAACAATTCCTGTCAGTACGTTTGTAAGAAACTTATACTTACGCGTATTGCTCCAGTTTGTTTTTTCACTGGGGCTTCAGTTTTTCAAAATGCACACTTGATATTTTTAAAATAAAGCTCAATAATTATAATTCTTTTTAATATTTAAATTTTTTGTTTATTTCTTTTTTCAAAACTGTATAAATTACACCCTAAAAATATAAAATTGAATACAAAATTAACTTATATTCTTAAATCTAACTTAGTCTTACATAGGCTTAAATAAAAAATATGTATTTATACATTTCTTTTCTTCTTCTTCTTCTTGGCTATAAAGAAGTCTTTTTTTTTAATAAAATTTATAATTTTTCTTTTACTTATTATATAAAATTAAAAGCTATGAAATTATTAGTATGCAATTTCAAAATCCCAACTTCTTATAAAAGAAAAAAAGAAAATACACATAATCACAGCGTATATATAAACATTATACCTAATATTAACAAATTCAATTTATTGCACAAATAATAACAAAATAAATTTTAATTTTCATTTTATTTCAAAAAATCATCTTGTTTTTTTTTTACCGACACATAATTTTTGTCTTGTTTATAGAAAAAATTACAATTATTTTATTACTGCTGCAAAATCCAACTGAATTAGTATTATTTTGAATTCATAACTTGATCATTTTGAATAATTTGTTAATATCTTTTTTAAGTAGTGCACATTGTCGGAGTTATGAAACTTAAAAACAAAATTATGTTAGAGAGCCGAACGTTATTTCTTCAGTCACCGACATTTTTAAACAAGAGTTGGTTAAGCCCGTCCTATGTTTGAAAGTATGTACAAACTTGTGCATTAAATTAGGAATAAAATACAACTAATAACCCAAAAAATTGTTTATGTAATTTGAAATTCTTCGTTCATTGCCTCACAGAGGTAGATAAAATATACTATACAATACTCCATTTTTAGCTTTCCCAACAAAATTGGAAAATTGATGCCAGGATTACACTTTTGGCTTGTCAAAAATATAAATTTTTTGTTATTTTCTTTTTCCTAAAAAAGAACAACAGAAAAGAAACATGATAAGCGTCAATAAGTGACACAAATGAAGTGTGTCAATTAGTGACACAAGCAAGTTTGTCAATTAGTGACACAAACAAGTGTTGTCAAAGAACAATGGCAAGTGTAAGCCTATTATTTGAGTGTATCATTCTTTCTCATTCATGCTTAATTTTTTTTTGTATAGAAAAAAAAAAAAACAAACGCTATTTGTTGAAAAAGCTTTCGATTAATTGAAAAACATAAAATATTTTGGGCGATAAAAATAGGAAAACTCTTATCGCCCATTATATCACAGTTCAAAAAGAGAGATATGGATAAAAATTAAGAATTGGAAAAGTCACAAAAATTCAAAGAAACTATAAAATGAAATGAAAAAAATTAAGCATAAATTAATGAAGGAAAAAACGACATTATGGGATCGCTAAAAACTTAATTCTACTAGTCTACTATTTTTTTTAGTTTTTGTGTTTTTGTTTTTTGTTTTATCACGATCTTGATTAATAGCACTTCTTCATCACTTATGGCTTTTCCAATCAACTTTCGTTTTGTACTCTCTCTCTATTCTTCTATTCGAAGGGGTGGTAGATCTTCAATGTCCTCATCATCGATTAGTAGCGCTGTTTCGCCTGTTGAACCAGAACTTGATGGCCATGTTTGTTGTTCTTCACTGGCATTATTCGAAGCAAAACCACTACTACTTAAACTTCTAGTAGCCTGTAAATAAAGATAAGAAGGAAATAAATTAATAACTTATATATAACTGCTAGTGGTTTTAAAAAAATATAATGGATACAAAAAAGGATGGCGGATAATTTCTTTTATTTTCTTCGAATATTTTGTCATTCTACCTTTTCCTTTATGAGTCGAACTTTGATGAAACATCATTTATGCTTCATGTATCAAACTAGTAATCTTGTTAAGTAAACGTCAAATGTCTTCCAGCAGATATTTTTGACGTTTCCTTCAAAATTACTTCAAAACTATGGGCAGGTTCAGACAACATAAGGGACTTCATTTGCAGTCAACTGTATTCTTTGAACTTACATTTTGACCAAGACAAATATAGTTACCTGGTCGAGTGTCATAAACTTCAAGCCCGGAACTTTACTTTATTAACTTTTACTTTCAGTTGATCGTGTAAAAGCTACCAAAAACATAATTTTTCTACAAAGAAAACTTCTCAGGCAAGCTACAATTCGACCTTATTACTTATTCCTTTTCCAATTTGACAAGGAACCCTTTGACATAAAACATTAAATCGAATTATGCAGAAAATAAAAAAATCACAGAGTAATAAAGTTCAGCTCTTAGTAGAATGAAAAAGTATGATTGGTTGACATTTTGACATAAGTCAAACTGACTTGATAGATAGTTAGTTAGTTCTTGAGTAACTTTCCAGTCAACTTTCCAATCAAGTTGCCTTTATTGAAACGCAATGGGCAGGTTCAGGCAACATAAGAGACTTTATATGAAGGAAACTGCATTCTTTGAATGTAAATTTTGACCAAGTTAGTTTTTCAAGTATCATAGATTTCAAACTCAGAATTTTACTTCACTAAATTCTATTTTCAATTAATCGTACAAAAACTACCAATAACATTATTGTCTACAAAACAATCTACAGGAAAGCTACAAGTCCATCACGATTTGTATTTTGTATTGTAAAGAAATATTACTTATTGCTTTTGCAATTGGACAAGTAACCCGTTTGCACAAAATATTAAATGAAATAAATTGTGCAAAAAATAAATAAATCATAGAGTAATAAAGGTTAGCTTTCAGTTTAATTAAAAAACATTATCAACTATCATTTTGACATAATGTAAGTAGGACTTGATAGTAAGGGAGATTTTTCTTGCCTCACTTTCCAGTCAACTTTCCAATAAATTTGCCTTAATTGAAAGGCAATTTTTTGACAGCTGGCCAATGAGATACGAGAAACGAACGTGCCTTACTTTCAAGTCCCTTATGCCTGAACGTGTTCAAAAGCTTTTTATAACAAATTGAGCTGTATATCTCACATTTATAAATGTCAAAACAATGACTGCGCATTGCGCAAATGTTATATTGTTTTTGATTGGTAATCTAGGAAAAGAAATATCAAAAATACTGTTAAAAAATTCTAAATGATTCTAAAGTTTTGCATGTTTGTAGATATTAGCAAAATTTTGTATTAATGCTTTAGTCCAATTTTGAATTCAGATCGAGAAGAATTTTTGCTTCTAAATGTAAAAAAGAATTATTGTTTTGTCTAAAGTTCATAAGGTTCCTTCTATTATTCAAACTAGCTGTCACTTTTATCAAAATGTGCTCTAGAAATTTGCTTTAAAGTCTATAACAGTGAAAACAATCTAAGGAACGGAACTTAATGGACTGTTTGCTTATGTCCGAAATTGCCAATTCTAATACTTAGAACATTGAAAAGATTTTCAACTGAAACTGTCAGTAATGTCAGTTTTTAAAACTAAACGAAAAAAGAAAAACATTTTAACTTTCCGTCAGTGATCAATATTGAACAGAAAATTTCATGCTTAATTCTTTTATGGGGTTTTCCAGGGATAAATTCAGATTTCCTTTAAAAATTGTTTTTTTTTTTCGTGTAGCATGGAACACGATTGAAATGTAATTAGGTGTACATGTAAACGAGTAAGGTAAAGCTGTCAAATTTCCAGGTAAACATTTAAAAAAAAAATACTTGTAAATATATTGCAGATTCAATCTTAAATCACAATAAATCTATTTTTTTGTGCCATGGAATGCAATAAAGGGAAAATTCGTATTTTGACAGATCTAGATCAAAAACAAATTGATTTACTTTAACCATGGAAAACCTTATTAAAGTGTAATTATATTTTTGACATAAACATATTTTTCCAGTTGAGAGAAACTGTTTAAAAGTTAATTGGCATTGACATGGTATTGTGCAACAAATGAATACATAAATTTACCCTTAACGTCAGTATCCCAAACCGAAGAACAAAATAAAACAAATTTAAAAACAACTATTTAAAAATACTTTAAAACTACCAAATAAATCGATTGATTCATAGTGAAAATATTTACCCTATGTCTCATCTCATCTCATTTAATCTCGTATGTTGCCAACCAACACGCCATCGACCACCGCCGAAGTCGTTTTAATTTTAAATTCATGTATGTATAATTTTTACGGCACTTAGCTAAAAAATGTCTAACTCTTTGTTTAAAAATATATCGATTTCGTTCCTAATTTCATTCTTAATCATCAACGCATTAGTTTACCTTTCTAATTCTTTTTTTTTTCAGTTTTCAGTTTTTGTTTTTTGTTTTTAATTTATGCCCATCTACATGAATTTATGCAAAACACAACATTAAAAATAATTTATTTAATTTTACTTTAAAAAAAATCGTGATGGTGGTTCTCGGTGCTACGCGTGGCCCAAGTTTGATAAGCAACCCTATTTATGGAAGCAATAAGATTCCTTCTTAATGTTTTCATAGAAAATATTAAACAAACATTACCCTAAAAAAATTTGATCCCGAAATTATTGAATAAGACAATGTTGAATTATTATTTCATCAGAAAAGAACAGTGGTGTTCTTTTCATCAGAAAAGAACAGTGGTGGATCGGGTTATTTTATATTTTTAATTTGAAATAACTGGCACTTTTAAACAAGTTTGATGTTTCAATTTGTCATAATAGGTTTGGCAAGATTTTCCTGAAAATTTCATTGTTAAAACCCTTTTAGCATAATAACAATTCTATGGTTAACATTTTAGAATACGTATTTTCTGAATTCGAAAATTTATTGAAATCACAATAAATCTCTTAATTATATTCATACGCATAATTTATTACATAATAAAATCAACAATAGTGCTGTGAGGAGCGTGGCACCACAGAACAACAAAATTAATAAATCTTTAAATTTTCAAAGCAGGAAGTTAAGATGATCAAAAAAAAAACATACAAAAATCTTGTCTTATTCGCGTGCTCTTTTATTTATAAATTTATATATATGCCATTTAGGGGATTTAACAGGTGATTTTTAATAAAAACGGTTTCACCGTTTTATTAATTATGTTAACAAAAAAAAAAACTACAAAATTTTGACGTTTATTGCTACAAAATTCTCCAGTAATTTAAAATGCTAAGTTTTTATTTGCAAATCTAATAACAGGTGTTTTTTAAGACGCGTGGTTTTCAATCTGTCAAAACTTTTTCAGGGTTGGTCTTTTCGACAGCTGTCACTTGGATAATGCTCGGCGTTGTTTGCCATTCCATAATAAATATTGGGTTATGTGAAGTCGCTTGACTACGCACATAATCCAGATACGATTAAAAGAGAATATTCGCCTTGAAAGAGAATATTCGGCGCGTAATTATTCACATTGGGCTTCTTGGCTGAAATTTGATGGTTCCAGACGCGGCAGCCACTTGCCCGGAATTATTTACCAAACTTAATAAAAAACTATTGTCTTTATAATAAAGGTTAATTCTTTGTCCTACGAACTATACATTTATATGCGTTTTATTTCTTTTTGAAAACTGCACGTCTTAAAGACACACTTTGTACAGTATTTTCTTTTTGAGGCAAGGCATCTCTTTCATCCATTTTAACGTGCAAGTAGGTACAGCCAGGTTTGTGAATAATTAGTCTAAATGATTGGAGGTGCAAACACGTGTATTTTAATAAATTAAAACAAATTAATGGAAGGAGTGTGCGTCTTAACTAGTTTAGTTAATAAAACAAAACAAAACACGTGGAGAGGGTATTATCATCTTTTAGAGAAAAACAGATCATTAAATTCAATCGTGTTCTTATGTAAATTAAAATCTCATTTTTAAACAAAGAACACCAAGAAAGATAACCCGTGTTTTGTTGGAAAATCTATCAATAGTATAAAGCAGGATTTCACACGAATAACAAAAACAATATCCGCAGTATGAATACTACCGATAAAAGTTAAAGTAGGATCTTACTACGGATGGGTTTTTGACATTTATACGAGTCTCGAAAGGATCTTATGTGATTTCGTTCTCAAATGTTGGTACGATTGATATTGCATTTGTATCTCGATGGCTGTGTTCGTTGAGTAGTTGTGCATTTGGAATCATGTGTTTTCCATTGGAGAAAAAAGTCAATCTGTTACTGTTGATATTATTTAGTTTTGTTAATGAAAATGGACTAACTGGGCTTATTTTGCAAGAGAAAACAATAGAAAATATAATTAAGTTTTGCTATGTTTCCACCAAAGGGTTATCTCAGTTTAAATTAAATTAAACTTTTTGGTGTTTCCAACGAACAAGAAGATTTAAAAATAATTAAGTTTGACAGCACTTTCTATAATGCAAATGGTGTTTCGATGTTTCTTATGAAGTGCAAGTGAGATAGTTTGATTCGTGTTAAACAATGAAGAACTAGTTCACCACCATATAAGAATATGTGTAAAACCAACTCTTCCACACAGGTTTTTCTTCACAAATTTTGACTCCAATCCGAAATCGAGGCGAATCAAGCTCATTTCAACTCGATTCAGGTATATAAAGAATTGAGGTGAGCTTCAAGGTCACTTCAACACAACATGTTAATGTAGTAGTCTACGAAACAACCCCCTTCTTGAAGTTTTTATTTTATGTCAAATTGTTTGGTTAAAACTTTGAAATCGACTATTACCTTACACAGACGTATTTTTTTGATTTTGATAGTCAACTATCAAAAATCAGCTTACACGATTTCACCCCTGCTCTTTGATAAATTATTCTGGCAAATATTCAATTGTATCAACTTTCAAATATAAAAACCGGACTACTGCGGATCGTTTTTTTGGCAATTTCTCACTGTACTATATATGGAATACCAAAAAAACACGACTATAGTCTAAGCTGAATTTTGAACTCTACTTGTGAATTTTCCTAAAATGACCTCAAATAAATTTGTACCTATGTTTTCTCATTTTAGTTCTCAATACGTTTCGATGTAGTAGATAGTTTTGAAAAAGGTTAAAATATTCTATGTCAACCTTTTCACCTGATGTCTAAATAGTGTCTTATTACCAATTCTGAGCCGTAAGAAATCAAGCTAAAAGCACTTTTGAAATTTTAATTTCGAAAAAATAAATTTAACCTTCATAGTTTTTTTGAATATAGTTCTTCAAAATAATGACTGTCGTTTGCATTAATGCAGTGATTTCAAAATTTCAGAATCAATTTATGCCTGTGAGTCTTATGTTTTTCGAGATCAAAGAATTTTTTCGAATTGTCAATGGAAAATACCATTAGTAAATCGAGTTCTTCTAAATGTCAGTTTATGGATTTTAATTTCTAGAACTAAATGTCCGATTCACAAACAGGGACTACATTCTTAGTGTAATGTGTTGATGGCTCTGGTTCTGGAAATAAAAGAAGTTTTAACAATGAAATGCATACAAATATGCGATTTAAGCCCCTCTAGCTAAGATGCGCTTGAAAGATCAAGGTTAGTTTACCTCAAGGTCACTCAGTGTATTAAAATTATGATGAAACGTCCTGGCCTTGGACGTTTTATCCGCTAACAGAAATTCATTATACATAAGTCTAACCAATGCATCACCATGGAGTGCTTTCAAAATCTGCTATTTTTTCTACCTTTTTTGTGAATTTAAAAATAAATTAAAATTAAAATCAACTTACCGATTTATCATCGCTGGCATTCACATTTTGTATACTTCTCGTTTCATCTGTCAGGTAGTCTTCTTCTATGTCACTGCTCAAACTGTTGCTTGACGCATCACTTGCATTACCATCATCGGCATCGTCTTCAACATCAGAAACAGCAGGCTCATTTTCAAGTATGTAACTCCCTGTATTAGCTGCCTTTAAGTCGACATCATACACGACAGCTCCTCGTTCGGCTTTAATTTCATTTGGTCTAGCCGTAGCTGTAGCTGTAGCTGTAGGTATCATAGACAACTTGTTGTTTTCTTTTTCATTCGTTTGCATTAGCTTCATTTCACAAGGATTATAAACACCAGATCGGAGATTAGCCTTGGCATATGACTTGCCATTTTCTGAGATGTTCTTAAAGTTTGATATCTTCATTGTGGCTCGCGTAATGGCAAAGAACAGGCAAACTATACCCGCGATTAAGCCACCCCAGAATCCAAGGATATCAATGTATGGTAAGATGTTAAGGTAGAAGTTAAAACGAGTGGCCAAAGAGGGCGGAAGTTCCATCATTGTCTAGAAAGAAAAAAAGATGCAATTAAGTAAACGATAAGGAAAAAATAAGCATAATACTCGTGTTTTAAATGTGAGGAATGTCAAGGAAGATACTCACAATCTCAAACCACAACATCGGGAATGTAAGGTCGCTGAATCGTTCAACCTTGTTCATACTACGAACATCTCTCATGTGCATATTAATTTGAATCTTTACCGAGAGCTCAAGTGGTAACCCAGACTCCTGAAGAATTAAGAAGAAGAGAGTTAAATTTTTGTTGTAGAAAGGTCGTAAATCTTGTTTTAAAAAAAATGATTGTTCCTGCACCAAAAATTAACCAAATTAAAGATGAGTAAGATAGACAGGGTGTTCAAAAAATTAGAAAAAAACTTTCAGCAAGATCATTTAATTTAGAAAGAAGTGATAATTTTTTTGAAAACTTATTTTGAACTTATTTTGAAACTGACAGTTTATTGGTGTTCTGAAGAACTCAAAAAGTATCGAGTTGTCAAGTGTGAATTGAAACAAATTTTCAATTGAAAGGTTATAAAAAGTGTTATCTATAAGAAGACTTTCCAAAACTTAAATAATATAAATTTAAACTTCTGCGGTCACTTTTAGCTTTTAGCTTTTAAAGCAAGCACACAAATTATACAGAAATTGACAGGACTTAAGACTAAATATAAATACAGAACATTTTAGAAATTCAAAATAAAGAAGCAAAATTCAATATAAACCTTAAAATTTCTCTTCTGTCAGATTTCACAAACTGCAAATGACATAAAATTAGTCACAAAGTTATCTTTTGTAACACCCTGTTGTTCAACATGTGCAATTACTTGCGACAACCTTGAATCGTGGAATTTTTTGTTTTTAATTCACTGTCATCGGTGGGCTTTTGAATGGACAAACAATTAAAAAAAAACCCAATTAAAATGCAGTCAATGTCAGTTTTCCTTCATTCATATAATAAAATCGCTAACTGCATTTTGCATTACTCAAATAGTTTTCTTTAGAAAAAAATATTCATTAATTACTTTCCAATCTTGCATAAAAGGGGCTCGGATAATATTATAAAATATGTCAAAAAACACCTTATTGCATTCTAATTACTAATCACCATTAAGTAGGAATTATACTCGTTCATTATTAAAAGTGCAGCAGCGCATCGAAAGCAAATTGACATTTATCCATATTGTGACCCACACCTTGTCTTACTCACTTTCTTTTGTTGTCATTATTAAGTCAATAAAATAAAAGCTAACTCATCGTGTGCTACCTGTTGAGAGGAAGACTGACTATCTTCTACTTACCGGTTGAATGACAAAGTGACTGGAATGTTCACTACGGTTTGGCTTAAGACCGGTTACATTATTCGTCAAGCCTGGATCAGAATCCATGAAATGTGGATAACTTAGAGAAATGGGAAATCCATAATAACAATCAGTGACGTCGATAAGTCCGCGTGGTTGACAATAACCTGTCAAATAAAATTAAAAAAAAAAAAAATAGTGTTATAATGACAGATGCTTAAAAATGTTAATTTATAAGAATAAAGTTTTCCACCATGTTAGTTTTAAATGAAAATGTACCTATCCTAACCACAATCAAACATTAATGGAATTGTACCAAGATAATTGAAAAGATTATTGTCGCGTGCTGCACTTGAAGTAAATGCATCGTGTTTTCGATGAGATTATGGCGACCGCAACGACAGAAAAAACAACAACAAAGACGATGGTGTCTCCATTTATCTATCATAGCTTCGTAGCGTAGCTACTTTGCAAGCTACTTAGGTACATTCAACGGAATGTCGGTGTCGGCTGTCATCAAGCTTTCCGGTTGTAATGACTTAAGGCATGAGAATGAAGTGACTAAAATTTGTATGATACATGGATCTTGATCATAACAGGGCGTATCACATATCATAGTTGTAGACAAGGTCTATTTAGGAAAATTTTACTATTTGCTTAATCATCACATAGCACATACATAGATGGCGGTGGCGGACATTGTACAACAAAATCGTGTTTAAGAATTCACGTGACAGAAGCAACTGTCAGTTTGATTAAAATACTCAAGTGCAATCACGACTACGACGACGACACGGTCAAAATTCATGAGGGTAATTGGAGTACTTAAGATTCACACTGATTATCTATGTATATGTCCATCTTGGATAGAATACAAAATTTTGCATATGAAAGAAAAACGAAATAACTTGCGAAAAAATTTCCATCCACCATCAATCGATGACGTTTCATATGTTGCGATCTTTTGAATGTCATTGGGTGTAAACTTGAATGTGCTTTGATGAATTTTTAATGAGATGACAGCGCCAGTGTATTCATATTAAAAATTTGTCTATATTTTTTATATGCATATATGTAGGTATGTATATATGTAGCTATAAAACAAAACTGAACTCTATATATCCCCCACGGCATTTTAAATTTTTATACCTAAGACTTCATATCATTATAATTCATTGCATGAATCAAGTGTGTCCAACTTAAGTAGGAATAAGTATTTGTTTACAATTATTTTTTTCTTTCATATCTCGTGTGTTTCTGCCTTAATATCTTCTTATATAGAAAATATCACACCTCAATAACAAAAAATTGTAAACAAAAATTAATTCATCTACATATGTAAGTCAAATTGTAGTAGATTATTGTAAAATAATTATGAGTAGTAAATAACGATCATCGTATGATAGCTTGTATTCATGGCTAACAAGTATTAATTTCCTAACTATAATTATTTAGATGATAGTGATTATTCTAATTAAACTGACGGAAAAGGTATTTATTGTTTTTGTTTTGTAAAAAAGAAACTTACCTTGTCGGCAAAAGCATTTGTTCTTTTCTTCGAATTCTCCATTATCGAAATTATTCTCTTCAAAAACATATTTGTAACCGGCTAAATTGCTTAAAACAACTTCATCACCTGTTCGTACCTAATAAAAAAAGTATTAAATAAATATAATTATTACTAAATTGTTTGTGATAATTTTGGTGATTGATTGGTGAAAAAATAGTTTGACATCTGTCAGATAGACGTTAGTTTGGGAATAGAAAATTGAATGAATTTTTTGGTGTTTCAAATGCATTGAAAAATATAACGAAGTATTAAATTTCAAAAAATGTTTTTATTTTCTATTCTAAGCACTCCTTTAAGATTAAAAGAGCAACAAAAAAAATGAAAAGAAGTACACACTGAACACTTCAGTGACATTATGTCATTATGACATCTGTTGCTATAACTATTATTGTGAATGAATCGTATGATAATGTTTCTTTTTTTAACAAATACAAAAGGCGCTACTACGTAATATCTTGGATAGACAAAATAGAAGTATTCTATACAATTAAAACGGTTTTGGTAAAATTAACGATGTGAAAACGTCCTTGCGTCATTGTGACGTTTGTCACATCTCATCAATAACAATAAGATTTACTTAATTACTTTTTCATAAATGGTTATCATTAGATATCCCATAAAATCGGTCGTTATCTGAAATATTAGCTTAGAAACACGGAAGCACTTTCATTGGATATAATTTTTAAAGTAATATTCATATGATAACTTCAAATAATATTCTGAATTGAATCAATGTGGTTCCGAAATTGGTCAAATTGATTGATGATTGGTCAAAAGACTTCCTTGTGCTATTTTTTTTTGACACACAAGACTTTTGTCAAATGTCTTTTGGTAATTATTTTTAAATAATTTTCTTAGTGCAAATGAGTGCAAGTTCAAGTACTTACCAAATTCTGGGGACTGCACATGCTTTTACGGAAAAATCGAATTGTTTCATTTGGTTGAATGAAACTCTTAAACTTCGTTCCATCAGAAGCCAAATTAATGTTACTACAATGATGACCTTGCCATTGGACTAAATCTTGAGAACCTCTATAAGTATCATAGAGACCTGAAATACTAGGATCTTGGGCACCAGTATAGAATGTTTCAAAATCAGTATCAAAGTCATACATCTATAAATTGAAAGAAAATAATGTTTTTTAACAAATCTTTTTTGTATTTCAAAATTGTTTATCTTACCCGATCAATAAGACCAACTTTGTCAAAATAAATCCAGCCAGGAAGAAAAGTATTACCCAAAGTTGTAATTGATGATTTATAACCAAACATAAATTCTCGAGCTGTCATTTTTGTAATTGGAGTATTGTCAGTATTTGCTAGCATAACATTAATTGGAAAACGTACGAAGAAACTTTTATCAGACGCAACTTGAGCAATGGACTAGAAAATAAAATAAAAAAAATATGATTAAATTTAATTATGTTAAGAGCAAATCAAAAAATTATATATAAATCGACAAAAATCTCACGTGCTGTGATCTGATATATTTTACTTATTAGTTTTAAATAAGAACTATTGACGTATGTACGTATGAGGTTTAAACCAGATTTATTGGCTTACTTCGGCATAGTTCAAGGCTATTTAACATAAAACATACTTAATTTAAGCATGTTTCGTTGCTAATATAACCTGATTCATTAACTTAAACATACAAACGATCAACTATTATACCTTTCTTCAATTTAATTCAGGATCGAAGATTCGAAGATACAAAAACACTTTTTAGAATAGCTAATTTTTTTTTTTCTAATAAAATATGTTTCGTATCTACTTAAAAAGTGTGTCTTACGAATTTTAATTTGTTCTTAAAAAAACAGTAATGTACTTTTTTGATGGGTTGGGTATAAATTATAGGTTTGAATCATCCCACCTATAATCAATTTGATAACAGGAAACTTTATAGTCTTTACCTGTATTACTTGATTCAAAATTCATAAATCTGGTTGCTATCCTACATTTATGATGATTTTTGTTTAATAGGATTTTTGCCCAATTCTTAAAATCAATCGGGTTTTGTTTATGATTCTTGTTTTAGTTTTAGAGAATCTATTCTTTTACAGTTGAAATGTTTTAAAATTAAACAAGGTAACAGTGATTTCAGTTTATTCAGCTATTACATATGTATGAATACGTACATTTCGTTATGTAAAGATGTCATTTAATTAGATTCGGAATGGTAATACCATTTTCTGAATTCAAAATAAGCCAATCAGAATCACAAAACGGAAATGTCAATTTAGAATTAAAACAAAACTTCACAACTGTGCGATCTGTTTAAAGCGTTTTATTGGTTCCTATTTCCATAAAACATAAAACAAATATAGTGGTTTTAAACAATTCTTTCGTTTAAGCGTAAACGTCAAATCCATAGCATAGGCAGAAATGTCAGAATTCTTGTCACCCCTTGTTCTGTTCATTAAAATACTATTCATAAGAGAGCAACCAACGACCGACGAATGCATAAATAAATGTGATTTTAACAATTTATAAACCCAAAATATGTGCAAATTGTAAACAAAAATGTAGAAATATAGGTTAAGTTAATCTTAAGGTAATCAAATTAAGGTAAGAGAAATTTAAGATAAAAAATTGTTGGTCGCAAATTGCAACGAAATGTCAAACTTAATACGCGTTCCACATACAATCCACACTTCAACGAATAAAATGTTTGCGCGCGTCTTTTGGTTAAAAATGTAATTCTAGTCTTTGTTGTGCATTTTCAATGACGAATAAAAACATGCCATGTGAAAGAAATGTCATAATAGACGAATATTCGTTCATTCGTTGGTCGCTCTCATGTGAATAGCCCTTAATTGTTAATTTTTAATGACTACATACATTCTACCCAAAACTACTCTTTCGTCAAGTTATTTAAATTTGTCTGCAATTTTATCGGCCGGCGTATGATAATGTGAAATTTTCTTAATAACCATGTTGGTCCATAATATAATCATATTCGAATGCTTACTTGTTGAGATGTGTCGACGTTTTTAAATTTGATTGTACAAAATTTATTGATATGAATTGCGAAGTATATTAACCCCTCGCCAATTTGAATTAATTGAAATAACGGCTAGTTTAATAAAAATTGAAGGAAACCTGATGAATTTGTTTTAATTTGAAACAACATTTTAAGACATCTGGCAAATAATATATCACAGAATTCTAGCGTATAAATTCGGTCTGGCTATCTTCTGGTCTTAGTTGAAACAACATTAGTTGAAACAATATTAGTTCGTATCTTAACCAAAACTAATCAAGTGACTTCATATGTCCTTGATAATTCAAACTACCTGCAACTCCAAAATTATTTGTCAAAATCAGTAAAAATAACTACTGTGATCTAACCATATTCGAACAAAATATCAACCGAATATAGAAATTTGTATAACTTAATCATATGATACCAAATACAATTCACTTGACAACCGTTTTAGCTAGCTATCTGGCTGACAGATCAAAGTCCACAGAATCAAATTCATCTTTGACGTGTGGCTGTCACTTAAATATGACTCAAGAGACGCAGCCATTAATTATGCCTGCGACCAGGGTACATCAATCATCAGTATGATAATGGTTATGGGTAATTTGTTTGTGATCGATTTAATGACGGTTAGATTTACATTCACCTTTTCCATTACACCATTGGGTGGAATTTAATGCATTATCTACTGGTTAAATCATCGATTGCAATAATTTAAGCTTTCCTGAGAGTGTGAATTAGCAGATGAACATTTCAAAAGGTGAAACAATACAAGAAAAAGAAAATTGCAGATTTAACATCTTTTATAATGTTAAAAGTTCAATTCAAGCGGTTAGTGCTTGGGTGATTGTTGTTTCGTATGTGTATCTAGTCAATCACCGTTAAATTAGATATTTCTGTCTGCTTGAAAGATAATGATGTGTGAATTTAAGCAATTTTTGAATTGTTTTTGTGATGAAATTTATTTGCATCAAGATATTTCGTCAACGCGCCACGCCGGCCGCGCCGCGCCGGCTGTTTGCAGCATTTATAGGTACTCAAATAATGAGATGATTGAATGCTGATTGGAAACCTCTAATGACTCATATTCAAAATAGCCAGACAGAAATCAAAATACCTAAGGTCATTTTTGAATTTTGTTTGTTTACAAATTTCAACAAAAAAAAAAGAAGAGATTGTTTGTTTAGTTTATGTTTGCCGGTAAATTATTAAAAGTTGTCACGTACCTGCAGGTTGGTTTATTATTATGTATATTTAATTTTTTAATCAATCTGATTTTAATGCGCAGATCATCACCTGAGCTGTTTAATTTTATGACTTGTTTTGGACATGGTATCTTTACCTACATTTTTTGAAAATATAGATATGTATGTACATATAGTTAAGTACTGTTAAAGTTGATCATGACAGGAATTTAATTTTGTATACACGAAATTAATCTATATTCATGAGGGTTTTGTATCAAAATATTATCGAGAGTAAAGCAAATTTTAGTTCTTATATGGAGTGAGTAAATGAGTGCAACTTTTTTGACAACTTTCTGATTATTTGAAGTTTTTTTCTTGTTGAAAATCGTATGACGTTTATCATTGATAGTCCTGAAATCATCCTATTTTATTGAACTTCAGCAGCAATAATGTGGCAGTTTTACAACTGTCAATTTCAACAAATTGATTGATGTAACTATTTGCATTGACAGATTCATAAAATGTTCAAGGTAAATAATGGTATAACGAAGTGGAAAATCTTGACATTTTGTCATTGAATTTTCATACATAAGTAACTCAGGAAATTTAATTCGCTAGTATTCACGGTGACGGAAAGGCTTTTTATATAACAGCCTTTGGTAATTAGAATATTGTGAATATAACATGTAATTAGGGTAAAATTATAATTTATTGAGTAATAAAAAAAGATATTTTACTTCCTTGAAGTTTAATTCAGGCATGTCTTATAAAATATACAAACAAAATAAATGAAATTTGACACTTTGAAACCATTGTGAACTCAGATTTTGAGTTGAAATCACTTAACACTATTGCAATTCATCAGAATTTGACGTATGTCATGTATTTTTATGTCAATTTTTCACTAATCACAATGTAATACAGAAATCAGCAATCAATAATCAGAAAAAGTCATCTCCAATCATTAATTAATTTGTAAGTTGAATGGACATAAAGAAATAATTTAGTTTACACATCTCTTTGTTTATAAATGAATAAACAACAGAACTAACTGATATTAATTTGTAAATCAATAATTGATTATAGTCCGCATTAATGTATACTTTTATTGCCGGATAATTAATTTCTGTCACCTTCAATTGCATTTGTACTCTATAAAAAACATCAACATGAATGAACATTAATGACAGTACTAGATTATTATTTTTGTTTTGATTTATTTTAACTGTTCATACATATGCAACATATGCAAATGTATTAATTATGCATATTTTATCAACGATTGTGATTCCTATAAAACTTGTTAAAGTTAACATTGTATTAATGATAAGATTAATCTATACCAACAGTGAGTTGAACTAAATAAGTATATCTTCAAATTGGAGGTATGAAGATCAAAATTATTAATTTCTTTTGTTAAAGAAACTTATTTGACATAATTATGACATATGTCAATTTGTATTTGAAAAAATGTGGTCTTTAAAAAAAAAATTAAATACATATTTTAAGATGTTGTGAAACAAATAGGTTGAAGTTTCTGTTTTAGCAATGACAAACGAATAATGTAAACTGCAGATTAATATTTCGATACATAGATGTCAGCTCAACCGAAACTCAACCCAAATTGAATATCAGTTACACCAATGTCATCTTTGTACATAAAACCTAGAGTACTATCATGGAACTTTTTTTATTTACGTTCGTACATAAATGGAACTTGGCTTTAAAGGGTTTTGGTATACAAACTCAAGAAAGTCTACAAAGATAACGTTGATTTATCTGATGTTTAACTTGGGTTAAGTTTCGGTTGAACTTCAATTAATCCTTGTAAACAGGTTGGCCAAAATCAATGTCAATAGATCAAATTATAATCCAGTTCTCCTTCAAAAGAAAGTTGAATGCATATAGTTAAATCCAGTATTAATTGTAAACTTTGATTATGAAAACATTATTAGTTTATTAATAATAATGGACAAAGAAAAATCATTAAAAAAAATTCATCACATTTGAATATTTTTCAAACGTGTAAAACTGTTAAAACTATACAATTAAACAACATTTATGAACTGGTTTAAAAAATGTGAATTATTGTTTGAAGGTTGTTTAAACTTTTCAATAAAAATGTATTTATTTAAAAATAAAGGTGTTATTTTACACTTTTTATGAGCCAATTTCAATCAAAACCAATAAAAAACAAGGTATTAACAACAATTATTTTCAAAGTTTTCAAGCGGATATCTATATTTAATTACTGTTGATTATTGTTGTTAATAAAGCTTGTTCCTAGTAGATGTCTGAGAGTCTGTTGATGTGATATTTTATTTTAGATAAATGAAGATGTTTGAATAAGATGACGTGCCTTTAATTATTAAATTTATACCTAGAAATTATTAACTATTATTTTTTTTTATTGAAAATTAAACCATACACATTTTTAGATTATAAATTAGTAATGTGAATGTGTTTGTGTTAGTTTGACAAGTGGAAAATTTGAACGTATTTTTTTTTCTGAAATGGATCTAATTTGTTTTTCCATATATTAATAAATTGTTTATCTGGAAAAGAAAACAACATAACTTCTCTACCGATCTCATCGATTCAGAATCAACTAGAAGTATTTACTCCACAGAAATGTCAAAAGTAAATTGAAATGACATTTTATTTACAACAAAACTGTAATAACTTCATTCACAATGTTTTATTGGCATTACTTCTTCAGGATTATCAAAACTGCCTAAAATTCCATAGAGCTTGATTTTGACAGCTCGTAAAAAACTTGTACTACAGAAAATTTACAGAAATATATGTATTTGTATGCAATTTTAACTTGTACACATATTATGTATATCAAACAAAACCAAGAATACATTATCTAATAAATAATAATTCTATACCAAGCGCCACCATACAACAAAAAACAACAACAACAACTGTCAAATCACTTAATCAAAATAACCCATTATTCAGGAAAACTTATTTCAAAAGAATAAACTACATTATACATACTCTGATGACTACTTAATAAAATAAAAAATAGGGTGGTGACTTTTTGTGTAAACAAGTATGTAATTTACACGACAGCTTAACTGATTTATTATATATTGTACAATACACGATTTAATTTTTTTTAAATCTCGCTTTTGTATGCTGCCAAGAAAGACACTCAAACATGACGAATTGATCATTATCAATTGATACCCTATAATGACTGCGATCATTAACAATAATAGCCAAGTGGCAGGTAACTCGCGTCGAGCTGCGTAGCGTCGCGTTGTCTCCTACACCGTTTATTGACCCATAACAAAAACAAAAAAATCAGCAGAGCAGAAAAAGCACGCGACTCTTTTTTTTTTCAAAAAAATAAAAATAAACAAAAATGCCTTGTGTAGATAAATAATTAAAATGCTCAGATCAGCGTGTGAATATTTTTTTTTCTTGTACCTAATATGGGTGTTTGTATTCTATTGTGAATTTGAAATTATGATGTATATCGTGACTTACCAGCATAGCAATATTTAACATCCAAACTTCGTCATCTTCTCTTCGACCTTCAGACATTGCTTCCTGCCAAACTAGTGGATGACGTGGTATGGATGAAACTGTACCATTTTCATTAAATGTCACATTCTCATGCGTCATTAGTTCTCTGTAATAATAAAAAAAGAATAGGAAAAGAAAATTTAATTAATTATATGTCAATTAATTGTATATTCATGAGAGGGTGTATGTATTTGCAGACTATTGACATTTTCGTTAAGTTTGCACATGTTTATCTGTCACATGTGAATATCATTAGCATTTTATTAAACTGTCCTTTTTTTAGTTAGATGTTATCATTAGATTTTGCATTGTTTTGCTCTTTATTATTTTGATATTACTCACTTATAAACATATGGTCCAACTTGTTCGACATTCATTTTCTCACGACCTTCCATAAACGCTTCGGCATTTGTAATATTAAAAAGATAAACTTTCAAATACAAATCTACTGGTGGTTTTTCCCATAGTCCAAAAATTTCACCTCCTTCTGCGAAAACTAATTTCTACAATTTAAAAAACAAAATAAACAAAATTATTACATGGTTAAAGATCAGTTACACGCTTGAAGTTTGCCATGAATGTCAATGGCAATAATGTGAATGACTTTAATATAGATTATATGACACTTAGACTTACCCATTTGAATATTAAATCATAAGGTCCCAAAATTTTTACTAACACTGCACCAGTAATAGCTAATAGACCTCCAAGAAGTAACAAGAAGGCACCTGAAATAAATAGAAATAAAAACAAAAATTAAATCAAATTACAATGCTTCATAATAATATTATGATGAAATACGTTTATTATTTGTATAAAGTAAACATTGGAAGAAGAGAACACAATACCTAATAATATTATGTTCCACATACGCCATAGAAACCCGAAACACTATATCATACTGCCTGATTTTTGTTTTTGTATTTACAGTGACAGTGACCGTTTTTCATTTGAATTTATATTTAGCTTATGGGCACCACCAAAAATGCAAATAGAGACATTTAATTACCATTGAGTTATTTCAAGAAAATGTATATGCGATGCTATTCATATAAATTACTTACTTATCGTTCGTTAAAATAAATTTAACGAAGAAAAAAAAATGATTTATTGAATGCACATTTTCTGTTTGTTTATATGGTTTTTTAATAGGTTTTTATTTTTGTATTACACTATATTCATGGTCATGGTATTTGTGCTGTAAATTTGACATTGAAAATATTCAGTTCAAACAAAGTTTGGTAAATTATTTAATTCAATTCGTGGTTGTAATAATTTTAGGTTCGTTAATTTTTGTCCTAAAACTAGCAGTTTAATATTTTAAAATTAACGTTGAAAGAACTTTAAACTAACATTTAACGAAATTTGTAAATAAAAACCAAGAAGTGAATTATTTACAAATGTCACTTCTGCTTTTAAAAAATGTCAGTTATTTATGAGAGTTCGTTAAACATTTTTCAGATCTTTCATAGGTTTGTTTCATTAGGTCTGTTTCTTTGTAAATTGTGTCTGAAAACTGTAGAAAAAAGGTTATTTGTGAAGAAAATATAAGACCATTAAAAGTAGCGGTTAAATATAAAGATCAAGTGGATGTTCACTCAAATAAATTGTTTAATTTTGTTCCCCAATGCTTAGTTTTGTGTCCGTATTTTTCATTTTAGTGGAGTGTTTAATAGGAATTTTAAGAAATACTAGGGTGTACAATTTGTTTGTATTTTCTTTAGCGTGACTCTTAGGCCTAGTTTTTCAGTGCTGAGTTAACTCCAAGTTAAACCCAAAGCTCATTAATCCTAAATTCGGAGTTAATTCACGACCAAGTTTTTCAGTGGGGGTTTAATGTTAACCTGAAAATTATTATAGTTTGGTATCACTTAAAAGCTATCGATTCAGTTTTCAAATAATTATCGAAATCGATAGTTTTGACATTTTGCTTGACAGCCCAGCCACCAACCGTTGTTTTTAATCTCATTTGTTGTTGTTTTTTTTTAATTATTTAAAATGAATAAACGAAATTTAAACTCTTTCTCCAAATAAATTAAAATGATTAAGTCCCGATCTAATAAATCTTTTTGTTTTTAAAAGAGTTAAACTTCAAATTTCGTATAAAACGCCTTTGCGGTCTGAATATAACAGAAAATTTTCGTTGTTCCACAAAAAGAAATAAAAATGACTTTTGAATTGCAATTTCAGTATCTGTCAAAAACAATTGTATTTAAACCAGAGCTAACTCAGAGTTAACTGCGAGACTATAGTAGACTGAAAAACATGTTTCAGGAGTTAACTCGAATTTAACTCTAAAACTAGAATAATCTCGCACTGAAAAACTGGGCCTTTATACCTTAGATTTGTATCTTTTTTGACAGCTATTTTTTTTCAAAATTAACATTTTGATTGATAGATTATTCTCATTTCGTGACCTTCCTAAAAATTCTTAACGCATATTCCTTACCTACACATTTCATAAATTCCAATGTGTAAACCCTAATTCAAAAGTTAATAAAACCCCATCATTTTTGAATATACCACCCACAATGTCAAAGCTAACTGAACACGAGACTTTTAAGCAACAATGTTTTGAAGTTTCTTTTTCTTCTTCGTTTTGTTTTTGTTTATGTTTTTTACTTTTTTTCTTTATTGTGTTATCAATCTGTTTTTCTTTTGAATTTTACCACTCATCTCAAGCCTTTAGAATACGAAACTGCTCATTAAAAAGAAATATATATCATTGGCCAAGCCGACTTCTCATGTGCGGGGAGGAATATTGCAATATAAAGTTTATTGTGTATATTGTAATACCTGTCGTACTAACTGGCGTATATCACTTGCTTTGCCTCGCCTCTGAGAATCTTTCTAGAAAAACAAAGAATAAACTATCGTACAGAGAAATAGCCGACAAGACACGTGAAGTTGGTTGTGTATTGACCCTTCCGGGTATATTGATGGAGAAGTGCATTCCTGACCTTGGTTGGAATAGATTTTTTCTATATATAATCCTGTGGCATTACCATTTTTAAATGATACACTCAATGCAATGATAAACAACTCAGCTTAATGCAACGTAACTGGTTTGAAAATACACCGAGAGAAATAAAAATCATAAATAGTTATTAAAGTAAAGTAAACATACAATTATATAACCTGTGCTTAAAAGGTAAGGGCTCTTAAGTCGACTTAAGTGGTTTTAGCTATTTATCCTTTTGTTTATATTCTATCCACAAAAAATGTGTCTTTGTTACCCTCGTCGCCAAATCTTTTAAAACAAGAAAGTTATGACTTATGAGTTATGACCTTCTGTAAAACAACTTAAGTTTAATTTGTAGGGTTTTGCAAAAGGTAAAACAACTTAAGTAGAGGATAATTCGTCGTATGTATCAATTTATTTTATTTATCAAATATTAGGCAGAAATGATTTTAGTAAAATATCTTAAGTTAAAAAACATAAAGTTCGATATTATTCAAAAAAGTAAAATCGCTTATGTTTACTTACGATATTTTGCCACAAACAAGTTTTTTTTTAATATTTGGTAACAAAATAAAAAGACAATACCAATTAAACCGACCTAAGAATATCTTAGGATACTTAGTAAATGAAAAAATATAAAAGTTGTTTTGGTAAAAGCACTTAAGTTAAAAAACATTGAAAAATTAATTTCAATATTTAAATAATTGTATATATTTAGGCAAATTTACTGAAAACTGTGTCTTTATAACCTTCTTAATTGTTTTAAACAAAGATTGCAATTTAAAAATCTGCTTTCTGAAAAATAATAACAATGGAATTAAGAGCTTTTACCTTTTAAACACAGAAACATAAGAAAATTAATTCGGCGAGTTTTCCGATCTGTCAAAAAAGTACAATTATTTCTATCGTTAAGTTTATTTTGTAAGACTATTTCAATATTTGTTTAAAAATTCGTTCAGTTTACGTCTTAAAACTAGTTTCAACTTTGAGAATTTTGTTTGCCTAAGTTCATTATTTATTAAAAGCCTAGTAAATTCTTCATATGCTAAGTTGTTTTATTTAAAAAAAGAATGCATAACATTTAAATATTCACACTTTCGTTCAGTGTAGAATGTAGTCCAGTGTGCAAAAATATGAAGGAAAATTAAATACAAAACACAAAGATCGTGTAACTGATTTGAAACAAGTAAGAATGAAGAGAGAAGTCCCTTCTTTTGCGCTGCTGGATCTGGATAATAAGGAGGACTGGTTTGCCATTGAAATTCACATCAAGTTTTGTAACCTAACGTCACAGATAATGGACAAAATGAGTCAGAAGAAGAAGAAAACGAAGTGGTTACAGATCGTTTGGTAATTTTCCGAGATTATGTTCTTCTAGAGTCTTGTTTTTCTTTTATTCTTCTTCTCAATATGCTTTTGCATTTTATAGATGCAAGTTTAGATCTGGATTTTCTGGGAATTCCATAAAATGAAGCTACAACAAATTTTGCTCTTAAAGTATTTACTACTCTACATCAAATAATAAAATCCTAGAGGGATATTATTGGGCTGAGTCACTTTAAACTAATTAACTTTAATCAGTGACTATAAGAAACTGGTTTTTAAATTTAGATAATGGAAAGTTCTCATTAATTATTATTCTTAACAGCTTTTAACTATCTTTTGTGGTTTTTTTTTGACAGTTAACATATTAACTTTGACGTTTTATTTGTCAACTTGCTTGACATGGTTGTAAACCAATATTTTTTAAATTCTGTCAAGTCGTGAAATAAAAGACTCGACGTTTTTGCGAAGAATCAGCAAATATTTTTGTTTTGCTTAATTTAGTTCCAGTTCCAAATACTATTTGTTAGTTAAATATTTATTTATGTCTACATTTTTTAGAATGTTATTTTTTCATTGTTTGGACTTAAAAGTTGCTTGGCAAGGAAATAGATTTAGATTTTTTTTGTTTATAGAAAATATTTTAACACTATACGAGTATAAACATTAACATAATTAATTTTTTTTTATTTTGCGAAAGAAGGAAGTTCCTTATAAAGACGAAGAAGAATAACTATATAATGCGATTTTTGTTTATACCAACTGAAAAACAAAACAACTTTAAACAAAAATGCGACTTGGTAAGAAATATTTATAGAATAACCAAAAAATAACATTCTTCTATTGAAACAAAGTTTTAATAACGCTTGTTATTTTGTGTAGTATAAGAAATGACGTTTAATTTTGTTCAATGAATATTTATTTCCTGTTAAATTGACAGCTTTAGTTTCAATAATTATCGGGCTATATTTATTTATTTTAATTTCTTTTTATCCTTCATAATAATCATGAAGAAGATAGTGGAACCGTTACCCTTAATTTATGACATTTCATTAGTTCAAAATTAGCTTAATTTAAGCTACGGAAATAACTAAAATAGATTTTATTTGTTTATCTGCTTAAATTTTGTATTGATGTGTGAATTAGATAGACACAAACATAAATTTATATAGAAACGTCGTAAAAATGACACTGACAGGTGACAGTTGACAGATGGTTTGATATCTTTTTTATCTCTATGGATCAGAATTGTCTTATCTATCATTTTGATGGTTTTATATTTTTAAATAAAAAGACGCTTTTATTAAAAACAACGTGCCATCTGCATTTTATACAAAATAAGTTTTTATTTTAAAACAAACATCTGTCGATCTCTTTCCAAGCGACCTAGGTTAATGAAGAAAATACGATTCTGAAACCTAAGTTTGCAAAAATATTTCTTAATTATTTCGAAAGATTTTTTAAAATAATCATTTTTGTAAGAGATTTCGTGTATGCTGAAGACAATGATTAAAAACTGTTAATTATTTGTTCAACAAATTATTTCAGCTTTATGCAAATACCAGTTGAACGAAAAACTAAGTTTCGTTAAGTTTTCAGACTTGTCTTGGAATTTGGCTATACTTATTAGCAAAGCGAAATTTTGATAGATAAAGCACGACAAAAAAAACTCAACGAAGAAATAAGTTTTCTTTCTTCTTTCTTTTGAAGTAGCTCTCATTTCAAATGCATGTTTTCCTTTAGTCCATAATTTTTCTAGACAATTGTTCTTAAGTCATTTTCACTTACAAAATATTCTTCTCCAATTTGTAGGCTGCATTCTATCTACAGGATTTAAAGATTTTAGCTTCATAACTCCGATTTTCAAAACACTTTTTAACGAATTTCTTCTGAGTAACATATTTTCCTAGATTATATTTTTTTCTTTCCGCACTTGATAAATTTTTAAATTTATTGTTTTATTAAATTTAACATTTATTTTTAAAAGTTTTTTGTTTCTAGAAAAAAAAATATACAATATAGTTCTTTTTCAAATACACACACACCTCACTTCAGATTTTTTTTTCAAAAATTTTAAATAAACTTTGCCACAACTGAAGTGATCACGCTACAATTGAAGACTATTTGCTTTATCAAATTAATACTATTATTATAGCTAGGTATTATTATGAATTCAATCAACCCACAAACCGCCTGCGTTTCGTATCAATTTCAAATTAAAATAACAATCCAAAGTTCCATCTAACAATGATGATTGTTTTTTATATTATTATTTAAAAAAAAAAACTATAAAAACAAATCATGACCAATTGATCAACCCTGTGGTCATCCATTCAAATGACAAAATTATTACAATTATCTCGTGGCAAATCATAATTTCCTAAAACTAATGAAAAACAATTAATTGTTGTTTTTTTTTCAAAACCACCTGTGGTGAGCAAGCACGTCTCACTATGTGTGTGTCACTTGAAAATATCCAATCTGTCAATAAAAATTCTACATAAATGGTTCTGTTTTGTTTTCATAGAAGTACAGGAGCAAAAAGAAATTTATATCCTAATAGTGTTCTATTCTTAGATTTTGATCTTAAGCACGCGCTTCTTCGGACAAATTGAGTTCTTTTTAAGAATTAATGAGGTAATTTTTCGATCCTGAAGACCGCGAGATGTTGTAAGTTGGTAAAATGATATTGTAATTGATTTGTGAAAACAAACTAACGCCGGCCGCGCCACCATGCCACCGCCATGCGTCGTTATCGGAGTAATAATCATTCTTCACACTCAATTGAACATTCGAATCACGTTTGGTGAATCTTGAATCATGTCACTATATCAGCAAAACAACGGTAGCTTTTTAGTAAGAAGTTATACAGAGGATTGAAATGAAGTACAGAAATTTTGGGAATCCCGTAAAGATAATTTTATCCAGGCTTGAGTTTGGTAGTGAATTCATTTATGACAGAAGTTGCTCGATTTTCGGGAAACATTTTTGATTTTGTTTCCTGTAAGTGATTAATGTCTAAATTATGGTTCTACATTAATTTATCAAGTATTTTGAACACGTTTCGGGAACGTTTCGATGTTTTATTCGAGTGTGCAATTTTAGTTGTATTGTTGACTCAAATCAGGAAAGAGATTTAGTATTTTCTTGGAAATAACAAGCAATGTGCTTCTTGTTCAAAATATGTGATTTCCCAAAAATAAAATATCAGTACGGTTTAAATAGTTGATCGAATGTTTGGTCAAAAAATTCTATTATAATAAATGAAGGTTATTTCGATGTTTAGTAAAAGCCAAATAAATTCATTTTTTAGTTAAAATCGGATTGAAATTATTAAAACATATATAAGAAACACTTTTTTGAATTTTAAGCACGCACCAAATTCGATGTTTTTTGAATAAATAACCTTATATTAACAAAGAAGCCCATACAAAATAAACATAAATATTTTTTAATCGAAATAAACTATTGTTTAAAAAAAAAAAACAAAATCGATGTGAAACGTTTGGGGACAAATTCTATGTTTGCGATGTTTAGTGAAATTTTTTAGTGAACAAATTATTTTTCTTTTTGTTTGCTTTTAAGGGATTGAGAACAAAAATATAAAGCTATAAAAAAATTAAAAAAAAAAAAACAATTATCTAAGTTTTCTATGTTATTCTACGTTTTTGATAGGAAGTGTGTTTTAATTATTATTAACTCTGTGTTTTTTGCCTTAAATATTGGGAGATATTTCTGTTTAATTCGTGTTCAAAAACTGAAAAGCAATTATTAGTGCCATTTCTACTTCGAAAGAAAAAGTTATGAATTTAATAGATTTTCGACAACCATCTATTTTTTAAAATATTACTTTGTAATAGGATAGGTTTCTGTTTTTTTTTTATTTAATTGAAGTCTGACTTTACCTAACCGATTCGCTAAACTTTAACTCTTGGCTATTGGAATATACATTTTTTTAATTTCTGCATTTAATTTGCAGCTTTTTAACAACTAAGCTTTTAAGTGAATTCATGAAAACCTGTCCTTAAGTTATATATAGTCCGCGGCGTTAAGTCTATTGGCTCAAAACCATAACTCCCAAATCTTAAAATGTCATAAAGGTCAAAATTGGTCACAAAGCCTAAAAAGTTTTTTTTAAAAAATAGCCAAAAACCCCGAAGCGAATGTCGTAACGCCCAAATTGTTGGTTGTCATTTTGCCCAAAAGAATTTTTAATTTTAAATTTGGGTTTTATAACATAGAGGTTGGGCTTTGTGACATTTATTTCGGGCATGACGAAGATCGTGATTTCTATCGTTACTCATGTGTCATGTCTTATCACCCAACGAAATATAACCCAAATCATAAAATGACATAAAGCCCAAAAAGAGAAACGTGTCGTAAAAAATATCACAAAGCCCAAATAAAATTTCATAACACCAAAACCAACTTTCAATGTCGTAAAGCCCAAATTTAGAAATGTCGTAACGCCGACACTTTTGGAGACAAATTCTATGTTTTCGTGAAAAATTGATATCCCTTTTTGTATACTTTTGAGAGATTGAGAAAATACAATACAAATACTTATATCAAAAAAGTTGGCAAAAAAAAACAACCGTTTACGTTTTCTATGTTTTTGCTAAAAAGTCTGTTTACGTTTTTATTAACTCTCTGTTTCCTTTAAACATTGGGAGACATTTTTATTGAAAACTGAAAAATCCACACACCATGAGTGAGAAAGTAATTACGAGCGCCATTCTACTTCGAAATTTAAAGCTATGGATAAGATAAATTTTTGACAACCAAATTAAAAACGCCCAAAATCTTTTATTTTGCAAACATTTTGGGTGGTTGGGCTTTGAAATGCGTATAAACCCATTAAACTATTTGTAACGCTTTTGACGAATTTTCGGGTTATCTGAAATTTTTTTCGTTTGAACGACAAAATTTTACACTCAAAATATCGTAGTGTCACAAATTTTGTCAGAATTCCCAAATGTTGAAACACGTTGCATTGTTTTGGGCGATATGTCAATTAGTGATTTGGGCGTTATGATATTTTAAAATTGATAAAACCGAACGCTTCATTTTATTTGAAGTTTCATAAAACCCAAAAAAGTTCTAACGCCCAAAGGTTCGGTAATATTGCCCAAATCGTACCAAAACGAAATTTTAATAAAACGGTTTTGGCTGATATGACATTTTTAATCTGGGCAATATGGTTTTGGGCGAAAAGACCTAATACCTCTGAAAGAATTTAAAATTACACAAAAATAAGCTAAATTAATCGGGCTAGCAACTAATGTTTTGCCTCTGCTATTTTTAGACAAAAATTTACTCAAATGACTCAACATTTTCTTAGCTAAAATTACTTTTAGAATGCAAGTCATTGTACCGATTTAAAATAGGTATTTTTAAGTAATGATTAATTTCACTAACTCGAAGATGTAATAAATCAAATTATTGTTTGGCTTCCTTACTTTTTAAATGCCTGGCTTATAGAGAATTAATGATGTGTGTAGTTAAATAATGTACAAACTTATTAAAAAGAAGCTTCTAGAATTTTGAATTTTTATAAATTTGAAATATGATACAAAAACAAAAATTTAGTGAGACATTAATGATTCATTGTGTTTTTGTTTTGTTGTCTATATAATAAATTATTAGGGAAACCTGATGGGGTGTTAGAGTGGAGGAGCTTAGATTTTTGTTTTTAAATTTATTTCAAAATTTTGCCGGTTTTATTATTTTTATTTCTTTATTTTATTGAATCAAAATCAAGTTCATGTGTGGAATTGTGGCGCGTTCGTTCATCTAAATCGTTGTCGCTCGCCCAAGGGGAATTACCATCAAATTAAAACAAATTTCTTGTTTAACTGCAAAAATCGTTTTTGGGAAAATTCCCTTAATTATACGAAAGTTTCTTTAATTTACATAAAAATATATGAATTAAATTTTTGATTTGTTTGTTTGTTTTTGAGTGAGTTTAAGAATGGCGTAAAAAATTATATTAATCATATTTTATTAAATTCAGAATTAAATAAGTTAGTAGTTTAAAGAGAAATTTTGTTTACATTTCTTTCATTAGTTGAATTTTTGAAGGACATCAACGTTTTTTTTTTTAATATTTAACATTTTATTTTATTTATGTATCATTAAAAAAGTTCTAATAGAGTTGCAAAATAAAAACCAATTTTTAATTTAATTAATAGCAGAATATTATTTTATAGTTATGTTAATTTATTTATTTTTTTTTGCATTTGGTGAACTATTTTATTTGACATATAAAACAGTATCAGATTGATTTTCATTTAAACCAAATCAATTCTCTATTGTGCTTGATAATTAAATAAATACAAAATAGAGGTGGCAAAGCAAACCAAAAACCTGTATTGTTTATTATACTAGTATTGTTTTTATGGGATATACCTAGTTTTTTTTTGAAATTGTATAAAATTGTAATAAAAGTCGGCTTTTGAAAGTTTAACACATTTTTTCTTTTTTTTTCTCAATGCATTTAGAATTATTAATATTAAACAGTTTGTGGTTTTTTATTTTTTGTTGTTTTGTCCATTTTAAAAAACAAAAAATATTTATAAAATTTTAATCGAATTTAAACAAATGTAAAAGTTCGATCTAACTTTAGAATTTACATTCTCTTTGACGAAAAAACAAAAAAAATTCCAATAGAAACTTAGATTTTATTTTTAGAAATGAAATCATTTCAAAATAAAAACAAAAAATTTAAACAAATATTAATTTAAATATAATAAAGTTAGCAGACCTATTAAAATATAATACATATAATTAAAACATAATTTACGTTTTAGCAGTATTAATTAACATTTGTTTTTAATAAAAGAAATTTAATTGAATTATCATAGAAAGTAATACTCTTAGAGTTAAGTTTGTTGATCTCCCTCATCTCTACTGAATTTACGAACAAATTAGATCCGTTTCACTATCGGCAATATTTTGAATAAATTAAATGTTTTGTATTAAGTATATTATATTTTATTTATATTATTTACATATATGTATATTTTTATCTAAACAGCGCGGTGGCTTACAAATTTGGATTGATTTGAATAAATTATGGTTGATTAAAAATGTGTTTATTTGATTTCGGTACAAAGTTCTTTTCCTTAAGGGCCAGACAAACCAGAGTCAGTTATTATATTTTTTACTGAAAACAAGTTAAAACTGCGAATTATATTTTTTCTAATGAAGAATTGACTTGAAATACTCAATCTATTGAAATAGAATGACAAAATTTTGAAAATTGCCTTTTCACTAAAAAGTGTACACAATTCTCATTCTTTAAATAAGGAGTATAATTTTAAAATTCCTCTATTCCACTTTTGTGTTCTTTGAAAGGGCCCTCATCTACTTTCTATACTTTTTATTACTTAAAGTTTTTTTTTCAAAACTACACTATTCCACTCTGTCGTTAAATTCAAAACTCATTTATTTCCATACAAAATAAATTCAGCACCAAAATTCTTGGTTTCATATAAAAATCAAAATAGTCGCTTTAAATTCTCATGTATTCCAATGACATTAAAAAAAAAATACGTCAAAACTCTGCGAAGAACAGGAAGAAATTAAAGATATTCGGATTTCAGGCTTTAACCTAATAATACTAACAGCTTATCCATTTTGCGGTTTCAAAAGTATAGAAGCCGTGTTTTTTTGGTATTCCATATATAGTACAGTGAGAAATTGCCAAAAAACGATCAGCAGTAGTCCAGTTTTTATATTTGAAAGTTGATACAATTGAATATTTGCCAGAATAATTTATCAAAAAATTAAAAAAAAAAAAAAAAAATAGCGAGATTCAGACTAGTAGGGGTGAAATCGTGTAAGCTGATTTTTGATAGTTGACTATCAAAATCAAGAAAATACGTCTGTGTAAGGTAATAGTCGATTTTAAAGTTTTAACCAAACAATTTGACATAAAATAAAAACTTCAAGAAGAGGGTTTGTTCGTAGACTACTACATTAACATGTGGTGTTGAAGCGAGCTTGAAGCTCACCTCAATTCTTTATATACCTGAATCGAGTTGAAATGAGCTCGATTCGCCTCGATTTCGGTCGGGGATCGAAGTCGAGTCAAAATTTGTGAAGAAAAACCTGTGTGTACAAAAAATATAGTTTTGTTTTAATCAAATTAAAAAAAAAAAATTGTACATTAAGTAGATAGCATATTCTTATATGGTGCTGAACTATTCAGTTTTTCATTGTTTAACACGAATCAAACTATCTCACTTCAACTTCATAAAAACATCGAAACACCATTTGCATTTTAGAAAGTGCTGTCAAACTTAATCATTTTTAAATCTTCTTGTGCGGTGGAAACACCAAAAAGATTTATTTAATCTAAATTGAGATAACCCTTTGGTGGAAACATAGTAAAACTTAATTATCTTTTCTATTGCTTTCTCTTGCAAAATAAGCCCAGTTAGTCCATTTTCACTAACAAAACTAAATAATATCAACAGTAATAGATTGATTTTTTTCCCCAATGGAAAACACATGATTTGAAATGCACAACTACTCAACGAACACAGCCATCGAGATACAAATGCAATATCAATCGTACCAACATTTGAGAACGAAATCACATAAGATCCATTCGAGACTCGTATAAATGTCAAAAACCCATCCGTAGTATGATTCTACTTTAACTTTTATCGGTAGTATTCATACTGCGGATATTGTTTTTGTTATTCGTGTAAAATCCTACTTTACTATTGATAGATTTTCCAACAAAACACGCGTAGTGCTAGAATTCGACATCATCTGTAAAACTAAGTTTTTAAACCAAACAGCCACATATCGTACCTAAAGAGGAGATTATGGTTTACATGATCATCTAACTACTCCAACAATTGGCAAAATTGTGAACAAATTTGAAGAGACTCGATTGGATACAGATATTGTAAGGCCTGTGCATAATAAGCTGTAAGTTAAAGTGTTGCCGAAGACCAGAATGTGTCGATTGCTCGTCGTTCTCAAGAATTAGGACTGTCTTACGGCACTATGGCATAATGGCGTATTTAGCATTTGGACCTACACCTACATATATCCATATAAAGTCCAGCGTACACAACAACTGAAGCCAGCTGACCATTCACAACGTCGTAGTTAAGTCAAATGGGTGCTTGAACAACTTAAAAATTTTCTTCAGCGACGAAGCACATTTTTCACTCGGTGGGTTTGTTATTAAACAAAATTGCGGTATTTGGGGTTCTGAGAATCCTCAAGTAATTGAAGAGAGGCCATTACATTCACAAAAAGACACTGTTTGGTGCGCTCTTTGGTCCGGAGGTGTGATTGGACCTTACTTCTTCGAAAACGACGATGGAACGACTGTCACGAAGTCAATTCGGAACATTATGGTCATATGATAACCGACTTTTTTTTGCCTGCTATTGAAGAATACGACTTGGAGAATATGGGGTTTCAACAAGACGGTCCAAATGCCAAACAACTCAAGCGAATATGGCTTTATTGCAAAAGACATTTCCTGGCCACCGCTGGACATTTTTTTTGGGGGGCTAAAGACCGTGTTTATGCAGATAAACCTTTGACTCTTGAGCACTTAAAAACCAACATGATTAGCTAAATCACGGAGGTGGCTCTGAAGAAAGTTAGCAGCTGGCCCACAAGCAATGGACTAGTTGTTAATTAGATCAAAAGTAATGCTCTTTACGATCAAAACTAAAATACCTGCCTTCACCCTACCCCGACTGAACGCTCAAATCCTGTCTTTATCCTCCAGCGCGAAATATCTATAAGTCATTCTAGATTCCAAACTTAACTGGAAAGTAAACATTGAAGAAGTGGGTAAGAAGCCTTGTATTGCCTTTTAGGCCTGTAGAACAACTTTTAGTAAAAAGTGAGGCATTCAGTTGAAGATGATTTCATGGACGTACACAGACGTTGTACGACCTATTTTGTCATATGGATCGATTGTGTGGTGGCATGCGCTTAACAAAAAATATAACATCGAGAAACTAAAGAAGGTTCAATAGAATAGCTAGTGTCGACACTACAGAGCCCCTTTAGTATTGTGCAGAGCGCTAAGGCTTAACGAATTAAACTATGGGCATAGCAACACTAATGAACTAATTTCAGCGGATATTTTTGCGACAGACAAGTTTATGGTATCAAAACGGCGCTTTCCAGCGCAGCAATAGCTGTGGCTGTCATCTTTTTCTATATAATTACATAAGAGATCGAAAAACAGATTAATTTCAATTTTGTAATTGCTATTGATCAAATAATAATTGATTTTTCTTTCTCATATCGTTCCATTGGGGAACATGAAATGATTTATTTTTGATTTAAGAGCAAATTTTCTGGATTAAATGGACTAAGTACTTTAAACGTTTTATTTTTAGATTAAGTAGGCTCTCTTTTTGTATCATTTAATAATTTGTTTTAGATAATCAAACAATAAAAAACATAGATATTCTTTTTTTTTCGTTCCATCCGGGAACATAAATTGATTTATTTTTGATTTAAGATCAAATTTTCGGCATTAAATGGAGGAAATACTCTTAACGTCATATTTCTATCATTGCCTAATTTGTCTGGTGCTAACTATAACAAAATTAATTAATATTTCTATTAAGTTTACTCGCAACTCAAAAAACTGACCTTTACAAAATCGAAAATGTTGATTCTTACTTCAAATTCTTTTTCAATTGAAACTTAAATACAAATAATCATTGTGTAAGACATGTAATAAAGTCAAACATTAAATCAATAACTTTTCTTGTTAATTCTAAGATGTTCTTTTTTGCAGTGGAATTTTTTAATTTACTTTCAATTAAAACTGTTATTAAAATATAATTATTGGCTTATGCAATAATTTGCAAGGAGAGAAACACAATTTTATTTTTATTACGCCTAGAGAATGTTGATCCAAGGAATAATATTCAACCATTTTATAACAACAACAACAGAAACAACGAAAATAATCAAACCCAGTGTGTGTTTATTTAATTAAAATTTTAAATATTTGTTCAATGAGAAAAAAAAAACTAAAAGCGTAATTAAGTTAACCTATCTACCTAAGGTTTAACTAAGTTTTCACTTTTTTATTGACAATATTTTTCTGTAAAAATGGAAAAAATATTGTTACATTGAGACATGGGAACGTTTAAATAAGTTCAAAAGACCGTTTTAAGTTAAGTTGGTATGTCGTTATTTTTTGTAAGAATATAAATATAATAAATCTTTGTTTGAATCAATATTAATAAATGAAAATATTTGATCTCAATTAAACGTGATTTTAATTTGTATTTGTTCTGTTTGTTATTTCACTGTTTTTCAATGAAACAACAAATAGTAGTTGCAGAAACGACGCGACGAAGTTACGGCGGACGGATTGTGACGTCTAAATTCGACGTGACTTTAATTAAATAACTTTTTATTAAATATGTGTTAACAAAAAACTATTCTAACAGGTTATAACCAAAACATGATTAAAACTTACTATACTTACTCGTATAGTGTGATAATGATGTGAAAAAAATGTTGTTTACAGAAGTGGAAATTTACTATGATTGAATTGATTTAAAATTATCTATATTGGTTCTATTCTTAATTAGTCGAGTTGAGTCATTAAATTAAAACCGCAAATATCATTTAAATTGTAATATGAGTGTCTAGCATTAAAGTTATACTGGATTTTCAGAACTAAATTCTGTGTCCGCCTTAATTTCTGTCAAAAAAAACTGTCAACTTGATGAATAGATTCAATTTGTTAATTTTGACATTCATTTAGGAGGATTCATACGTGTTCCGTTTGGTAAAACAAGAATGAGTAAGTTCATCAATATATTTCCGGATTTTCATGAGATGACTGTCAAAATTGTCTTGGATTTTTGTCATCATCATCGTGTATAAATAAAGTTTTAAGTCAATAAGGATTTCAAACTTGTAAAACGATGAACGTGAACTGCAACTAACAGTTTTAGTACTTTGGAGTTCGCATCAAAATTAATAATTCTTGTATTTAAACGAGATATGAAATGTATTCTGAATTTCATATTCATAAACCATTGAATAAGCAATTGAAAACTCTATAAGAATAATCTAACACTTTTCATTATTCCCTTGAATACGTTTTATTTCAATGGCGCAAAACAAACAACATTTTGTGAAGGGTTTAACAATTTAGTAGTTAACAATTTGCTAAATATTTAGCATTTTACTAAGGGACTCCAAAATTTTAAACCTCACTTTGCGTTTTACTTACTAGTAAATTTCTTATTGCTTTTTATTAAAAAACTGTTATCCGAACATGTCTAAACAGTGACAGTTCGTGAAAATAAACAAAACAAACACATTTAAACGGACCTATTAATTGGAGTTCCGAATTGTTAACTGAACCATTCCATCCATTGCTCTTATAAGAATGTCATTGTACAAATGTCATAAGGATTTAGCGAATTGCTAAAAGTTAAAGTAGCCATTTCGTGATTTTGACTTTAGCAATTTGTTAAGAGATAGTGAGATGTCAAAATCGTTGAAAATTAGATAAATCTTAGTAAATTGCTAAGAATGGCTTTAATATAATAATAATATTTATTTGTAATGGAACACGATCAAATTTTGTTGTTTTTTATCATTTTGTTAGTGTTAATGTTAAGATTGGTTTGTATTTCCATTGAAAAAAACACTTTATTGAGTTTTAAGATTTTGGCATGTTACTTAATGTAAACTTTGTTTTTAATTTTAATTAGGGAAATATAAATATGTACTTGTATTGTATTTGTAAAACTATTTGATTCTTTTATTGCAATAAAAATAAATGTTGAAGTATTTTCACTTCATATTTACCTTTAGCGATGAGAATAATATAGAACAGTGGTTTTTGTGCCATATTTTTTCAGAAAAATTATTATGCGACTGCAGAATATTCATTGTGAGCGAATGTATTTAAAAAGAAAATTTTAACCAGGAAGTGTAAAATTTATGATGGTTAAAATTAAAATCTTTGGTTGGTTGATTATACAAAATATTTTTAAGAATTTAGGGCTAAGTTCGCTGGTTAACCTGATAAGCGCAAGATATTTCATCAACATTAAAGCATGTAATCTTACGTAAATATAAGGCGATGACACCATCGCATCGCATCGCATCGACGCGTCGTCGGTAGCACCGATGCAATGTCCGATATTACATTGTGCTAGTTTCAATTTGTCGTGTCCGATAAGAAATGAGATGTTTTTTTGTCCTTATTTTAATCGATTTTAATTATTGTAGGTGTAAGGTGAATTCTGTCGCACTTCTTATTGTTTCATTGGATTAAGTTTATAAAAATAAAACAAAACAAACAGATCTTTTTTTGACGTTTCCAAATTTCTTATTGTAACTTGTCATTAGCTTATTGAGGAGTAACCTAATCAAAAATTAGTACTCAATTTCACCGTGAATCAAGCGTATATCTAACTTGTTTACCTATTTCGCACTTAGGCATTGTAAAAGCACAATAATAAATGTAAAATACTTGACAAGACGAAACATTTTGCATCGTCTTTAACGCAAAGAACGAGACTGTTCGATTTACTACAATGAAATAGTAAATGTCTGATAAGTTGAGAGTATCCGCTTGCAAAAGCTAGATAGATGTATAATGCAGCTGCATATCCTCTCAAAGGGAACTAACCTGAGCTGCCGAACGTGACTGTTTTTTCAAAATATAGAAACGATAAAAACCAAGTCCATTTAGGTTATGTGCACACGAATCGCATCTCATCTTAAATGTGTATGACATATGGATGCAACTTCATTTTGAAAGCATTCAAATGTCAAAATGAGATCCTCCTTAATCACAGTTACTCGTTAATAGTAAGCTAGTGTAAACTGTTGTTTAAAGAAAAAAGACAACGAGATTATTGCTTAATGTTTGCAATTTTAAATTAGAATGGATGACAAAATTCGCCTCCATGTGCAGGAGGCCTTAGTGCTAGAAAAATAAAAAAAAAAACATAAATTGATGTGTTCTTTTGTGAGTATAAATCTTAAATAGCTATGACGATGAGTATCAGCCTAATAAACAAAAAAAAAAACATTATTTGTTCAGTCTGCTTTTAATGTTTTTAAGCACGTGTGTATGAAGACATATGTGAATTAACAGCGCCCGGAAAAGAACGCATTTATAGTAGATAATTCTCGAAAGAGAAAAAATGTCTGAACTTGAACAGACCTTTGTTTTTACTTTACAACCGCAGTTATTATATTTTCATAATTTTACGCACAAAACTTTCTTTCACTTACATTTTAGTTTAAATGTTTTATACTAAAATTAGGCCAGAAATAGGCAAGTTAAGAAATTGAGATATCAGAAATTTTAGATGCTGATGCATCCTTAAATATTTGGTATGGGTTCTTGTGTAAAACTTGTTTTAAACAATCGTTTAAAGTGTGGTACTAAGCCCATTTCTTAAAATTTTAAAATTCTTTTACACACGTCAAAAATGGTAATAAACAAGCATTATATCATTTCTGACATTTTTGTCACTTTGTGTTGAAAGTAACACTTAAAATATAAAATAGGATTTTTTTGGTAGCTTTTATAAACAAATTTTACAAATCCAAAATTCATAAATTTGATGAATTCTTGAAGAGGGTATTAACTATTTGAATTTTTCACTGCGCCATATTTTTTTTAAGGCAAAAGATGTTTCATTTTTCTATTTCAGGAAATTGTGCCATTTAAAAAAAACTCTTTAAACTTGCTTACTTCTTCAAGTAAACCTTGAAATTCCTAAAACTGCTGGTCTTAAGAGCTTAAAGAAAAGTTTTAACATTTACTCTATCAATTTAACCTCGAAATTTCGAAAATTGCTGTTTTAAGTGCTTAAAGAAAACTTTTAACAGTGATTTTAGTTACTACATGTTAATCGCTCTTAGCTAAGATCATATGACACCATGGCCTAATGGCCTGATGCTCTAGAATAGTTTTATTGACTTCAGAAATAGTAAATCCTCGTTTAATACAAAAGGAAAGTTATTTTTCTGTGAAAAATGCATATATAATTTTAGTTCAAGTTCGGAAAGTACTACAAATTTTAATCGTATGAAAGTAAGTGTGAAATAAAAACCAAGCTTGATGTTTCAAAAGTAAAAAAAAAAACTTTTCTGATACATCAAACTAGTTTTAAAACAAAAACAATACTTACAATATTCGGTACTTTTCCTTTAAAAAAGTTTTAAATTCCAATTTTGAGAAATTTCAAGTAAAACTAGTTTTTAACGAAAACATATTACATATATAAAACCAGTTTTAACAAAGACTAGTTTCATAAAGACGTTTGAAATCAAAAAAGATATTATACAAATAAATACATTCTTACATATTTTCCAAAATAAAACTTCTATTTTAGGAATTCCCAAAAATTGGTAAACAGAACTGTTTTTACATTATGTAGATAAAGGTTGGTAAAATTTTAAGGGCCGATGTTGAATGTAAACCACACATAAACGTCAAGTATTTTTCTACATTTCATTTGACATTTCTAAATTTCAGACTAATTTAATTTGAACATGGGCGTGATTTTTTAGGCCAATTTAATGGTCCAAATGTGAGTACGAAATATTAAAATCGTGCAAATATTTGAGCAAACCGGGTCTGTAAAAGATGTGAAAACACCAGTGCATACTCGTACAGCTCGTACTTTAAAAACTACTCGTATTGTGGCTTATGAGCCGTCCACCTCAACTCGTCGTCGTGCTCAACCAACCTCTCACGCTCGTCGTTGATAAACATTTTGTATGAAGACTTGCATTTACACGCTTACAAGGTGTGCAATTGACTCAAGAACTAAAGCCTCTTGACCATTTCAAACGTCGTGAATGGTCAGAATGGTGGCAAGAAATTGCAACAGTGGATGATCAATTTTCGAAGAAAATCTTCTTCAGTGATGAGGCACATTTTCACCTCAGTAGATTCGTCAATAAGCAGAATTGTATTTGGGCAAATGATCATCCAAGAGTTTTATTGTCGAAAAACCAATGCACCTACAAAGAATGACTGTTTGGTGAGATTTATGGGCTGGGGGCAATTTTTTTTCTAAAATGAGGCCGGTCAGGCAGTTACCGTATACGGTGTTCGCTATTGTGAGATGATAACTAACTTCTTATGGCCCGTATTAGAAGATATGGATGTGGACGAAATGTGGTTTCAAAAGAACGGCGCTACTTGCCACACAGCTTACAAAGCAATGGCTCTTTCGTGTTACAAATTCCGCATTGTCAATTGACCGCCTAGATCATGTGATTTCACACCGTTGGATCAGTTTAGTGTTATTTGAAAGAAAAGGTGTCCGTCAATAAGCCAGCAACAATTCAAGAGCTAAAGGATGAGATAATTCGGCACATCAACGGCATAGAATCTCCATTGTGCCTCAGAGTTATCGAAAATTTGGACCATCGGATGTAGGTGCGCCACCGAGGTCGCAGCGGTCATTTGGCCGATATTTTGTTCCATACATAATTGAACCATACCAATATTCTCATAATAAAAACAAATGACAATAATTTCCTCAATAATTTGTGTTTTATTCAAAATCAACATCGGCCCTTTAAGTTTAACCACCCTGTAGTAAAAGTCTTCGAAATTTCTATTAAATTTCAAATTGATAAATAGAGTGAATCTCTCTGATTTATTTAATTAAGTTGATGAAAGAAAAACCATTTTTAACCTCTAATTGATATTTTTTACGCACAATCACTTCCTCTCAAAAATTAATTTCAATACACACATTTTAATACACAAAAACAGTAAATTCGTCAAATGTTTGCTTTTATGCTTTTGACAATTTTATTTTCTTGTATCTTTATCAATTTTCTGTTTGAATGCATTATTATCTGCATCAAAATACTTTTGGATTTGTATCCATTCCCAACAATTAAATATCTATAAATTTAATCAAAGCTTTTCTCTACAAAAACCCGCTTTATCTCTTTGTTTTTTGAAATACATAACTTAAAAACATAGATAATAATCTATTGCTGAATCCTTGAACTTGGCCATGATGTTTAAGTCGGTAATTATTTGCAACCAGTTTGAAAAATAAATAAAATTCCATCACCAAGAGTTAAGGTATTTATCGTGCTTTTTATTAACGTATCTTTTTGTATTCACATTTAAAATCGAATATGACCAACTTGAGGTGTAAAAATTATTTTCTTATTTCTTAACATAAATATATTGAATTTTAGCTGATTCTTTTATTTTGCAATATAAAATGAAATATCTGCATTTTTGTATTTTTTTATTTGACCTGCATTTAACATATCGATATATGTATGTACTTTTTTCCTTTGCAAGTGTTTTCTTTCATGAACTTTGAACATAAATTTATTGTTGTTGCATTTTCACTTTATGCTTTTTATTTCAATTTACAAAGAAACAAAAATTAATATAGGAAGTTGACATGGATTTAAGTTTAAAACAAAAAAATCTGCTTAAAAGTTAAATTTCAGTGACGCACTTGGTGTTGAAATTTCATTTTGAATTTCAAATTAAAAAAAAAGCTAAATAATTTCTGCTAAGATTAGCTGGAAAATTTTGTAATTATTCGTTCAAAGTTTTTCAAAACAAAACAATTAAAAACCAATTGTTCTTGTTTTCCTTGAAAAATACAATTAAAATGTAAAACGTATGAAAACTTTATGCGATGAAATTTAGAACTTAAAATTTCACATTTAGGATTTTAGAAAACTTTACTAAATAAAGTTTAAAATGTATTTAATTTATATTTGTCGGTTTATTTTCCTTGATGAAAATGCTTTATCAAGAAAATCAGATCCTTTGAATTTTCACAAAATTTACAAATAAAACCATTACAAACTTTAACTTTAGTTTCAAAGTAAAATTTTAATTATCATTTCACGAGAAGTTAATAAAATCAAGAACCTCGTGGAGATACAAATTATTGCGTTGCATGTTCTTAAATATATTTTAAACTCCTTAATTTTTATTAATGTTATAGAGAACAATAGACTCTGTAAAATTTTGTAAGCAAAAAAGAGATTCTAATGTTAAAAAGTTTTGTATTTCGAAGCAAATTATTATTGTTTTGAAATTTTTCATTGAAGTGAAACATAAGTTTTTTAAATTTTGTTAATTAAAAATCAATTTCATCAAGTGAATCAAATTTATCAATGTGAAATTTTATTTTTAAAAAAATTCTCGAAATTTAATAGAAATTTTCAAATTATGAAAAGAAGAACATTTTAAGCATTTTTTTGTTTACTATTCAATATATTTTAAAAATAAAATTAAGAATTCTAAAGAATGTGGAACTCATATTATATTCATTTGGATTTCCTTCCATTTTGAAATCTAACATTTAAAAAGTCATATATTCTTAAGCTAAAAAAAATGTTGAAAACTTACATTTTGGAACTCGTGCCCTTTTGCCTTCAATGCGCTCGCTAAAAAACGAATTTACAATATTGAATCCTTGATTCAATGAACGATTCGGATTTAAGCTTTTTCTACGTTTTTCCGCATGTTGAATATGATTAGATGGTGGATTATTTTGATTGTTTTCATCGTTTGTACTAACGGCACTATACCGGCCATTAAAAAAATTTGAAAGTTCCTTCATTTTTGTTTGTCTGTTTGTCTGTTTTACTTATTTTTTTTTTAAATAAGTTTTTTTTAATTGTAGTTTTTATTTTTCTTATAAGAATAAACACTTTTCACACTTTTTGTTTCTTCAAATATAAATATAATTTTTTGAATAACTATTTTTTTAAAATTATTTCTATTTGAAATTTGAAAACACAATTTCTTTTTTCTCTTCACTATTTAAATAAAATTGCACAAAATAATTTTCTTTTTTTAATTCTTTTTGTATAAATTGCATTCATGTGTGTTTTTATATATTTTTCTTCTTATAAATTTATTTAGTTTTATCATATATATTAAAAATTGAAATCCTACTTCATCCGTTACGTTACGTTGTTAAAAATTTAATTCGTTATTATTTTTAATTTTATGAATATTTGAATCGACAACGAATAAAAATATAATCTAACCGAACGGTATGACTTTAAGATATTTATTGAAAGAACGAGAGCTTTTCGCAAAGTTCGTCTGAACGTTAACGATGTTCAGTTATGAATGAAACCCCTTGAGTTGACTGGGCAGCAGGTAAGATAAGAAAGGAACCTTTTTTCCAATAAAATAAGTCGTGTGCTGGCTTAGCTGAGGCTAGCTAGAGTAGCTTCTTAGTCTAGAGAACCTGCTAACCACTGCTATAGCTGGTCAGTTTGTTCTTTCCCTCTACTTTTATTATTTCATTTTTCATTTTTGCATAAAGTAAATGAACCCTCGTCACAGATAGTTCGCTAAAGGGGTACGAGTATCTTATAGATACATAGATAAACACTGATTCATTTCAAGCTAAGAATATAGGGGCTTGAAATTGATTGCTAGGTATAGAGCTATGTACATATTATAGTGTTTGAGATTGAGATCGAATGTGTGACGAGATATGTCAGTTTTTGAGGGGAATCCGTGTTTTGCCTGGTGAGGCTGACTGTTCTCTTTCTCTTGGCTTATAAGATAATTTGCGTAGCTTATAGATGTTATACTAGTTTTAGTTTTAGTTACTAATTTTCATCGAGTTATAGATTTCTCATATGACGTGTGTTTGTTGTTGGTGTTTATTTGTATCTTTAGGAAGCTAAGATCGAGTCGCGCTGCGCCGCCGAGCTGATGAAAACAAATCTACATACCTACACCTAACCTATGAACATAGATATCTCCGATTCTAGAAATGTTTGATGAGAAGTTGATATTTTGAAATGAAATAAATAAAAAAAATTTGATCGCGTGTCAAGCAGGAAGAAAGCGTTTGCGGATTTATGCAATTTAAATTTTCCATTCCTAACCTTGTTAACATTGTAAATCATTGTCATAGGTTTGTTTGGAGAGTTTTTGAAGTAGGTAAATATGGGGGTGTGTAGTTATCATACGATATGGCATGACGGAAATATTTGTTTTTAAATTTAATGAGTTAAAGTTCAAGTTGGATTTTATATAGTTTATTGCGTTGCGTTGTTTGTTGAGTAAGGTAAAGGTTTAAGGGTTTTGCGTTTTTGCGTTTTTAGGTAAAAGTTAATGATATGTTATAAGTACCCAATTTTCATCAAAATTGAACAGTTTTTTGACAAAGTATATGATTGCGGGCTTCAGAAATTTCATAGAAACTAAATAGTTTGTGAAATAGTAATACGGTTTTATTAGTTTTTTATTTTTATTTTGTTATTATTAAAGTGAATAATTCCAAAGATTATAGCTGACTTACTGTGGAAATGTTTACCATTTAATGAGAAGTTTTGTAAGTGTCACGTATTTGTTGATAGACTGCCATTTGCATTCAATTGATTTTTGCATCATATTTATAAAATATTTTCATAGTTTCATAGTTTTTTTCATAGTTTGTTGAAATTGTGTTGAAATTGAAACAGTTTTCGAAAAGAAAATATGTGACTTTTGAAATTGTATAATTGGTGGATTGATGGTAATGTTTTTCGATGAACTTTATATTGACATTTCAGTATTTCAGCTTCTTTCCATTGTCACTTCTCGAAAAATATGAGGTGTCAAAATAAAGCATCGGACAGAGAATATTTTCTAGAAAATGTTGGCCTCAACAGAATTAAATGATAACAATTAAAAAATCTCAAGAGAAGGTAAAAATGGGTTGGGTTCGATATCCCGGTTTTTATATTCCCGTTTCTTAAAATCCATATTTTAAAATCCCGTTTTTTATAATCCTGCTTTTTATAATCCCGATTTTTTATAATCCCGCTTTTTGTAAACCCGTTTCTTATTATCCCGATTTTGCAATAAAAACTAGTTGTTGCAATAAAAACTTTTGTAAAGAAAAACGGGATTGTCCGGTTTTTACGGGATTTTAAAAAGCGGGATTATAATTGACCGGGATTTTCAATAAGCCGGATTTAAAAGACGGGATTTAAAAAAATCGGTATTGTATTTTCGAAGACGGGATTTTTAAACTGTTTTTCGGGATTTTTTAAAAATGGGATTTTAAAAAGCGGAATTCCGATACGCTCCCGGTAAAAATCAACATAATCTGTACAAATTTGTATCTCAAAGTTCTCTGAGATTTCTGTATTCTCGGAAATATAACCCAAAGTTCTCATATAAATTCTCACCTTTGCTGTCAGAAATCTGATAAAAAACTTTTATGAATCGATTTTTCATTGTCATTATAAAGGGTGGTTAAATTTTAATGGCCGATGTTGATTTTGAGCAAATCGCAAATTATGTATATAGAAAATGACTGTCATTTCTTTTATCATGATAATATTTGTATGGTTCAATTATATATGGAGCAAAATATCGGCTTAATGGCCGCCGCGATCTCAGCGGCACACCTTCCTTCGATGGTCCAAATTTTCGAGGACGCTAAGACTTATTGAGGCTGTATGCCGTTAATGTTCCGAATTATCTCATCTTGAATTGTTGCTGGCTTGTCGACGTACACCTTTTCTTTCAAATAACCCCAAAGAAAGAAGTCCAACATTGTCAAATAACATGATCATGGTGGCCAATTTACATCGCCTACGCGTGAAATAACACAGCCATTGAATTTGTCGTGCAAAAGAGCCATTGTTTCGTAAGCTGCATGGCAAGAGGCACCGTATTGTTGAAACCACATATCGTCCACATCCATATCTTCCAATTCGGGCCATAAAAAGTTCGTCGTCATCTCACAATAGCGAACACCAAAGACAGTAACTGCCTGACCGGCCACGGGTACTACCAATCATTAAATAAGGTATCTAAAAATCCACATATCCAAGTTGTCAAGTTCTTATTGACAAACCCTTTATCATGTTATCATATTCATTGAAAAATTACCAAATGTGTTGATTTTCATCTTAATTTATGAAAAATCACTTTAGCCGCCTCCACCTATGCATACCTTTCAGATTCTTATCTTATTGTCAAAAATTCAGTTATTATTTAAAAATTTAAATAATATGGCAAAGGCCTTAAGGGGCCAGTTATAGCTACCATTGAAATTGACCCGGGAAAATTTTTGAATCGATATTTGACGGTGTTTCCCTTTGATTAGAAATGAAAATTATATAATGATCGATCGGAAATCATGCAAAGAATTTTTTTGACGAAAAAAAGTGTAATTGGGAATTTATTTTTCTCTGAAAATGTATATTTTTCTATTTTCCGGACGGAAATTCATTTTCCTGAACAGCTGATACTTTTATGTTCAAAAGTGAAACGAATCCTTCCACTGATTTGTGTTCCAATTTCACACAATTCCAATGACAGATTTCTGTCAGTAAAAATTTTTCGGTGGATTTCAATCAGGAATTTTTTTTCAATGACAGAAATTTTTAATGGTATAAGCTATAAGCGAGCTGTCAAAAAAATTCCAATATTTGTTTTCAATGATGAAAACCAATGATAGCTATAGCTGGCTAGGCGCCAGTGTCACATTAGCGGGACATACTCATGATGTCTCTTTGGAGATGTCAAAAAAGTTCTATACTCACTAATTTTGTTAACACTTTTAAAGTGATATTGTAATAGGGTTTCAGAAAAGTAGTGTCATGATAGTAACAACAATGTATCAGTTAAAACAAATACAATTTAATGAATTTTGCATATCGTTGGTTAACTTTTACCAATGATAATATAACTTCTTGCACAAAATGTGACAGAGTCAATAGTAAAGTGTGACAAGTGACAAGTGACAAGCATCATTTGAAATTACTCCAAAAAAGTTTGTATTTATACATTTTCTTTTAAAGTTTATTGTCTATGTTTATAACGGTTTAGTGTTCAAAACAAAAAAGAACGTGATTTTCTTTCATAAAATAGTTTGAAACAAAAACACATCAATTTTAATCACATCAAATATTCCAAATATGGAACCATTAATTAATAAAAATGTTCTTCTAAACTGTTCTTTAAATGGTCAATGAAATAATTGTCAAATGAGTTTCGAGCGTTTGATTGATTGTGTTTACCTGTTGCTGGAGCTGGTGCTGGAACATTCTGCATAAATCAGTTAAGTCTTGTGTTATTATGATGCTATGTAAGCTCTTATAATGTTGTTAATAATATAATTATTCGCAAACAACAAATATTTTATTTATTTGTTTTTTATTCGTTTTTTTGCATTTTTTCTGTTTGGTGATTTGTTTTTTTTTTTGATTTATTTTTGTGTGAAATTTGACCTTGATGAGTTAAGAATTTCTGAAATATGGCGAAAAGCCGCCTTTACGTTCTGCAGTCGTTGTTTTCATTTTGAGATACCAATCCAACAATATTTTATAGTTCTTTAGAAGTTTTTATTATCATACGACTGGTGGTGCGATAGTTCTAATAGAATGAGTCACATAGTTCTTTTTTGTATTTTTTAATTCAACATTACGTAGTACGCAGGTAACCCAACAATTTCGAATTGTTAACATAAACTTATTTTATTATTTAAATGTTGTTTTTGTTGTTTTTTTTTTGGTAATTTGTAGTAAATTGGTGTTTTTTCTTTCATGCACACCAATTTAACAAGTAACACAAAGTTTGAATGTCTACATTTAGTGTTTTGAATTTAAATGATGATGGTTTTTGTTTCATTTTATTTAATTTCTAAGTTCATTGGCATTTTTATTTTATATTTTATTAGAAAACAGAACAGAATAACATCAATTTATTATCTTATTCCTACCCCAACTTATAGCTAATTTTAAATGTTATTAAGGACGCCATACACGCTACACGATCAAATTTGGGTTTTTTCCGTTCATACCAAACAACCCAAAAAAACCCAACCTAATTAACTGTGAGATGGGAATATTTTGAAGTAATCTTAAGAACAAAAGATTTAACATCATGACATTTAATAAATTTGATCACAACAAATTATAATATATTATATTATTTTTAATATAATAAAAACAAATAAATGAATTGAATAATTTTTGGAGAAACAAATAAAATAAATTCGAAGTCAATAGGAGGATTAAGAAGAAATTAAATGCACGATTGAATCGAATGAATTTGATGTCGTAACTTAAGGCTATCTTTCAGATGATCACAGCTAGAAATTAGTTTTAAAGTCTGAAACGTCAAATGAGTCTTATAAATTTGTGAATGTCAAAACTAACAGGTAACACTTTGGTGAACTGACATACGTAAATATATCTATCTTCTTTTAGAAACAATCTCTCATAATGGTGTTGCTTTAAAAAAATAGTAAGTGAATAAATGTCAATTTTTCAAAGTGATTTCTTTGACATTTGTAGGAGTTCATAAAAGTGTTATAGAATTTTATCTTTGAAACGATTTAAAGTCAGCGAAATGTATGTTTTATAACAAATAATAGTCAGTTTTGCCATTGGCAAAATAAATCAATTTATTTTTTATTTAAATTCCTTAAATCAGTAAAAATGCAAATCTCCAACTTTTTGTGTTCTATTGGGCAAGATCAATTTTTTTTCGGATTTAGAATCAAATTTTTTGGTTTAATTTTTTCGAGAGATTTAACTCTCATACATCAACACCAACATATAAAATATTTCATTTGTCACTTCAATTGATAGAGGCCGAATCAATTTTTTAACTTTCCTTAGGTAGTTGTTGTAATCGGTCAGATTTGTCGAATTGAATATTTTGACATTGCTCGACGTTTCAAGCTCCCTAGAGTCTAATAAAAGATTTTTAGAGAAATGTCTGTGTGTGCATGTGTACTTATGTACGTTCGGGATACACATTTTCGTCGATCATATCTCAAAAACCAGTTGAAATATGGACTTGAAATACATTTTTGTATACAGGTAATAAAACAGAAAGATGAAGAAATGACTTTCTTTTGAAAATTGAGTGGGTGATTTTTTTTTAATACATAATATCAATTTCAGAAAAAAGTAAAAGTTTTAGTTGACCCTAAATGTCTCACGAACCAATAATCAATTAAATTTTATATTTTATTATTATTATTATTATTATTATTATGTTTTTGAAATGATTTAAAACTTTGAGAGTCAACAATTTTAGTACAATTTATTTAAAAACTACAGTAACTGTTCGAATGTATTAAGTTAAGAAACTATTTCGGAAATTTAAGGCATCCAACCACTCAATTTAATATTTCGTGATTTGGGTATCTATAGGTATTCCTGGATGTTAATAATGTTGCTCTGGAAAGATGCTGATTGAAATTTCTTTCGTCAATTTTATCAGTAACATTGGCATTTTAATCATTAACATTAGACTCATAAGTTTAAGATAGTATCAGGTAGATAGCTAGCTGATTCCATTCCTTGAAAAAAGAGGCATTAGATTGAAGTAGCCTTATACTATGAACGATTTGTGAAGACTTCTATCATGTCTTTACATCACTATTATGTAGTCGTAGTTAAATTTGACGTTGTGAGTATATATTAACATTATGCCAGACTCCTAATAGATAGCTAATTTGGTGTGTTGAGCTGTTGAGTTTTGTAATCTAAATACGGGTTTGAAGAAATGCCTTTGAAGTGCTTTAAACTCCTCGAGGGACAAGTTACCAATAATCTGGGCAAAGGACAAGCATATCTTGACAGTCGCTTGAAACACGCGTTATTTAGACACTAGATCAACTTTTGGATTTCCAAAAAACTTTGAACACATCAAACTTAAAGCTATCTTAGCTTTATCCCTTTTTTTGTTTGGCGTGATTCGAAAAGTTTAAATTATGCATTAGCAAAACTCCGAGATATTCAAACTCTTGCATTACCTCTATACAGATATTGTTGAGCGACCAATTCTCTTCGGGAAGTCTTCTTCTTTGACGTGCTTTAAAAACATTATTTTAATATTGTCTGTATTTACATGCAAGCCCCATGTCTCGTAAAAGAAATAAAAACATCACCGATATCGCCAATAAACAGAGCAAACATTATTGCGCTTAAAAAGCAGCCCTGGGGAACACCAGCCGTAGTTTTAAACCAGTCTGAAAACTCTGATCCATCCCGAACCGAGGCGCTGGATGACTCTTACTTAATTACTTAAGGTGGCGCTACAGTTCTGTGTGAACTAGGGCCTTACCCAACAAACTTCTCCATCTAGGTCGGTCGCCAGCTAGATGTCTCCAGTTTCGTGCTCCAAGTTGGGTGAGGTCACTTTCCACTTGTGCGCACGACCTGATCCGCTGTCTTCCTCTACTACGCTGTCCAGTGGGTGTGGATTCGAAGACTTTCCTAGATGACTCCAGAAATTATGAATACATTAACAAGAATTTCCGCAAGATTCCTTGTGATGAAAGCTTATATACAACCTTGTCAGATGCTGCTTTGAAGTCTACAAAACAAGTGTGTACTTTCTTAGCTTTTTCTCAATAGACTTCCTGGCAATACTAGTCAAATATATGTCAAAAAATATGATCCATTGTTGAGATTTCTGGCCTAAATCCTGCTTGAAACTTGACAAAAAGAGTAGTGTTCTTGGTTAGCCTTACGTCCAGAATTGAAGTAAGAATCTTTTGTAAAGGACAAAGAATATAAATCCCTTTGTAGTTGTTAAGAATATTTGAATCTTGAAAAGGCCAAAAATAACTACTTTATTAAATTTGTTTGGGCAAGAAAAAGTCATTGTATAGCCTATTGAAGTAGGTACAACTATATAATACGAAGTAATACCAAACTAGTTAAACCCGTGGCATGATGGTTAGTGCGTTGGACTGTCATGCGAGAGGTCTTGGGTTCGATCCCTTCCTGTACCACCTAAAGTTTTTTTCACGGGTACTGCCTCTTGCGAGGAATTGACAAATTCTTCAAGAGTAATTCTTGTCATTAAAAAGTGCTTTCTCAAATCAGCCGTTCGGATTCGGCATATAAACTGTAGGTCCCCTCCATCCCTGCAATTATTCGCACACAGGAATGGTTGAGAGTTGTAAGTCACTAGGCCCTGGTTCTCTACGGACTGTTGTGCCACCTAATTTTTTAAAATTTTTAATACCAAACTAGTATAAATAAAATTTAACGTTTTTTTGTTTTAATCAAAAAAAAAACTGAACAAAATATTTGTCACCTTGAATATTTTACGCACAAAAAATGTTTTTACCTCCAAAATAATTGTATGCAAGGAAGAATAATGTGTTTGACAATTGGTAAAATTTTGTGAATTGACAGTTTATTTAGTAAAGAATAAAAACCTACAAAAAAACAATACCTACTTAAAGTTGGTAAAAATTGATTTTCCACTCAGATATGTTTTCAAAAATTAAATATATTGGCTTACAACTAATTTAATCCTAAAAAAAAATGATGTTTTGAAAATTCAGTAAAATGTTTATAAAAATCCAACTTTCAGTTTTCTCATAAAAATTAAAATCAACAAAAAATACTACACAAAATTGGTTAAAATTGATGTTCGATTCTCGATATCACGTGAATAGATAAAGGTATTGACTTCAAAATGATTTCATTCTGTGTCAATTTTGTTTTTGTTATCGTGAGATAATAGATTTAGAAAATTTCAATCTGTATTTTTTTATAAATATAAAAAACATAAACTTTAAAAAAATTCTACTAAAATTGATAAAAATTGGTTTTGAACTAAAAATCTAGTTAACAAAAACAGTTTTTGAAATCAAACTTAATCTATAATATGCAAAATATTGTTGCTAACTTTTAGTTATTTTTTTTTTAGAAAAATTTGATTGACAACTTTTTTTTATAAAACACGAAAACCTTCAAAAAAAATAAAAAACTGTTAAGAAATGTTTTTGAATTAAATTTGTGTACCTCACACAAAATATTTGTATTAATATTTTGTTTAAGTTTTAAACAAATCGATAGACGGTATGGGAAGTTATCAGCTTGAGTCGCATCCCAGCCTCTTTTTATCGTGTTCCATTTGTCATGAAAATAATCAATTCTTTTATAAAAATTTAAATATATAGGGTTTTTCAATAAGGGCGGGTAAATGGTGTGTGTAGATGGCGTTTGCTGTGTGGCACGTAGCGCCGTTCTGCTAAAACCACATGTCGTCTAGGTCCATATGGTTCAATTTGGGCAATAAGAAATTGGTTATACATAACGGTAGCGCTCGCTGTTGACGGTGACCGCCTCACTAACGTGGTTTTCAAAACAGTACGGACCAATTACTCCGCCGGCCCTAAATCCACATCAAACGGTAACTTTTTGAGGATGTATTATCACCTGGTGAACTTCGCGAGGGTTGGTGTGGTCCCATATACGGCAATTTTGCTTGCTAACACTGCCATTCATTATTTATTATTATTTTTCGCCCAAAATTGGGGTCCTCTTCCAAACGTCATGATACTTTGAGCTCCTGGGACAGTTGGATCTTGTACGGGTGTAAGCCCAAGTCCCGACGAAAAATTCGCCAAGTTGAAGTCTGCGAAAGGCCGAGTTCTTGTGCACGGCGAGGAATAGACTGCCTCGGATTCTGGTGTACACTTTCACGGATCGCGGCGATGTTGTCGGTCGATCTGGCTTTCCTTCGCTGATTGTTTACTGCTAAACCGATCGTCTTAAATTTGGCCACCAAACGTTGAAGAGTCGACTGTGAAGGGCCACCACGTCTACCGTAAAATGGACGCAATGCACGCAACGTTTGCGTTAACGAACACTCATTTTGATAATAAAGTTTAATCATTTGAACGTGCTGTTCAATCGTGTAACGTGCCATGATGATTTTAATTTTACATTGGCAACTCAATAATAAACAAAAGATTTGACAAATGTCACCCAAATAAAATGGCCGCCACGAGGCACCAGCAAATTTAAAAACCCACATAAAAAGGAAACTACATTTTATTAACTTCCCATAGGAAGTTATTGTAATCGGTCCGATTTGTCGAATTGAAAATTTTGACATTTCTCGAGGTTTCAAGGTCCCTAGACCTTGACCTTGACCTAGACATTTTTAAATAAATGTCTGTGCGTGCGTGTGTACGTACGTTCGTACGTCTGTACGCCCCCGTACGTTCGCGACGTTTTTTTCGTCGTCCATAGCTAAAGAACCAGAAGAGACATCGACTTCAAATAAATTTTGTTATACAGATAATAATGCAGCTCTCAAGAAAATTGCGTGAGTGTTTTTTTACCATACCAATTTAAATACAAATTTTGAAAATTTTGGTTAAACTTAAATATCTCACGAACCAATAACGCTAGAGACTTGAATTAAATTTTATATTATATATTGTAACGTGATAACAAACAAATATATTTTTGGAAAAAAATCCAATTAACGGTTTTTTTATAAATCAAAAAAACTGAAAAAAAATATTTGTCACCTCGAAAATTGTACGAACAAAAAATGATTTTATATTGTGCAACGAAGAAAAACGTTTTCAATATCTGGTAAAATTTTGAGAGAAATGGAATTGACAGTTTTTTTTACAAAAAATTAAAAACCTAAAAAAAAATTTAAAAAAGTTCCTAAAATTTGATTTTTGACTCAAATATTTCTTCAAAAATTTCAGATTATGGCTTCTAACTAATTTCAACTGATAAGAAATATTGTTTTTAACGTTCGGAAAAATTTTGAGAAAAATCGAATTGACAGTTTTGTACAAACAATTAAAAAACCAAAAAAATTTAACAAAAGTTGGTAAAAATTGATTTTCGGCTCAAATGTCTTTTAAAAAATTTGAGTTTATGACTTTCAACTAATTTTAACTTATAAGAAATACTGTTTTAATATTCAAAAAAAATTTAAGAAAAATCGATTTGACAGTTTTTGTACATACATACTCTGTAATTAAATTTAAGTATTCTATCAGACGGCATCAATTTGTAAATTTGTTTATAAATTATTTAATTAAATAAATAAATAAATAAATAATTTTCTTTTAAAAAATACTGTTGTCAACATTCAGTAAAATTTCGAGAAAAATCGAATTGACAGTTTTCTTATAAAAAATAAAAACCTAACAAAAAATTAATAAAAGTTGGTAAAAATTGATTTTCGACTAAAATATCTTTTCAAACATTTGAGATTATGGCTTCCAACTTATTTTAACTTATAAGAAATATTGTTTTCAACATTCGATAAAATTTTAAGAAAAATCGAATTGACAGTTTTTTTTACAAAAAATAAAAACCTAAAAAAAAATAAAACATGATAAAAATTTACTTTTGACTCAAACAGCTTTTAAAAGATTAAAAATATTGGTTGCAGACTTATTTTATCTCACTGAAAATATTGTCTTCGATATTCAATAAGTTTTGTATAAGAATCCAAAAGTCCGTTTTTTCATAAAAAAATTAAATCTACAAACAATAGTACGCAAATTTGGTAAAATTTGATGTTGGGTTCTCGATATCTCTTAAATTAATTTCATTCATCTAATTTGTATTTGTTTATATAAGAAATAAAAACTTTTAAGAAAGACTACTAAAACTGGTAAAAATTTGATTTCGACTAAAAATCTCGTTAACAAATCTAGATTTTGAAGTAAAGCTATTTTGTTAGATCCAAAATATTGTTGGTAATTTTAAAATTTTTAAGAATAATTTAACTGACAACTTTTTTTTAGCACAACACGAAAACCTAAAAACTTTTAAGCAAAACAAGTCGACAGTCGAGATGGGAAGTTATCAGTATGGGTCGCATCCCAGCCTCTTTTTGTTAATAAGAATTGTAATAGAATGTTTTTGACTGGAAAGGAATAAATATCTTGTGTTCTGAAGGTAACATAATTACACTATGATAGCCATGACGAAGTATATAATTTAAGCCTGAAATTCGTGAAAGCATGCCAAGTGAAAGGAATCGACAAATTTTTCTTTTTCAAGTTCAATTCCACTAATCATCAGTTTCACTTAAATGCACTTCCTTTATACTAACCGCAACTTAACATTTTAATACGCAAACTGGACACCAATTAAATGGCGCATGTGCAGCCCATCATCATGCAATAATTTAATTGTATGACCTTAGGTTCATTATCATGTATGACCATTTAAGTATCCTTCCTACACTTTCAAAACACTTGATATAATTTATTTTTTTGTTGTAAAATTATTTATCAATGAATATTTATCTTTTTTTTTATCAATTATAAAATTAAGGTAATTAGATGCATTTTTTTGTTTAATTTTATGCATAAATCATTTTAAACAAATAAATGTGATAATGTCTGGTTTTTTGTTTTAACCAAAACAGAGAATGTAGGTAATTCGTACTCTCCCGTCAACTAAAAATGAATATTTGTTTATGTTGATTAGGCTACTAAAGATAGGACATGTTTCTAAAAGAACTTGTTAGAGTTTAAAACATCAAGTTTATCAAGTACATACATATATATTTTTTGTCAATCTAACTAGTTTTAATTTTGATTCCCAAATCACTACCGGTATTTTGGTTTCTTCAAATTTTTAATTGTTTTATTTATTTGTTTAAAGAAATAAATTTGTTTTCAATTTGGTGTTTAGAAAGAGATTAATTTCAATTGTTTACTGAATGCAATAAATGTTGTAATAACAATTGTTGCATTCGAGATATCTTTGGTAATATTACTCCAGTTTTTCTTATTAATGTATGTACAGCACATACGTCTCCAATGGAGCTTACAAGAAATGGTCTCAATATCATTTAATCGACTTCTTTGAGCTTCAGCTTTTATTGAAATATCGATATCACAATTTATTGTGTCTTTGCACATGATCGTACGCTAAAGATTAAACCATATTCGATTTCAAACTAGTTTCTATTTTTTTTTTTTCAATTAAATTTATATTATATCTTATTATAGCAAATTTAGCATTTCATTTGTATGTGCGATGGTATGATTTTGAATGCTTTTAATTTAAATCACTAACTATCAAAAAAAAAAAGGCGTATCTAGTCATTCTTTTGATAGCGATAGCTTATTGGAATTCCAAATAAACAAATGCAAATCCATAAGAACCAGTTCTTCTCGGCATCATGCCGTGTGCCACTCTACTATAGCACCTACCCTACCACAACTTGAACTTGTCCGTTTACAAAAGATTGAAGACCGCATTTTGATACAATAATAAAAATAATATACCTGATAATCTTAAAGACAATATAATGTTTGTCTTCTTATTTAGCATGCTAGTCTGATGTAGGTTTATATATAAAAGTAAGCGACTATAGCTAAGGTGTTGTCGTCGTTAACTTTTGTTGTTGTTGTTGTTGTTGTTGTTTTGGTTATTTTGCAAACAAATAAAATAACTTTTCAATAAAAGTTTAACCGGTATAGTATTTAAATTTTTTTAGACAAATAATCGTAGATTTATACATTTGAATAAAGTAAAATGTCACCTCATATGAAACTTTAGACCTTAAGACCGGCAGGAGGTGTGCTATATGATACAAGCCCCATGAAGAGTTTTAAGAAACTGATGCATTTACTTTCTTGTAAACATCCCCCATTAGAGTTTTTGTATATAAATGAGTAACTATCCAAAGTTAAAAGCCTACGGCAGAGTGATTAACTGTTAAGACTATATATGAGTATTTTTAAGCAGGTAATTATTTCTGAAGCTGTGTAAGTTTAGGATTATAACTTTGGGTTTTTGAATAGTCATGATATGCAGCATCATGTATATTTTTGTTCTTCTACTTTGACTAACAATAATTTTCTACAAATTTAATGTTCATTGGCGTATGTGGAATATTTTGTCAAAATAATTATAATCTTGGCATGATGATTAGAGCCTAGGGCTGCCCTGTCTTAATGTGTGGATTCAGTACCGAGAACTTTACAAACATTCCAAAAGTAACCTTGTATTCAAAAAAATACTTATTTTTTCACATGGCTGTGGCTGTCTGTGATTTTAAAGTCACCACAAGGCCCAAAACCGCAGAGAAATTCGCCAAGTTTAAGACTTTTAAAGGCTTAGTGATTGATTACTGCATCTGGTTTTCTTTGGCGTGTTGTTACCACATAAAAAACTCTACTTTGAAAGGCCGAAAAATAGAACCAGTATAGTATAGTATTTTGTTTTTTTTTTTTAGACAAAGACTCGTAAAATGATTTTTCACGGTATACAAACTTAAGACCAGTATAGGCATACAAATTATATGGTGTAAATCAAGAAAATGCTGCAATTAGTTTATTAATATGTATTGAATAATTAATTATACGCGCTCTATTAATTTCGGCTTATCTTCCGATTTATTTAGTCATAAAGACTACTTAAACCCGGTAAAGTAAGCTTTATAACTTTGAACTTGTGATAAGTCAGGAAACACTAGGCGTTAAAGGTGAAAAATGTTCCTCCCTATTTGATATTATACTTTTAAGTTATTATGGATGTACTGTGGCGTATGTGGAATATTTTTTTTACTTGCAACATATAGAAACTATATGGCAAGTATTGCATTCGAGAGTTTAATCAATCATTACGATGGGAGAGAAGTCGAAAAAATTGGGTCCCCTGATTCCTTCCGTCTTTCTCCCCTCACCCCTACAGGCTAAACCATTGTCTCGGTCAAAACGTCACCATGGACAGACGTAACTTTGAGGTAGTAAAGGACTTCGTCTAACTAGGCTCCGCTATGAACGCAGAAAACAACACCAGCGCGAGCTGAGATCAAACGAAGAATAACTCTTGCTAACCGCTGTTTCTTTGGGCTAAGAAAGCAAAGCCCTCTCTCGAGGGATCAAAGTGTCGCTATATAAGACCCTTATCATCCCCGTTCTGCTATAAGATGCAAAAGCATGGACTATGACAAAAGCGGATGAAAGCACCTTGGGTGGTTTCGACAGAAAAGTTCTTTACGTGATCTACGGTCCCCTATGCATAGAAGGGAAGTAGAGGAGAAGATGGTATGACAAGCTGTACGCGATGTACAGCGACGTTGGCTTAGCTAGAAGGATAAAAGTCCAACGACTAAGATGCCTTAGTCACGTAGAGCGCATGGAAACCATTGCTCTGGCTCGGAAAATCTTCGAATCCACACCCACTGAACAGCGCAGTAGAGGAAGACCGCGGATCAGGTGGCGCGCACAAGAGAAAAGTGACCTCACCCAACTTAGAGCGTGAAACTGGAGACATCTAGCTAGGGACCGATCTAGATGGAGAAGTTTGTTGGGTGAGGCCCTAGTTCACACAAGTCTGTAGCGCCACATTAAGTAAGTAAGTAAATATAGCAGTAGTCTCCATACAAATTTGTTGGTCAAAAATTGAATATTCGACTTTTATCTAAAACGTACCGATAGATTTTATTAAATTTTCTCTGATTTGTTCTTAATTTGGCTTCTTTCACTAAACAAAAATATTGTTCTAAGGCACCCCATATAGAACCATCGTTCTGTTTTAAAGTTTTCTAAAGAACTAATGAACTGATTTCAATAAATTTTTCTGTACAAACTTAAACGCTGTTTTAATTGTATTTGATGTGCAAAAATGTCATTGTTTTTTTTTTTTTCAAAATTCTATGTCTCGAAAATGGGTCAATATTTTTTAACGAAATTGCAATTTTAAACGTATATTTATACGCACTACAAAATTGCATAAAAAAAATATTTTAAACAACAAATTGAAAAAATGTATACATAAGAAATTTATTTTTTAAAAACCGCTGTAACGATTTTCGAAAATCAATCAAGGTTTTTTCATAAATTAAATGACATTTAGGTTTTTGAGGATGAACTTATTTTACAGGTAAATTTTAAAATACAAGTACTATTTTTGTAAACAGATTCTTTGTTGCAAGTTTGTGAGGCTTTCTTTTTAAAGTTCTTGTGGTTTATTTGGCATGATGCTTATAGTATAAGAATATCTATACCTGAGGAGATACGTATTCAAGCGAGACTTCCACTTTAAAAGTTTTTTTTTTTCACCAGCCGGGGCGACTTTGACTTCGCTTAAAGTGTTCTTTGTTGGGATTCCTGAAAACTTTTGAGGAAAGTGAAATGAGGCCAAAATATTTTGAGAAATAAGACCAAATTATTTTTAGTATAAACAGTAAGGTATATTACAGCAGACATGCTGCCCCCTGGCAAACCCCCTGCTTGGGCATACTTCAGTACTTGGGGTAGGTGCGATTTTAGGTGTTTGCAAAGTTTCTTTTGCATTTCTCGCAAACCATACTATTTAAAGTGAAAAAAAACCAATTGCAATTTATTTTAACTTGTTAAAGTGTAATAGAACCAACTGCTGAAAATCAGCCTTATTGCACTTTACAAAAGTGATAAGGGACGCACATAATACAAAAAGTAAGAGTGCCTTAAAAGAATAAAAAAAAACACACAAAAGAATTATTTAAATAAATAAAATTTAAATTAATACAAAATTAATACAATTTATAATTTTAGATAATCCGTCCTACTAATCTAAAAGAATTGATGAGATTTAATAGATTTTAATGTTTTTTTTTTTTAAATTAATTTTTATTATAATTAAAGTTGAATTAGCAGGTTCTTAATCTAATCCGACAAAATGTTCCATAGGAATTTCTAGTTTTTGATTCTTTTGACGAAATCGTATACCATACGGCAAGTTCATCTACACCTTAATTCTTTCAAGCTATAAATAGAACTTACGAATCTTTTAGAATTTGGGTTTTTTTTCTCTACTATTTTGATGTCAACAAAAATATTATTGAAAGTTATAAATTTTTCTTTTCTCTTCATTGTTTAATTATGTTAAGCTTACAATTAAGTTTTTTCAAAGATCCGTTTTGATTAGAGAAATAAAATATAGTTATAAAAATAAATTAAAACAAAAAAAAGAATAAAATGCAAACTATTATAATAATTAAATTTGTATTTATTTTTTTTAGCTAGAAATTCAACTTTCAATAATTGAAATTTGTCAAAAACTGTGATCAAGAAATGAGTAGATGTAATGAAGGAGGATGTACTTACGTAGAAGGTAAGATGTAAAATGTTAAAATCTCCAGGAGTAAAAAAATATAAAACGTTTCATACATATGTAAACATTTTGTCTCACAAAGAGGCCAGCTCAAAAAGTATTATTTTCTAAAACTAAGAAATATTTGTATAAAGGGCTTTTTTTAAACGTGTGGTATTCAAGAAGACATAAAACGTATATAATTTATTGTTATGAAACAAGGACTTGCCATTAAGTCTTAAAAATAATTTCGGGCAATTTAGCGACGTGTCTGGCTCGAATAAATTTTAGCCAAGAGGCCTAATTTTTAAGCACTTTTTGCAGCAGTTGGTTCCGTAATAAAGTTGTTGATTTAATAATAATGCACAAAATATTCTCTTTAAAGGCGTCAATTATCTTCGGCTTATCTATCGTCGGGCGAACTGAACCATTATTTTAGTAGTACTATAATATTAATTATGAAATGACAAACCAAACTTAGCATATATTAAGTGGAATCCGAAAAAAAGTATTGCTATTTGTATTGTATTTTGGTTAACCCAAAATATCTCAAGAACCAATAACGCTAGAGACTTGAATTCAATTTTATATTATATATTGTAACGTGATACCAAACAAATATATTTTTGGAACAAATTCCAATTAACGTTTTTTTTTATAAATAAAAAAAAACTGTAAAAAAAATATTTGTCACCTCGAAAGTTTTACGAACAAAAAATGATTTTATCTCCAAAACAATTTCGTGCAACAAAGAATAACGTTTTCAACATCTGGTAAAATTTAGAGAAAAATCGAATTGACAGTTTTCTTACAAAAAAATAAAAACAAAAAAATAGCAAAAGTTGGTAAAAATTGATTTTCGACTCAAATATCTTTTCCAAAATTTGAGATTATGACTTAAAACTAATTTTTACTTATAAGAATTATTGGTTTCTTCAACATTCGGAAAAATCCTCAAAATCGAAATGAGTTTTTTTTTACAATAAATAAAAACCTAAGAAAAAATTAACAAAAGTTGGTAAAAATTAATTTTCGACTTATATATCTCTGCAAAACTTTGAGATATTGGCTTCAAACTAATTTTATTTTATAAGAAACTAGCTTTTACCCGCGACTTCGTCCGCATTAGATAGTTTTTTTGTATAGTAGTATGAAAAAACCTGAGCTGTACTTTTTTGTACGTATGTATGTTTGAATTGTGCCGAGATGGGATGAGGCCATACTAAGTGTGATTGTCATAGGTTAGGTTAGGTGACGAACCGAGTAAATCATTAAGTATTAAAGAAACAATTAAATTTACACGACAAATAAAATATTTGCAGGATTTCTCTATAATTTGCATGCGTCCGACAACGGCATGTGCCCTCACGTGTGTGCCCGTTCGGGTAGACCCACTCAGTGATGTCCTCCCCCCGCGCCGCACTACCGCCGCCCTCACCTGCCTCGTCTACCGCGTGCTACCCCCGCCCGCGCACTCGCTTCGCTCCACCGCCGAAACATAATTATCAGAAGTAGAACACAACATACTTACTTACTTTACTTAAGGTGGCGCTACAGTCCTGTGTGAACTAGGGCCTCACCCAACAAACTTCTCCATCTAGCTCGGTCCCTAGCTAGATGTCTCCAGTTTCGCGCTCCGAGTTGGGTGAGGTCACCTTCCACTTGTGCGCGCCACCTGATTCGCGGTCTTCCTCTACTGCGCTGTCCTGTAGGTGTGGATTCGAAGACTTTCCGGGCCGGAGCATTGGTTTCCATGCGCTCTACGTGACCCAGCCATCTTAGTCGTTGGACTTTTACCCTTCTGGCTAAGTCTACGTCGCTGTACAGCCCGTACAGTTCGTCGTTCCATCTTCTCCTCCACTCCCCTTCGATGCATACGGGACCGTAGATCACCCGAAGAATCTTTCTCTCGAAACGACCCAAGGTGCTTTCATCCGCTTTTGTCATGGTCCATGCTTCTGCACCGTATAGCAGGACGGGGATGATTAGGGTCTTATATAGCGACACTTTGGTCTTTCGAGAGAGGATTTTACCACTCAATTGCTTTCTTAACCCAAAGAAACAGCGGTTAGCAAGAGTTATTCTTCGTTTGATCTCAGCGCTGGTGTTGTTGTCTGCGTTTACAGCGGAGCCTAGGTAGACGAAGTCCATGACTACCTCAAAGTTACGTCTGTCGATGGTGACGTTTTGACCAAGACGTCGGTGTTGTAGGTCCTTTCTTGATGACAGCATGTACTTTGTTTTGCCCTCATTAACCGTTAAACCCATTTTTGCCGCCTCTGCCTCAATACTCACAAAAGCCCCATTGACATCACGCTGAGTTCTTCCGATTATGTCAATGTCATCAGCATATGCAAGTAATTGGACAGACTTTTGAAAGATAGTGCCTCTAGTGTTGACGTGTGAGCTTTGCACTATTCTTTCAAGTACGATGTTAAAAAAATCACATGACAGCGCATCACCTTGTCTAAAACCTTTTTTGACATCGAAAGGTTCTGTTAAGTTGTTTCCAACCTTTATGGAGCAGCGTGAATTCTCCATGGTCATCCTGCACAAACGGACGAGTTTGGCAGGGATGCCAAAACTAGACATGGCTCTATACAGTTCGTCCCTGTAGATACTGTCATATGCGGCCTTGAAATCGATGAAAAGATGGTGGGTGTCGATTTGGTGTTCTTGGGTTTTTTCCAGGATCTGCCGTAATGTGAATATTTGATCGACTGTGGTAGTACACAAACCCAGTGAATTATTTGTTGTACCTACATGACTCGTGTTTGACGATGAAAGGTTGAGCATAGCAAAGTTTAGGTATAAATTATTATTTGTGGAACTTGGTTGGAGCCACAGTTTGCGTCTAACGATGAGGGCTTGAGGCACGTGGCGCGCGAAGCCTGCGTTAATATACGTGTATGATAAGTTTAACATGTTCGACAACTTATTTCATAAGGGTTGGGAATGCGTTGTTTTCCCGTAATACCAATTTTATCCAAATATTATTCAAATCTTTGGTAATTTAGGAGTGAAAGCGATCAGATTCCCCGGAAAGTAATTTTTTCCATGGGAATGCGTTGTTTTCCCGAAGTCAAAAGTAACTCATGTCCTTTCTTAAGTCTCAAACTATCTCCTTGCCAAATTTCATTTAAATTTGTTCAGTAGTTTAGGCGTAAAAGTGATCGGCCCACCTGAATTTTCCCATGGAAATGCATCATTTTCCCGAGGTAAAAAGTAGCCTATGTCCTATCTCGGGTATCAAAATATGCCCATACCAAATTTCATGCAGATTGGTTCAGTAGTTTAGGCGTGATTTAGTAACAGACAGACAGACAGAGTTACTTTCACATTTATAATATTAGTATAGATATTGTTTTCAACATTAGGTAAAATTTTGAGAAAAATCGAATTGACAGTTTTTCTATAAAAAATTAAAACCTAAAAAAAACAATACTAAAACTTGGTAAAAATTTACTTTCGACTCAAATATATTTTCATAAATGAAAAATATTGACTTAAAAGTAATTTTATCTCACAGAAAATATTGTTTTCGACATTCAGTAATTTTCCGTTTTTTTCATAAAAAAAATAAAATCTAAATAGTACCCAAATTTGGTAAAAATTGATGTTCGGTTCTCGATATCTCGTGAATAAAAGGAGATATTGAATTCAAATTAATTTCATTCATCCAATTTGTATTTGTTTATAAAAGAAGCATTTTAAGAAATGCTACTAACATTGGTAAAAATTAGTTTTTGACTTTAAATCTCTTTAACTAAAATAGATTTTGAAATCAAACTATTTCTATATGCAAAATATTGTTGGTAATTTTAAAATTTTTAATAATAATTCAACTGACAACTTTTTTAACACAACACGAAAATAGCAAAAAAAAAGCAAGACAAATCGACAGACGGGATGGAAAGTTATCAGTGTGGGTCGCATCCCAGCCTCTTTTTTTTTAGTTTTGTGTGGGCTCATTTTCAGACTGTTGCCGCTTAATTTAAGAACACAAATATTGTTATATGATTAAAAAATCTTCTGTCAAGTATTCTATTGTCAAATCAAGTTTTTTGTGCCAAATTTTACATAAAACAAATCTTGAGTCAAAAAAAAAGGTGTCTTTTTTAGGATAAGAAAAAATGAAGTTACCTTCCTTTTTCTCTGAGTGTATCTTTTTTTTTGATTTTCATGAGATAACGACTTCAAAGGTCCCACTTCATTGACACTTTTATTGGCAAGTTTAGAATTTATATTTTAACGCGTGTTGCTTATTATGATAATTCAAAATAAACAAACTAAAAATAAAGGAATCATCAACCTGCAAACGACTTTTTATACCATTATATTTTGAATTTAATCGATATCGACAACCGATAACTTAAACATCAGAAATCATAAGGAATTCCCTTCTAATATAATCGAAAAACCACCCTCGTTTATTTGTTTACTGATCAGATCATATATCAATCGATATCGATCTACATAATTATCATTTAAAATATTTAATATAAAAACACATTGAAACATTTTACATCAATACAATATTATTATGTAAATAAACCATTATTATCGACCTGATTGTATCTTGCTTTTACCATGGTCTTATTATAGTATTTTTCACTCGCTTTAATTGAATATTTTATCACAAACATTCCAAAAAACAAATTCATCAATCATAAAGTTCGCATGAACTTGGCCTTATTTAATTGGAATTTAATTTGTCTCTTATTAATTTGTTCGAAATCAAATCAAAATCGATAGCAGGTGTTGATAATGTGATTTAAGGAGTTACTAACTACATAAATACCTCTCTGTCTGTATAAATAAGTCTTTCGTTTAAAAAATAAACTAATTATATTTATTAAAATATTACATCGTATTATCTGAATATTTCAGTAATTTGTTTGTTTACAAACAAAATAAAAAAATAATAAGATACATTTTTTGACAAAAACACCGAATAAGAAAAAAAGGAAAAAATAAATTTACCTATTCCTTCAAGGCCAAAGTGAAAAATGTTATTTTTGTATTATTATTATTTTAAAACTAGTTTTATTACTTTATAGCATTTTTTTAAAATTAACATATGCATGCCTGTGAGCATTTTTAGTTAAACTCTATCAAAACATAATCATTTAACTTTTGAAAAATATTATAAGCTTAATCAGAGACTAGAATCAAAATTGTGCTTGAAGCTATCTAGATCTCTCTGAATTTTTAGATCCATCGAAATATTCTGTTACAAAGCTCCCATCACTACACAAAAGACTCAATAGCAGTGTAGTATAATAACAGTCATCATTCTTCATTAATAAACGTTCATTGTGATTGTCTTATGATGGAAAATTTCGTTTGACCTGATAGCTATATCATTTAAGACACTTCATTTTAATGGCTAATGTTTTGGTTTTAATTTAATTTTAATTAGTAATTATTATCAATGTTATTAGCCAAGTTCAATTACTGAGGATACATTAATGGGTTATCGATAACAGTATTACTTAAATTATCGATTTAAGCTATGACTTTAAGTTATGTATGTGTATAATAGCTGCGAACTAATAAGCCTGTTCGTTAACTCTAAGTTTCTGTTTGTATTTTATTCTAAATTTCTGTCACTTTAATTACTTTATGTATGAAGTTGACATTGCTTTGGACTTAAATCAAAAACGTAATCAAAATAATTGAACTGCACTTGTGGTAAGGCAATCCACATACGCGTAGTACGGCTAAAGAATGAATATCTGTATTTGACAGTACAACCTAGATAGGGCTTGAGGGTATACTGATGAGCATTCCTAGAAGTAGGTACTAGTAGCTAGCTATTTCTCTAAAGCATGCATTAATTTAAATTTTGTTTTTAATGTTAGTGGGGGCTTAACCCCCATTTATTTTGCTTAGTTCAAGCTATAAGTATAACTTACAAACTAACTTAAATGTAAACTTATAACTATGAATGGGGACGGGTCAGAAGGAGTTTGAGATCATAGGTGCTGATGTTAAAATCAACTGAATTTGGATTCGAATGGACCAAACGGAGCATAAGGGTCAAAGGTTCGTTAAGGTCATATGAGGTGGCGTTTCTTAGGTTGCGGGTGTTAGTGTTCAAAGAAATCGAATTATAGAGAGAGGAGCAATCAACTGAGCAAGAGAGAAGAGAGATGTATGAAAAGTATGTTCCTGTATTGAGTTGAGGTTTAAGATGTTTAGGAGATCACGATAGAGGGGTAAAATCAAAGGATTTTTCCCAACCAAAGTAATGAAGTGTAAAACGGAGAAATCTTCGTTGTGTGCTTTCTATTCTTCATATGTGTATATGATATGGAGACCAACCCTGCGACGCATATTTGGGTAGAGGTCGTAAAACGTCATGTAAAGCGATCAGGTCATGTAAGGGTTAGAAAATTCTTTAGACCATCATTTAACAAAACCGAATGCAGAGTTGGCCGTATAAATTATTTCGTCAATTTGAAGTAGACATTTCAGTTCAAGGTCACATAAAAGGCCGACAACCCTTATGTTTTCTTCTATATTTATGAGATGAATATGAAGATAGTAATGATTAGTAGCTGTTCTAATGCTTTTTGCGAAAAGGTCATTATCTGGCATCTGCCAATGTTAAGCTCTAATCAATTTTTGGTACACCAGGTTGAGAAATTGTCGAGATCTGTTTGGAGGAGAGATATGTCTTCATGAGTTGCAATGATTTGGAAAATTTTCATATCATCAACGTAAAGATATATTTGACAATTTTTAATGACCATGAATGTCATTAATTGTAAGGGCAAAGAAGAGAGGACCTAAATGACTACCTTGGGGAACACCAGAAGTGTCTAGAATAGAATAGGAACTTGCGGATCTAAATCGGACATTATATTGGTATGTATTTAAGTTTCTGAAGGTAAGAAGTAATCAATTTCAGAAATAAAGGTTCAAGACCTTAGAAGGAGAGTTTGAAGACTATAAGATTATGAGAAATTTCGGCAAACAATTTGCTGAAGTCAGTGGTTACCATATGAACCATATCATTCCTGTTTTCTAAGGCTCTTATATACATGAAAAAGCAAGTTGAAAAGTCATAAGAGGATACGGTTGCATTATCATGAAGAGAAATATGAGATTTAAATTCACTGAATTGTTTTTTTAATCGAACACAATTTACAAAAAGATTGTGAAGCAGCTTGTTTAAATTAGGAATTCGATTCCTCAACATTTTGAAAAAAGAGATCGAATTTTGTTGGCAGGGATTGGGTTTTATTTAACATTCGTGGCGTTGTCATTTGAAATAGTTTCATTAAGGCATGAGACAATGTTAAACAGTATTAGAGACAGAACAGAGCCCTGTGGCCCACCAGCATTTATTATGTGGTTCTTAGACTTCAACCTATCCAATACAAGTACAAGTACGAATTCAAATTAAAAGATCCGAAATGTAATAACTATAATCCAATGAAGGAGGGATTCATGAAAACCGAATGCACGCATTTTCGATAAGAGAGCCTGATGTCAAGTGACCTAAGCTTTCGATTTTCAAATTATTTCTTGAGCTGATAATTAATCAGCGTTTCCATGACCTTGCAAAGAAGGAACGTACGTGTGGGGATGGGCTGGACACAAGGACGGATCCAGACTTTTAATGAGGGGGGGGGGGGGTGGTGCTCAGACACTTAGATGAGTTTTTACTCACCACTTTAAAATGTTCTTTAATGTTTTGTAAAGGAGGCTAACAAAATTTAAATAACATAATATTAACCATACATTTACACATTTCAATTGTTAAAGTAGCAATTTAAGTTATCAACTTATTTTCGAACATTGTTGTCCAGAAAGGTATGGTCTAAATATTTAATTTGGATGACTCCTTACATATGTAAACATTCCAAGTTGATAACAGTTTTCTATATATGCCATATTTAAGAGATAAATCACAATAGTTTAGACAATAGTTTAGAGGGTTTTTGGTGCATTTCACGCAGAAATGTAAGAAGTTGTTTTGAAACGTAGCTTTTTTTTCCAAAAATAAAATATACTTTTCTTGTTTCCATTTCTATAAATTCGAAGAACGCTACAAAAATTCTTAAATCCAGAAAATGATAGAGGATGAAGAAATGTCGGGCTTTTTTTGACGTAGTTTTTTTCGAACTTAATTTTCGGGAGTCTATTACTATCAATTTTGCTGTTTTTGGGAAATTTATATTATTGAAATTCGTGTTTAAATCTCAGTTCTAGAGCATCCAAAGCAAATTCACTTTAAAAGTAGATTTATTTAATTGTGTAAGATCTTTTGTATTCAACAGAAAATCAATTTTGAAAGACATAAAATGCACACTTGGGTCGCTAGAACTTGCTAATTTCTTCCAAAAAGTCTGTTTAAAAATATTTCCTATATTTTAAGATTTATAAATGTACCTGCAAAATAAGTTTTTTCTCAAAAATTTAAATGCCATTTTATTTTTCAAAAAATCTAGGTTAACTTATTTTTTTTTTCGAAAATCATTTCAAATTTTAAATTTTGTCTTAAAAATATTTTTGGTAAGTACTAAATAAAGTGCTTATAAATATACATTTTACATTTAAATTTCCTTTCTGAGATATTGAGTTTTGTAAACAAAAAAAATATTTAAAAAAAAAATTACATTTTTGATCATCAAAAATCATCATCAATTTTATCATTGACAAGAGCTTGCACAGAAAGAGAAGATTATTGAAATCGGTCCATTAGCTCTTGAGAAAACTTAAACACCAAATTAAAGGTTTTATGAGGGGTACCCTTCTGGAGTAATACCAAATTATGTTTTTCTTGTAGAAAGAAGCCAAATTAAGAACACAAAATTTAGAGAAAGTTTTTAAAAAAAATCACATATTTTAACCAAAAAATTTGTATGGTGACTGCTGTTATTTTTCGTATCGGCTGAAACCCTTAATTCCAATCAACACAATTGTTTGGACTGTAGGGGCCAGTTAAGACAGACAGACGGGCGGAATCGGGGTACCCACTTGTTTCGACTTCTCTACCGTCGTAATTTCATGTTGGATTAAAAGCTCTAGTTCGATTTTTTTTACTAATGCAAAACTTGCTATATACATATATGTACATACATAATATGTAGTTCCTATATGTCGCAAGTAAAAATCACTTCAATATTCACTATTTACATATGTGTGTCAAAAAAATTAAATATTAAAATTGAAGGCTAGTTTTAGGAATTTAAAGGTAACTTAATATAAAATTGATGATCTCTTATTCAAGGTTTCTTCTTAAGAACCTGAATATTTGCTCTTTTCTTTGAAACAAATTTTATGAAAATAATTGAAAGCATGACTAAAGTTTTTTCAAATTCTAAATTAAGTGAAAACAAAAATTTTAGTTTTTTTGACAGCAAGCCACTTTTTGGTGAATGTCGTTAAATTACTAACAAATCTTAAGATGAAATCTTTACTTATACAACTTAACTGTATAAGGTTTATGGCTCAACCAAATTTCTTACTTTTTGAATTTTTGAAAAAAAAAATTGCTTTTCTTAACCATAAAGTTGAACAAATGAGTCCAGTGTGAACAGTGTCCAAAAGTCATACTTATGTCAGTTTCACAAAAGTGAACAATTTGACATTTAAAAATCAAGTCCTTAATGGTTGGCAGATCATTTAAATTTTTTTTGTTTAAGTTAGCACCTTAACTTTAATTCAACGATTATTATCTAAGAATAATTAAAAAACTTATAAACAATAATCATTTTATTATTTTTGTAAAAGGTATAATTTAAATTATATAGAACTATTACTATGATGTATAATTGTTTGGAAAATACATTTATATTGACACTATTTTTAATTGAAATCAATATGTGTGTTCTTATAAAGAATCGTGGTTTTTTTTTTGAAAAAATTACAAATAGTAATCTACTTACATAGTTAGCTATTTGTTTGTTTGTTTCATAGTTGTTTTTGTTTTTGTCATTGGTATTTTGTTTTCATTGCATTGCATTCCTTGAACAACTGTCATCACATTATTGTTATTTTTGTTAAATTTTTAATTGGTTTCTATAAATTTAAAAATAAACATTGATTGATTGCAATTAAAACAAAATCAAATAAGATTTCGGAATGTGAACTCATTACCTAGCAAAGCCTCAACTTTAAAAGGGAATTTCTGTTGACGGAAATAGAATTCCATACCTACTTATGTACATATGTAAGCTTTGATGTCGCAATACGAAAAAAAAAAATAAAAAAGATGATAAGGCAGTTAAAAACAAACCTTGTTTGACCCAATTTATCGAAGAAGTTTGTCTTCAGAATTGATTAAGGAAACCTAGTAAAATATATAATAAATTTCCACTTGTTATTGAGACACCCTGTCTTGTAAAATGTGTCAATATTGGACAAATGAAAACTTAGCATTAGGAAAAGAGTCAAAGAGTTAAATGTTTTTTAAAACACGAAAAATCAGTATCAGTATATGAGAGAGTTGTTGACGCTTTACAAACGCACGTTTTCGGAAGTCAGTGACAGTAAACTACAGTCACTCTGTTTCTTGCAATTTAGCTTAACCTTGCAAGTTGTACTTGTTTGTTCGTTTTAAAGCAGCAAATTTTGTGGGTGATTCACGTAACTAACATAATTTAAGTTGAATAATTCAAGGTCATTCGTATAATTTCACACAAAAGACTGATAGGTAGTATTTTTTTTTATATAGGAAAACAAGTGAAGATAGAATGAAATTTAGAATTTTATACATCGTAGTTTAAAGTCCAAAATGAAAATGTCTGTAAATTTACATACAGTGTTGCAAATACAAATATGAAAGCTCCTTTACATGAACTGTTCTCTTTTTAAATGGCCAGAATAGCCCTAACACACTTTCCATTGAATTTCATGTTTTTGTGAAAAACTTTTATTGCCCAATCCGATTTCAAAAGTGATAAGATTATCTATTTACAATGATGGAACTAAAATCATCCTTGATAAAAATGAAAATTAACAAAGTGTCTGGTCCTGATGGTATCCTAGTTAGGTTGTATAAACATGTCACTCCGACATTTTTGGAATACATCTTAAGTTTCTTCAATAGAATATATGGTGAGGAGACAGTTCCTGGAAACGTTGGATGCTCCAAAATGCCAGCTGTTTTTAGAAGAAGTGACCGGGCTCAGCCAGAAAACAATACGAGTATTATTATGTTAAACTCATTGATCAAATTATTCTTGCAATTACTTTACGTTAAGCTAACAAATTGGGTTAAACAAAAGAATGTGATCAGTTGCTACCAAGCTGTCTTACGTTCAAAGCTTTCTATATACTTTTTTTTGTTGACCTGAAAACTACATTATTTACACTTCAGAGTTTTCAGAAAGTAGTCAGCTTACAGCAAGCGTCACACTACGATCAGAGGCTCATCATAAGTGCATGTGTTAGTTGTTAGTAAGAAAATAATACAATTATAGCCTAACACACGCACAAAATACAAAACATAATAATTATTAACATTTAACATGAATTATTACAGAACATCAAAAAAAATAAAATAAAGACGTTTACGATAGTGGAGCACTGGTTCTAAACAATGATTTTAATCCCACCTTATTTAAATTTAAATCTATCGACGAACAGTTTAAGTTATATAAAATGCTCATTCGACTTAAAGCTTCATTCTTTCCATAGTTAGTTCTATGGAAGTCAATATGTATAAAGTCAAAAGTACTCAGGTGGTGAGTTCCGCCTCGGTAATTTAAATGTATACAAGATAGCAAATAAGGTGCATCAATTTCACCATTAATGAGTTGATGAAAAAAAATTAAATCATTATTAACACGCCTTTGATGGAGAGTTTGCAATTGAAGAAGTTGAATACGATGTTCATAGGGAGGCAGATCATAAGGATCTTCCCACGAAAGACCCTTTAGGGCGAAGCGAATGAAATTATGTTGAATTGATTCAATACGTTTCTTATGAATTTCGTAATAGGGGTTCCATACCTGCGAAGCATATTCAAGATGAGGACGAACATGACAATTGTATAAAGAAAGAGTAACATAGGGATCATTGAACTCCTTTGCCCAGCGTTTTATAAAACCAAGCATAGAACTTGCTTTATTAACAATAAAGTTAATGTGATGTGTAAATTCTAAGTTGGAACAGAAATGAACACCTAAATCTTTAAATGTGGAGACGCGACCGAGTTTTTGCTTTGATATAAAATAATTAAATACACTACCGATTCGTTTTTTAGTAAAAGTTATCGTCTGACATTTTAAAGGGTTGAGTGAAAGGCTATTTTTTCCACACCAAAATGTAAAACTATCAATGTCAGCTTGTAAAAGGATGCGATCTCGGGTGGACTTTATTATCTTAAAAATTTTCATGTCATCAGCAAAAATAAGAACATCACTTGAGCGTAGACATGACGATACCTCGTTTATAGATAGGATGAATAGAAAAGGGCCAAGATGGCTTCCCTGGGGAACACCAGATTGAGCAACAAAAGGTTCAGAATGACAATTTCTAAATTTTGCCTCATAGGATCTGTTTTCAAGGTATGATTTGATCCAAGCTAAGAAAAATGGTGGAAAACCAAGAGCTTTAAGTTTAAATAAAATAATTCCGTGGCTAAGTTGGTCAAAAGCTTTGGAGAAGTCAGTGTATATGCAGTCAACTTCATAACCTTGTTCTAAAGCGTTTGAACATATGTTTGAGAATGTGAGGAGATTAGTAACGGTTGATCTTTTTTTCACAAAACCATGTTGCTGTTCCCAAATGAGATTTTTACTAAAAAATGCTACACTTTCACAAACAACTTGTTCAAACAATTTAGGAATGCAAGAAAGCTTTGCAATGGGCCTGTAGTTTGTTATATCCGCCTTGTTACCTTTCTTGACAATTGGTGTAAGAAATGACTTCTTCCATATACTGGGAAATTTGCCTGTTTTAAGAGAAAGTTGGAATAAGAACGTAAGGGGTTCAACTAAAGCATTACTACACTTTTTTAATATAATTGGAGGAATACCATCGGGACCGGCTGAGCAGTCATCATTCAACGCGGATAAAAGATCAAGGATCGTACTCTGTAGCACAGGGATGTGACTACAGCTAGTTTGCGAAAAGGAGTGAAGATTATGAAAATATACTTCATCAATTTCTTGAGGGCTATTAACAAATGACTCACGGAAATTTGTTGCGAAAGCGTTACAGATATCAACAGTTTTATCTAACGAAAGGTTTTTGTAAGTGAAGTTAACTGGAAAGCCATCTGATTTTTTCTTTATGTTTACAAGTTTCCAAAATTTTTTAGGATTCTCTTTCAAAGAGGTGCCCATATCAGTAACATAACTAGCGTATAAAAAATTAGAAAGAGACTTAAATTCATTAAAGAATTCAACATAAACAGAGAAGTTGATTGGAGACAGAGTTTTGAGATAAGTTTTCCATGCTTTATTTCTTTTGTTACGAAGTAAGCGCAATTCTTTCGTGTACCAAGGGTGGCTAAAGTTTGTATTCCTTGATTTCTTAAAAGGTACATTTTTTTCTAAACAATTATTAAGGATCTTATAAAAAATTGAAACTGCTTCGTCAAGATTAGAAAATGCTAAAGTATCAGCAATTCCAGAAATTGTTAAATCTTCAGACAACAACTGGAAATTAGCTCTTCTGAAGTCAAAATTATATAAGCAATCAAAGGAATTACTGTGTTCAGTAAGGTGATTACTTAAGTCAAGAAAAATGTCCAAGGGGGGGTGATATTTATCAATATTAGTAATTCCTGATCTAGATTCTAGAACAAGAGTACTAATAGCGTCAGAAGAAAAGACTAAATCGAGAATTCGATTTTTTGAGTTTTTAATACAGCTTGTTTGCTGTAAGTCAGTAAGAAGGATTTTATCCAGAAAAGATAGTTCCAATTGTGAAGAAGAGAGAGAGGCTTCAAGGCAAGATTCGTCTTCCGATGGAATCCAGTCAATGTGTGGTAAATTAAAATCGCCTAGAAGTAAAATATTGGTGTCAGCGCAGGACAAAATGATTACAAAGTCTAATGCTAAGGAGAGTTCGCTATAAACAGATTCCAAACTTTTTGGAGGAATATAAACGTTTAAAATGAAAATAGTCTTCGACTGTACCATTATCTTTACACATACCAGTTCAATTGATAATTCAAATGGAAAAAATACAGAAGAAGAGAAATGTGTATTTTTTACCGCTATGAGAACACCTCCCCCTAAATCCTTTACATTACCAACATGACGATCATTTCTGTAAACTTCGAATTCTTGGCTGAAAAGTTCTGTGTCGGAAAAGCTTGAATTAAGCCAAGTTTCTGTCAAAACGAATACGTCATGTGGAAATGATTGGGAGTTGAGAAAAATGTCAGCAGTCTTACTACGAAGTCCTCTTACGTTTTGGTAGAAGAGGGCAAGCCTGTTGAGTTTTTTGGCTTGGTTTTCAAAGAAACACCTCGTTTTTGATTTTGTGTAAATTCTTTGACTAAAGTCTCTTCGGGCCATATGTTTCTGTTGCAAATTGAATCGAAGAACGTGGGATTTGTTTACACAGTCAATAGGCAATCATTGATCTACAAGCTTTCAATAATAAGTCATAAAATTCTATGAGAAGATGCTTGAGATATTTATCCAAGATGACTCAAACAAATCGAGAGACTTCAAATGTCAAACAGGCGTTCCTCAAGGTTGTGTTTTAAGTCCTTTGTTCTTTTTTTCTTATTTATTAATTATATTGGAAATCATAACCCAGCAGATATAATGATAGGTGATGTTGATATTTAGGTCCTCCTTTATGCAGACGATCTGGTTATTATGTCAGATAACCCGTTTACTCTACAGCTTCAAATCAATAAGTTAGAAAAGTACTGTGATAGTTGGGATCTGTTATGGTAATTAAATATACGGTAATGAGCATTTAGACCACTTCTGCACACTATATAACGGCGACGACGAACGGAATTCCGCTGTCAGGCAGGATGATCCATTCAATATAGACGAAGTCTAACAAAACCGCTTAAGCAGATGGCTTGAATGCCGAGCTATTCAAAGCAGCTGGAGATAATTTAGTTAGGAGCATGCACCAACTTATTTGTAAGATATGGTCGGAAGAAAGCATGCCGAATGGAATCTGAGTATCTGGTTGACCGATACTGAAAGAAAGAGACCTTCTAAACTGCAGTGTACTTAACATCGCTTACAAAATTTTCTCTGCCGTAATATGTGAACGCCTAGAATAACCTGATAGGTCCTTACCATTGTGGTTCTAAACCAGGACAGTCAAAAGTCGATCAAATATTCCCATTACGGCGGATCCTGGAAAAAACTCAAGAACATCAAAAGACACCCACCATCTCTTCATCGATTTCAAGGCCGCATATGACAGCATCTACAGGGACAAGCTGTATAGAGCCATGTCTAGTTTTGGCATCTCTGCCAAACTCGTCCGTTTGTGCATGGAGAATTCGCGCTGCTCCATAAAGGTTGAAAACAACTTAACCGAACATTTCGATGTCAAAAAAGGCTTTAGACAAGGTGATGAGCTGTCATGCGATTTCTTTAATATCGTCCTTGAAAGAAGAGTGCAGAGCTGCCAGGTCAACACTAGAGGCACTATCTTTCAAAAGTTTGTCCATTTGAAATATTCGGAAGAACTCAGAACTCAGTGTAATGTCAATGGGGATTTTGTGAGCATTGAGGCAGTAGGCGACAAAAATGTGTTTAACGATTAATGAGGCAAAACAAAGTACATGCTGTAATCAAGAAAGGACCTATAACACTGACAAAACGTGACCATTTTATAGACGTAACTTTGAGGTTATTAAGGACTTTGTCTATTTAGGCTCCGCTGTTATAACAGAAAAAAATACCAGCGCTGATATCAAACGAAGAATTAATAATTGCTGTTTCTTTGGGCTAAGTAAGCAACTGAGGGGCAAAGCCCTCTCTCGAGGGACCAAAGTGTCGCTATATAAGACCCTCATCATCACCGTCCGGTGCAAAAGCAAGGACTATGACAAAAGCGGATGAAAGCACCTTGGGTCGTTTCGAGAGAAAAGTTCTTCGCTTGATCTACGGTCCCGTATTCATAGAAGGGGAGTGGAGGAGAAGATGGAACGACGAGCTGTACGGGCTGTACAGCGACGTTGATATAGCCAGAAGGGTAAAAGTCCAACGACTGAGATGGCTGGGTCACGTAGAGCGCATGGAAACCAATGCTCCGGCCCGGTAAGTTTTTGAATCCACACCCACAGGACACCGCAGTAGAGGAAGACTGCTAATCAGGTGGCGCTCACTAGTGGAAAGTGACCTCACTCAACTTGGAGTGCGCAACTGGAGACATCTAGCTAGGGACCGAGCTAGATGGAGAAGTTTGTTGGTTGAGGCCCTAGTTCATACAGGACTGTAGCGCCACCTTACGCAACTAAGTAAGACCTTTAAGAAGAACTCGATAATGTCTAAAAATATTTTTTCATACGAATTTTCAGGCTACATAAGAACACCATTATGCCATCCATACCGATTCTGGCTTACCTTATATTTTTCTAAAAACCTTAAGGCAAATGCGGATTGCATTATCAACGTAATGAATCGATCAGACCTAAACTTTTAAAAACGAATTCTTAAGATAAGTTTTGATAGTGGTTACAGCCTAGTCAAAAACTAATATAATCTAGCTGTTTAGAACGAATATATATCGATATATACGACAGCATAGCTCGCATAGACCAGGGGTTATATCAGAATTGTATGGAAAGAGTTTCTCTTTCAAAGTCAAGGAGTGTTTATGGACAGTTAAGTCTTACCCTAACACAATTTTTCGGAGAGGAGTTTTCAGTTTCAGAAATGAGCTCGATTTTAAAATTCAGAACTGAAATATTTGTGTCCAATCCGGAAGGAAATCCGAAGACTCCATTTTAAAGTAAGTTTTCTTTTGTTAGAAGAATGTATCAATATTTTGAATGTTGACCGTGGTTGGAAACCTCTTATATGTTTCTCAAGCAAAGAAATACCGGGATATTTATTTGAACATGTTTTAAAGCTTCTAGTCACCACAACTCCTTTGTGCGTTAAAGGGTTGTAAAAATGACAAGTAGTACTTCAGGATAAGCGGAACTGATGAAATTTTTCCATTTTATATTAATTTTTGGAAGCAGAAAAATACTGACTTTTTAGAATCGATTTGAACAAATTTTTGTAAGCTTACCTTGAGAATCTATCCAACTATCACATTTGACCTTGCAATTCAGGTGGGGTACATAAGTACGCAAATTAAAGAGGACCCCAATTATCTTGTCATATGAAACTAGATGCATCTAGCTTGAAACCGCCACTGCCGAGCCGGTTTGTTATTCTACTTTGGAAATAAATGATTTATCGATTTATTAATTGTATTAATGTATGATTAAAAACAACAGTTTGCAAAGCTCAGTTGTAGCCTAGTTTGTAAAAAAAAGACGCATTCAGTTCAATTACATTTTATGAGCTATTAGTAGACTTTCTTATCAGTTTTCTTTTTCTTTTCTTTTTCTTTTTTAATCTTATGTAATATCTATATATTGCGTATGACGAAAAGTTTTAATGTGGAATTGTAAGAATCTGTGTCTGATAAATTGTTGGCGTTTGACTGAATTATGTATATCAATTAATAGAAATTAATTGACAATAATTAATATAAACACAAACAAATGCGTTAAGGCCGGTCATTCACAACACAAGAAAACCGAGCAAATTGGGGTTTAAACAAATTGTTTATGTTACTAATTGGCTTGCTTGTGTGGTTTGCCTAGTTAGCTGTATAAATTCCGAATTAATTTTGATATTTGCCCAGTTTTGTCAACTTGTGCAGATATTTTCAAAAAATGTTCTCGACTCATTGATTTGGATTGAATTTGTTCCAATATTAATAAATGAAGATCAGAAATATTGGAGCAAGTTTCTAGAGCTATGTACACGGATATAGGAAATACACGGCTCGTTCGAAAGTGAAGAGTCCGGATTATAGCAATAGAAAAATCAAACATCAAGGAAACGAACGTTTAGTTAAAAAAAGCTGTACAAAATCAGGTGCTGATATTTATGATATTTAAGATATTTATGAACTGTCTTTATGGTATTCTAAAACCCTATTCCTCATGGAAGACCAAAATCCTAGTAACCCAGACAGATCTTCCTTTCGGAATGAAGACATTATATTTTTCATTACAAGCACAACTACGTAAAAAAAAAAAAAACTTTCAAGATTTCCACCTTTAAGTGGAGTGCATATAATTCAACGGCGGTGATGCCATTGTTCAGGGATGGCCAGGAGATTGATTGCCGACGTTTTCTTGAATGAATTTCTCGGAAATGGATCAACAATTCACACTGCAGAGATGCCTCAGTTGCTGCAAACAACTTATATCCAACCACCTAATTTTTATTAAGGTTGGCAGCATCATCATATGTTTTAAGTGATGAAAATGAATGAACATAATCTCAGAAGCAAACACTTGAACAATTTAAAACCGTTATGATCAGTAAAAATGTATTAACCTTTTTTTTCCCAATTTTCAAGCCCTGTTGAAAATTGTATACCTAGTTTTTTGAATTCATGCCATTTTTATCTACTAAGTAAATCTTGATCCACAACACTCAATTTTAAGTGTATCTGTCAAAAGCTGAAACATCGTTTACGTTGGATACTTTAACCAATAAAAAAATAAAAACAATAAAATACATTATAATCTCGTAGAATCTCGAAAACATGAAAGGTTCTATAACATCACCATTGCAGTGTTCCAAAAGATCAACGAGTAGAAATCTGGTTACTGGAAAAGATGAGCGCTTTATTTTTTATAAACATCAATTTCTGGAGCAAAACCTTGCATAAATCATAAATGCCAAAAATGGAAGCGGCATTGTGTAGATGGTTCTGAAGCTACGAGAGCTACATGTTCCCGTGCCAGTGATAGTGTTAAAAACAAACAATGAAAGGATATACTTTTATTTAATGCTAGCTTCTAGCAATCTGTGGACAAAATTCTGAGCTCGAATTAGGACTCTGTCCTGTCTTTTAAAAAAGAAATTAAAGAAGACAAATGGCTGACTTTGGTAAAAGTCGACGACAATTGTATAATGCTTTGAAGGTGGCCTATTTTGGTAAATGATCCCAAGAAAAACTTTTGTCCACTCTGGTGAAAGACCAACTATCGGAAGAAAAATTGCAAAAGATCGTTTTTTATTCTTGGTATGAACGAACATCACTAGGGAGCACAAATTTAAACTTCTTACCATTGCATTTGGAAACGGCAAACAAATCCTAGATGGTATAAGAATGTTAGACCTCCAATGGCACACACCACCTTAAAGACTAAACTAAGTTTGCATTACATGTTAATTGTACGGGAGTTTATGAAGAACAATAACTTTTCAGAAAAGTCCTTTTTTATTCTTGATAATGCCCCAAGTGAAAGTGATACGTAAAAATAGGCTTCAAAGCGAAAATTACTGTATTGCAACGAAAAGATCTAAATAAGTCCGTTTTGTTCAGCTCCTATAAACAACTTTTTAAATGTTTGTTTTATTTTATTTTGTTCTTAAAAGTTAAATGAATCGTTATTTTGTTAGATGCAATATCTCAATATTTTAAAGAATCTATTGTTAAAGGATTAACATTTTACTAAGTAGCATTTTGTTTTTAAATATTTAGCAATTTATCAAGTGACTCCGAAATTTTGAAGCCTTCTTTTTCTTTTTCTAACTAGTAAATTGCTAACTCCCTTTTATTAATAAAAAAACTGGAATCTAAACATGTCTAAATAGTGACATTTCGTGAAAATAAACAAAGGAAACAATTTCAATTTTCTCAAAAACTAAAAGACATAAAATCATCTAGTTTTTGATCAAAAATAAATAAGAGCAATAAATTCTAAAATAAAAACAATAGTAGATAATCTCAAAGTATTGAAAAAATACACTTTAAACCATTTTTTTAACTTTTTTTTACTCAAATTTTGAGTTCAAAATTATTTTTTTTTAAAACTACGCATAGTTTTGACTTTATTTAAAAACTGGCTAATAGAACAGAATGTTGGCTTTAAAAAATGTATAATACTTTATTGTAAGTATTACCGTTATTTTTGTAACTATTTTTTCCATTTTAAATAATAACTTTTTTAAATTGCCCCTACCGCCTAAACGGGGGGAGATAGACCCACCCCCTCCTATAGTAAAAAATGATTGTTTTTAACTGTTCTTAAAAAATCCGTTATAATATCTTGTCGCCTGAGTTATCGTACCCTTGCCATTTTTTCTTTCTCTATTTGTCTAAAACCAAGTTCATTCACAAAATATCAAACTAAAGGGTTTTCCATGAAAGGCGGGTCAATTTTAAAATTGACTTGAGGCTGGGACCCACACTGATAACTTCCCATCTCGACCGTCGATTTGTCTTGCTTAAAAGTTTGTACGTTTTCGTGTTGTTTTAAAGAAGTTGTCAGTTGAATTATTCTTAAAAATTTCAAAATTACCAACAATATTTTTCATATTATGAAATAGTTTTATTTCAAAATCTAGTCTTGTTAAAACAAAGCAAATTTTTACCACTTTTAGTAGCATTTCTTAAAATTTTGTATTTCTTATATAAACAAATACAAATTGGATGAATGAAATTAATTTGATAGATATCGAGAACCGAACATCAATTTTTACCAAATTTGCGTTCTATTTTTTTTAGACTGTTGGATTTTTATACGAAAATTACTGAATACCGAAAACAATCTTTTATGTGAAATAAAATAAGTTTAAAGCCAATAGTTTTAACTTTTGAAAAGCTATTTGAGTCGAAAGTAAATTTTTTCCAAGTTTTAGTATTGTTTTTTTTTTGGATTTTATTTTTTGTAAAAAAAACTGTCAATTCGATTTTTCTCAAAATATTATCGAATGTTAAAAACAATATTTCTTATAAGATAAAATAAGTTTGAAGCCAATATCTCAAAGTTTTGAAAAGATGTTTAAGTCGAAAAACAATTTTTACCAATTTTTTATTATTTTTTGTTTAGGTTTTTATTTGTATGTATGTAAAAAAAAACTGTCAAATCGATTTTTCTCAAAATTTTTCCGAATGTTGAAAACAATAAATCTTATAAGTTAAAATTAGTTGGAAGCCATAATCTCAAATTGTTGAAAAGATATTTGAGTCGAAAGTCAAATTTTTACTAACTTTTATTATTTGTTTAGGTTTCTATTTTTTATAAAAAATTTTACCAGATGGTAAAAACGTTATTCTTCGTTGCACAAAATTGTTTAGGAGATAAAATCATTTTTTATTCGTAAAATTTTCGAGGTGCCAGTTTTTGTTTTCTTCAGTTTGTTTTTTTTTGATTTATAAAAAAACCTTAAATTGGATTTTTGTCCAAAAATATACTTGTTTGGTATCACGTTATTGTAAAAAAAACCACCCACGCAATTTAATTGAGAGCCCTTTCTCCATTTATTATATGTACATATAACAAAATTTATTTGAAGTCGATATCTCTTCTGGTTCTTGAGCTATGGACGACGAAAAAACGCCGCGAACGTACCGACGTACGTACACACGCACGCACAGACATCTTTCTAAAAATCTTTTATTTCGACTCTAGGGACCTTGAAACGTCGAGAAATGTAAAAAATTTCAATTCAACAAATCGGACCCATTACAAAAACTTCCTATGGGAAGTTCATAAAACAACCATATGGTTTTATCTTTGCTCTAGCAATGACAATAATTAGCAATTAAATAGTACTATGTGTGAAATACAAGACAAGGTGCATACTTTTGGTTATTTACGTACCCATTCATCCAAAAATGGGCCTTACCCCAACAGATGATTTTTCGACCAAAATTTAGATCAATTTCCAACTGCTCCAAAATCCACTTAGCGAACACACGACGAACGCTCCGTATGGTCGTTTGGTCTCAGCTCCTGGGTCAGTTGGATTTTTTATGGGTACATGCCCAAATAACAACGCAAAATTAGCCATTTTGTGGTCTGCTAACAGGCCAAGTTCTTAGAATACTTTCATGAACAACGGAGTTGTTTTCGGCAAATCGTGTGTTTCGTTCACGTACAGGTATTGGCTGATCGTAAACTGAGCTGGTGGAGTTGAATTTGCCCACCAAGCGTTGAATAGTCGATTTGGAAAGACGACCATGTATCCCATAAAAAGAGTGCAGCACACATGATTGCTGCTGGAGAACTTCCATTTTGATATTAATAGAATAATACCAGCCGAGCTACAAAAAACTTCTGACATAATTGCACTAATTCTTGAGGCAATCTTTACCAGCTGTCTTTACTTGGTCCATATTCCCTCGGCGGCGTGGAGAGAAGTTAAAGTTGTTTTTATACCCAAAGCAGGTAAATGCTCGCAAGTCAATCCTAAAGATCTACGACCTATAAGTCTATCATCATTCCTTCTTAAGACCTTGGAAAGATTGATTGATATCCATTTAAGGGCAAGTATTGATACAAGACAACAACATGCCTACTATAAAGGTAAATCGGTGGAAACAGCGTTACACACCTTAGTACGCACCATCGACTAACATCTCTAAACGTAGAGAGCTCGCTTGGGGAGTTAATTCATTTAATGCTGACTAGCAGAATAATTAACTCAAAACTGGGCAACTCTTCTGGCAGACGATTCGTTAGTAGAGGGACACCGCAAGGTGGTGTTCTATCCCCTCTCCTCTGGAACCTATAGTGGTGAATGAAATCCTAACTAGTCTGGATGCGGAGGGTTTCAGAGTGATCGCCTATGCGGACGACGTTGCTATAGCAGTTTCAGGAAAGCATCTTAACACCTTAAAAGAACTCTTACAAAATGCATTAGACAGACTTACACTTTGGGCTGATAGGTGTGGACTAGGTGTTAACCCACACAAAACCTATTTAGTCTTATTTTCGAGGAGATACAAAATTCATTTTGTCGACCCTCCCTATATTAAAGGAATTCAATTAAAATTCTCAGACGAGGCTAAATACCTGGGTCTTGTTTTAGATAAAAAACTAAATTGGAAACGCAATGTACAAGAAAGAGTCTCTTTTCTTGAAAAAAAGCTATTGGTAATAAATAGGGCTTACAACCCAGAATCACGCATTGGCTATACACACCGGTAATTAGACCGATTTTAATGTACGGTTTGGCAATATGATCCGAATTTTCTCAGATAGTCAGGCCGCTATAAAATCTCTGGACTCTGTCTCTTCAAACTCTATAACAGTCCATAACTGTCGATCATCTCTAATGGAGATGGCACAACAGTTTAATATTCACCTTTGATGGGTGCCGGGCCATAGAGACATTCCAGGTAACTGTAAGGCAGATGAACTTGCCAGGAACGGTATAGTACAACTCATTCTACCACGTTTGGCAAATGCTGGCATACCAATCGCTACTTGTAAACTGTAGCTAATGCAAGACGCTATGAAGAAGGCAAACACCAGGTGAAACAACATCACCACGTGTCAGGTCACAAAAAACATCTGGCCAACACTAGATTTAAAGCGTTCAAGGTGCTTGCTATCTCTAAGCAGATCGCATATAAGCTCCATAATAAGTGTCATAACCGGACACTGTCTAATAGGAAAGCATGCCACGCGGCTAGGCGTATTCTCAAATGACTTTTGCAGAAGCTGTATGGACGAGGAAGAGGAGGAAACAGTTCTTCACCTTCTCTGTACATGCCCTGCTCCAGCTCAAAAACGCAAGAATTACCTAGGAGAATTCTTCTTTAACGATCTAAACGATCTAAGTGTGTCCGAATTCATCATGGACAGCCACTTTAACCTAGCGTAACCTAACCTTTATCATTTGCACGTGTTTCTCGCGGCTGTTACTTGCCACGAAGATTTGCCTTTAGTGACTAATTAAAAGAAGATATTTTGACAGAAAGTAAAGGAAACAATATGGCCGCCACAAGCTGTCATAATCAACCCTTAATCTCTAAATCACAAATTGAAAAAAATTACATTAATTTCATTGAAATAATTGTATTGATACGTAGAACTAATGTTTTTTCTTCTAAGGTGCATCAAAAGAAAATCAATTGTACATAATATGAATGAACCACCGACACCAACTTATCGACATGAAATCAATTTTCAATCGTTTTTCATTTATCACGAAAATAATCAATTTTTCGTTGGTGAAATCCTGATTTGGCAATGGAAAATCTGATTGAAGCATTATCTTTGTAATCATGGAATTGCATCACCTCAATGACTTGCATCTTTGTTGTTATTTGGGTTGCAACTTCGTTTTGTTATTTGACGAATCCATTAAAGAAAAACGTGTGTAAGTTCAAAGAGTTCAAACTTATTGTTCATAAATTTTGTAAAGATTCTGAGTTGCGTCTGGAAGTTTAAAGGAAATTGGATTGATGATGATTTTTTTTTTTTTATTAATCAACTAATCAACACAAATATTTCTGAGACCTTTCAATTGCGTTTGCCATTTATAATCTTCTGACTGACCACAAAGGAGACTTGTTTATTTCATATCTACAGACGGATAAATATTTGACAATATTTTAAAATTTAAACACCAAAAAATCAAAAAACACAAAACAGGAATCGCTTCGCCGGAATTCTTGTTCATCAAGAAAAATGTGTGCGATGCGATGATGACAGTGGAAAATTTCTTGATGTCGAATCTCGAAATTACCATAGAAATGTTTTGAAATTTTGTGTGTGTTCCTTGTATATTCATACACAATTTGGTCAAAGGTTGATTTATAGAATTTATTATTATTCCACATAATATTCGCATTCGCAAAACAACTTACTTTACATCTTAATCTTTACTTCATTTGTCAGCATTTTTATTTTATTTGTTCTTAAAATAAACAATGATGGGATAGGTTATTTTGTTTCTTGTTTATTTCTTTTTTAATTTATTAAAATCCTATATTAAACAATTTATCCTTAATTATACGAGTTTTTTATTTATCATTAATCTTTTATCTTAATAATATGTCAATCATAATATTACAGCAAAGTGTAGAAGCTAAAAACGTCAACAGGGGTATCAATGATGTAACAAAATATAGGAACGTTTTTAAGGCTTTTTATTGCTATAAGTTACATTTTTAATAATTCAACTCATTGTAGTTAATTAGCTATGCATATTATTTTGTTTAATCGTTTACTGGATCTTAGATATTTTCTAATTGATTATTATTATCTTTAGACATCGATTAAAATAATATTGATGTAAGTCTATTTAAATAATTGGTAGGTAGATAAGGTACTTACTGACCCAGGAGTACTTAAGTACATATATTACACAACTTAAGCTCACTCTATGGTGCTCTGTATAATAAGTAGGTTGATTTGCATAGGTATGTCAATAATATTAGGTTCTTTTTTCTTGAATTGTTATCAAATTGGAATCATAAACTTTTAAATGTTCGAAAATACTTAGGCAACAAAATATTTGTCATGAAATCCCTAAATTGAATGCGTAAACAATCATTTTTCTTTTTATTTATTATATTTTTTTTGTATTAAAAACGATCAAATTTAGTTGAGACAACACAAAATAAAGTACAAAAAAATGCGAACTTGCGAATTTATTTGTTTAACCTATATTAAATTGAAGGAACGAAGGTGTCATGAACTTTGTATTTTCTTTTGTTATGTTTTTGTTTAGAAAGGTATTACATTTTTTATTGTTTGTGTTTTTGTTGTTGTTGTTAAGAAATAAACAAAATTTTTTTTTAATAGGATATGGGTTTTTCATTGCAGTTTCATAATACGGCAACATAGAGTTCAATAATTTAAGTTCAATTAAGAGTTAAATGTAAGCACTAAGAATGGTTTTTACCGACTGTGTAAGAGTTTAAAAGCAAAGCAATTGGTTTCAATTGGGGTTCATACATATGAGCACCATTAACTTTTAAGTACATTCTAAGTGAGTACAAAATGTCAAGAACTGAAATCAGTTTATTGTCATAAGGGTGCGTCCAGACCAAAGGAACATTTTTGAAACATTTCATAAACATTTAAAACCTCTTTCAAAAAACAGATGCTTTAAGAAACATTTCAAAAATATTTTCTGTTTCTGAAACGTTTTTTATTTATTTATTTTTTTGTTCTGGACGCTCGAGAAATATATTTTTGAAATATTTATAAAATGTTTCTCTGTTTCCTATTCCGAATGGTAAACTTTTTTTGCTTCCCGCGGCCTTTGAATATAGATATAAAATATCGTGAAAAGTGTGTGTGCAACAAGAATTTTATTAATTTCATAAAAATGTAAAAAATGACAAATATTTTGTGGGATTCACTGAATGAAAATTTCAAAAATAAAATCATAAAAGTCGATATTGTATCCAAAATTTCCAAAAATACAAATTATGAAGGAGCTGAGGAAGAAAAAGAAATCAAAACATTGTTTTTTAAACAATGTTTACTTAAATTTTTCTTACTGATTTGAAAATTGGTAAAGATTTCTTCTTAATTTTTTTTTAATAAAATATTTTATTGAATCAAAACATTAATTTGTGTGTTTGACGAGTATAAAGAGGAATCTCAAAGATTCAAAGTGTCTAATTGTCTACTAAATATTTAAGCCTCTTTCAATTAATCATTCCTAATCAAGTATTGTTGCCACCCATCTTAAATTAGAAAATAAATATAAATAAAATAAAAAAATCTAATTTGTTCTTGTGCCTCATCTTTCAGTTATAAAATCATTTGGAACTATCTTTGTTTTCATATCGTTTTTCTTTTCCACTCCAAGTTTGCATCATTAATTTGATAAAAAATTTTAAATTTTGGCAAAAAATTATCTATTTTAACTCCATTAATCAACGGAAATATTCCTTGCGCCTAGCTTCGAAATTACTTCAGCTCCTCTGTAAGCCAACTTTATCAGCCATTTTCATAGTTACAACTATACTATTGATAATTACTACACACAGTACGAGCAGTAAGACACGATAGTATTAGAAAGGAGATGCAAATGCACATTAGTTTTGAATGTCTGCGCATTGTAATCAGTAGGAAATATTGAGCCTTGTTAAGCGTTCCACATTCGTGTAGTGCGGCTAAAGATAGAATCCCTATACTTAACAGTACGTCCGCAGTTGGGCTCAAGGCTAAACTGATAAGCATTCCTAGAAGTAAGGGTATTACGGTTTAATTTTTTGAAAGGAGGAATACAACTGGCTATTTCACTAGAGCATCATTATTTGTAAAAATATGCATAAAACGATGATAGTCACGAAACCTTGCGGGGGTGTTAAAGAAAAGCTAGTATCTCAGTTGTAGAACGATCGCCTATCATTTTAAGCGTTCTTTTTTCAATTCTATCCAAAAGACTCAAGTACGTTATTGGAGCACCAACCCGAAAATGAGAATTATATCCGAGTTTTGGGACGAATTAAAGCCTTGTAAATTATAGCCAAATCAGAAGGGGTAAAAAACTTCTTGCATCGGAGAACCGAAACCTGAGCAGTATTTTTGGCGATATCAAATATGTGATCATTCCACAAGAAGTAGTTTGTGATGCCCATACCTAGAACTAAAAGCTGTTCAGTCCCCTCGAGGTAAGTACCACCCATGGATAGTGGCATTGTGGGAAGGTTACGATTTTGCGACAGTAGACAACTTTGAGTTTTCGAAGAATAAAATTCTACACGGTTTTTGGCTTATCATACGCTGCCATTGGCAGTTCACATCCGAAGAACAAGGAGGGATGAGAATCTAAGATGGAATATGAGAAGCTGAGAAAACTGCCATCAGCGAAATAATTTAGTGGGTTAGAAGTTTCAGACAAAATATCATTTATAAAAAAATAAGGAAGAGTGTTGGAGACAGAACGGAGCCCTGGCACAGGAGCGTTTGTTTTATTGATATCAGATTTAAACCAATCCAATACTACTCGATTTGAACGGACCAAAAAGTAATTTCTAATCCAACAAGGAAGAGATTCATCATTACCAAATGCACGCATTTTTGATAATAGAGCTTTTGGCCAAAGTCTATCAAATGCCTTTCAAATATGCAGTGCAATAACCTTACTTTCTCCAAAACGATAAAAAGATTCGCTCCACTGGCACTGTCCGGTGATAATAACCATGAGATCACCAGTGGTCCTATTGCACGAATTATCAAAATATTCTTTCCAAAGTTTCAAATCTGTACGAGTATAATGTATTATGTATCAAATACTAAAAATGCTTCATTACTGTTCTAAATCTGTGGCAACCTTTGTTTTAACCATCAATTAATAAAACTTAACTTTAACACAAGAAAAACGTCGAATGCATTCTAAGTCTTTAGCTATAATAAAATTTTTGTTTCTCAAGGTCAAATATTGTAGACTTATTTAAAACAAAAAAAAAATACTGTGACATAGATTTTAAGTCCATAGATAAGAAAAATAATAAACAATGCAAAATATAAACAAAAACTTATTTATTGAGAGCAGCACGTGTTACAAGAGTTCCCAGGCTTTTGTCTACGAATTGTTCACAGATTCTTAATAGGTTAATTGATAAGAAATTCGTCATACAAAATCATAAAAAAAAACTTTTTTTGTTTGAATAATTTAAGCAATTTCCACTTAACAAAGTTCATTAGAAAATGACCTAAAAATTCATTTAGAAGCTTTATGTCTAGGCCTATTTAGGTGTAACCTTGAGAGTATTTCAACCAAATTTAACAAAAAAAAAAAGTTGACCTATTAAACGAAGGCGTTTATAATATAAAGTACGAGTATGTACATACTTTTGAAGAATCTTTTGTGAAAATCTTTAAGAGACACTTAAATCTAATGGTACAATTTTTGATACAAATCTAGCTTGGCTTCTTTGAGCTCTAGCTTTTTGCCAGTTCAAAGCTGATAAAACTTATAATAAAATAACATAATTTGCATACATTTATAAAATATTTTTTTCTATTAATTTAGCACACCTTTGATTTAAACCTTAAAGAACCTTTGTTCTTGTAACTGGGAATTACTACTCTTTAATATCGAAAATAGAATGTGATGTCAAGCCCCCTATATTTTATTTGAAGCTTTACCTTATTTTTGGTTAGTAACAAAATTATAACAATTCAAAATTAATAACATTCTAAAAGTTACAACAAAAATTATGATTTTTTGTTATCAAAATGAATAACGTATATTTTATTTCTTTAATTTATTGATAATTATTTATGGTTTTAATTATGCATTTAATGTTGTTAAGCTGATTTATTTATTTATTCTTCTATTTTTCTAAAATCCATAAATCACTGTTGAAATTCCTAATAATTTTCATATGTCTCCTATTTTCGATGGGTATTGATCTATGTATTTATTCGTTAAATCTTGTACCTTTCAATATATTTGTGAACAACTTCATTTACTTAACTTGGAACCCAAAATTTAATTTAAATAAAACCAAGTACTTACTTTGAAAACGAATAAACATAATAAGTTTGTAGTTATCCAAAAATGCTTAATATGTCTCCGTTGTAGTTTGAGCTGCTGCTGTTTTTTTTTAAATGGTGTCACAGAAAAACACAAATCCAAGATACACAAGATAATAACATTAATACACTAATTTTTCGAAATTTGTTTATATTCTTAATTTTTATTTTCATAAAAATTACAATATTAATTATTTTCATAAATTATTTTTTTTTATATTTTGTGTGTTGTTATTATTTTTGAAAATCTCAATTTAATTCTTAAGTTTTTTTGAAATTTTTTCAGAATCTTAAAATTCAAACTGAAATATATTTAAATTGAAGAGAAATATTTATAACATTGCCGCAGGGAGCTCACTCGGCAGCGTTATGAAAAATCTATCATCCATGCAATAAGTCAGCGTTTCATGCAGCAAACAAAATCTACTGATAAGAAAATTAGCCAAGCTAAAATAAGAGCAACTCAGTGTAAAGCTAAAAGATGCTCTATTTATTTTTGTTTTGAATTGAAAAGTATGGATAGATGCTTTGTGTGGGTGTATAATAAAGGGTAGTTAAATTTTAATTAATTTTATTATGACAAAACTGGTATAGTTCAATCATGTATGGAACAAAATATCGGCCAAATGATGACCGCTGCGACCTTGGCGGCACAGCTCAATCCATAATTATAAAAAGAGGCTTGGATGCGACCCACACTGATAACTTCCCATCCCGTCTGTCGATTTGTCTTGCTTAAAAGGTTTGTAGGTTTTCGTGTTTTGTTAAAAAAGGGGTCAGTTGAATTATTCTTAAAAATTTCAAAACTACCAACAATATTTTTCATATTATAATGAAATAGTTTAGTTTCAAAATCTAGTTTTGTTAAATAGATTTTTAGTCGAAAACAAATTTTTACCAATTTTAGTAGCATTTCTTAATTTTTTTTTTAGATTTTATTTTGTTATGAAAAAACGGATTGTTGGATTTTTATAAAAAAAAATCATTGAATATCGAACACAATATTTTCTGTGAGATAAAATAAGTTTGAAGCTAGTATTTTTAATTTTTGAAAAGCTTTTTGAGTCGAAAGTATACATTTTTACCAAGTTTTAGTATTGTTTTTTTTTAGGTTTTTATTTTTTGTAAAAAAAACTGTCAATTCGATTTTTCTCAAAATTTTATCAAATGTTGAAAACAATATTTCTTATAAGATACAATTAGTTTGAAGCTAATATCTCAACGTTTTGAAAAGATGTTTACGTCGAAAAACAATTTTTACCAACATTTGTTAATATTTGTTTAGGTTTTTATTTTTTGTAAAAAAACTGTCAATTCGATTTTTCTCAAAATTTTTCCGAATGTTGAAAACAATATTTCTTATAAGTTAAAATTAGTTGGAAGCCATTATCTTAAATTTTTGAAAAGGTATTTGAGTCAAAATTCAATTTTTACCAACTTTTATTAATTTTTTTTAGGTTTCTATTTTTTGTACAAAAACTGTCAATTCGATTTTTTTCAAAATTTTACCGAATGTTGACAACAATATTTCTTGAAAGATTAAAGTAGTTTAAAGCCTATGTCTCAAAGTTTTGAAAAGATATTTGAGTCAAAAATCAATTTTTACTAACTTTTATTATTTTTTTTAAGGTTTTTATTTTTTGTAAAAAACTGTCAATTCGATTTTTCTCAAAATTTTACTGAATTTTGAAAACAATATTTCTCATAAGATAAAATTAGCTTAAAGCCAATATCTCAAAGTTTTGAAAGATATTTAAGTCGAAAATCAATTTTTACCAACTTTTGTTAATTTTTTTTTAGGTTTTTAATTTTTTGTAAGAAAACTGTCAATTTTATTTTTCTCAAAATTTTACCAGATGTTGAAAACGTTATTCTTCGTTGCACAAAATTGTTTTGGAGATAAAACCATTTTTTATTCGTAATATTTTCGAGGTGACAAATTTTTTTTTCAGTTTTTTTGATTTATAAGACAACCCGTTAATTGGATTTTTTTCCAAAAATATACTTGTTTGGTATAACGTTACAATATATAATATTAAATTCAATTCAAGTCTCTAGCGATATTGGTTCGTGAGATATTTAGGGTTAACCAACCTACTCAATTTTCTTGAGAGCCCTTTCTGCATCTTTCTGCACTATTATCTGTATAACAAAATCTATTTGAAGTCGATATCTCTTCTGGTTCTTGAGCTATGGATGACGAAAAAACGTCGCGAACGTACGAACATACGTACACACGCCGGCACAGACATCTTTCCAAAAATCTTTTATTTCGACTCTAGGGACCTTAAAACGTCGAGAAATGTCAAAATGTTCAATTCGACAAATCGGACCGATTACGATAACTTCCTATGGGAAGTTAATAATTGAGGTTCTATGCCATTAATGTGCAGAATTATCTAATCCTTTAGCTCTTGAATTGTTGCCGGCTTATCGAAGTACACTTTTTTTCAATGTCGTCAAAGAAAGAAGTCCAACGATGTCAAATCACATGATCCTGGTGGCCAATTGACATTGCCACAACGTGAGATAACACGGCCTTTGAATTTGTCGCCCAAAAGAGCCATTGTTGCGTTAGATGTTTGTCAACTGGCAAATGGCACCGTCCTGTTGAAACCACATATCGTCCACATCCATATCTTCCAATTTGTGTCATCTCACTATAGCGAACACCATTAATAGTAACTGACTGACCGGCCTAATTTTGGAATAAATACGGCCCGATGATGCCGCCAGCCCATAAACCGTAGCAATCAGTCACTCTTAGTGGGATTATCATTGCCTCAAATGTTGCATGGCAATTTTTCTTATTGTCGAATCCACTGAGGTGAAAATGTTCCTCATCACTGAAGATGATTTTTTTTCGAAAATTGATCATCCGTTGTTGCTATTTCTTGCCACCATTCTGAACATTGAAGACCCTTGAAATGGTCAAGAGGCTTTAGTTCTAAAATCATTTGCACCTTGTAAGCGTGTAAATGCAAGTCTTTATGTATAATGTTATCAACGACGCCGGACGAGCGAGAGAGGTGCAATTGTTGGGCACAACGCAACGCGACGACGAGTTGAGGTTGACGGCTCTTCAGCGTCCGAAGCAAACGGAAGCAATATTTTCTGCAGTACGAGCTTTACGAGCATGCACTTGTGTTTTCACATCTCCTACAGACCCGGTTTGCTCATATTTTTGCACAATTTTTGCAATTGTACGCACAGTTTGACGATCAAATTGACCGAAAAAAATTATGAAGTGTATGATTTGTACGTCCATTTTCATTATAAGCCTTAAAATGGTACAAATGAGTTAACCTGAAATTGAGAAATGTCAAATAAAATGCTGAAAAAAACTTGACGTTTAGGTGTGGTTCACATTTAACATCGGCCCTTAAAATTAAACCACCCTTTAAGAATACTAAGTTGTCGATCATCAGAATGTTAAGTTCCATCGATGGAAAAAATATCTATAAAAATACAATTTTGTCCCCCTGGACAGACAAACAAGAAGTGTTTCCTGCAGTGTTGATCAAATTAGAATTTAATGTTTTTGTTGATCTATTTTTAATTGAGTCAAAAATTAATTGCAAGTTATTGCCTCACAAAATATACCTGAAACTTAATAAAATGTGTGTTTTTGTTATGTATGGTTCTTAAATAGAGTATGTGAGCTTGAGAAGTACAAATCTTGAATAAAATACACATCTCTTTAATATGTAATAATTGCAAAGTGGAAATGGTTTAGTATTTTGACATTTTGTGAAACAAATGTTTTAAAAATGCATTCCTTAATTTTCCAATGCATTTAATTTTCTTTTACTTTATTTGTCTGTATTAGTTGATGGCTAGAATATTCGTTTTTGTTTGATTTTAATTAAGCATAAGATGAACCAATTTTAATAACTGATAAGAGCCACGAGAGCTAATGTTACCGTTAGGGGGTCATATGTGATGATTACAAAAACAACTAGAAATATAAACAAATAAATTTTAAACATAAAATATAGAATTTTTAGTTTTTTGTTTATCAAAATAGGTCATTTCAAATAAATTAAACATTTTGATAGGTACACTACGTTCAAGTAACATAGGTACATCCTTCATACATATGATTTAAATAATTTAAGCTAAATTATAAACAAAGACAAATTAAATGTTTTTGTTTAGTTTTTTATTTGTTATTTCATTAAGAAGTTTTCATTCTCATGATGGTTTCTCAATAATTTTAACCTTGTTGAAAAAAGAAAATCCGAAAATGGATTTTTGTGTTCGCCAAATAGGCTCCGAATGGAGTAAAAATTGTATTAGTTGTGTTAATGTAAAGGTTCATTAACTTTTGCGGTTCCGAACTGAAGTTTAAAAAGAGACTGGGATGAACCCTACACCTACACTGATAACATCCCATCCGTGCCCGTTTGTCGATTTGTTTAAAAGTTTAACAAAATCTCAATAGCAATGTTTTTATTTGTGTGAGATAAAAATTTGAAGAAAACAATTTCTTATCAGTTTTTTGTTGTTTTTGTAAAAAACTAAAAAACTGTCGATTGTTGTTGCATAAATTTAATTTAGAAATAAATAATTTTTTGTTTGTAAAATAACAAACGAGGTGACAAATACATACATATGTTATGTAATTTTTTTTTATTTATAAAAAAACCGTAAATTGAATTTTTTCAAAACTATACTAGTTTGTTATCACTTCAGATTATAACGGGTTATCCATTTGCAGTTTCAAAAGTATAGGGCTGGAATTCGACATCTGTCAAAATAAGATCTAAAACCAATTTTTTTTTTGTTAAAAGTCTTGACATTTACGAAAATGGATCGCTTAACTATCGCACAACGCATACACATTTTTAAAACCTACTACAAAAATGGTGATTCTGTCACAGCCCCATATCGTGCTTTAAGAGGAGATTATGGTTTACATAATCGTCCAACCACGCAAGCAATTGGCAAAATTGTGAAGAAATTTGAAGAGACTGGATTGGTTACAGCTATTATAAGGCCTGTGCATCATCGTTTCGCTCGTACCACTGAAAACATCGTTGCTGTAACTGAAAGTGTAGCCGAAGACCCGAATGTGTCGATTCCTTGTCGTTCTTAGGAATTAGGACTGTCTTACTGCACATTATGTCGTATTTGGCATTTGGATCTACACCTACATCCATAGAAAGTCCAGCTCACACAACAACTGAAGCCAGCTGACCATTCACAACGTCGTAGATACGTCGAATGGGTGCTTGAACAACAGGCGGTGGACACCGATTTTTCGAACAAAAATGTCTTTAGCGACGAAGCAAAACGAAATTGTCGTATTTGTGATTCTGAGAATCCTCAAGTAATTGAAGAGAGGTGCACTCTTTGGTCCGGAGTTGTGATTGGACCTTACTTCTTCGAAAACGGCGATGGAACGACTGTCACGACGTCAATTCGAAACGTTATGGTCATATGATAACCGACTAACCCTTTAAGGGGCATAGGGTCTCTGCTACGACTACGCGCCATTGTGTGCGGTTTCCGGAGATGTGTTTCTGCTCCCTCCAACTCTTGCCTAATGACGCTGATTCCTCCTCGACTGTCCTGCGCCATGTGCTTCTCGGTCGTCCAGCTCGTCTTCCTTCTTGTGTGAGCGGATTCCACTGCATTGCTTGGCCTGCAATGCAGTCGTTACCTTTTCGATGCGTATGTCCAATCCATTGCCACTTACGCCTTCGTATAATAGAGTCTATAGGTTCCTGACCTGTCCTTCTATGAAGGACTTCATTGGATATTCGGTTTGGCCAGAAAATTCTAGGATGTTGCAAAGACATCTATTAACGAAGCTTTCTTGTAATGGCTGAAGTAATCTTCCAGGTGCTGCACCCATAAAAAAGCACAGATTCGACATTTGTGTGAAACAGTCGTAGCTTTGTTCTTAGGCTAATAGAGTTATTCCTCCAAATTTTCGACAGCATAACGAACGCCGGCCGCTTTTGCTTTTCCGATGTGGCATATGAGACGATACTTCCAAGGCATTAAAAGCTCTCCACTTTTCCATAGGTTGCGAGGAAATATTTATTTGAGAGGATGGTCGGGTTCCGAGGTTGATCATTTTTGTGTTTTGCCTGAATTAATTTTCAGCCCCACAACTTCTGCTTCTCTCTCCACACTTGTTGTTATTTGTTGGAAATCCGTGATCCTATGACCGCTACCTGACAAAGCTGCGCGCAGTATATCGCTTATCACCAACAAAAACAATTGGCGACAGAATACAGCTCTGTATTCTACCATCGTGCAGAACTTGACACTTGGATCCATCATATGTTGCCTTTATAATAGCAATTAGTTTTTCTGGAATCCCTCTCCTCCGCAAAGCTAACCAGATGTGCTCCCTGTTGACGCTATCAAAGGCCTTCTCGAAGTCGATAAACGACAGGTAGAACGCAAATTCCTCTCCAGTTTTCGCACTTTGTAAGACCTCCTTTTTTTGGGAGCTTGACGATCATTCTGTTCTTCCACTCATCGGGGAAGCTTTCTCTACTTGCTATTGAGATATGGACGACGAAAAATGGTATCCCGAACGTACTTTTCCTATGAGAAGAAGAAAAGCACACAGCGATTTATTTTTGGTGAACATTTTATTTCATTACAAAGTTTAAACTTTACCATTAGTAGGAAAAGAAAGCATGCGATTCATTTGAGGCCACTTTTTCGAACATCTCGGGCATTATTTTGTCTATAACTTGAATAATGTTGGTTTTTGATGCGTCTAGGTTGCGGGAAATATGATCTTTTGCGTGGTCCAACAGAAAAAAATATAACGGTTTCAAATCGCATGATCAATTGACGTTGCCAAAACGTTGAAAATTTCGCTACTAGGACGCTTCTCACGCAATAAGGCCATAGTTAATGATGTTGTATAGCTTGTTATCAGGTTTTTTTAAAACCATCATAACATACCATCTAAGCCATGATCTTCAATCGCCAGCCAAAAATGAGATGTGCGACAAATTGCAGTGCTGCAAAACTTGTACTTCCAGCATCAATATTTTTGACTGAGCGTGCATTTCTTTAAAAATTTACCGATCGCTTTAGTAGTCAGCGGATTTTGAAAAATGACTGCGTTTAAATCACTACTTTCAATTCAGTTAATAATAAAATGCACGACTGGATCGCACGAATTTGCTCTGGTACCCAAAGGGTTTGTCTATTTGAAAATATCCCTGCAAATTAGTTTGTCTTCAAAAATTTAAATCGTTACAGCGGTTTTTTTATTTTTTAAATTAATTTCGTATATACTAGATAAAAAAAATGTTCAACTTTAGTTTAAAAAGATTTTTGTTATGATTTTCGTGAAATAATGTTGACCTGTTTTGGAGATATCGAATTTTGAAAAAAAGAAAATAAATGTTTTTTTGAAAAATCCAAAACATCAAATATTATTTAGACAATATGAGAGCTTGTGCACAGAAAAAATTACTGAAATCGGTACATGAGTTCCGAGGGAATTCAAAAACAAAATAACAGTTCTATGCGGGGTTCCCTTCTAGAGCAATATGTATATAAATATTTATATTTTGTTTGTATTGGAATAAGCAAAGCTAAGAAAAAAAAAAGTTAGTAAAAATCTATCGGTTCGAGTGTCAAAAAATACGAATTTCGTTGTTTTAAGCCTAAACAAAAATGAAAAAACGCCTAACCTAAAAACTTTGAAGTCAGTCGACCCAATGTTATGGGATGTGGGCGCGAGGACAGGCAGATGGGCGACTTCTTTACCATCGTAATGTCATGTTTGATTAAAATTTAGAGTTCGAAATTTTTTACGAGTGCAATACTTGCCATATATATGTATGTACATAGTTCCTATATGTCGCAAGTTAAATATAACACTTATATTAAATTATACTCCTCATCCTGATCACTTTAAATCGCATAATATTACAGATATACATCTTCACAAAAAATATCAACCTTTGTGACCTAAGCGAAGACCAATCTGTTGTTTGACAGATCCAAATCAAAAAAAGGTTGATTGATTTAAAACCATTATTGAATAACCCCTTAACACTATTATCTGTGATCATATACGATTTAAATGTGACATGATAATAATTATAATATCATATTAATAAAATTATGGGAGTTTAAAATCACCGCGGAGAGTGACAACTGACATGCCCATTAAAATCAGTGCAAAGGTACGAGAATAAACACAATACTTAATGCAATTATAATAAAATAATACAAAGTAGGTACGCGATGAAAAAAAATAAAGTACATTCTCGTGTTTACAAAGTTTTATTTATTATTTTATCTTAATCTTTATTGTTTTTGACGATAAGGTGGCGCTAAATTGTCTGGCAGATAGTTAAGTCAATTTATTTACTTACACATTCTTAGGTAAATGACACTTTATATTATTGTTGTTGAAATAACAATAATATAACTTACCTCAGTTAACAAAATCTTATCGTTAAATATTATTATTTACATTAACAATACAATTCAATTAACATAAATGTGAGCTGAGAAAAACAAATATGTATTGGAAAAACAAATAGAAAATTATTACTTTGTTGAATTCAAAGTAAATTAACTTAATATTAAATTCTTAAGTTTTATTGAAAATATTTTGGTGGGTTTCGAAACTACGCATTACAAAATTTTGATCATCCATTCTATTCTCAAGGTTGCTTTCTTTTATAAGAGGTTAGTTTGAAACTAAATATATAAGTTATGGGTCTATTGTTATTAAGAACTTATTGCTAAAGCTTTAAAAAAAAACAACAGACTTGTTTATCTATCAACACTATTGTTTAATAGCCTTCTTTGATTTAAGCTATGATTTAAGTTAGTAGGTAGGTAAGGTATCTAATGTTTATAATTTTGTTTACATCGCAAAACAAAATAAAAAGGTGATTTTTCTGAGAAAATGTAATTGCTTCGAAAACATTTTTAATGACATAGATTTTCAGATTCTCATCAAGACCATAGTTTTCCTAACATTTATTACCAACTTCTCATAAATACCATAAAATACACAGAGTTGCTGAAAAGTTTTCAACCATTCGATAACAAATAACATATTTTCCTCAAGAAATACTAAGTTTTTCAAAAAATTTGCAAAAAGACGGATAGATCGGTCCTATGAAGCAAATAGTTTAAGGGCAAAATTTCACTCTTGGCCTTGAATATGGTGGAAATTATCTCAATGATGTTTGTTATTTTTATTGTATAAGAATAGTTTTTCTTATTGAGGTTGTGTTTAAGCAACTTTGAAGCTTTGATCCGAAAATGTTTGCGTATGACGTCTGCAATCTTCTCGATTAGTTTTTGCTGATTTGTGTTTAATTCACCAATATTTGCATCTTTTAGTGAGGTTCCGTTCCGTTCCGTTCCGTTCCGAATCTCGACCATTTACTGTAGAATTGAAGTTGTTTGCTTTGAAGATGTTTGGCTATTTTATATATGGGTAGAGTGCATTCCGAAAATAAAAGAAGTGCAATCCAAGTGTGTACGTGTTTAGTGGTGGTTGAAGACCTGTCTTGAGATGCAGTATGTAGTTTAAGGTGTTGTACGGGAGTCGAAAAATTCTCTTAAGGAAGTATCTGTGTAGCTTTTCCACTTCTTGGAATTGGTAGATGCCCCATAATTGAGCTGCATAACACATGATAGATTTCATCACTACTTCGAAGGCTTTTTACTTTAAGCTTGGTGCAATTTCTTTTTTGCCAAGAATTGTTCGTCAACTGCAGTTTATCGCTAAATTGGATTCTTTCAGTTTTACTCGTAGATGTTTCCTGAAAGATATTTGGTGGGGTTAAAAGGATACCTATGTAAGTATTTGTATAGTTTGACTTTTTCCAGTTCTTTGTTTTGCCAGGTAAATTTCTCATTTCTAGCATATCTACCCGTACCATTTTAAAAAATCATAATCATTAACTTTTCAGTGTTCACTTGTAAATTCCACATGCTACAATATCTTTGCAGTTAGTTTATGATCAATTGCATCCCATTTGCTCTTTCTGCTAAAATTACAATATCATCAGTGTATAGTAGATGCTTGATTTACATGCCAACAAAAGTTATTCTACCCCAAAGTAATTCTACCAGGTCATCCAGAAATAATAAAAATAGAAGCGGACTAAGTAAGCAACCCTGCTTTACTCATGTTTTCTTAAGAAACCATTCGGATAGGATGTTTCAATCTCAGCAGTTTCGTTGATACTCCCAAATTACTAAGTATATTAGAGCTTTTCTGTCAGTGGAGTCGAAATGAGCCTTAAAATCCACGAAGAAAGCGTAGAGCTTTTTTCCATTGTCTAGGTATTCGCGTGCAATGCTTGTGAGACGTTGTCAACCGTAGAGTTTCCCTTCCGAAAGAAGAAGACTTTTCGTCGTGTACCCAATCGGTGAGTCTTTCAAGCAAAACACCTGTGAAAATGTTTGTGACTGTGTTGAACAAGGATATGCCTCTGTAATTACTCGGCTCTTTTGGGTCACTTTTCCTTTAAGATTGGGAATATTATGTTACTTTTAAAGCTTGTAGGAACTTCACCAGTATTGAAAATGATATTGAAGACTTTTGTCGACAGTGCTTCAGCTGTTATACTTCGCCTAAGGGTTGGGCCTTTTAAAGTTTTTTGCAATTTTCGAAAAAGTTCGACTTTATTTTGCATTCCTGAGCATTAAAACAAGTTCTAGCAAATATGCTTTTTGTCACTTCAGGCAGGTAATTTTGTACATTTTGTTCGCCTCTTGGTACCTATTTTTCGCATAATCCGTGTTTTCTTTTCTAAACAGCCGCAGGAAGGAAAAGGATTTTTTCTGGCTGCTTAAAAAGCCCAATCGTATCACAGTTCCTTAGCTTTTCTTTTTGCCTGCGATTGGAGTGGCTCAGCAGCTTTAGATATGCAGATTGCAGGTGGTAAGAATATCTATTCTATTTATTGTTTCGACACAGCTTAGGTCTGCTAAGCTGAGTTCAATATTTAGAATTTGCGTGAATCTTTCAAAGTACTGGTTCTTTCATTGCAGTTTTGGTAGCAAGCTTCTTTTTGCCTTGGTTGAGGTGATCCGTAGATCGTCCAGTTTGATGGTTACGGATATTGGAAGGTGATCTGAATGCGATAGTTCCTTGACTTCGAATACATAAAAAAAAACATTGAAGACACATTCCTTTAATAAAGCAGTAGCCTGTGGTTGAGCATGCAGTTCCCCTAATAGAGGTAAGATGCCCTTCCTTTTTTGGAGCGTCCGTTAAGCAACGTTAGTCCCATGGATTCACACATTTCCATTCGTTTTTTAACATTCTCATCGATTTTATTGTCATTTGAATTTCTAATATCTCACATTTTCTTTATCAATTTCCAACAAGAAGTTATGAAGATTCGTAAAGTCCTCCATCCATTAGTTGCAGTTGATGTATACTGGTATGAGAAATATTTGTCCTCCTTCTGTTACAATTTCTATCAGATCATTGTTCAAAATGTTAACAAATTAACAACCCTACTTCTTCATGACTCATGAGCTTCTTTTCAAATCCATACAAGCATCTCTCACTAGCCCTGCCTTATGCAGATGGAGTCCAAAAAAGTTCATAACTTAAAAAAAGTTGTTCAAAACATTTAAAAAATTTTCGAACAAAGGTTCCATAAAGCATGAATATATAATAAATGTACATATGTATATAAATTAGAAAAAATAATTCTTATTTGACAACACTATTTTCTTTGGCAGTTTATTTGGCAATTCTTGGGTAACAAGTCTATGACAGCTGTCAGAGTCAAGTGTTCCCAAATCAGGGATGTTTTAATCAGATTTCTCTACTTCGCAGCACTCACTTTCGACTTATTTCCCAAAGTCTTTTTAACCATAAAATCGAAGTAAAATGAAATGATAAGACGTATGCATCAAATAGAATTTTCTCCAAAGAGTATAATGTGAACATCATCTAAGATCTCAGAAGCGACCATATCCTTTTTAAAATTTAAACAATTTCCCTACTCTTTCAATCTTACTAGCAACATTCTTTTAAAGTCTTAGAAATTGAAACTGCCCAAATATATCAAGTGCGTAGAATCTTTTTGCTCTAAGTGTATCTTTTAAAAAACAATAAACTAATTGTCTAGCTATCTCGAATACCTTTGAGACACGTAATAATGGATAAGCCTTTAATTAAGTACCTAACCCGTATGTGCAGGTGATATAGGTACCTTAATACGTAACTTATATTTATTCACAAAAAAAATGTATATATACATATTAATTCAATTAAAACTAATATTACACCTTACAATAAATACATAGTTGTTGTGACTTTTATACAAGAATTATAAAGACAAATTACCAACATGGAGCTTGACCGTGTGTCGAAAGTTGTTGTTGAAACAATTAAAAAAAAAAACCTATAATTTTTAATATAGGAAATTATGCATCTCAATTTCCTTAAATTGATTTTCTAAGAACTAAATATATAATGTACGTTACTAAAGTGTAAAATAATTATTATGAATTAAAATTAAACAACTTTTGATAATAATTGTGGTTTAATACGTTTTGAACTTTGGTTTGATATATTATCTAATCAGCCATCAACAAAAAGAATAAAAACTTATTGGTGATTTAAATATAATTAAAAATAAGAAAACAAATCTGAACTATTAAAGATTTTAAAATTCTTCTTCTTCTTTATAAACAAAATGTTTCGAAGCCTATGAGATGAGTTTGTTTTTTAGCTGGAAACAGATGCCAAATGTTTCCTTTTTTCTTGTTATTCAGAACAAGAAAAACCAATAAAAATGTCTTAACAGCCCTAATCAATTCTAAAGTGAGAGCACATTTGGAGAGTGGTGGACTTTCACTCTTTCTTTCTTCAAGGTTTAAAATGATTTAGGGATGTGAATAATTAAACGGATAGTTGTTTTTAAATGTGTTGTTTTCAAGAAGAAATAAAACGCATGTTATTTATTAAAAATGATTTTATGGTCTAATTTTCAACCACTTCTTCCAGCAATTGGGGCCGTATGTCAGCAATAACGCGCAGAATATTCTCGGGTTTATATGCGTAGACAAGGGCGACTTCACATAAGAATACAAGTCAAGTGGTATTAAATCGCGAGACACAGGCCCACGACGACACACAGTGGATAGTTTCATACATGCTAGACGTACAAAATTCCAACGTTTTTATTGTTTATGGGAACTATGCGAATGTATATAATACATCTAAAGTATAAAAATAGAATATTCTATTGTCTTACATTAAATAAGCATGTATAATTACAATTGGGCACAATTTATTCAAATATTATTTAATACAAATGATTTAGAAATGTCTCTTGAACAATTGGAAAACAAAATCAACTCTATTACAAATTAAATTTGCCTCCCTAATGCAACGGGGCATAGGTTCATTCCGACCATAATTACTGCGATGAAATTGCTCATAAAATTAAAATCGACAAAGTATTGTTCTGGATAGAACATTTCCTCAATATAATAATGATAGTAGCGGAGGACAATTAATGCGATAATTTATGATCTCCCTAATAAACATCACTGAAAAGTATACAAAACTAGCTTAGCTTGCAAATGCTTCCATTTTTTAAGGAAAAAATATATTATTAAATTGTTAAACTTTAACAAAAGGAAATAATTATAAAAAACACCGGAAGTATTTCCCACTAATGTCTTAAAAAGTGTGGAAAACCATCAATTTGTTTAATGTTTAACCTTAAGATGTCCTTGCCCTGCAGTTTCTTTTAAGTTCAACCCAGACATATTCCATTATTAACTTCCCATAGGAAGTTATTGTAATGGGTCCGATTTGTCAAATTGAAAATTTTGACATTTCTCGACGTTTCAAGGTCCCTAGAGTCAAAATAAAAGATTTTTAGAAAGATGTCTATGCGTGCGTGTGTACGGACGTACGGACGTACGAACGTCCGTATGTCCGTATGTCCGTACGTCCGTATGTCCGTACGTCCGTACGTTCGCGACGTTTTTTTCGTCGTCCATAGCTCAAGAACCAGAAGAGATATCAACTTCAAATAAATTTTATTATACAGATAAAAAGGCAGAAAGATGCAGAAAGGGCTCTCAAGAAAATTACGTGGGCGGTTTTTTTTACCATAGCAGTTTAAAAAAAAGGTGAACATTTTGGTTAACCCTTAATATCTTACGAACCAAAAACGCTAGAGACTTGAATTAAATTTTATATAATATATTGTAACGTGATACCAAACAAATATATTTTTTGAAAAAAATCCAATTAACGGTTTTTTTTATAAATCAAAAAAACTGAAAAAAAAAATTTGTCACTTCGAAAATTTTACGACTAAAATATGATTTCATCTCCAAAACAATTTTGTGCAACGAAGAATAATGTTTTTGACATCTGATAAAATTTTTAGAAAAATCGAATTGACAGTTTTTTTACAAAAAATAAAAACCTAAAAAAAAAGTTAATAAAAGTTGTTAAAAATTGATTTTTGACTCAAATATCTTTTCAAAAATTAAAGATTATGGCTTCCAACTAATTTTAACTTTTAAGAAATATTGTTTTCCACATTCTGAAAAATTTTGAGAAAAATCGAATTGACAGTTTTTTTAGATAAAATAAAAATCTAAACAAAAAAATTAATAAAAGTTGGTAAAAATTGATTTTCGACTCAAACATCTTTTTAAAGCTTTGCGATATTAGCTTTAAATTACTTTTATCTTTTAAAAAGTTATTTTTTCAACATTCAGTAAAATTTTGAGAAAAATCGAATTGACAGTTTTCTTACAAAACATACAAACTTAAAAGAAAAAAATACTTAAACTTGGTAAAAATTTACTTTCGACACCGTCCGTTTTTTTATAAAAAAAATAAATTCTAAAATAAATACATAGTACGCAAATTTGGTAAAAATTGATGTTCGGATCTCTTATCTCTCAAATTAATTTCATTCATCCAATTTGTATTTGTTTATATAAGAAATAAAAACTTTTAAGGAATGCTACTAAAATTGGTAAAAATTTGTTTTCGACTAAAAATCTATTTAACAAAATTAGATTTTCAAACTAAACTATTTCTTTATATTAAAAATATTGTTGGTAATTTTAAATTTTTTAAGAATAATTCAACTAACGACTTTCTTAATACAACACTAAAACCTACAAATTTTTAAGCAAGACAAATCGACAGACGGGATGGGAAGTTATCAGTGTGGGTCGCATCCCAGCCTCTTTTTTTAAAATCAAATCAAATAATTTTGGTGGGCCTTCCATTAAGTATATAATTTATTATGGAGATTATATTCTTTCTACAACTTTTATGAGTGCTTCGGTTCATTATCTTGAGTGAATCCTCATTAATTGGCACATTCTCTCCGGCAAATGGCATCATTTCGAAAATTGGCCTTACTTCAGAGGGTAAAACAAAACTAGCAAAAACTTATATTGCTTCCACCAAAATTCTAAACCATCATCCGTCTATTTGGGATCGAACTTAAAATTCCTTGATCGTCTAACATGATTTTTATATCTTATTTGAACAAATTTGTCTTTGATTTTCTATACACGCAATCGAAAAACTCTAAATTCCATTTATTATCACTGTAATATTAAATAAATACAAGTCTTTAATTTTAAAATAGGAAAATTACTCAGGTTCTAACTTACTTAAAATTATAAATTAACCCCAAACATACTTTTTTTTCAAATAAAATCAAAATTTTAACAATAATTATTTTTAAGTAATTGATCGAAACCAGCATGGGATACAATAATTGTGGTCAAAATAGGTTCAAGGACTTTATCGGTGTTAGTATTAATATGAAGATCAAAGTTTTAAATACTATAAACGTGAAATCCGCAATTGCAAATATGTAAATTCTTGTAAAATGTAACTTGACTTCATGGGCGCAGGTAAGCTCTAGATTCTAGAATATAGGAATTAGCACCCTATCATTTTTAAGAGTCGATATATCCTGGAGATTAGGACACTGAAGTCGTCAATTAAAAACGTAAACACTTTGATTAAAGAAAATTACAGATTGTCTGTTAATTTGTACTGGGACAAGAAAATTCGGGCCGTTAACTCTAGCGACCCGAGTATGTTCCCGCAAATTAATAAGATTTTCCGGAAAAATAATCAAAACGACCTTCCGTGTCTTAAGCTCCAGAGAACGACAGAGAACAGAGACGTACTTCTGACAGCGCAAATTAATCCAGAGGAAGCCGTCTTGGACGATGACTTCTTTGTGATTGAGGATCCGCAGGAGAAAGTGGAGACAATTGGTGCTGCTTTCCAGCAAGTGTATAAGGTGAATGCTTGCACTCGCCCGAACCACGACCTGGAGAACAGAGCCTTACTTCACCACTTATACCTAAGGAATGATATTTCTCATTGGCGATCCGAGAACTGTGGTTTCACCCGGTTTGATGACGATTTCTTAGCAAACGCTATAATCGCCGAAAGAACGGGTTCAAGTCCCTTGCTCATCACGAAGGTAGAGCTCCAGCTCATCCTCGATTCAATAAAGAACAAAAAGTCAGCAGGTGTCGATGGTATACCCAACATTGTTCTAAGACATTTACCGATTGAAGCTATAGACATTTATGCTACACTGTTCAACAACGCGCTGAATAATGCATATTATCCAGTGCGTTGGAAGACAGCTGTGGTGCATCCTCTCCCGAAAAAGGGAAAGGACAACTCCAATCCTTCAAATCTGCGTTCAATAAGTCTTCTTCCAAGCATCAGCAAGGTATTCGAGAAGGTAATCAATAGGGCTCTGGCTAAGTGGGCTGCGGATAACACAATAATTCCGGATAATCAGTTCGGGTTCAAGGCAGGACATGACTGTATTCATGCCGCGTCTAATCTCGTTTCTGATATCCAATGGAACAAGTCAAAAAAACAATGCACGGGTGCTGTTCTGGTTGACTTAGAGAAGGCCTTCGACACCGTATGGTTAGAAGGGTTGTACCTAAAACTCACCAGACTAGGCATCAGTAAACCATTATTGTATATGCTTTATGATATGCTCAATGGTAGAAAGTTTGTTGTCAAAAGTGGCAATGTAACCTCTACCAGCATCTTCGAAATTAAAAACGGTCTTCAACAGGGGGCGGTCAATTCGCCGATCCTCTTCAGCATTTTTACCAGTGATCTGATAGGTAGCCTTACTAACGCAATAGCGTATGCCGACGACCTGATTGCGTACAGAACGGCCCGAAAGGTTGAGGTTATTAGAATTCTCTTGCAGCGGGACTTCGAGAAGATTCAGCGATACTGCGACGACTGGAAACTGAAAATAAATGTCCAAAAGTCGGAGACAATTCTGTTCCGGACTCCTTTGGCTAAGGCCACGAGAGATACGTGCAAGAATTGGCGCAAGATGGTAATTGTGGGGCCCGACGGGCGGCCATTGGCGAGTAAAAGTGTAGTGAAGTACCTCGGTATCTGGTTGGACCAGTATTTGTATTTCGACAGACATATAAATGCTGCTCTGACCAGAGCCCGAGGAGCCCTCGCTCTGACGAAACAGCTGTTTTACAGCAGTCGACTTGACCCCAGGGTGAAGGTAATTTGCTACATGGCCCTCATACGGCCAATGCTTGTCTATGGTTGTCCCGTTTGGTTCAACATTGCCCCTTCCCAAATGGAGAAGTTTCGGGTGTTCGAGAGGCAGTGTCTACGGCGCTGTCTCGGTTGGCATCGGACACCGGAATCTTCTTATTTGCATTATTATTCTAACGAGGTCTTGTACAACGGAGCTCGGATCAACAGAATTGACAATTTCGTGATAAAACTTGTTCGGGTCACATAGCGAGAGCTATGACTTCGACCAACAACTTAATTTTCGGGGCGTTCTATCCAAACGACGAATACTTCGGTATGGCACGCTTGAGCGGCTTTATTCCACCAGAGGCATTCCTCTATTTAGATAAATGCGGCCTGATACAGGATAGATTGGCAGTACCGCTTATCTACCACGTCAGGCGTAGAACCGTGGACCGGCGACTCTTGTACGAACGAGACATCCTCGCCCGAGATGGAGCAGAGCTCCTACGGTTCAGTAGGGCTGTGTCCGAACAGGACCGTATTGATAGGAGGAAGCAGGAGAACCAGTTTTGGTGGCTAAAAGAATTTAATATGGGGTAAACCGGGGTGGGGTATTTATTGCCTTGGCCGGCTTACATACTTGTTTTAGTCTTAGGTTTAGGTTAAGTAGAGTAGGGACGGTGGCACTATAAATAAAAAAAAAAAAAAAAAAAATACAAAAAAAAATACAAAAAAAAAAAATACAAAAAAAAAAAAAAAAAATACAAAAAATAAAAATAAAAAAAATAACACTTACAAACATAATCAACAACACATACATATATGGACATGGACATAGCTTTTGCCGCTGTGGTTGCTCTAGTTTTAAGTAGTATGTAGGTAGGTTAGGGGTAGTTTTAAGTTTTATTTTAAGGACTTAGTATGTAAGATATAAAATAAACGATAAAGATGTTAGTTTTTTATATTTTCTAACAAAATAAACGAAAAAAGAAAAAAAAAAAAAAATTAGTTCATAGGCCGAAAGGCATTAATTTAAGAAATCATGAATTCCTTAGAGTGCCCGTTTAGGGCCAGTAAGTTAAATTTAAGTATTATTAGTTAGGCTAGTTTTCTGAATTTTGTTAGCATGTAAGTAGATATAAGTTAATATTGAATAAAATTTGAATTAAAAAAAAAAAAAAAAAAAAAAAAAAGAGTCGATATATCTAGATTGCAACATTAATATAGTTAATAAATTAACAAAGTGAAATTAATACATATTCCAATGGTAGTTATGATAACTTCATGTTAAGTAGAATAATAAAAATATACTATCGTAAATAGTTTTATTCAGTAGCATACTGAAGATGTACACTCGGGCGTATACGTACTTTTTTTTAAATAATTTCATATACTCAAGATTTTCAAAAAAATGTACTGTCCGTAATATTAAACATTTCTCATTCTAAATACAAACAAAAATACAATTTTTAACTTTTCTTAATTTTTAAATAATTCTTAAAATATTATACAAAAAATAATAAACAACCTTAAAGAGTATCCGTCATTTTAGTTTGAATTATTATTTCACTTTTAATTACAAGTAAAAATAAAATGCATTTTGAATTTGTTATTATCTTGTTATAATTTAGACACTACAACGTTTTTAAGAGTTTGCTTAGGAACAAACATTCATCATCCATTCTATTGTTATATCATTAACGTTAATAATTAATTTAATACAAAAACGGCAATTTTTAAATTGTACCACACGCCCCTGATCTTAAAGTTCAATGCTATAAGAATTTGATGGATCAAAGATCAGAAACATAACTTGATACAACGTTTGTTTCAAAGAAGATTTAAGCCTGCATTCAAATTGTATCTACTAAACATAATGCACTTTTAAGTTGTTACCTATAACAAAAAAGTTATTGTATGACTTCGATGCCCTATAACTTCCAAATTGTTCAAGACAAAACTATCTTAGTTGGATTTTTATAGTGAGTGCGGTATTGTTGTATTATAAAAGTATATACCAACTTAAGAAATTTTGATATTTGACTTTTTTACGTCTGGCGTGTATGAAACGATCCACTGTGCTACGCGAAACAGAGCGTTCGCTAAAAGTTTCGTTTAAAAAATTAATTGATTCATTATTTTTGTCAATTTATTATGAAATGGCAAACCACACCAATCAGATGACAGCTGTCAAAAAGATTACCTCCGAAAAAATAATTGATAGATTGAAAACCACACGTCATTTCACAATTGAAGTTTGAAATTTACTGTGGGACTGTGTCACAGTTTCTAAATTCTAATCTTTTCTATCTACAACGAAGAACTGTCATTTTTTTTGAATTAAGAAGACTTCTTGAAATCATAAACGCCATTAGCAGAAACCGTTGAATGTTGATACTTGTTGTATGTAGCTACTTGTAAGTCATGAGGGTCAATATTTTTGTCGCGTTTTTATTGACCTAGTCCTAATCAATTTTGTCTAATGCATTTTGATTCTCAATTCAATATTGAACTATTATAGCTTCACATTTACTTACACGTGAGATATTACATCTGCGTGATTAGAGATTACGTATATTTTTCCTAATCAAAACGATTTATCAATCTTAAACTTGTTACACTCGTTTTGAAAAAAAAAATAATAAAAATATACAAATACGCATAGGAAAACTAATCATAATAATTAATTGACATGGTTTCACCTTTCTAATGTAGAATCTCTGAAGCCTGTTATAATACCCAACTTTGAGTAAATTCTATAACTAGAAAATTAGAATTCACATTATCTGATATGAGTAAATTAAAAATAGAACATTTATGTGAAAGGGTTAAGTTGTGTGTATACTAATTTTATTTTAGAATATATGTACGTAGAAGTCCAAAATGTTTAAACACAAAATCAAATCAAAAAAATTTTGGAGCAATATAATTCACATTTAGTGACGTACATAGTTGTTTAAGTATGAAGATATAATTCTTTTAAAGGCTTGGCTTTGTTCTTTCGTTTGTTTTTTTAATCGATAAAGCAGACCTGATTTCTTTATGTTTTTTTTTTGTACTTAAAAGTAATTTGCCAAAAAACCAGAATAATTTGTGATTTTTTTAAACATACAAATTCTAGAATGGTGATGCCGGGTTTTTCGGATAACATATTTTGTCTTTTGTTATTTATTACTTTTAGGTAACATAAATTGTGTGAGTCAAAAAATTAGGGATATTTCTTTGATCTCGAAACCCAGTTTGAAATTAAATATGTAAAACATCTATTTTTCGTTACAGCTCTTAAATCAAATATTTTTACACATGTAACATAATATTTATATTCATGATCTCATCGGTTAATTAAAAAATCCACCAAATGTCATGTGTTTTAATTTCTAAAATGCTAATTTTCCTTCTATTATTTACATATTTTTTACAAACGTTATCTATTGTTTAGAATAAAAATAGTGCGTATACGACCACGTGTATTTCATCAAACCATATTAAAAAAAAAAGATTTCTGTGAAAAAAATCTCAATTAGTTTTAATAAAAACCTAATATTTTTGAAAAAAAAATAAATAATATCCTTAATTTAAAACAAGGATAATACTAGTCAACAATGTTTTGTAACTGAAAAATAATTTATATTGGTCCAACGTTTTTCATGGCCCAAATTCGAGTCTGGATTCAAACTCTCTATAACAACAGATTTTTGAGATATCACCTCTTAAAATTAAAACAATGTATGTTAATTTTAAAGCCATTTTAAGGTCATATAAATCTAAATATATCATTTTGATCTGCAATACAAAGTTTTAAGACTGCGTGTATAAATAAATTTAAATAGTACCCCCCATCATCCATGAGGCGTTTAGACTTTACCAAAAACTACAATACGACTTTGTAACTTTTTCGAATTTGTTCGTACTCTCAATTGATTCCGAATACTGAGTATGATGTAAAAAAATAAGTAAATAAACTTAAATTTGACGGATATTCAGCAAAAACCTTTAACAATTCTTCAAGCCATTTTCCAGAGTCAATATCGAACATTTTCGCAGATTATTTTAAGGCTGTCTTTGAAAGTTGTTTCTTCTGCAAGCACCTTTAATTTTATTTTTCCTAACACTCAAAAACACAGTCATCTTAGATCAATCAATTTTTTGATTCCTGAGGGCCTTATACGTGACAATGTTTTAAAGCTTAATGAATGTTTCAGTCCTAGTCCTGATGAAAAACCATCAATTATGTTGAAAAAATGTGTGTCTTATATTTAATAGATATACATTGTTTCGTCTTTTCAACAAGTCTCTAAAATGTTCTAAGTTCCCAGATCTTTGGAATATTCATACCTAAAGCCAGTCCATAAAAGAGGTTCTACAAATTTAGTTACGAATTATCGTCCTATAGCAAAATTGTGTGCTATTTGTACAAGGGCGGATCTAGACTTTTAATCAGGGGGGGTCACACACTTAACATACAGACAAGTTTTTACTCACCGCTTAAAAATGTTCTTTAATGTTTTGTAAAGGAGGCTAACAAAATTTAAATAACAATGTGTATCTTAACTTTACATTTACAGATTTTAATTTGCTAAAGTGGCAACTTTAGTTATCAAACTATTTTAGAACACTGTAGTTCAGCAAGGTATGGTCTAACTATTTAATTTGGATGACTCCCTACATATGAAAGCATTCCAAGATTCCAACAGTTTTCTAAATATGCCATATTTAAGAGATAAATCACAATAGTTTAGAGGGTTTTTGGTGCATTTCACGCAGAAATGTAAGAAGTTGTTTTGAAACGTAGCTTTTTTTTCCAAAAATAAAATACAGTTTTTTTGTTTCCATTTCTTTAAATGCGAAGAACGCTACAAAAATTTAAAAATCCGGAAAATGGTAGAGGATCTGATATGAAGAAATGTGGGGCTTTTTTCGACGTAGTTTTTTTCGAACTCAATTTTCTACTTTTTTGATCTTTAAGGAATCATAAAAACTTAAAAATTGTAGAGAGAAAAATGCTTGGTTCTGGAATTTAAGGAAATATAGGTGCATTTAAGTACATAATTTCTCTAAAAAATTAAATTAAAACAAATTTAGGTAAACAAATAAGTTGGGAAGAAGCGTTTGCTGTTGTCGTTTTCAATTCAAATCTCAAGAAATTCAAAGTTTTTGTATCAATAGATATGAAACGTTTAGTATGTTTTTCAATTAGCCATTAGTTTAACAAAAGTGTCACTTTTGCTGTTTTTGGGACATTTATAATATTGAAATTTGTGTTTAAATCTCAGTTCTAGAGCATCCAAATTCACTTCAAAAGTAGATTTATTTAATTTCATTTAAGATCTTTTGTATTCAACAGAAAATCAATTTTGAAAAAAAATAAAATGCACGACTGGGTCCTTAGAACTTGCTAATTTCTTTCAAAAAGTCGGTTTAAAAATATTTCCTATATTTTAAGATTTATAAATGTACCTGCAAAATAAGTTTTTCTCAAAAATTTAAATTCCTTTATTTCTCAAAAAATCTGGATTAACTTATTTTTTTTTTCGAAAATCATTTCAAATTTTAAATTTTGTCTTAAAAATATTTTTGTAAGTACTAAATAAAGTGCTTATAAACATACATTTTACATTTAAATTTCCTTAAAAATGTCGAACCCTTTCTGAGATATCGAGTTTTGTAAACAAAATTATTATTTAAAAAAAATTACATTTTTGATCATCAAAAATCATCATCATCTTTATCATTGACAAGAGCTTGCACAGAAAGAGAAGATTATTGAAATCGGTCCATTAGTTCTTAAGAAAACTTAAAAAACAAATTAAAGGTTTTTTGAGGGGTAACCTTCTGGATTAATACCAAAATATTTTTTTCTTGTAGAAAGAAGCCAAATTAAGAACACAAAATTTAGAGAAAGTTTTAAAAAAAATCACATATTTTAACCAAACAATCTGAAGGGTGACTGCTGTTATTTTTCGTATTAATAAAATGAAAAAATGCCTTATGCTTATCGGGTGGAAACCTTAATTCCAATCAACACAATTGTTTGGACTGTAGGGGCCAGTTAAGACAGACAGACGAGCGGAATCGGGAAACCCACTTGTTTCAAGTTCTCTACCGTCGTAATTTCATGTTGGATTAAAAGCTCTAGTTCGAATTTTTTTACTAATGCAAAATGCTATATACATAATATGTAGTTCCTATATGTCGCAAGTAAAAATCACTTTAATATTCACTATTTATGTGTGTCAAAAAATTAAATATTAAAATTGAAGGCTAGTTTTAGGAATTTAATATCATCAATTATAAAATTGATGATCTCTTATTCAAGGTTTCTTCTTAAGAACCTGAATATTTGCACTTTTTCTTAGAAACAAATCTTAAGAAAATAATTAAAGCGCTAAAGTTTTTCCAAAATCTAAATTGCGTGAAAACAAAAAAGTTTGTTGTTTTTGGTAGCTGAATGTTGTTAAATTACTAACAAATCTTTAGTTGAAATCTGTACTTATACAACTTAACTGAGCCTTATGGCTCATATGACCCCCCCTGGATCGTCCATTGGTAAAAAGTTGATGAATTTGTGCTGTGTTTTTTGAATATAAAATACAAATTTTGTTTTCATTACAAAAATAAATAATTCAAAATCTAATGGGGGTCATATCCATTAACGCGATACGATTAGTTTTGAATTGAAGGGAATTCCTACGAAAAAAAACAAACACATAATCTCCGAGGGGGGGTCAGGACTCCTATGACCCCCTCCACCCTGGACCCGCCATTGTATTTCTAAATTATTTGAATCCCTTTTCTGTGACATAATTGCTTTTAATTGTTTTTCTGTTCTAAAAATCAACATGGGTTTGTAAAAAATATCTAAAATTATTAATTTATTACAAATCTCAACTTTTTGTTTGGACAGACTTCTGCAAGCATTTGACAAATAAAGTCATGAAATTCTAGTTACTACATTAAGTTATAAAATACTGATTTAGGAGCTCAAATGGTTTTTAACTAAATAGGTATGTCAAAAGCAGTTAAATATTAATTTTGTTTTGATAACTAATCCGTCGCCCAATAAGTTCCATAATTGAATTGCGTATATTCAATAAATTAAAAATTGGTGTTTAAAACGAGTATTTATTATATTCTGAGTCGATAGTTAAAATCGAAGTTACGATTTTAGACCAGCAATCCAAGTTCTTTTCAAAACATCATATACTGCCAAATGAAGACTCTCACAACCAAAGATAATTTCTGGTAACTAAGTTGGAACTAATTTATGATTTAATTTTTTGTTGCAACTAGGTTATGTTTTATATAAACCTTAAAAAATCATTTTATTTTTTTTACATTTTAAAGAGATATATTTCAAAATATAAAACCCTTTTTTACATTAATTTATTATCAATAAAACAACAATATAATTTGGCATGCAATTTGTGTTTATTTTACAAATATTTTTAATTTACATTCTTTCTTGGATATTTTTTCGAATTTACAATATTTTTTTTTTTGATCAACAAAAGTTTTACAATTCTGCTTTTAAATTTAAAAGTTAAAAATTGTTATTTATAATTATAATATTTTCTTTAATATAATTTGTGATTATTTTTTTTTTTTGATTTTTTAACCGACGAAAAAGTTCTACAATAATTTTAAAATAAAAAAAAAAACTCGCGTTGCGAAATTATAAACTTTAACTATTTTCTAAATTAAAATAAAAAAAAAAATTGAATCTAACAAAACATTTTTAATCGTGCTAACGATATTAATAATTTTTTTTGTGTTACATCATCAAGATATTTTTAAATTTCTTATAACAAGTTGCACGATATAATTTTACATAATATATATAAATAAATAATAAAATCATTTAGTTTTGTATTGTTTTTTTTTAAGTACCTAGATATTTTGCTAATTTGTATTAAAATTAACATTAACATTGTTTTTTCAGGCAATATTTCGATCGTGATTATCAAAATTAAACATTTGGTGTTTCATGTTTTCGGTTTTTGATAATGTATATGGAGACAAAATCATTGGTGAGATATTGAAAGCCTTAAATTCTTGAAGTTTGATATTGAGCTAAAAATGTAATTTAAAAAAATATTTAGTGGACATTTTCTTTTAACAAATATTACTTTTTTAAAATTAAAAAAAAAACTGCTTCTTTATGTGAATATTTTTTTATATAAGCTCAGTAAGAACTTCGCAAAAAGTAGCAGTTTTGGAAGGTTTAGGAACAGAGCAAATAATATTACAGTAGCACCCAATAAGACAATAATTTTGTTGTGTATTTAACCAATTAACATGGATTATTTGTTTATTTTTGACCTCAACTGTCAAAAAAAATGTCTAAATTCACTGTGTTTAATTTACTTTTACTAATGGGATTTTCCAATGGTAAAAAACGAAATGTTAAAACAAATTTTGGTTTATTGTTTTTTATTTTTACTTTTTCTTAAGCAGCTTGTGTTTTAAGTACATAAGATTTGTAATGCATCACGGTTTCTTTGTTAAATAAACAAATCTATTAATTTTTTATTGAAACTGTCAAAACATAGATATAGTTTCTACTTTTTCGCATTCCATTTTGCAAACAAAAATTGATTTTTTTTTAAATTATGTATTGCTGCTGAATAAACAGATTTACTTCCTTGCACCAACACGCCAACACAAATTGGATCCGTCAGATTAAATTATGTATTACTTCAATGATTGTGAAAATGGCGTTAAGTCTTTTCGCCCAAAACCAAAATAAACAATTTTATTAACATTTTGTAGTTGTACAATTTGGGCAATATTAACGAACCTTTGGGCATGAAAACTTTTTTAGATTTTATTAAATTCCAAATAAAAAGAAGCGTTCGGTTTTATTCCACAATAAAAAAAGAGGCTGGGATGCGACCCACACTCATAACTTCCCATCCCGTCTGTCGATTTGGCTTGCTTAAAAGGTTTGTAGGTTTTCGTGTTTTGTTAAAAAAGTTATCAGTTAAATTATTCTAAAAAATTTAAAAATTACCAATAATATTTTGCATATAATGAAATAGTTTGATTTCAAAATCTATTTTTGTAAAGAGATTTTTAGTCGAAAACTAATTTTTACCAATTTTAGTAGCATTTCTTAAAAGTTTTTATTTCTTATACAAAGAAATACAAATTGGATGAACGAAATTAATTCGAAGTCAATATCTTCTGTTGTTCACGAGATATCGAGAACCGAACAACAATTTTTACCAAAATTCCGTACTAGTTTTTGTAAATTTTTTTTTTATGAAAAAACGCACTGTTGGGTTTTTACTGAATGTCGATAAAATAAGTTTGAAGTCAATATTTTTAATTTTTGAAAAGATATTTAAGTCGAAAGTAATTTTTTACCAAGTTTTAGTATTATTATTTTTAGGTTTTTATTTTTTTTTGAAGAAAACTGTCAATTCGATTTTTTTCCAACCGAATGTTGAAAACAATATTTGTTATAAGACAAAATTAGTTTGAAGCCATAATCTCAAATTTTCGAAAAGATATTTGAGTCGAAAATCAATTTTTACCAACTTTCATTCATTTTGTTTAGCTTTTTTATTTTTTGTAAAAAAAACTGTCAATTCGATTTTTTTTCAAAATTTTACCGTTTTAATGTTTTTTTTTTAGGTTTTTAATTTTTATAAAAAAAAAACTTTCAATTCGATTTTTCTCAAAATTTTACCTGATATCAAAAACGTTCTTCGTTGCATACAATTGTTTTGGAGATGAAATCATTTTTTATTCGTAAAATTTTCGAGGTGACAAATTTTGTTTTCAGTTTTTTTGATTTATAAAAAAAACCGTTAATTGGATTTTTTTCCAAAAATATACTTGTTTGGTATCACGTTACAATATATAATATAAAATTTAATTCAAGTCTCTAGCGTAATTGGTTCGTGAGATATTTAGGGTTAACCAAAATTTTCACTTTTTTTTAAACTGCTATGGTAAAAAAACCATCCACGCAATTTTCTTGAGAGCCTTTTCTGCACTATTATCTGTAAACAAAATTTATTTGAAGTCGATATCTCTTCTGGTTCTTGAGCTATGGATGACGAAAAAAAGCCGCGAACGTACGGACGTACGAACGTACGTACACACGCACGCACAGACATCTTTCCAACAATCTTTTATTTCGACTCTAGGGACCTTGAAACGTCGAGAAATGTAAAAATTTTCAATTCGACAAATCGGACCCATTACAATAACTTCCTATGGGAAGTTAATAAAGCCAAAATATAATAACTTCCTATGGGAAGTTAAAAATATCACCCGCAAATGGTTCTATAGCCCAAAAACTTTTTCAGGAGAAAATGCCACAAAGCCCAGAATCAATGTTAAAATATCATAACGCCCAAACCTCTTTCGAAGTTCACTTCCGCCAACACAATTTATCGAGAACCAGTGGCAACATCGCCAAAATGCAATTAGAAAAGTAGCCTCTGGCGTGCTGGGTTTAAAACAGCCACCTACAACAAACCCCTTGTTTGACAAGGAATGTCGACAGGCAAATGTAGCCAAACAGCAGGTATGTAAATTGCAGGTCATGCCTATTGTTTGAAGGAAGAGAGCTTCTCACGACCTTTATGAACAGAAGAGGAGACATCGCTTACAAAATCTTCTCTGCCGTAATTTGTGAACGTCTAAAACCCATCGTCAACAACCTGATAGGTCCTTATTAGTGTGGTCTTAGAACAGGAAAGTCCACAGTCGATCAAATATTCACATTACGGCAGATCCTGGAAAAACCCAATACCTTCAAATCGACACCCACCATCTCTTCACCGATTTCAAAGCCGCATATGACAGTCTTAAGGGACGAACTGTGTAGAGCCATGTTTAGTTTTGGCATCCCTGCCAAACTCGTCCGTTTGTGCAGGATGACTAAGGAGAATTCGCGCTGCTCCATAAAGTTTGGAAACAACTTAACAGAACCTTACGATGTCAAAAAAGGCTTTAGACAAGGTGACGCGCTGTCATGTGATCCTTAAAAGAATAGTGCAGAGCTCCCACGTCAACACTGTCCAATTGCTGGCACATGCTGATGACATTGATTTAGTCGCTGATACCTCACTGTTCATAGGGACCAGTCAAAATATTTTGGGCGTAATATCATTTCTTAGTTTGGGAGTTATGTCATTGAAAGTTGGTTTCGGTGATATGACATTTTATTTAGACATAAGAAACGATAAAAATAATAATCGTCGAAATTTCCAAAATAAATGTCACAAAGCCCATCTCCTGTGTCATAACACCTTAATTCAAAATTAAAAATTATTTTGAGCAAAATGATAACCAACAAGTTGCGCGTTCTTGTATTAAAAATTTATTTGAGCGTTACGACATAAGTTTTGGTTTTTTTGGCGATATTTTTTTAACTTTGTGGGTTTATAGGCTTATTATATGATTTGGGCGTTATGGTTTTGGGGCGAAAAGACCTAACGCATTTAAAAATTTTGTCAAAAATAATTTTTTAGAAATATTTTTTCTTCAGAAAAGAAAGCAATTTTAAATGAATGTGCTTGCTCGTTTTGTTCATTAAACAAAATCAATTTTAAATGAAGATTTGTTTAGCTATATACTGATAATGTGACTCATTTTGACGTCTTGTCATTTAATCTCGTTGTCACATGAGGGACAAGGATAAGAAATTCTTTATTGAAAACATTATGTATATTTTTAAATTCAAATATATGTACTAATAAAATCTATTCAATTATCATTCCCATTTGAAACTTGAAAAATCACGCTCTGAATCAAATTTTAAATTAACCAATGGAAAATCCAAGAGCACAGAGAATTGTATTAAAAAAAAATCAATATTTAAGTTTTAGGGGACTTGGATTGGTGTGACACTCCTGCAAAAATTTAACCATTTACATTTACATATGTATGTGGATTTACTTACCGGATTGATTTTTGGTGGCTTTTCACCATTAATATTCGCCCAAATCGGATCAATCCAGAATGGCATATTCTATATAATAATAATTTAAGCAATTTAAAGCAATTTTAATTTTAATCATAAATACAAATGTTCTAATTAAAAATAAAACTTACATCAGATGGTGGTGTATCCGGTTTAGGTGGTTCATAGACCGGACACATTTGCATATTAGCTGTCATTTCAAAAACACAATTGGCCTGTTCTGTATGATTAGCATTTACCGTAGTACTATTATAGTAGTTCCCTCGACGACGATCCCATAATTTGGAGAAACCCACTGGAGTTGTGCCATTAACACTACCCATACTTGTATTTGGATCTGAGAGCGAATTCAACGAAGAATTGAACGAAACATTAAATCCTGAATTATTGAATGAGTTCTCCTTGTTGCTGCAAGATGTCGCCGTTGTATTCAATATACTATTGAAGTTGTTGTTGTTATTATTGTTGCTATTTGAGCTACTGTTGTTATTATTGAAGCAACTATTGTTAGTTGTTATATTATTATTATTGCTCATGTTGCCACCAGAGTTGTTGTTATTAATATTATTATTATTGTTGTTAGCCATTATGTTTTGTGGCTGCTGTTTATTGGTGGGAATTGATTGTTGTTTTGGATAAAAATGTGAACCACTCAATGGTCCTTTGTTGGATTGTGATGGTGGAATTTTTGAAGAAGCCGTCATCACATCCAATGTCTTATTATTGATCAATGATGATGATGAACGATTGCTGTTATTATTGTTTTCACTCAACGGAAGACGCTGCTGCTGCTGCTGCTGTGGGCGTAGTTTCATCGAAGATAACTTCTTAGAGCCTTGTTGTTGTTGTTGTTTTGGTTGGTTTGCTGACGATTGGTTGGAGAAGTTTCGTTGCGAAATCAATAAAGGATGAACTAATTCCGATTGTAGAATTAGGGAAATCTCGCTGCGTTCCTGGGTTTGTCCTGTATTTACGGAAAACACATCGGGATAAGCACGAAGAATCGTGTATAAATTGGGAAAACCATATTGGAAACAATTAATGCATTCAACATTGAGAGCATTCTTAATTTCAGACAAGAGCATTGTTCGGTGCTCTATGAATTGAATAACTCCCATTAAGAATTTCATAAAGGATGAGATTTTTATGAATTTAGTATCATGATCTGTTATTATCTATAAAAAAAAATGTTAACAAAAAGACCAAATCAGTTTAAAGAACTAAAAAAGTACTTATAGTGTAAATTTACCTCAATTGCATGTTTCATTGCAGCTATAGATGTCTCTGGCAATGTTTCTTGGTACTTGAGGCTAAATAAGCTTATGAATTCATTCATAGGAACTTGTTCTTTTCCATGCTCTTGAATTAAATTACAAGAACGATAGCATTGAGTACGAAAGATGGCATTGTCATTGTGACAGATAATCCAGATATTATTCTCATTCTTTAGGACCTATTTAATATTTAAAAAAAGAAACTCATAAATAATAATTAAATATCAAAACTAATCAAATCACAATCGCCTTTAAAAAAATCATCATGAGCGTTGTTTACATTGAATACTCTAAATTTAATGTCTTATCACTTCTTTTAAACAGTGAAAAAAGATAAAATGATGAAACGTCAAAATAAGTCTCCTCAAAATGTGACAATTAAATTCAATTTTATATTTCGAATCTGTCAATCTTGAAAGATGTTTGTTGATTTATATTGACAGATTTGTGAACAGTGATTTATGCATATTGGACATTTTAAGGAATATAAGATCTCAAAAATCTTAAGCATTTCAATTTTACTGCGATTATCAATAAAATAAACTTGACGAATCTAATCGCTGAGGTCTTATTTTCCTGAACTATCAAAATTTCAATTTGAAATCAAGTATCTTTCAGTAAACATAAATGACAGTTAATATTTCTGATTTTGACAGATTCGTTAAATTTTGATTTTAAAAATCTTCGATAAAAACAGAACAAATACTCACCTCGACAAACGGTAACATTTTGATGCCTTCCTCAATATCAGCAACTCCCAAAACTTGTGGCTGTATATTATAGCCAAATTTTTTCTTATGTAATTCCAAGACTTCATCTAATTTCATACAAGTCTTCGATGATCCCGTGAATTCTCGAATTAACTCCTCTAGCTGTTCCGAAAATACCCGACGAGCTATCTTCGGCGAGAGAAAAACTTTCTTATCTTCATCATTGTTTTGTTCCATTTCTACTACTCCTTGTATGGCCTCCATTAGATCGGCCAATTTGAAGAACCCATAATCACTCAAACGACATTGATAGGCAAAGTGATAGTGATAGCAACGGACGAATTTCTGAAACAATATCGAATATTGTGGGGCGCTGCGAAATAGTTCTACCACTTCACTTGCAAATATGCTCGTTTTTTCAATCTCAGTTGAGGTTTGTTTACGCTGTGGTATTGATATTAGAATGTCTTTGCCATTCTGCACTGTTGAAACAGTGACGATGTTTGAATTTACCAATCCGTCAAGTATGTCGACAATGTCACAGACTCCATAGTCGGTGATGTCGAAGCCACGGTGTTGAATTTGTGAAAAGATCAATGGCAATTGGGACAAAAGAACCGACTTGTTACCGAGAGCTCGAAGAATTCGCAACAGATCGGAGGTGAATCGGCGGACTTGGGTGCGATGAGTCAGAGTTATCTGGCGGTTCTCGCCATCTCCCATGATCTGCACAACTGTCGAGAGAGCCTCGAAGAGTTCGATTAGTTTGGTGTATCCGTAGTCGGCGACTCGACACTGTTTGCCGAAATGGTTGTGATAAGCCGGGATAAAGCGGTTGAACTTCATGGTCGATTTTGGTGACATCTTCATAAGTTCCACAACTTCTCTTGAGATTTGATAGAGCGGGTCGGAAACAGTTGCGTTCTTTGCATAGAACCTTCCATCACTATTATCTTTTCCTACGACATTTTCCGTCTCAACCCAAACTAGGATCTTATTCCCAAAGCTATTTGTGTTGATCTGTATTCCGTGGACGCAGCAAACCAAGTGTTCAAGATTAACCCCGTTCTCGTTTTTGGTTATCTGAATATTCAACTCTCCCTCGATGCAGTGCACCAAGCTAGCTACTGGAATATCTCCGGGATGGCTTTTCAACAAAGGATAAATGATTTGCTCGATTTGAGAAATGGTCATACAAACGTTAGGTAGTGGTTCGATCTCCTGCTCGGCCCAACCCTTGTGTTGTTCGCGTTTGAAATGGATTGTGCAATATGGAACACTATGCTGCAGACCCTCCATCAAGGGACTACTATCGAGCGAGTTAAAGAGCTCCGGCTGAAGGCTTATAAACTTCTCCTCATTGCTATCGGCATTTATGTTGCATATATCTTGCATCTTATAAAGGTCCAGCACACTGATGGATGTCTTGAAACGTGACTGAAAAAGTTCGCGAAACTTGTACATTGGCAAAGTATAGTACGGAACATCTTTGAGTAGACCGGCTACTTGGCAACGTAGGGTGTTGAACTCCGTCAGCGATGAGTCTCGGGTATACGAAACAATCATACGTTTGTGTCCGATCTTCTTGCGGTGCAAATTGGCAACAACTTGTTTGGCGAAATTTAAATTAGGCACTGTGACCTTGGCGAAGGAACTTCCCTCGAAAACCAATGACACAACAGGGGTTATTGGCTTGAGTTGATTGATAAGGAAATTCCGAAGACTTGCTTCGTCCATTGAATAGTCCAAATTGTTAATCTGTAAAGTCACCACTTGGTTGGCGTCAGTTCCTGGTGATGATCCATTCGATTGGTATTGAGTGGCAATTGATCCACCCGATTTTCCATTGTTTACACTGGTGTTGGCAGCACTCAATACGCCTGTAGTATTGGTATTGGCTGAGGTGGTTGCAGCAGTTGGTGGTACAGTTGCAGCAACTACAGCTCGTGCATAGCTGAAGTCAAGCTCTAAATTATTGTCATAATTTCCACTTCCATTCGACTGCGATGACAACATGGATGAGGTGGAGCAATTCTGGTAAATCGGAGCAAATTGCTGAAATTGCATACTCAATGAGGTCGCAGTTGATACCGGATTGATGGAGTTCCCTAAAGACGAAGCAGAAGCAGCAGCGGAAGCAGCTGCTGCTGCAGCAGCACATGTACGATTGTGATTATATGGCATGTAGCGATTTCTATTGAAACAACCGCTGCCATTGTTATGCGTGTATTGGCACTGCTGCTGGACTAACTGCTGATTCCCCATCGAAGACGACAACAGATTAGAGGGTTGCATATAAGCCTGATTGTTGCAGCCATTGCTAGTCTGTTTTAATACGGAAGACCCATTGGTGGCAATTTTATTGAAATTCTGCTGATTGTTGAAGTAATTGATCATGGAGGTGCTGCGACCATTGTTCAATTCAGTCCCGCTCATGACGTTGCTCTGACAGATGGGATTGTTATTTACATCGAGTACATTTGATCCGAAATATGCTGACGATAGCGAAGTTATGGAGCCGTAGTCAGTCTGCGACTGGAGTTGTTGTGCTGATGACGTTGATGGCGTAACCAATCCATTCGATTGGAGACAAGCAGAGTTGTAATTGATGAAGCTATTGGCTTCATCTGGGTATAAGCTATTGATCGAATGTGAAAAAAAAGAAATTAGTTCAAAAGTATAAACTGTAACTGTCAAACTATCTAAATTGTTATAACATCTCGTAAATGGTCCTAAATTAAGTGTTAATTTTAAAACTTAGTCAAATAATTAAAAACAAACAATATCCGATAGCTCTTCACCAACTTTTTTACCATTTAAATATTATTAACAGAAATGGTATAAAAATACCAAAATTTTGGACCGTTTGACGGTGGTTAGATTTTATCAACTTCGGACTTTTGACGTTTCATCCTTATTTTACCTTGCGTCATTTTAATAACTCCCCAATTATCAGGGGTGGAATCGGCTAAGGTGATTGTTGATTGTTGACAGTCAAAATAATCGAATTTGATCTGTGTAAGGTGATAGTCAAATTGATACCTAAAAAGCTGTCGCTAGAAAAATTTGATAGTCGTTTTCCTACAAACATGTCGTTTCTGAGTAGAGCTACCAGACGCTTACAAAAAACGAATGGAAAATTTTTTCAGTTACCTTTTTTAGGTACAAAAACACATTCTTGTGACCGACAAAGCTTATGACATTCGAAAAAAGCAAGAGAAGTAAGAATTTTTTTCAAACAGAGCCAATTTCATACTTTTATTTAGATATTTTATAGGAATCAATTTAAAATTTCACCAAGGCAACAATGAATTTTGACAATTTGAATCTGAAATTGTTCAATCGAATTGAATTGAGTTGAATCATCTTACACAGACGGAATGAAAATGATAGTCAATTTGATTATCAAAAAAATGATAGTCAACTATCACCTTAGCCGATTCCACCCCAGATAATAATGATGATTTAACATTTAACATGAAACGTCAAATGGAATTATTAAAATTATCCCAATCTGAGAACTTTCAAACAAAAAAATAAAAACAAATTAATGCAATACTCATTTTGGTGTTTTAACATTTGGTAAATCATTTACATAAATAAAATTGATTTATTTTTAAGAATGAAGTAAAAGCGAGATAAAATGTTAAAACGTCAAAATGAGTCACTTCAAAAGTGTCCAATGAAAACCGTCTAAGATACAGATGAAGCATATATACATCTATCACAGAGCTGTCAATTTTATGCAGTTTGTTTTTATCAATATCCGAACCGGATCAAATTATTATTATTCTGAGAAACAAAAACAACGGCTATTATAATTATTACTCAAATAAACGTCATACATACCTGAAGAATCTATCTGCCATTATAAATTATATGGATAGTATAATTAGCTCCTTGAATTGTCAATTATAAATCTGGAAAATACCTACATCAGTGAATGAAAATGAAGAAAAAAAAAAAAAACAAAATAGTTTATAACAGATACAAATTATAGGCAATTAGATTAATCTAAACAAATTTAAATTGTTGTAAATTCGTAATAATTGATTTATAATATTTGTCATTCTCATTATTCATAAATGTGGTGGCAAGTTAAATAGAGAAAATACATACATAACAATTAAATTAGGTACATATTCGCGATTGTCAATTCAATTGGAAATATTTAACAGAGGAATTATTAAATTATCATTTGAAAAATAAAATTTGCCACCTGAGGAAATGAAACTTCTAGATAAATCAATTAATTATTATTATTTTATAAGTGGAGACGGTCATAAAAAATGATGCATGAAAAAGTGATAGAGATCAACTTTACGGTATTTTCTTATGTAATTTTTATATTCTTTATGATCTTTGGACAAGGATGTATAGTTTGATCAATTGTGGTTAATTGCTTCGTCAAGATTAATTGTTTTTGACACATTAATTTAAGATTGACTAAATGTTTTGCTGCTTTCTTGGACTTTTCGATTCTGAGAAAATTTGTTAACAAGTTTCATAAATTCGTACAAGTGTATAGCCATAGTTTTTGTCCAATCTTATTCGCCTAGAAAATATACGTCTTAAATCTGTATAGATAACACTGGTTGATAAAGTTTAGTTTTTGGCAATAAAATTACATTTTACCGATGAGTTTTAATGACCTTAATTCAAATCTGACTCAAAACTTTACTTTTACTTTACTGCGTCAGGTTTTTTAGATATTACTTTTTATAAAGCTTTTTGAAGTTATCTAAAATCATGAAATAGTTTTTTCTATTAGCTAGGTTCTACATTTCACTTTCACTCGAAATGAAATTGAAATCGATTCAAAATATGAATTGGAGTTCTGAAATTCACTTTTATCGATACCAATATAATTTTTTTTCGAACTCAAAACGAAGTGAATTTCCGTGTTCTATACATTTCGATATTTTCGATTTTCAAGTGATTTAAATTCGGTTAAGTTGGTGCGATTTGAATTCGAAAAGAGGTAATTGTTTAAAAGTAGTAATATTTTCACTTAAAGGAAATAAACCTTAAGTTTTTTTTTATAGAATGCACTTGGTTCTTGAGAAGTTGCAGCTTCTAGTTTATATTTGAGGAAAGGGACAAAGCATTTAAAACCATTTTTTGACACACCAAATGTCTCCTCTATACCAAAAACAACATTCTTTCAAACACTTTCAAGACACATTTAGAAACTGTACTTTGATACCAGAGTCTTTCCCAACCGATATTTGGAAACTGCTTATCTCAAAGAACCGCAAATCTGTAGCGAATGTACATCAACACAGTGCTGAGAAGAAACACTAATATTCTATGTATATTTATTTTATAATTTCGACAAGTATTCAAAGTTTTGAAATCGATCGAAAGATTGAACCCTAAAAAGCCATTTCAGTCGATTTCCAATGTCTTTTCTTTTTTACACTTCAGAGTTTTCAGAAAGTAGTCAGCTTACAGCAAGCGTCACACTACGATCAGAGGCTCATCATAAGTGCATGTGTTAGTTGTTAGTAAGAAAATAATACAATTATAGCCTAACACACGCACAAAATACAAAACATAATAATTATTAACATTTAACATGAATTATTACAGAACATCAAAAAAAAAATAAAATAAAGACGTTTACGATAGTGGAGCACTGGTTCTAAACAATGATTTTAATCCCACCTTATTTAAATTTAAATCTATTGACGAACAGTTTAAGTTATATAAAATGCTCATTCGACTTAAAGCTTCATTCTTTCCATAGTTAGTTCTATGGAAGTCAATATGTATAAAGTCAAAAGTACGCAGGTGGTGAGTTCCGCCTCGGTAATTTAAATGTATACAAGATAGCAAATAAGGTTCATCAATTTCACCATTAATGAGTTGATGAAAAAAAATTAAATCATTATTAACACGCCTTTGATGGAGAGTTTGCAATTGAAGAAGTTGAATACGATGTTCATAGGGAGGCAGATCATAAGGATCTTCCCACGGAAGACCCTTTAGGGCGAAGCGAATGAAATTATGTTGAATTGATTCAATACGTTTCTCATGAATTTCGTTCAATCGATTTTGGGAACCTAGCTGTATAACCTGTGTATTCGATTTTCAGTCTAATAACTTAAAGTATTTTATAAAATTTTTGAAAAATTCTAATAAGTCGTTAGATTTCACCTGTTTTACAGGAAAATGTAAAACGGTTTAAAATTAAATTTAGTTTTTTGTAAAGAATCTGTCCTCTAACCAAAGTTACAACATCAAGTTTTTGAAATAAATTTCGAAAATATAAAAATAATGTTGAAAATGTGTATTTTTCAAATTTGAGCATGTAGTTAAAATCGAAGTTCGGATTCAAAATCGTCAATCAAAATTTACTTCAAAACGTGTTTTTCAAAACGTGTTCACTAAAGCGTTAAATTTTAGATTTCTCTAAACTGCATACATAAAGCGATAAATAAAAACTAATAACTAATTTGAATTTTCAGGAACTAAGAAAGATACTAAAATTATTTGAATTATATCTGAAAATCATCATACATTTTTTTTTTGTCCGGGGATATTTTGTGCTTTAACTTAGCCGTAAAAACAAGGGCGGATCCAGACTTTTAATCAAGGGGGGTCACACACTTAGATGAGTTTTTAATCACCTCTTAAAACTGTTCTTCAATGAAACTAACAAAATTTAAATAACATAATGTGTATCTTAACCTTACATTTACAGTGGCGACTTTAGTTATCAAATTATTTTAGAACACTGTTGTTCAGCAAGGTATGGTCTAACTATTTAATTTGGATGACTTCCTACATATAAAACCATTCCAAGATTCCAACAGTTTTATAAATATGCCATATTTAAGAGCTAAAACACAACAGTTTAGAGGGTTTTTTGTGCATTTCACACAGAAATGCAGGAAATTGTTTTGAAGCGTAGCTTTTTTTCGAAAAATATTTCTATTAATGCGAAGAACGCTACAAAAGTTCAAGAGAGATGACATGAAGAACTGTCGGGCTTTTTTTGACGTAGTTTTTTCGGACTTAATTTTCGGGAGTCTATTATTACTATCGCTATCAGTCTGCTTACTCATATTTTTACCTTAAAGGAGTCAACAAAACTTTAAAATTGTAGAGAGAAAAATGCTTGGTTCTTGAATTTGAGGATATAGGTGCATTTAAGTACATCATTTCTCTAAAAAATTAAATTAAAACAAATTAAGGTAAACAAATAAATTAGGAAAAAGCGTTTGTGTGGCACTTACAAATTACACGTTTCAGAATCTCTTTTCACATCAAATCTCAAGAAATTCAAAGCTTTTATATCAATAAATATGAAACGTTTATTATGTTTTTCAATTAGCCATTAGTTTAACAAAAGTGTCACTTTTGCTGTTTTTGGGACATTTATATTATTCAAATTCGTGTTTAAATCTCAGTTCGAGAGCATCCAAAGCAAATTCCCTTCAAAAGTAGTTTTATATAATTTTTTAAAATCTTTTAAGATCTTTTTTATTCAACAGAAAATCAATTTTGAAAGAAATAAAATGCACGACTGGGTCGCTAGAACTTGCTATTTTTTTTCCAAAAAGTCTGTTTAAAAATGTTTCCTATATTTAAAGATTTAAAAATGTAACTTATTTTTTTTTTGAAAATCATTTTAAATTTTGTCTTGAAAATATTTTTGGTAAGCACTATATAGACTAGATACACTAGATATACATTTTACATTTAAATTTCGTTATCGAGTTTTGTAAACAAAATTAATATTTTTTTTTTAAATAAAAAAAAGTGACATTTTTGATCCTCAAAACTTATCATCAATTGGATCATTTGATCATCGACAAGAGCTTGCATAGAAAAAGAAGATTATTGAAATCAGCCCATAAGTTCTTGAGAAACCGCAAAAAATTAAGGTTTTATGAGGGTTTCCCTTCTGGCTTCTGGAGCAATTACAAAATATGTTTTTCTTGTAGAAAGAAGCCAAATTAAGAATACAAAATTTAGAGAAAGTTTTGAAAAAATCACATATTTTTAAATTGACGATTTCTTATTCAAGGTTAAGAACCTGAATATTTGCTCTTTTTCTTAGAAACAAATTTTATGAAAATAATTTAAAGCATGACTAAAGTTTTTTCAAATTCTAAATTGAGTGAAAACAAAAATTTGAGTTCTTTTAGACATTTGACAGCAAACCGCTTTTTGGTGAATGTCGTTAAATTACTAACAAATCTTTAAATGAAATCTTTACTTATACAACTTGAGTGTATAAGCTTTATTGCTCTATGAACCCCCCCTGGATCGTCCATTTATCAAAACTTGATACATTTGTGATGTGTTTTTGGAATAGGACTGAATATCCGATTCATATTATGTTCTTGGTCCAGTCTTCAGTTAAAAGTAGTACTTTTAGCAACAAAGTTTATGGAAATAAAGTACAAATTTTTATTTCATATACAAAAATTAATAACTCAAAATATAATGAGGGTCATGTCCATTAAAGCAATACGATTAGTTTTAAATTAAAGGGAATTCCTTCGAAAAAAAAAACAAACAAATTATATCCCAGGGGGAGGGTCATGACCCCTACGAACCCCTTCTGGATCCGCCATTGCGTAAAAAAAACTTGTTTTTGATTGCCTTTAACATTTTAAAAGGGGCATATTTTAAGAACTTCATGTGATAGAAAATTTCGAGGCGAAATTCTCAACACATATGTTTGAAATGATATGGATGGTTTTCAGGAAATTGATTTAGAAGCAATACAAAATATTGTTTTTGAATATTTCGTATGCCAAGTTATATGAAACAAAAGGCACTCTATAATAATTGTAAAATATTTAACCAACACTTGTGTGATAATCTTTCTAGCACTTTTTACTTTTACATCCTTGCCAAAAAATCGGCTCAGCAGATATAGTGCTATAACGACATCTTTTTTTTCATCATACCTTTAGTTTGTTCACTTAAATATCCTAGTTTCAAAACCAAAACTCTCGAATCCATGTCATAAACGGAACGTTTCCAATTCAACATTTATACACCTGATAAAAATATCTATAAATCATAAATACCTAAAACCTGAATTGTTTTTCATCATAATAAGCAAGAGGTCTTTTCTTTTTCCTAAAATTCTTAACTATTGTTACTATTACATTTTTTTATTTTAAATTTTATTATTGTTGAATTTCGAGGTTACTATTTTTCAAACTTCTATTATTTAGCCAATTGCTTATAAAAATTCACCAAAATTTAATGGTTACTACAAAAATAATCTAATAATTCGATTATGCACTCATTTTGACAAAAAAAATTGTTTAGTTATAAAGAATTAATTTTTTAATAAACAATTTAAAATTATTTCGAATTATTTGATTATTTTTTTAGTACCAATTAAATTTTTCTGAATTTTTATTAGCAATTGGCTAAATAATAGGAGTTTGAAATAAAGTTACCTCGAAATTCAATTAATAACTTTTAAAAAAATTATAATACAAAAAAATGTGAAAATTAATTTTTGTATAAATCTTTAAGATTATGCAATAATAAATGTTAAATTTAACTTTGCGATTTTTAGTGACCTATTTCAGAAATTTTGACTCAATGTCAAAAAAATTGTTCAAGATTCATTGTAACACATTAATGGATTTTGTTAGAATCATTAAGGAACGACTCTCATCAGAAATTGTTGTTCTATCACCCTACCATTCAAAACCGAAAAAATCTGTTTATTTAACTTTTAATTGTAAAATAATTAAAAAAATCTGTTTATTTAACTTTAAATTATAAAATAATTAACGAAAGAAAAATTGAAGCTGGTCTTTCAATGCTTGAGGAATTTAATAAAATTTAATAAGGTAAATAATGTGTGTTTTAAAAACTTATGCTGTATCAAATATTTAATATTTTTTTTCAACAAAATGATGAATGGCAAAATAAGGAATTAACAAAAAACATTAGTTTAATGTTTAATGAAAATTTGTGGTTCAATTTAGATGACAAATTGACTTTAAATCATTGTTTTCTCCCAAAGTCAACAAAATAACAATTACTTTTTTGTAAACAAATCATTCACCTTGTCAATTCAACATTTTGTGAATTGTTAAAAATCGTAATTATTTGACACTTTAACATTGAGTTTAGGAACGACGTGATGGCGTATGTGTTTTTTTTTACAATAGCAATTTAAAAAAAAGGTGAGAATTTTGGTTAACCCTAAAAATCTCACGAACCTATAATCTAGAGACTTGAATTAAATTTTATATTACATATTGTAGAGCGATACCAAAAAAAAAACATATTTTTGGAAAAAATTCCAATTAACGGTTTTTTATAAATCAAAAAAACTGAAAAAAAATATTTGTCACCTCTAAAATTTACGAACAAAAAATGATTTTATCTCCAAAACAATTTTGTGCAACGAGGAATAACGTTTTTAGCATCTGGTAAAATTTTGAGAAAAATCGAATTGTTTTTATAGTTATAATTTTTTTATAAAAAATAAAAACCTACAAAAAACATTACTAAAAGTTGGTAAATATTGATTTTCGACTCAAATATTTTTTCAGAACATTGAGACATTGGCTTTAAACTAATTTTATCTTTTAAAAAATATAGTTGTCAACATTCAGTAGCATTTTGACAAAAATCGAAGTGACAGCTTTTTTACAAAAAATCAAAAACCTAACAAAAATTAACAAACGTTGGTAAAAACTGATTTTCGACTCAAATATCTTTTCAAAAATTAAAAAAATTGGCTTCAAACTAATTTTATCTTATAATAAATGTTGTTTTCAACATTCGATTAAATTTTGAGAAAAATCGATTTGAAATTTTTTTAACAAAAAATAAAAACTTAAAAAAGCATTACTAGAAGTTCATAAAAATTGATTTTCGACTCAAATATCTTTTTGAAAATTAAAAATATTGGCTTAAAACTAATTTTATCTCACAAAAAATATTGTTTTCGACATTCATTAATTTTTTTTATAAAGATCCAACGGACTGTTGTTTTTTCATACAAAATAAAATCTACAGAAAATAGTACGAACATTGGTAATAATTGATGTTCGACTCTAGATATCTCGTGAACAATGAAAGATATTGACTTCAAATTAATATCCAATAATATTATCATTATCATTATTATCATTATTAATATCATCCAATTTGTATTTGTTTATATAAAAAATAATTTTTTTTTAAGAAATGCTCCTAAAATTGGTAAAAATTGGTTTTGGACTAAAATCCTAGTTAACAAAAATAAATTTCGAAATCAAACTATTTCATTATATGCAAAACATTTTTGGTAACTTTGAAATTTTTAAGAATAATTCAACTGACAAATTTTTTAACACAACACTAAAACCTACAAACTTTTAAGCAAGACAAATCGACAGACGGGATGGGAAGTTTTCAGTGTGGGTCGCATCTCAGCCTCTTTTTTAAAATGGAACTGAACTCGCATTGCAATTTGGCCAGTTTGTATTTCAAAGATTTCAGAGATTTTCGTATTCTCAGAGAACAAAATTTCTCATAAAAATTTCTCACTTTTGCTGTCAGAAATCTAAGAACAGAATTTTTATGATTTGATATCTCAAGAATACTCTACAGGTCAATTCCAAAAGGAAGAAACGAAATGCAGTTTTGATAGAAATGTTGCTTGACCATGTTATTTCTTGAAAAGATGATCACAATTGGTCACTGAGATTTTCCGTTTGTACATCTTTAAACTTTATTTTGAGACCACATAAAAGATAATTTATATGCCAATGGAAAAAAAGGAAATTAAAAAGAAGATGGTGCTGCAACCGTAGCCATGGCGGCTATTTAGATGATATGATTTTTATTTTTAAGAGCAAACCTTTTACACTAAATTAAGCAATAATTGATATGCCTTAAAAATCACTGTTTTTTATTTTTAATATCAAAATCTTAATGAAACCTCTTAATGGAAAACCTATGCAACGGCACAAAGGAACAAAAAGTTTGTGTAAAGAAATCAAAAATGACAATTTGGTTTTTAAGCATTTTTACGGAATAAAGTATTAAGTTGGATTTTCATTTTGGAATTAATGTCTCTTTAAAATAATTGTTTGAGGACCACTTAAAGATATCATAATATACATACATATGTTCCAAATACTTCAGTTTTAGTTCTTATAATTTCCTTTTTGCTTAATTGTAATAAATTCTTAAGTATAATTGATTTTAGTATCATATTTAAACTACGTACACACTTCTTACTCCTGAGTGGAGCTTACATCTTTTTTGTTAAAATAATTTATTCATGTAAAGATTAATAGCCACATTATGAAAACGTGTCGTTTAATCTTCGTAGATTAAAAATTAATTTAAAATTAAAAATAAGTCATCAAAGGAGTCAACATTTCAAAGGTTATACATCGAACGAGAAAGGGTTTAAACAAATATCCATACACACGTTACACGTTTTATTCTAATATTAATTTACAACCTTAAAAGATCGTTACTCATGTCAAAATATTTAAATAATTCTGTTTTTATAAAGCTTGTTTTTATAAATATACAATCAAAAAGACTAATAAGTCTTCAAGATTTCATCTAAACATGTACAAACAAAAATCACTAAAAAGCGCCAAAATCGATCGCAATAAAGAAGTCTTTATTTACTTAACGGCCTACACAATAACCTGCAACTGTAATCCCCTACTGCAAAAACTGTGAGGGCTATGATCAACATAATAACTGATAAATTGATAACAGTCCATGCGCATGTGCATGCCACCCGCACTCACCTTCTTTTACATATATATTGTAACAAAAAATCAGATTAAGTAAAATTTAATGGCACACAACTTAATTCCAATAATTATTATTAATATTTGTGTAAACAATATAGAAGACGATTTTTATTGATTGATATGAGCACCCACGGTAATTTAATATCAAAAATATTACTGATTTATTATAATTTACTTTTTTTTTATTACAACTTGAGAGTAGAGTAGGTTAGGTAGAGGTGTGAAAGGTTCTTCAAATTTTTAGTTACTTTTTTCGACGAATTTGTTTTAGTTTAATAATTTTAAAATTTGTTATATAACTAAATCTATAGACATATACAAATTTTTTTGTTTTTTTTTAATATATAAACACAGAAAGAAGAAAAAATAAAAAAAAATTATAGAAACCGATTTGGCGACTAGAGCAGGAGCAGTGAAAGAAAGAAATGAGGGTTCCAATTAGCAATTTGGACCGGAAAAGGATTGTCAAGGAATTATTGGAAATAGAAAATATGGAAGACTTGACGATCATTAAGTAAGGCGGGAAAAATTCAAAAAACAATCAAAAGTATTTTTAACATAATTGAAATCGATGGATGATGGGATTATTTGCATAGTTTTAGGAAATAATTTAACTACTTTTTTCAATTGATGAGAAATTAATTTATTACAGTTTATGGCTGAAAAAAAACACTTCTTAGTCGAAATAAAAAAGCTATCGACAACGGTTGGAATTCCAAAAACAAATTTTTTATTTTATATATATTTAAGTTTTCTAGATCTCCTTTTCTGTTTTATTTTAATGATTCTCAATTTTGGACAAGAGTATTAATATTTATTTATATAAACATTGTAAATTAAGTTCAGCTTTTGGTAAACATGATTTTAATTTAAGTTAAGCAAAAACACCTTTTTTCAATTGCGATTCTACATTCTCTTTAACCTCATCAACCAATGAGCACAATTGCGGATTCGAGGAGGTCGACCCCTCTGGGAGAGTTATATTTTTGAATTGCTCTGAATTCAAATCTAATCGTATTGCGTTCATGACCACCCTTATATTTTTAATTATTTATTTGTAGTTTAGTGTTTTCTTCTCTGTGACTAAAAGTGTTACTTTTAACTGAGGACTGGACCAAGAACACAATATGACTCGGAAATCCAGGCCTATTTCACTCGCGATACATAAATTCATCAACTTTTAACCATTGGCGGATCTAGGATGGGGGGATCATATGAGCCATAAAGCTCATACAGTTTAGTTGTACCATATAAGCAAAGATTTCATCTGCCGATTTTTTAGTTATTTAACGATATTTACCAAAAAGGCGGGTTGTCTTTCAAAAACAAAAATCTATATAAGAATCTTAAAGGCATTAAATTATTTTAATAAGATCTTTTCTAAGAATTTGCTTTGGATGCTCTAGAATTGAGATTTAAACATAAATTTAAAAAATAAAAATGTCCCAAAAACAAGAAAAAGTGACACTTTTGTTAAACTAAAGGCTAATTAAAAAACATATATTAATTTGATAAAAAGCTTTGAATCTCTCGACTGCCAGGTGTAATTGGTGTTTAGTTTCTTCACAACTTATTTTTTAATTTTTGGAGAAATGATGTAGATACCTTAATTTTTTTTTTCTCTTCAATTTCAAAGTTTTTTCGACATCTTTTTAATCAAAGTATTTACAAAAGATGCACGCAAAACAGAATTTTTTTTGGAATTTGTCTTCTAGCATCAGCTCCAATCTAGGAAAGAAGATCAAATTTGTCTGTCAAAATTTCTCATTTTCTCAATTTTTGAACTTTCTTTTGTAGCGTTCATTGCATTTATAAAAATGTCAAAAAACAACAGAATGTATTATTTTTGGAAAAAACAACACAATGTCTATCATTTCTGCATCAAATGCACCCAAAACCCCTCTAAAATATTGAATGATAATAATCAAATTTAATGTTGTGGTTAAAATTTGTGTGAAATTGACCTATATGCTATGGACTCTTATTTAAATGACAAATGACCTAAATATTTAAGTCGACTCTTAACAATAAACCATTTATGGTTTCAAATAAAAAAAGACTTAAACATTATGGTTTATTATTCGTGATCCTTGCAAATTGTTAAGTCCATGCTACATTTAATTATTGGTATAGCCCTTTAAGACGATAACATGTATTCATTTTTTTAAATGAACGTGAATTTCGTGCGTTGCTAAAACGTTGCTAGTTTTCAAGTCGAAAGTGACCTTTTTCATGAACATGTCAAGATTTTGACGTTTTGTTTTTCTTTTAGTGTTTTTGTAAATTAATGTAATATAAGTTGCTTGCATTTAATGACTTATAGTATGCATCATCTTCTATATGCTTTTTTATTAAATTATGATACATTTGTCTTTGTTTAAAAAAAAATTAAATCAAGTGCTGTCGATTTTTCTACAGATAGTTAAAAAACAGAACGATAAACATCACATTATGTAAGGATGGACTACTGACAAACAATATTTTGTTCATACAGCATTTTGGTATATTATTTATAATGAAACACAAATAGTATTACTTTTAATTTCTATAAAACGGAAATAAAAACAAATAGGTATACATCAATTGAAAATGTAGTAGATGAAATAAAATCTTTTTATTTCACTGAACGTGTTCATTTTCATCGAATTCAGAAAAATTAAAATGACATTTCGTTTGTCTTGCAGATTGCCTACTGACAGTGACAGCTGACAATTGATTCCGTTTTAAGAGTTTATAAATTTCACAAGTTGTATACCGGCAGTGTTTTTTTTTTGTTTTCAATAATTTGTGAGTATTTTAAAAGCCTAGTTTATTTATTTGGTTGTTAAATAGTAAGTCATGACTTCGATTATTAAACTACACACTCTTTCTGGGGCAATGGACGAGTCACCTCCATGCTACTTGCTTCAAATAGACGATGTCCGCATCCTCTTGGATTGTGGCTGGGATGAGAAATTCGATCCGAATTTCGCCAAAGAACTCAAAAAACATGTCAATACTATCGATGCAGTATTACTATCCCATCCCGATAATGTGCATTTGGGAGCTCTGCCATACCTTGTTGGCAAACTAGGTCTCAATTGTCCAATATACGCGACAATACCTGTCTTCAAGATGGGACAAATGTTCATGTACGATCTCTATATGTCGCACTACAATATGTACGACTTTGATTTGTATTCTCTGGACGATGTTGATGCTGCTTTCGATAAAATAATCCAACTCAAATACAATCAGACGGTTGCGCTGAAAGGAAAGGGCTATGGTATCGTCATTTGTCCCATTCAAGCTGGTCACATGGTGGGTGGAACCATTTGGAAGATCCTGAAGGACGGCGAAGAAGACATTGTGTATGCAATCGACTACAACCACAAGAAAGAAAGACATCTCAATAGTTGCGAGTTGGGACGGCTGCAGAGACCATCGCTTCTTATTACAGATGCATTCAATGCGAACTATCAACAGGCAAGACGTCGAGCTCGAGATGAGAAGCTCATGACGAACATTCTACAGACAGTGCGAAACAACGGAAATGTGTTGATTGCAGCTGATACCGCCGGAAGGGTTCTCGAGCTCGCCCATATGCTCGACCAATTGTGGAAGAACAAGGAGTCCGGGCTGATGGCCTATTCCCTGGCTCTGCTCAATAACGTCTGCTACAACGTCATCGAGTTCGCCAAGTCTCAAATCGAATGGATGAGCGACAAGCTTATGAAGTCATTCGAAGGCGCCCGGAACAATCCCTTCCAATTTAAACACATGAAGTTCTGTCACAACATCAACGACCTTCTCAAGATGCACAGTCCCAAGGTTGTGTTGGCAAGCACACCCGACATGGAAAGCGGATTCGCCAGAGAGCTGTTTCTCATGTGGGCCCAGAATCCCAACAACAGCATCATTCTTACTTCCAGGTCCTCACCGGACACTCTCGCCCGTGATCTGCTCGAGAACGGTGGAAATGGGCGTACCATAGAGTTGGACGTCCGGAAACGAGTCGAACTTCAGGGAAACGAACTAGAGGAATACCAGAGGTCTCAGGAAAAGACCAGCAGCCTACTGGAAATTCAAAAAGAAGACAAATACAGCTCAGAGTCCGAGGATGAGATTGAAATCAGTGTGATAACAGGCAGGCACGACATCGTCCTACGGCCAGGTAGCAAGCAGCACATCGGATTCTTCAAATCGAACAAGAAACACCACGTCATGTACCCCTATTCCGAGGGAAAGATAAAGAGCGATGAATACGGCGAGATCATCAACTTGGAAGATTATCGCATTGCCGACAGCAACACTGAGGTTGCCATTGAGCAGGCAGCAACCGAGGCACAACTGAAGGACGAAAAGCAAAAGGAGGAAATCAAACTCCTGGAGAAACCAACAAAATGCTTGAGCAGCCGCAAATCGATCGAAGTCAATGCCCAAATACAGTTCATCGACTTCGAGGGACGTTCAGATGGTGAATCAATGCTAAAGATCCTCTCACAGCTTCGTCCTCGGCGAGTTGTCGTCGTCCGGGGACAACCTCAGTCCATCGAGGTGTTGGCCAAGCATTGTCATCAAAACATCAATGCCAAAGTTTTCACCCCCGAAAAGGGTGAAGTCATCGATGTGACATCGGAACGACACATCTACCAGATCCGACTGACCGAAGGCCTGGTCTCGCAGCTGCAGTTCCAAAAATGCAAATCGGCCGAAGTTGCCTGGATCGATTCGCAGATAACGACGCGAAATAAACAAATCGACAGCGTACAAGATACTGCCACCGACAAGAACAAACAACCTGAAACGACCAAAAACAACGAAAGGGATATCTACAATTTGCAACCCTTCGATGTGGACGAAATACCCATTCATAAGACTGTCTTGATAAACGAGTTGCGATTGTCTGACTTTAAGCAGCATTTGATGAGGAGCAATATCAATTCGGAGTTTTCAGCGGGGGCTTTGTGGTGCAACAATGGGACGTTGGCGTTGCGACGAATCGACACCGGCAAGATAACATTCGAAGGTTGTCTCTCGGACGAATACTACAAAGTCAGGAATGCTCTATATGAGCAGTATGCTATTGTTTGAATTTTTATAACACAAATAATAATAAAACTTTAACTCGTAGAAATAAAATAAATAAAAAACAAAAAACGGGAGCATTATTTTTGTAATAGTTTTTGTTTTTGTATAGCAAGGATGTAAATATCAAAAACTTCGTTGTTCTGAGAAGCTTTGAATGCTTTCGTTGTCATCATGTTGCGATTACTTTTTCAACGGTAGTCGTTTTTTAAATGATAATCGTAATAATTTACGAAATCTTCTGGTGGCTGCTATATTTATTTTTAATGACTATAATTTATCTCGAATCATTTCTGATTTCAACTTTAATAATATGACTACAGCTTCTTCCTCTACGTCATCAGCTTCAAACGGTAATGTTCCTGTCCCATTATATGACATGTCGGGAACAACATCCTCCGTATCAACAACAATGCCTGCTCAAATCACTTATACACCGACGAACTTATCGAATAACTCATTTTTAAGACAGCTGAGCCCGAATGTCGCTCTAAATAGTTCAAGTGGAATCTCGTCCCCTATTGTATCAGGATTTAAAACTTTAAAAGGACAAAAGGTGCTATTTTTATCTAAACTTGCCCCATCGACAAATGCCCTTGACGTTAAAAACTATTTGGCAAATAAAATTGTCAAATCGTTCATCCTAAATGTGGAGAAAATTATTCATTGCAAACTACACAAAGTATTCATCATTTAAAATACGTGTAACTGACTCAGTTTTTCATATATTAAATTCGTAACCGTTTTGGCCAAAGGGTGTGATAATTCATATTTTCAAACCCTTTTTGTCAGAATCGGACAATGCCTAATCCACGTCAAAGCAGATTAAATAAATTCTAATTTACTATCAATATGTAAATTGACTTCGGACAAAGACTAACATGGTCTACAAAAGCATAAACAATCTACAACACGATGTCGTTATACTAAAAGAAACTTGACTGAATACTTCTATTCTTGACTCGGAGCTTTTTATCAAATCTTCAGGCTCAATCGTCATGTAAACGGCATTTCTGACACTGTAGGAGGAGGAATTCTTCTTGCCATGAAAGACTCGCATATACAGCTGGTCAAAAAAAAAAATAGGTGTGATATTTAATTTTTGTATTAATTCATTTTTTGTTACGTTTTTATGTGAAATATTAATTTTACGTAGATATTTTTAAAGCTCTTATATTTATTAAATAAAAAAACACTTTAAGGCTTTGGGATACACTACAATTATAGATAATATAGCCCCAGGACTACAGATGGGGGTTTTTTCACTTCGACAAAAAAATAGGTGCATCTTCTTAAAGTATTAATATTATCGTTTTTAATAATAATTTCTGTATCTTATCACAATTTTTGTTTTACTTACTCTAATAACCTGAGTATCCTACATTATTATCCAAAACATTTTGGAGTCGTCGCGGCATTTACTCTTTTAACTTTTGGCATGTTTGCTGGGGTATGGAATACCATTCTCTTTGACCCCGTAACTTACGCTTAAGCTCATTCCACAAGTTCTCAATAGGATTGAGATCAGGGGATTGACTTGGCCATGGGACAACGGATACTTGTTTCTCTCGAAACCAATCTTTCACAAGACCTGCGGTATTTTTAGGATTGTTGTCTTGCTGAAAGTGCCATCTTCTTACCTTGAGAATAGTGAATTTTATTTCCGGCTTATGTCTGTAAGTTCCAATCCTATACTAGCCACTTCCGGTGTCCCCCAAGGTAGTCATTTAGACCCTTTCCTGTTTATCCTTACAATCCTTACACTTAACAACATTGACATGGTTATTCAAAATTGCCAAATATTACTTTAAGCTGAGGATACGAATTTTTTTTAAAAATCATTGCAGCCCATGAAGACATATTACTCCTTCAAATGAATTTCGTAAATTTCTGAACATGGTGTTCCAAAAATTGCTTAGAGCTCAACAAACCAATCAACGCATTAAAACAACTTTCGGTCATTATTATCTTCATAATCATCCCATAGAGATAAAAGAAATTATAAGCCATCTTGACCCTATATGTGACCGATAGCTTAAATTTAAATTAAAGAATAGAAAACATCCAATGAAGATTCCTTCGTTTTGCACTTAAATTCCTTCCCTGGAAAAATGGCCTTAACCCCTTATCGTGAGCCCTTCTAATTGGTTAACCACAATTAATTAAAGGAACGTAGAGAAATAGCTGATATACTTTTCCAACATCCTCTTCTTTTTGGTTCAATTGACTGTTCTTCACTCTATAACTCCATTTCTTTCAACACTAGCTCCTGTAACCTCTTACCTAAGAAACCCTCGCCTATTCCATCTACCAACACGCCACACCACACCTCATGCATGTGAACCTCTGACCCGTATGTTCTGGTTGGTCAATTTGAATCCGAATTAGTTGGATTTCAAATTTAAGATAGTGTTTAAGTTATACTTAAAGCTCGAAATAAGCGGAAAAATAGGAGTTAGTCCTCCACTAAAATATAAATTAAATTAAATTTTATACAATTTCGCATTTCGAAATCATTTAGTGTTTTTGTTCGGGATTCGTAAAAGTTTCCGATAACGACGGAATTCGTTTTTGAGCTGTTTAACAATATTAAAAATCTTCGACAACAGCCAAGCTTCAATAAAACCCATATATTTAATCGTTACTCAGCAAAACGAACACTGTAACCTTCCGATGGATACCATGATCACTGTTTCATAAACAAGAAACAGATTAACAAGAACCAAGAGGTAATCATTAATTGAATCAAGAGTCATTGGAGAAAACTCTTGAAACTTGTTGAATTCATATTGCAGCTTAGCATAGCTCAATTTTGTGTGAACAGAATGGCCATCATTTCATCTGACTGTCGTAGATGGTGCGTCAAGATAAGGTACAGGGGGAACACATTTCGTTTCCACTTTGAGTGCTTCAGCCTAGATAAATATTTCCAGGCATCCCAACTATGAAATTCCTGTCTCTTAACTCTTTTACAATTTCAAGCTTGTTATTCCGAAAAGCACAATTAATCCATGAATATTCGACTTACCACTGTTTTTCCAGTCAATAGGTAATGAGGTTTCGAAATCAGGTTGTCGGCACCTTGTATGATTGTTAAGTTAATGTTTTTGATGTTTCTTAATATTGCTTTCCATTGTAAGCATCTCCTGATTCTGTTTTGTTGAATTTACGCGCTTACCCAATTTACAATTTAAAAATGGTTCTTATCAAAGCAACAATTGCGCTTCGGTTCAATTTCTATTCAATGTGGAATTCTGACTCTTAAGGCAAAAAAAAAACAATTTAAAAATCCTTGTTTTTTCGTGTTTGTACTAAAAAGATGCACATTTTATTTCGAAATGAAAATAAAAACTTAAATTTACAGAAAAAAAACTAAAATATCTCAAAATTCAAATGAATTCTCAATGTTTTCCATGTTGGAGTAGCGCAGAATCTTCTTGACCGGCGTTATCTTGTGCAGCGTATCATCGAAGCTTGTCAGGGGTAAGCGGGTCTTGAGTTGTTTGCCAGAAACCTCAACGGATTTCGATCGAAATTGTGGATTATTCTTGAGACAACTGAGTGGTGTTCGTTTGCCTGCTGCTGCAGGTGAGTCGAACGCACCAATGCCTCTGGGTGCCTTTGCCGGAGTCGAGAGATTCTCACGATCCTCATAGATCATATCTCGTCGGCTGCTTGGCGAAGTAACGGCTTTGGTGGGCTTTTTGTTACGGATGCGTTCGAGTGGCTTGTTTGCGGGGATTTTCTGATTGAGCGACAAAGTGGAGAGGATTGTCTCGATCATGTCGTCCTCATCGGGTGCGTCGTCATCGTTGAGTATAATTGGTGTGCGATCGACACCGATTGACGGGGATCGGGGATCACGTTCGATTGTGGTTTCTTGGGGTTGGGTTTTAGTGATTTTTGGTGTTGCAACTTCTTCGAGTTCTTCTAGCTTTTCAGTCTTTTGTTCTACTTTCACTTCTCCTTCTACCTCGTCTTCTCTTGTGGAGTATTTCTCTTGATTTTCTAATTTTGGCGGGCTAAATGTTGTTTCAATTTCAAAGGGAACCTCGGAGTGAGGAATTTTCGTCTCAACAAAAAGATCCGAGAATGTGTCGTCTAGATTGATTGTTTCATCGAATACCAGCGGTGTTCGATTGAGATTAACACTCGGCGATCGTGGATCGTTTAAGCTGTATGAAAATCCTTTGAAGAAACGTTTTCGCAACAAGCCCATTGGTTGTTCTGTTGAAATTACTGGAATAGCAGCAACCTGCTGATAGATGTGATTTTCCTTCTTTTGTACTACTTCCTAGAAAAAGATAAATTTGTATTTAGTTACTCAAAAACTTTTACTGACATTTTGTCTGTTTTTACATTTAAAGGTGTTCGACAAATGTGCGGTGATCTTGGATCTAAAATATCTTCAAGGTCTGAGCCGAAATCTGTTTGGACAGTGATTGGTTGATGCTGTGGCTGAGGTGTTTGTGGTAAGTATTCACCTTCGAATTTAGTTTGTTTGGAGCCCATACTATATAAATTAATAAATTATAACAAAAAGATGCAATGCAATTCGATAAATGAAGTGATATAGATTTTTCTTTGGAAAATGAAAATGAAGAAGCTGTTGAGGCAAAAGCAGTTTTTTATTTAAATAAATGGCGGTTGTAAGGTGAAGTTAGAAGCGATTTGATTTTGATTTTTTGACAGATCATGGCAAATAATTAATTGCAGATAAAATTCGAAGACGAATGAATGTGTTCAGTGTTTTATTCGATGTTGAAATTTTTTTTAAATTATTTTAAGGTATCTTCCACCAGAAAATAATCTTCGTAGTGTAGTGTAATGAAGTGCAGTGCAGTTTTATGAAAACTTTCAGAGTAAATTCAAGCAAAAACATCATACGTCAAATTTTGAAAAAAAAAACAAGCTAAATTAAATTCGGCGCAATTAAAATTTTACGAAAAAATAAAACAACAATTTCAGAAGAGTTGTTAAATTTATTAATAATTAAATTATTGGATTAATATGTCGTTTTTATTTCTCTACTTACTATTTTCCAAATTTGTTGCTGTTTGGAAAACATTGAAGCACCCAGAAATTCCCCTTCACTAAAAATAAGCTTTAATTTATTTTTAAATAATAAAATTTGAATTAAAAATAAAAAGGGTGGACAAAATTCAACAATTGTTTAACAAAATAAATCGAATTATGATATCAGTTGATTTTGCCAGCTTTTACCAACTTGCACTAATTGAAAAAGTTCTGCAGAATATTCTGAATTAAAGTTGCACTTTTCTGTCCAGAGTGGTCCAGTGCAGCTGGTTGAACATAGCTGTAAACAATTTTTAACTGCCACATGTGAGTTTTTCTTCTCTTCTCTTCTCTTTTTTTTTTAATTAAATTATAATTTTAGAATACTCTTTCGATATATCTAATTTCAGAGACAGATGTATTTGTAAAATACAATTTAGCCTACTTTTGCAACTAGAGTACAATTGCTTTCTACGTACGTACCTGCATAAAATATTTAGGTGTATACATAGCTTCCTTTTAATTGAATTGTTATAAAAAGCTAACCTTTGTTCACATAATGCCTTGTCGATTACGATTTTCAATTGCATCAATTAAAGCTCTTCTTTTCTTTCGAAGTTCCAGGATTTGTAAAAGAAAACGAGGTTTTTTTTTACGATAGAGGCTTGAGATAATAAAAAAAAGTTTAACGAAATCTTCATATTTTGTTCAACTTTCTTTTTATGTATTAAAATCAATTTCAATTGGTTAGAATTCATTTAGTTTTCACAAATAATTTGAAGGGAACAAAACTTTACTCAAAAATTTTTTCATCAATACAAAATTTGACAGCCGGTGTTAAATAAATTTAAATGTCAAATAAAAACGTGTAAATGTTCGGTGTGAAAGATTTTTTGGTTTGGTGTGAAAAGGCTCGTAATCGAAATTTCGTAATTTTAATATTTTTTTTTAAATAAATAGGCGGCAATTTTTATTCATTTATTAAATCCTGTTATTTAGTTGATCAGTATTTGGAAATATATTTTCCATGAAAATTTGGAGTGAGTCCAATTAAAAGTGAATAAATGGCACGGAGCCATTTAGAAGAAAAAAGGATAAGAAGAATATTAAAATTTGACCATTCGATTCCCATATATTTTTGGAATCTCTTGGCAACCATTATTTTGCAATTTTGCGTTGGGAATTGTTCAACCGAATTCAATTTCATTCAATTTTCCTACCCGGGCAGAGAGCTTAGGGACAATACAAAATTTGACTTTCAAACACGTTGTAATCACTCATGGCTTTATTCGATTCCATACTAAAAAATTGTCTTGGATTGTACCTACAATCTAATGTGTGAATTGCAACTGTCGTCGTTCAAACTTCTCTGTACTGACAAAAAATGCGATGGAAATGTATATGAAAATATTCTTGGAATTCTACTTTTTCTCTGTTATTTAATCAAGTGTCGTATTTACAATTGTCATTCTTTCCATAGCCATATTGCCATTTATTTACTAGGAGTCAGATAAGTTAAACCTAATTTCTGTCAATAATCAGATATTCTGTTGTAGATATTTAAAAGTTAGCAATACTTGATAGAGCCAATAAGTCGATCCGAAATCGACCGTGCGTGGGGAAATTACGGTGAATAGGTTAGATTTTCAAAAAGTCAAAATTTAACGAGCCCGATCCAACGAACCAAGACTCGGCCCTGCCGTGTGTAGGGAATCAATGAGCTGTAAGTAGTTCTGTCTGTTTACAGAATCTTATCTCGTCTTCTAAAAACTCAGTCTAAATCAGTCTATCTCATACATTTATTTATGGAAACAAATTCTTAATGTCTCTTTCCCTGTTTTTATTTTTTTATGATTGGAAATTTTGTTATTTATTTTATAAAAACCCATTTTCATGTTGATTATCCAGATAAACATATTTGCTAGTGCTTGAAATGAAAAATATTAAAAATTATCAATCTGTTAAAGTGGCTCGGTCGTGTTAATGGCTCGGTCGTGTATGTCTAGCCTAAGACGTGCTTCACCAAAAAAAATTGAGTAAAAAAATATATCAAAACTTACTGAGAAATAAAAATGAAATAAAATGTTTTTAATTCACTAGAATTCGAACTAGGAGTCGAACAGTAAGCATTAACAGTGAAAATTTTGTAGCTATATAAATCAGCTTAATAGTTAAAAACATGATTAAAAACTCAAATTAAAAATGTTCTTTTAAACGTTCTAGATGCTAATAATACCAACTAAACATTTTTATATATCGATGAGATAAATGTATTAATGCTTATAAACAAAATGTTCTTTTATCAAAAAAGTAGATAGTACAGTATATAAAACGACTTTTGTGAGTTCTTATGAAACCAAGTTTGCTAGATAACGTGTAAAATAGCACTTTTTGCTCATTAGCTTACTCTTCATTTCTATACCGGGCTGTGTTTCTTAAAAGCAAGTCCAAGAGATGTCCTTACTTAGTATGAATTGCATGCAAAACATGAGGTTAAACATTTTATTTATTTTTGTCAAGGAAATGAAAGGTGGGTAGAGTGTAATTAATTCATTGGACTATCTTATTTGTAAGTTTTGTATAATAACGATACTCAACTAAAATAAGTTAATGAATGCTTGATACAAAATTGTTTGCCAAATTATTGTATAATATAAACATATTAGATAAAAGAAAAGCCACTATGAACAAACTCGCCCTAAATTATGTAAATCATTTGACAAATTCCCAATCTTCGTATTCTTGAACCTTTTTATTTCTCATTAATAACATTTCAACAAAATTCGTCTATGAAAAATCAAAACTTCGAAAAACTGCCCAACTTCGAAAAAGATAAATGTCATCCATTATAAAACATAATAATCTAGTACATTTTCGCTCCCATCAAGAAAAAGAAAAAAAGAAGCGAATCCAAAAAAGCTACTCCCGTTTTACGGCAACGGCACGGTGCACTTATGTACACTCAGCCCTAAAGAGTCCGGTGTTTATGTGATTTAACATAAATTAAAAACCAATTTAATAAATCCAATTGAGTTAAAAGCGTTCCCCATTATGTTGTGATTGTGTTTAATTAAATAATTCAACCCCAAATCATAAAATTCATAGTGAAATTTGTGTTTTTCCCAAAGCAATGTCGGGCCTTCAATAGCAGTACCTAAATCAACGAAAAAGATAGATAATCTTCCTGCTTTGCTTGTACCAACAGCGAACGGGCAAAGGCAAAAGCAAACGCATTACAAAAATGGCGTCGTCGACGGTCATCGTCGACAAAGATGCTTCTTGTGCAAACGAACCCGATTTTGCGGTAATTTGTGCGTTTTTAGAGAAATTCTCTGAACAATTGCAAGTGAATTTTCCGAATTTTAAAAAATTACAAGAATGGCTATCGAATACGGATGAAGGTTTGTAGTTCATGTTCTCATAAGAGTGTTGAAAAAATTAGAAATTTTCTTTTTTAAAGAAATGCTAAGTGAAAACTTCTTTTTTATTTCTTATTGCATTTTGATTTGTAGTGTAGTACTTTTTTTTCTTTTCTTTTTCTTTCGTTAATTGAGTATGCATAGAGGAAAGAAGACAGGTAGAGTGTTTATGTGTTGAGAGAGAAGTAAAATTTAGAAATTTTTATTTGTTTAGTTTGTTGGCTCTCTGTTTGTTTGTGTATATTTTCGCCGTGGTGGACTTTTGCGAAATGATGATAGAAACAAATTCGCCTCATATATCATCTGTCAAAAAATTGTTGTTTTTTGTTGTTGTTTGTTTGTGGTCAAATGTGAGTCGACTCCTCCAACTGATGATAACAACAAATAATATTTTCTCTGGGAATTGGATAACTTTATGGTACTTTATTAATGCATTTTATTATATCAATAAGTTGGATTGGTTATTGGATATGGAGATATTTATAAAAAATGCATTTCTCCTAATAAGAACACACAGTTGTGGTCAAAAAATAGAGCTGAAATGTAAATTGCTACATTTTCGAAGCCAAATTGTGTTGTTTTGTCGTGATATGTTTTGAACTCAACCACAAATACACAAAAGAAAACATTTTCCAACGCGAAAGATCAAGTGCAATAATTTGACAATGTTTCTCATATCATAACAAAATCATCAAGTTCAATTAGAAGTTGACTAAAAGACAAACCATTCAGGTTACCAATAAAAGACATGCCACAAAACATTGATTTGGAACAATTTGTAAACAAAATATACATAAGAATATTTAAAAAAAAGTGTAGTTTTCATTTTGTAAGATGTGAAGTAATATGTGCACTATTTTTTTGACTACGTAATACATAAAACGGCTGAAAGCATGATAAGTTCAAAATTCTACTAATATGCCTCCAAAAACATGTCTAACCAATATCAAGGTTTTCTTCACTAAGACTGTCGTGATATTGAAGAATGTGGACTCCAACTTTTAAGATAAATGCAATTGAGTTCCTCCTCAATTTGTCATATGGATTTCTTCATATCTTAATATAGGTCTTATCAAGTTAAATTCAGAAGTTTTTTCTCTAACCCTTTCATTATCAAATCAGGATTTTTTACAGAGTAGTCACTTAGGACCACTGCTTTTTATCGTACCTATCATAAATGTACTCCTTTGTGTATGTTACAGTAATCTATGCATACAATCTCTAAACGGTCGCTAATAGGTCTGACTTACTCCGACCGCCCCGCAGTGGTTTTTAATAAATAAGGGTTAAATACTCTGATAAAGATTTAAAAGTTTTAAAATTTTGAAAATATTTTGTACGTTTTGTTCGGAAGGAACCAAAAGGAGATTTTTTAGATTACAATTAAAAAGTTTATTACAAATTTCATTGATTTTCGGGCAGTCTGTAGTTAAATGGTTGATGGTCAGCTGGATATTGATTTGGCAGAGGTGGCAAATGGGTGGCGGATCTTTGTTGAGTAGGTGACTGTGGGTGAGCTGGATGTGTCCAATCCTCAACCTGGTGAAGCATTTGTTCATGATTATTTTTATTAAATTGTACAAGTTTAAACTACCTATACTAGTTGGGGTATTAGTTATCATATCTCTTAACATTCCATATCGAGTGATTTAACACATCTGGACTATTGTGGGTTATGTGCAGTCGCGTGTCTTCTTAGATAAACCTAAAATTATTAACGACTTGGAAGAGAATATTCGGTGCGTTATTGCTGACATACGGCCCAAGTTGCTACAAAAAGATGTCGAAAATTGGGCCTCAGCTGGAATTTATTCGAGGCAGCTATGGCTTTCACTTTATATTTTAATTTTATTATCAGCTCATGAGCTGCTGTTGAATACACACTCCATATATACTCTTAATACCTTAGGTATTTCATAGCTTGATTGACAATAAACCGCACAAAGTAAGTGACTCAACTATTGCCACTTAAACATTATTTTTATTTATAGGTACCGTTTTAAGTATTAAACAAATTCACTATTTATTTAATAACGTATTGTGTCAAAAATAAGTTACTTATTAAATTGCATCTCATTGTCTGAAGCAATAAATCCCCCCATTAAGGATTTCAAATGATGATTCTTTCATTAAGTATAGTCATTAAAGTGTCTGCCTGCAACATAATTTTTATAAATGTGAAAGTTTTTTTTTCAAAAATATCAAAACCTTATCTTTTGGATTTACTTCTGGATTATCAGTTTCTATGAACTCTGACACTATTCAATTAAGAGCCAATTTTTCAATCATCAATTAAACATTAATTTAGCTGTCAGTTGCGGTTCTAACATGCGGTTCGACAGCGGTGACTCTTTTTTGACACAAGTTTAAACCAGGGCTAAGTTTATTTTTGTTTATATAGTGCGCGTACACAAGAGGTTATGAATGCTCTTATAATGATTTTATTATTATTTATTAACAGGTAATTTAAATTACATGGTAATACTTAGTTCAATGAGCCTGCGGGGAGACTATTTGCTCTTATTTGTATTCGTTTTGAAGTACCCGTAGCGTGATGGTTAGTGCGTTGGACTGTCATGCAAGGGGTCTTGGGTTCAATCCCTGCCTGTGCCACCTAACTTTTTTCACGGGTACTGCCTCTTGCGAGGAATTGGCAAATCCTCCAAGAGTAATTCTTGTCATGAAAAGTGCTTTCTCAAATTAGACGTTCGGATTCGGCATATAAACTGTAGGTCCCTTCCATCTCTGACAACATTACTCGCACACAGGAATGGTTGAGAGTTGTAAGTCACTAGGCCCTGGTTCTTCATGGACTGTTGCGCCACCTAATTTATTTATATATTTATTTATGTATTCGTTTTAGATTAAAATGTTTGCTTCCACACAACTTTTAATAACTTTTTCACATAGAATGTGTCTATGAAAATATGAAATCTATAGTTTCCTAGGGAACAATCCAAATCGTGGATTGCCTGCTGCAAAATTGATGCATCTATTTGGCAATGCTACCGAAATAAAAATAATTAAATTATGTGGCGCAATAGCTCGTAGCGAACTCGGGCCCAGTGACTCAAGTTTCAACCATTCCTGTCTGCGAGTAATGTCAGTAATGGAGTGGACCTAGAGTTTATATACCGAATTTGAATGGCTTATTTGAGAAAGCAGTTTTGATGATAAGAATAACTCTTGTAGAATTTGTTAATTTCTGGCAAGAGCCAGTACCTGTGGCTAAGGCGGGGATTGAACCCAAGACCGCTGGCATGACAGTCCTACGCAAAAGATATTTATATATCATAAATTACTTTAACAGCTAAAAGAATAGTCAAATCGAAATTCTTAACTTACTTACTTTTAACTTGCCTGAAACATTTACCTATCAACATTACCGTCTAAAAAATATAAGTTGGCTATAAGAAATCGAACGCACGTGACCCAAGCAAAATATATTTTAAACTAGGCACGATTCTTAGCTATCTTTGTATTAATAAAACGCTGAACCATCTGAAGCAAATTTAATTAAAACACATTATCAAAAACATTTTGAACTTTCGTGGCCTTTTACGTTATCTCCAAAGTTTTGTGACGTTTGCCAAAAGGGTATTCGTCTGGTTTTAACGATCAACCTTAATGTTCTTATTTTAGTATCAACCCGTTCTTATATTAAAGCATATTCAGTTCCTATACTTTATAATCTATGGACGCAAGATACAATGTACATAATAGGATTTCTAAGGTCTCCCTTTTTTGCTGATTTTATGAATGAGTTTTAGAATATTTTTTCTAGTAATTTATTGCTCATTTATTTTGTTTGTTATTTTTTACAGTTCCAACTGGATTGCGGGATCTGCATATCAAGCTGATGCGCAAAACTCGACGGACTGTTCATGAGTGTGCCTGGGAATCGGCTTTAAGTAAATTCTGCTTTTGGTATTCCTCCCAAGATGGCTGGGAAATTGAGAGATTTGGATATAAAAAATCAAGTCTAAAAGTTAAACTTCGAATTTTAAGGGTAATACAGATTTTTAACTTGACTCCTCTTGAGTTTTTCTTAACGTACTCAACATTTATTCCCCTTTAGCAACTTCTTGAAAATCAGTTCGATAGAAATACCAAATTCCGAGCAAATATCCTGGCGATGAGTGCTGATTCCTTGAGAAGTGAACCAATTGGACGAGATCGTTTAGGACATTCTTATTGGTTGACACAAGATTCCGAATGTAATATTCGGATTTATCAAGAACATTTGGACGAAGAGATATGGCAAGTTGTTGCCACAAATCGCGAAGAGCTCGTTAAACTTATATCTCGGCTGAAGGGCAACGAAGTTGTTCTTCCATCGGATATTGGTTTCATCGACGAGGATAGTAGTAGTAATAGTTGTTCGGTGCCAATTGAGAAGCCACCACCGCCAGAAGAGAAAGATGATAGTCAGGAAAGCAACCAGAGCATGACTGGTCGGGTGCCAAATATCAAAATCAAATTAGGCAATAAGGATAATGGTAATATAGCTAGTGTGTCGAATGAACCAGAAAAACCACCCCCACATACAGCAAGTTTTGGAAGTGATGCCGAAATGGAAGAAGAAGAAGAAGAAAAGAAAGTAAAGGTAATTAATTCATTTACATATTTTGATAAAAAAAGGAAAGAGGGATTTAAACATTTTTAATTTTATTTCGCAGCCCCTGGTCATTAGTCAATCAAAGATAAAATTGGAAATCTCTAAGAAACGTTCGTTAGATGAATGTGATAAAGTTGAAGCACAAGAAGTGAAGAAACAGAGGCCAACTTTATTGGATTCGAATCGAGAGAAAAAGCTAGGGAGGTATGAAAAGCAGGAAGACGATGAGGAAGAAGATGATCACGATGGAGATGAGGAAGAAGATGGTGAAGAGGAAGAAGACGATGAAGGGGAAGAAGGAGAGGAGGAGGAGGAAGATGATGACAATTCAGACGATGAAGGTGAAGAAGAAGAAGATGATGCAGAGGACGATGACGACGATGAAGAAGATGATGATGACGATGAAGAAGAAGAAGTAACTGTAGATAAAAAAGATAAATCTAAAATAACTATTAAAGCCACTCCGGAACCTGTACAAAAAATAAAATTAGAAAAGCCATCTAATAGCTTTATGGAAAATAAAGACGCTCAAGAGAACAAAGAAGATTCCACCAAAGCCGCTCAGGGAATGAAAACAACACAAAACGATATAAAAGAAATCCTTAAAAAAGAAGAAGTGAACACCAAGCCGGACGACGACAAAAGCAATGTGCAGAACTCAAGGCAAGAACAAATCGTAGAAAAGCCCATGTTAGTTGAAGACGCTCCGGGAAAAGGAGAAGAAAAACTATCAATAAAAGAAGACAAAATTCCGACAAAAGAAGAAGACAAAATTCTAACAAAAGAACAAGAAGAAATACCTATAAAAGTTGCAAGCAAAATATCAATAAAATTGGAAGATAAAATATTAACAGAAGAAGAAAAGGAAATACCAGCAGAAAAAGAAGATATATCAGCAAAAGAGGACGAAGAAGAAAAAGTTATAACAGAAAAAGAAGAACTACCAACAAAAGAAGAAGCAACAAAAGAGTCAGAAAAGATTCAAGCTGAGCCAATTGTATCAGAAACTCAAGCCAGAGATGAAGATACAAAAACAGTCAACGATGACGAGAAATCAATTGAAGATGAAATCCCAATCAGAGCTCAGAATCCAACTGCAGAAGAAAAGATTGAAGAAAGATCGGAATCTCAACAAATTGATGAAACTCCCTCAGAAGACGTAGAAATGAAAGAAGCCACAAGTCCAGTAAAAGAAAAAACTACTTCGCCTCCTAAAGAAGCAGAAGTTAGTGAAGCTATTGAAGATCCACCAGTGATTGTGACGGAAGAAGGAACCGGTGCCGAATGTGAAAATGGCTTTGATAGTTTTTTATTCTACAATCAACTAGCCGATGAAGAATCACCTGAATTCAGTGAAGAAATTGAAGATACACCACTTTACATTCAAGGCGAAGGATCTGGAGCTGAGTGTTTGGTTGGAAATGCAAAGACAAGTCAAGCTGAAGGTAAAGCTACATTTTTCTTTGGCCAACCGGGATGTTTGAAGCTCAGTCCAGAGAAAAATCAGGCAAAAAGTGATGATTCCGAAGAGAATGATTGCAATGATAACACAGACAAGCCTGAGGAGGAAGTGGTCAGCAAAAATTCAGAACCAACAAATGGTGAAAATCATTCACAACCTGAGCCATCCAAGAAAAGTCCTAAAGTTCCTCCCTCTTTATTGGAAAAGAAGAAAAACAAGCCAGAATCAAAGAACGGCAACAACCAACAGGATGACCGAAGGTCAACCCGACGAACTCTCATAAACCGCAAACGGCGGCTGAGTGATGATAAACCAGAAAAACCACCACCTCCTCGTCCTTCGTCCGAAAGTGAGACTGATTTCAATTCGGAAAATTTGGAAGACCCAATTCCGGATTTGGAAGAAGAAGAAGAAGATATAGGAGGTAAGCGACTCAAGATGCGGAGCAAGTTGGTGAATACGGAAATAAGAAAGAAAGTTGAAGCTCAGAGGAAGACTGCCACAATAGAGGAAACAACAACAAGTAGCAGTGGCGGTGAAGAAGAGAGTCCACGAAAGAAGGTGATTGTCAAAAAAGTCGAAAAGGAAGCGGAGAAGGCTTTGACTCCCAAAACTAAGCTAAAGCCAAAGGCGAAAATAAGTCCTATTGTTGCTAAAACCGACAAAATTGAAGACAAAGAAATTAAAGGTGGCGGCGAGGAGAAAGAAGATAAAAAGCCTTCAGAAAACAAGAAAATCGACGAATCCGTTAACGCGGATATTACAAACACTCCACCTTCATCTTCGACGAGGCTCCTCATTAAACAAATAAAAAAGCCACATCCTGTGGAGCGAAACGATGAATCCGATGAAGAAATTCCCAAAAAGAAGCAACCTCAAGAACAGACCATTCCTGTTATAAAAGTCCAAGAGCCAAAAATTCCACCAGTAGAGGCAGAGAAGGCGAAAACACCAGAAGCAAAGAAACAAGAAACAATAGTAGAAGAAGAGCAATCTACATCGGATAAACAAAGAAAACGTCGAAGCAGTGAAGACGATGCAAAGGAAACTACATCCGTTCCGCCTGTTGTAGTGAAAACAACTCGATCAAGTCGAAGAAGTGGTGCCCTCGAGCCTGCGATAGAACTTCCACAGATCAAACGAACTCGGGTTAAAGCCGCGGCAAAGGCGGATGTGAAGAATGATATGAAGATCCAAGCAAAACCCGCGGAAAAACCCCCCGAGACAAAGGAAGACGAATCAAAAAAGAAAATCAAGCAAGAAAAGAAGGATGAGAAAGAGAAGAATGACGAAAGGGAAAAGGAGAAGAAAGAAAACGAAGACAAGTCAAAAGCTGCGTCGATAAAGGTAGAGAAAGTAAAAGAGGAGAAAAAAGATGATGACGAGGCGCCGAAGGAGATTAAAAGGGAGATCAAAAAGGAAAAAGAGGATGGTGTTCCTGTTGCAAAAAATCAATTTGTATCAACACGTCCGAGACAGCAGAAGGCCGCCGAAAAGCAACCCGCCACATCGACGGGACAGAGGCGTAAGTGCCACGATGATGTGGATACGAAGAACATAATCGACCTCGATGCGGATGGGGCTCCTGTGAGAATGTCCCGAAGAATCGCCCAGCTGAAAATCCGTGAAGAGGCTGATCGTAGAAAAATGGAAGAAATCGCCTTGCGTAATATGAAAGCCGAGCTGAAGAAAAAGAAGAAGGCTGAATGTAAGCTAGAAGACCCGCCAATAAGTGAACCTTCCCTGCATTCCTCAGAACAGGAAGACAGTGAAGTTGAAGTAAAGAAAAAGGCCGAAAAGAAGAAGAAACTCCCAGGCAAAGATGGCTGGAGTTCTGGTTCGGAAGAGCTCGACGAAGAGGAGGTCGAAGAGCATCCTTATGAGATAGATCATGGTAGTCCACTATTCAAATCAGATCATGAATTTTCACCAGAATCCGACCTGGAAGACGATTCACAAGTGGTTCCTCTGAAGCGGGCCCGAACGGCGAAGAAAGAAGGGGACGATGATGAGTTGGAAGCGCACAGTCCCGATGAATCATGCCAAAAGTGTGGTAAATCAGATCATCCTGAATGGATTTTGTTGTGCGACAAGTGCAACAAAGGCTATCATTGCTCTTGCCTGTCACCGGTTATTTTCTACATTCCCGAGGGCGATTGGTTCTGCCCGCCGTGTCAGCAAGAGGTGCTGATAGTTGCTCTGGAGAATCACCTAATTGAATTCGATAGTTTGGTCCAACGGAAGAAGGACGAAGAGGAGGAGAAGATTCGAATTGAGCAAGAGCAACGTTTGGAGATGGAAAAAGCCACTCTGGATAGAGCGGAAAAGAAAATCGACAGGAAAATGGCGAAAAAGCAAAAAGCTTCCACCAAGAAGGCAAAAGCTAGTGGATCATCCTCGAGGAAAAAGAAAAACAATTCAGATGACGATGGTAGTGATGAAGAGGAGAATGAATCGGAGACTGATGGGAACAGCAATTCGTCTGGTTCAAGCTCGTCAGGCAGTGGATCGAGTAAGAGCAAGAGTAGTTCCGCTACGGATACCGACGATGAACCAATTTACAAGCTGCGCAAGCGGCGACAGATAAATGTGAGCTATCGCCTGAATGAGTACGATGAGATGATTAAGTCAGCACTTAAGAAGGAGGAAGACGCAGTAGCTGGGGCGGGTAATTTGGGTCGCGGTAAAGACATATCCAACGTGTATGAGGACATAGAGGAAGAACCGTTGATTGAGCAGTCCAGAGTTGAAGAAAATGGAGGCATGGGGAAGACATCGACAGGAAAGACTGTAGGTGGAGAAGATTCTGGGAGTGATTTTGAGCCCATCAAGAGAAAACCAAAGACCGGACGCAATGGCAAAAAGAAGCACAGAAAGTTGACAAAGTTGGACATTAGTTCCGAGGGAGACAACGATTCGGATGAGGATTTCAGAACAAGTTCCATGGACGATGACGAGGAGGAGGACGAAGATGAGGAGGATGTATCTCAATCGTCGGACAGTAGCTTGGATGTGTATCGACGTCGTCGGGGCAGTCGAAAGGGCAAGAAAAAGAAGTCAAGGCGAGCAGCTCGACGGTCGGCACGAGAACGCCGCAAGGATAGGAAATTCATCGTCGAAGATTCCGATTGTGATGGATCGGAGGCCGAAGTTCGTCCGCGATCCAAGAAGAAACGAAAGAAGGATTCGGATTATACTGAGACTGAGACCAACGACGATGACGATGAGGAACTGTCAGAGAACATCGACAGCGAGGATTTGTGTGATGATTCGACAGACAGTGAGGCGAGTGATGGCGCTTGGGCGCCATCTAAGCGAAAGAAGCAGCGATCGAACGCAATTGCAAGGAAATCTCCAAAATTGAAGCCCAAGATAGGATCGAAAGCGAAGAAGACTAAGCGATACGACAGTGACAGCGACAGCTTCAAGGGGTCCAAATCAAAGAATCGAGTAATAAGAGATGACAGTGATGAGGACGATGATAGCGACGATACTGTAGACAGTTCGAGGAAAACCCGGGGCAAGAGGTGTATCTACATGGAGTCCTATGACGATGATAGTTCCGATGGTGGCATAAAGCCAGGAGTCAAACGGCCTGACACCCCGCCAGAGGAGCGTGAGAAATTCATAAAGAAGCAGGAGGAGATCAAACGGATGCTGGCTGAGAAAAATGCCGAGGGTGCTAAGTTGGCAGCCACGCCGAGGTTGATTCCTATTAAGTCCGGAGCGCAGAGATCGCCGGCAAAGCTGGACTCGCTGTCGACTGTGCCTCTGGCGGTAATCCGTCAGGCAAAAGTGCTGGACATTGATTATTTACAACGCAAAGGTGAGTCCATCAGCGAGGGTGATCTGGACGAGTCGGAATTCGATGACGACGATTTGCCGGACGACTTCAATCCAGAGGATATGGATGAGGAAGCGATTGCCCGAATGGTGGAGGAGGATTTCGCTCAGCAACAGCAGTTGAAGCTGCCACTTCCAAGTGAAGTCTTGCGGAAGAAACCGGCGAAGGAGAGCGAACCAACTGTGAGACCTGTTTCGACTTACATGCCACCGCACGTTTCGCAACAACAACAATCAAGTTCCACTTCGGGTCTGCAAGAGCCCGTCCGAAAGAAGCTTCCAATGCCAACCATACATCCCCCACTGCTGAGACACGGCTATGGGCAGCCAATGATGCATCAAAATCGGCAGCCTCACTTACCTCTGCTGCAGAATGCTCTTAGTGCGCCACTCAATCATCCGATGTCTCGTCAATTCCCACCAACCTCTCAGGCAATTCCAGCAACTAACCAAGTTTCCCAGCAGCAAGGTGGTATGCCATCTGGTGGAGGTGATCCCAATAAACCACGGGGAAGGCGAAAAAAGATAACCCCACTAAGGGATCCGTTACAGAAACAGCAAGCAGCGGCTGCAGCCTCTGCTGCTTCGGCGGCTGCAGTAGCCGCAGCTACTAAGCCAAGGATCGATACCAGTCCTCAGCCAAAACCAGAGGTGAGACAGCAACCACCGCCACCAGCCCCTGCCATTGTACAAAGCGCTACTCCGGGAGTGATAAAGTCGGCACTGTCTATAGCCCAGCCACCGCAGCTGTACAAGCCGCCAGCGGCAAATACACAGCCGTCTGTTATAACTCGAATGCCCCATTTGCAGGCAAGGCCAATGATGCATATGGGAGGAGGTCCAGGTGGTGGTCCAGGAGGTGGACCACCATTCTCCGATCAAGGTAAGTTTTTGTATTTTAAGCAAAAAACATTTCAAACTTATTGGATTTTTGATTTCGTTTTAGGACCCCGGTTCTATCGGCCGCAGCATCCACAGTCGCATCTGCGGCCACAGGCTCAGCATCAGCAACAACAACCGCAGCGTCAACCGCCGCCACAGCATCAGCAGCGTCCCCCGCCTCCACAGCACCAACAGCAGACACAACGGCGTCCTTCACCCCAGCAACATCAACAGCGCCCACCACCACCACCACAACATCAGCAGAGGCCACCGCCACCACAGCATCAGCAGCGTCCACCGCCACCACAGCATCAGCAGCGTCCACCGCCACCACAGCAATCTCAGACCCAACAGCATCGTCAGCAACCGCCGACATCGCAATCACAGCCGCCATCGCAATCAAATTCCTTGATTGCAGGCAACAGGCCACCGATGCGACATCGTGGTCCTCCTCAAATGCCTCCAATGACATCACATCATACAATGCGGCCGTCATTTGTTGGAGGCCCACCACCTCTGCGGCCATCCTCAGCCGGTGGCCCTCCTCCCCCCATAAGCCTAGCGAACAACATTGCCCGTGACCAAGGACCTCCCAGGCAGTCTTCTCCATATTCTGGGCCCGAACAATATACAGGACCACCACCGCCATCACGGCATGCCGCACCTCCGCCACCACCACATCTAAGTCCTTACAGGTAAACTATATCTATATCAATTTTTGAAGGATTTTGCATACAACTTTTTCTTTCCTAGGCCTCAAATGTTTAACAGTCCTGGCTTTCCGCATAGAGGACCGCCGGTCAATTCCTCACAACCAAGCCTTATACGACCAGTTGGGGCTCCCCCACCAGAGTATTCATCACGTAAGTTGAAAGTCAATAACAAAATGTTTTGTTTTTAATAATCCCCGTTTGTTTTCAATCAAAACTTAAAGCTGGTTCGTTTGGTGGAGGTTATGGCTATTATCCGCCACCGCTTTCAGTTCCTCATTCAGCACCCCCACCTCCAACAGCCTCGGCAGTGCCTAGCTCTGTGATTGTATCAGCATCGTCGTTGGGTGCCACCACATCAGTTGTTGTTGCTCCTCCATCGCGGCCAGTTGCAGCAATCCAACAACCACCATCCCGACCTCCAGCCTCATCACCATCTCTTCTTGAAAAGCCATGCGCACCAGCACCAGTACCAGCACTAGCACCATCTGCAGCTGTAGTTGCAGGAGCAGCTACTGCTGGTGCTGCTGCTGCTGCACCTCCATTACCACCATCTACGTCGACCACAATTCCAACATCTGTGATTGAGCTATCAAGAAAAAAACTCACCACTTTGGAGACATTCAACACAACCAAGAACTCCACACCTCCTCCATTGCGAGAGTCTTCCGAATCGCGAAGTCCATACTCATCTAATCCCCCAACAATTGGAGGTGTTGAGGATGCTCCTGACGATGGTAGTGGCTCACCCCAAACATCGTCGCAATCAACAAGCGAATTCAGTGGTCTGGTGAGCTATTTCAGTTCTCAACACGATGATCTTAACACATAACGAACGAATTTAATTATTAAAAACAACAACAACAACAAAAAGTATTTTCGTGTATTCTTTACGAATATTTTACACTTTACCCTAAAAACAAACACACAACAAAAACACAAACACATTTACACTCAATTAAAAACTCAAGTTTTAATTTAATATTTAAGTTTAATTTATCAAAACATAAACAAAAGCAGAAAAAACAAAGCAACTAAATATATATATTTAATAACATAAATAACTAAATATATAAAATATTATATTCAGGCTTTATGAAGAGAGAGAGCGCTTATTGTACATATAAATAAATTACAAAGAAAAATTATGCAAAGAACTTAAAACAAACAAAAACAAAAAAAAACTATTTGTTGAGAGCTGGAATAGAAAACACCTAGACCTAGCAATTTTATTGTTTCCTTAATTCTTGTTGTTTTTATCCTTAATAATATTTAAAAAAAAGAATCCTAAAAGTAATAAAGAAAATGTTGTAGCAAAAAGTAAAACTATATTATGGGAGAATAATCACATTTTAGGCATAAATTATTGCAAAATTATCAAGAAAAAAAAGCAAAACTACAAAAAAATTACTTAAAAAGTTTTTAGACTTCAAATTAAACAAAATTATATAAACAAACAAAAATTAGTAAAAACGAAAGAGCCACACACTAGAGAAAAAAAAGGATTCATGTATTAATTTGTCTTAATTCTCTATTTAGTATTTCTTCCTTCCCTCACACTTTATTTGTATGTATCATGTTTTTCGTTTTTTCCTTTTGTTTAGCACCGATTAAGTAAGATTTTAATAAAATAACAAACTTTATAATTATAAATTATAGTTAAACAAAAAAAAGAGCAACATTAAAATCATAGGTAAATTATTTTGTAAGGCGAAACTAATATTATTGTAATTTTGTTTAAGTTTTTTTTTTATTTTTATTTGTTTTATTTAATTTTTATTTCAATATAAAAACAAATATGACGATACTGACGAAAATGATGATGATGATTATTTTAATATTAAATTTGTACTATTATTTGAATGATATTCGTATCGTGTAAAACCTGCGAGATGCAATAAGAAAATATAAAAAAATATTTTAATTATCATGTAAAAGCAAAATTTATAAATACAAAATAAGCAAACAAAAAAAAAGATTATAAAATGATATACTATATGAAAAATATATATTGTTTATATATAAATAACTGTAAAAACCAAAAAAAATGCGTCTTTTTATTTATTTATGGGAACGGAGCAACAGAAAAGGTAAGCTTGGTTATTTTTTGGTCATTTTTTATACTCACAGTAGCGCCATCTGTTGGGATATGGCGTAACTAAAAGAGTGTTTTTAAAATTTCCTTCTAGCGCCATCTATCTGTAACTAGTGTTACTAGGTGCTATTCAATCTATCTGACCTAAAACCGGAACATCCATGATCACTATGATCGTTCATTTATCAAAGACACAAACCATATAATTATCCATACCGAGCAAAAATTCCTAGAATTTCTTAAAATTTTCATTTCGAAAAATCTTTAAAACGGTTTTCTGAAGCTTCTAGTTGACATATAAAGATGTTTTATACACCAAAATGACCGTTAATTGGTGCTGAATATGATTAGATGGACATTTTGAAAATCGGTTGGAAAACGGTTTGGAAAATCGACATTTTCTAAAAAATTTGATTTTTTTATTTCTTCAGCCTCTAAAACGGTTTAATTATATGATTTTCAAAATTGTTTATACATCAAAATATTTGTAACCAATTCTCCTTTGCAATGACACCTACATTTTGAAAATCGACCCAGTATATTCCGAGTTAAAACGTCTTTTGTGCCGACTGAAAGAAAAAAAAATATTTTTTCATACATTTACCTGTAAAAATTTTCAAAGTCGAAAAGTTTTTCAAATTTGAAACAAAAGTCATTTTAAGGGTAATTTTTTGTGCTGAATTCAATTTCGTTAACCATTTTTTGTTTCGAGCTTCCATTTCGAAGATATGGGCGTTAGAAGAAAATTTAAATGAAGAAGTCGTTTTTCATCGTTGTAACTTGACAGAATGTTCTACAAATACAATCATAGATGCTATTTATTTACTTTTTCTACCAATTTACACTTTCGTATGTTTTGTTAATTCTCCGATTGGCCCAACATGTAGGTTTTCAAACTCAAACGGGAGACAAAAATTCTAATAAGAACGGCTGGAATTTGGTTAAATTTTTATTTCAAAAAACTTTAAAATGGTTTTTTGAAGCTTCTAGCTGGAGTACATACCAAACTGACCGTTGTTTGGAGTTAGATATCACAACATGAAAATTTTGAAAATCGATTGGAACACGGTTTCGAAAATCGACATTTTCAAAAATTGATTTTTGCATTTTAGGCTCCTTAAACCGGTTAAACTGTACGATTTTTTTTTCTAAAAAATTGCGTTTTCACCATCTTCTTATGCCTTAAAAATTTAATGGAATTAATTAGTATCGGAAAACAAAAAGGGATATTTCACTGCACTTGAATAAGATTTGTGTTAAAATTCATTCTAAAAAGACATAAATATTCTTGTAGAAAATAAACTTTAAAGATTCCTGATAGGCAGGGCGGAAGTAAGATTATGTGCAAGATGTATAAATGCACCGGTCCCACAATTCTGGGGCCATGCTACCAGAGGTAACTTAATTCTTAAACTCAAACAAATGACCTTTGAATTCAAGGAGAATTTAACTCAAAATATTGTTAAGTTAATTAGATCCATGCACGTTAAATCTTACTTACCTCAAAAAGGGTACTCCTTTTTACTAATCGTGCACAGGTTGCAAGCTTGAAGGGCCCATAATCTGCTGAAACTCACAAAAGAACCATAACAATCCTGTTTTTAAAATGTATATCGTTTTAATTTAATTATTATTTGTTTAAATTAATGTATTCAAGTATATATTTTTAAAATGTTAAAAATTACTTAATGCATTTATGTGTTGTTTTAATTTGAAAGTTCCATGTTAAAAATGTGATAAGAATAAAAACAAAACCTTATTTTTAACTTGCTATATTTTTAATTGTGTATTTAAAAAACTTATATATAATATTTGTTTAACATAAAACTTTTTAACTATATATGCATTTAAATAAATCGAAAAAAAAAACATTTGTAAAAATGTTCCTTGGAATGAAAATAAAATATAAAAATTTACCAAATTTGTATATAGTGTTGGAAAAAATAATACAACACATTTTTGCCTTCAACTTTTTTTTGAAATTTAAATCGTATGAAAAGAGTTTAAAAAAAATGTAATACTTATCAACTATCCATACTTTTTTACTTTTTTTCCATTTTTGTTTTCTTATTAGAGTTGTACTTGAAAATGTATATATTTTACAAAAATTTTAATATCTTCTTTTTAATCATAAAATTAACATTTCTGTAAAAAAAAACTATATGTTAACATACAGCCTATTACGAGATTTCGTCTCATAAGGCATTTCAAATAAAATAAAATAAATAAAAAAAAAAATAAAATAAGGAAATACAATGCACGACATGCTCATGTATCTAAAGAGTATGTTTACACATATTTCCTGTATTTTAAGATTTAAAAAATGTACCTGCAAAATAAGTTTTTCTTCAAAATTTTTAATGCCAATTAATTAAACTAATAACCTTGATTTGAGGGGTTTTTTAAAAATTAATGTTGTATATATACAATTTTTAAATTTTGTACTTAAAATAATTTTGATATGCGGTTATATACATTTAACATTTAAATTTTATTAATAAATGTTTCTGAGATATTGTATTTTGAAAAAAATAATAATATTTTTAACAATCCAAAAAATATAATGACATATTTGAACAAATATCAAATATTATTTATTGTATAAGAGCTTATACAGAAAAAAATTATTGAAATCGGTTAGTTAGTTCTTGAGAAAACTTAAGAACAAAATAACGGTTCCTTGGGGGGTACTCTTCTGGAGCAATACAAAAATATATTGTTTTTATTCAAAGAAGCCAAATTAAGAAAAAACAATTAGAGATAATTTTTAAAAAAATCTATCGGTTCGTTTTTGATAAAATTTCGAATTTTTGATTTTTTACAAAAAAATTTGTATTTGGATTACTGTTATTTTTAGTCTTCAGAAAACAATGAAAAAAAAAAACGCCGAACGCAAATTGGCGTTGAGTCTGAAGTCAATCAACCCCAATGTTTGGGCGATGACAGACTGACAGACAGACGGACGAAATTTGACTTCTTTACCATCGTAATTCTCGAGTTCGAAATTTTGTACGAATGCAATACTTGCCATTTATGTACAGTACATACATAGTTCCTATATGTCGAAAGTAAAAAGGACTGAAATAAAGTTGGAGAGGACATACGTACAGCAGCCTAATTTTAGTGTTGTTTTTTAAAGTACTAGGAATAAATGTAAAAACCAAAGTTATAACATTGAAAAAAGTTAGTTTCCCCCTTCACCTTTTTACCAAATTTAAAAAAATTGTGATTTTCAAAATACTTGTTTTTAATATATTGTTATAATAAATATTTTATCTCAGTATCAACTAAAAGAAAGCTGCTGTACGGAGTCTTTTTGGACTGTATTTCAAAGAATCAAGATCAAAGATGTACGAAGATTAAAACAAAATGGAAATGGGAAAGCAAGAGACCAACAAGACGACCGAACAAGAGATGCACTTACGATCTATGCCTTATCAATTAAGATTGGATTGGACCCATTTATTCCTCCTTGGAAAGCCTTGGAGGAGGTTTACGCTAGAAAAAAACTAAACTAATTTAATTAACATTATCTACAACTTTTGTTAACTTCTCGTAGGTAAAGTAATTGTAATCGGTGTGATTTGTCAAATTTGAATTTGAAATTTTTTACATTTTTCGTCGTTTCAAGGTCCCTAGAAACTAAATCAAAGATTTTTAGGGAGACGTGTGTCATTTCTTCTCGTCCACATCTTAAGAACTAGAATAAAGATATCGACTTTAAATAAATTTTGTTTAGCAAATAATAACAGATAACAGATGCAAAAATAACTTTCTATAGCAATTTAAAAAAAAGTGAACATTTTAAATATCTCACGGTTTTTAAATACAAAAAACTTACTTTAGAACAATCAATTTCAGAATAATTTTATGCAATGAAGAATAACGTTTTTGACATCTGGTCATATTTTGAAAAAAATCGAAGGAACGGTATACAACAAAAAATTGATTTTCGACTGGAATATCTTGGCACAAATGATAGATATTGCCTTCAAACTGACTTTAACTTACATATATTTATGAAAACGTTAAAAAGAATCCAAGAGTCAGTTTTTTTTATAAGAATTAAGACTCTACAAAAAATACTACGCAAAATTGGTAAAAACTGATGTTCTATTCGAATATTTTGAGAATAGAAGAAGTTATTGAATTAAAAATTATGATAGTGTTCTTAGATGTTCATAGAAAAATCCGATCGGTATTTTTATATAAGAAATGTCGAGAGCAAGCACCGATATTGAAATCAAACTTATTTTATCATATACAAAATATTGCGGATAACTTTTGGTTATTTTTTAGAAAAATTCAATTGACAAAACACGAAACCTACAAAAACAGCAAAAAATTGATAAGAAATGGTTTTCGATTCAAGTATTATGAAAACAAAACCAGATGGTCTTATTTTACTTGGCCTTATTTCAAATTTTTGTATCACAAATTATTATTATGTGTTTTTTCCAAAATGAGGCCGGTCAAGCAGTTACTGTGAATGGCGTTCGCTATCGTAAGAAGATAACGAACTTTTTATGTCCCGAATTGGAAGATATGGATGTGGACGATTTGTGGTTTCAACAGAGCGGTGCCCTTGCCACACAGCTAACGAAACAAGGGCTCTTTTGTGCGACAAATTCAATGGACGTGTTATCTCACGTTGTGGCGATGTCAATTGGCCGCCAAGATCATTTGATTTGACACCGTTAGACTTCTTTCTTTTGGGTTTTTTGAAAGGTGTACCTCGATAAGCCAGCAACAATTCAAGAGTTAAAGGACGAGATAATTCGGCACATCAACGGTATATAACCTCAATTGGATAAAGGTGTGCCGCCGAGGTCAGGGCGGCTATTTGGCCGATATTTTGTTCCAAACATAATTAAATAATACCAATATTATTATAATAAAAATAAATCACAATAATTTCATAAATAATAACTTGTGTTTAATTCTAAACCAAAACCGGTCCTTAGAATTTAACCACCCTTTAATAATAATACTAATCTAACGCCTAAAATAATCCAATCCTTAATTTTAAAAACACTGTAATATTTTGTTTTCCAAATAAGAAAAATAGTTTCCTAAAATTATCTGATAGGTAAAGTAAACTCAATTCCGTTAAACAGCTTATGCTACGAGTATGTATTAAAAAGCACTTTTCTATAATTATTTCTTATTTTGAAAACCAATAGAATCCTGAACTCAATCAACTGCCTTGATCGTTAGTCATAAATGCGAGAGTAATTACTTAATAATTGAAAAATAAAAACACCATTCAAACCGGCCGGGCGCTATCTGCATAAAGTGGATATAGTCCGTAAAGCCTGTCTCTATACCTTATAATAATGAATATAACCTACTTTCGAACTTGTATAAAAATATACAACCTATTACATATAATTTCCTGACAGGAAAACAAAAATTCCCCACTCATAAACTTGTCGTCCCGTCCCGTCCTATCCCCTTATGATGTGCAATAGAAATGCAGAGTGGATTCAAAATAACAACAACAACAACAAGAACCATGAATAAATGGGTCAACAGGTAGAACCCAAAGGTGGTTCGTTGGCAATATACAATGTTTATTAACCGTTCGTGTCGTCTGACACTGTCTATAGAGCACCTCTTCTGCTTCTTTTTCTTCAGCTTATAGACTCAATCAAAAGACTCTAATTCCAAGTTGTAGCAAAAATGGGTGTGCGATGAGTTGTGCATCTAATTATAAGAATACCTTGCTCTTGTACCTTGGACATAAAAAGAAACACATACCTATACTTCTTCTTGGGCTCCTCTTCCATGGCGTCTTCCTCCATCGTCGTCGTTGGTTTGGTCGTATGTCGTCTTCGTTTATAATTTGAAGAATCTAGAATATGATCGATGGACAGCTTGAACAAATAGGTGGTTGATTTAGAGACTCTGATGGGTTTTATTTTGGTATCGTTAATATTGAGGCCCGATAACGGTGGCTAAAGCCTTCGTTTGTTAGCCAATTGAATGGTTCAATGGTTTATTATTTTATTTTTCAATTGTTTGTGACTTCTTTAAGGTTGACTCTGTCTACGTAAATGGCGGTGGTGGTTCCGGTTAATGAGTTTTGATGATGATGATGATTCTTTTTTTTTTTTAATATGTAAGACCTGTTGCAGTAGCAGAAGTTGAAATTGAAGTTGATATAGGGGTTAGGTACATCTAGAGAGGTATTGTGATTGGAACATTTGTGTGTTTTTGGTCAAGAACTGTTCTTTCATTTCTTTATATTTTTTGTTGTTTTGTATTTTTGTTCAGAAAAATAACTTTCTAATGTTAATTGAATTTGAATGTGGGTCAATCTAATGACAAACTAAGACATCAATGCAAACGCACAACTGTGAATTTGCCTTATGAACTTAAATATGTTTGTGGGGCAGGAAAGGCAGTACTCGTGTATGCGGTGTATTTACAATATTGTGAAATTAAGAACTGGTATTGGGCGAGTATAAATCTGTGAAAAAAAACAACATTAAATGAATATTTTAACAATGATGAATAAATTAAATGCAACAGAAATTACCTCTAAGACCATAATACGCAGTAAAGTAAAATTTGTGCACTTGGGCGTATACGTAATATCCTTGTTTTAATGATTTTTCATTTTCTTAAGGGAAGGTCCAATTTGTGATGTGATGACTATGTCAATATGGAATAGGCTTTAGGATTTTTGTTGCCAATTCAAAAAATGCCCATTCTAGGGGTTTGCAGAAATGTCTCCATACAAAAAAATTTGCTTAATTCTTTTTAAGTTCGCAGTATAGCCCAGATTCCAAAGCAATGTCTCCAAAAATAGATCATATCTCTGAAGAAGTTTCAAAACCACGACTGTACGTAATGGTTTACAATGTTACATTGCATATTGATCTATCAAACTGGAAAATTAATATAAGACGTTAGCCATAAACTATACAAATTTATTTGAAAATACTTTACAAGAGCGAGTTTTTATGATATAGTTTAGCATTTTTATAAAATTAAGTTTTCATTTCCCCCCCAGGAAATCAAAATATTATATAAAATTACTTTCAATTATAATTTTGTCCAGAAAATGTAGGTAGCCTCTGAAAAAAAAAACCAATTGACAAGCCATGGTTTGCATTATAAAGTCTTCTAAAATATTACCTCAGTCAAGCCTTGGAGTAGAAATGAAGTACTGATGGTAAATGATTTTATAACAGGCTTAACCTGGGTAAACTTTTTTATAAACTCTCGCTTATTCGTCACATCGAGTCTGTCTTTAGAAACATAGGTAAGATCTTACAATCTCATCTCAATGGTACAAGTGATTGAATCCAGCAAACCACTCCTTGACCCTGCTGGTGCACTTTTTCTTTAGAAGCATCGTCGAGTCGGAGCTGAAACGAAAAGATCAATAAATTTACAAGTTTATTGTAATCAAGAATTCTTTACTCTATACAAATATTTTAAAAAAATATTCAATATGAATTAATGCTACCACCACCATCACCACCAATACCATTTTCTGCATCATCTACTTGTAAGAAATCCAGAAACTACATTAAAGAAACAAAACCTTGCAACTTACGAGAAATTGTATGAAGTATAAAAACAAGTTTTGATTTTATTTGTAATTTTTTTTTGGGTGGATTTATGTATCTTTCGGGGTCTAAAAAAGCTTCTTTTGCCAAAGGTAAGACAAGATATAAGTAATATCTCAAGTCTCAATGAAATTACACTAAAAACAACAAAAACTATATATGTAGGTGCCTAAGCTATTGTATTATTTGTTATGATGGCAGTGGATTTTTGATTAAAATTAAAACTTGTAGAATGCATATCATATCCCTACATACTCTTTTGTATTGTACAGTGTATAGCTTTGAACTTATTGAATACGAATGGTATGTGTGTCAGCTTTGGAATCCAAAGTTTGTTGAGGGCGTGGCGGGTGTGGGGTAATGTGCAAATAATAATAAATTGTGTCAGTTATTTGTTTTCATTTTTCAAAACTTCTTTCGAATGCGGACTTAATCGCAGGAATTCTTTACTTACTGCTTTAAAAAAAGAAATGAGAAATTCATAAATCAGGGGTGACCAGTAGTTTAGTAAATAAATCGGTTTTTTTTTATTGGGCTTATTTCATTATTCTGAATAAAAGTTATTATTTATATTTTAAAAATAACGCATATACGTATAGGGAATCGAAACTTAAACTTGAAAAATCTACACACAATCCGAAATATTGTCGAAAGGGCCTTACAATTATTATAGGAAGTATTTAAAGACAACCCTTATAAATATCTATGTCTATACAAAAAGAAGTATGGAATGTGACTCGGTCGGTTATAACGATCATTAAAAACAAGTCAAAGTTGATAATTGAAAGGTGGGAATTAAAAAAAAAAGAGAATACCTCAAGTGAAAACATTTATTTCGAATTATACAATCGAAAATCAGCAGTTATTTGGGCACGAGTACGATAACTTTGGCACCAAGATATAATAACGGTTTTTGGTAGAGGGGCTTAATACAAGCATTTTTTACTATGGGAGGGGGGGTCTATCTCCCCCCGTTTAGGCGGGAGGGGCAATTTAAAAAAGTTATTATTTAAAATGGAAAAAAATAATTAAAAAATAACGGTGATATTTACAATTAAGTTGTATACATTTTTTTAAAGCCAACATTCTGTTCTATTAGCCAGTTTTTAAATCAAGTCAAAACTATGCGTAGTTTTTGAAAAATTTAATTTAAACTCAAAATTTGAGTAAAAAAAGTTAAAAAAAAGTTTTAAAGTGTAACTTTTTCAATACTTCAAGATTATCTACCATTATTTTTATTTCAGAATTTATTGCTCTTATTTGTTTTTGATCAAAAACTGAAAACTAGATGATTTTATGTCTTTTAGTTTTTGAGAAAATTGAAAATAAAAATTTAATTTTAAACTCAAAATTTGAGTAAAAAAAGTTAAAAAAAGGTTTAAAGTGTAACTTTTTCAATACTTCAATACTTCAAGATTATCTACCATTATTTTTATTTCAGAATTTATTGCTCTTATTTATTTTTGACCAAAAACTGAAAACTAGATGATTTTATGTCTTTTAGTTTTTGAGAAAATTGAAAATAACCACAACTACTATTTTAATTTAATTCTTTTTTTTTGCTTGAGTGGTCTTATTTTGATAGTAATAATGGTATTTGCGTATGCGTAATGCGTGTTTGGGTGTATGCAACAGTAAGGTGTGCGCGAGTTTGGGTATATGCAGAAGTGGCATCTGTAAGGGGGGGCATGCTGCAACCCCCCTGCTTGGGCACACTATAGGATTTGGGGTGGGTGCAAGTTGGAGTGTGTGCAAGGTGGGGAGGGTGCAAGATGGGGTGCATGCAAAGTTTCTTTTGCATTTAAATAAGCTGGATTTTAGAAAAATTAATTTACCCTAGGTATATCTTAATCCATATTCGATTATTACTATCAAAATAAGACTACGTTAATACTTATAAAAGCAATGAAAAGCAATGAATTCTAAAAAAAAAAAATGGTAGATAATCTGAGAGTTTTGAAAAATTACACTTTAAACATTTTTTTAAACTTTTTTTTGCACAAATTTTGACTTTAAAACAATTTTTTTCAAAAACTATGCATAGTTTTGACTTGATTTAAAAACAAGCTAATAGACAAAAGTGTTGGCTTTAAAAAAAGATATAATACTTAATTGAGGGTATTACCGTTATTTTTTAATTATTTTTTTTCCATTTAATGTACATATTTTTTTAAACTGCCCCTACCGCCTAAACGGGGGGAGATAGACCCCCCCTCCCATAGTAAAAAATGCTTGTTTTTAACTGTTCTATACAAATCCGTCATTAAACTTTGTCGCCAAAGTTATCGTACTCTCCCCGTTATTTGAAAAATGGGAAAAATGTTTTGGGTTAAATGAAGTATTTCTATTGTTAATATAAAAAATAATAAACCTTATTTGCTTCATTTTAATACCAAAAAAAAAACATTATGTTCATAATTTGCTTAACCAATTTTCTTATCTGAATTAAATATTTTCAACTATGGAAATCAATTATACAGGGTGTCCCGTAAGTAATGGATAACCCTGAAATGCCGCATAGTAGACTTTATGACCGTCCTGAAAACTGATAAAAAAAAGTTCTATCCCAACCACAAGAAAAGTTATATGCTTTTTTTTGTTCAGTGCATTATTTTTTTTCTTACTTTACATTTTTGAATACCACGACTACAAGTGAATGAGTTCCATCATTTTTTTTTTGCAGGAATATTGTGCGTTACTTGTGCCAACACATAAGTAGAAGAAAATTGTTATAACTGTTGGACTTCTTAGAGAAAAAAATTATTTAACATTGAATTTCAGTGCAAAATGTGAAAACAAATAATTTTTGAAAAAGTTAAATCATAGCTGGTATAAAAAAAATGCATGAATTAAAGGTACTTTAAAAACCAGTGCTACCAATAACAAAAGCCATTTTCTCTAAAGAAATTCAAGAATTTATATAAGTTTTGTCAAGTTCTCGGAGTTTAAATTTGTATTCGTAAAACGTCAATTATATTTCTCTAAAAATTTTACAAAACGTTAAAATCGCCATTCTTTATTATTCATTAATTGTTCTGAAATTTGTATCAGCGTTTTTTCGTAAAATATTAACTTGGTTGACTTCATAATCTGTCAATAAAAATTAATTAAAATCGATAGCATAATAAGTTCGTCAGATATTTGGAGTAATAAAGATTTTTCATTTTTTTTTTCAATCAATGTTCTAGAAACTCTGAAATGTCAAGTGTTGAAGTTTTCAATACGACAATTCTGACGGATTACTAATGACTTCCAAGTCATTTAGAAGCTAAAAATGCTATTTATAGCTTTCAAAAACGCCGTGACCGATTTTTTTAAAGACGGATTATCAAATAAATTATTTAGTTAAGTTTTTATAAGAGTTTTCTTATAAATGACTTTATCGATTTCATTAAAAATGTTTTTAAAGTAGTAAGGACATTTAAGAACAACAAAGGATTTTAAATATTTTAATCCTTACCCTTTTATACTCCGAATATTTTAAGCTATAAGAGTAATTTAATGTAATCACAGTTATGCTCTTGACTTTTATAAATACTTAATGTTGATATTAATTATAAGTTGTTTAAATGTGTAAAACACATAAATAAGTGTATTTGAAATTCAGATATTTCCAAATAAGCTTGCAGGTTGCAGGGAAAAATTAGGAGATCAAATTATCAAACAAACATGTCGTTGTACAAACATAAGTAGGACATGTGGCGTGATGGTTAGTGAGTAGGACTGTCATGTCAGAATTCTTGGGTGCAATGTCTGAATGTGCCACCTAATTTTTTTTTCACGTTTACTGCCTCTTACAAGTTGACAAATCCTCCTAGAGTAATTCTTGGCATAAAAAGTACTAGCTCAACTAGCCGTTCGGATTCGGCTTTAAACTGTAGGTCCCTTACATCAGTGACAAAATTACTTTCACACATGAATGGTTGAGAGTTGTAAGTCACTAAGCCCTAGTTCCCAACGGTTTGTTGCACCTCTTAACTTATTTTTTTTAGCACACCGTAATTGTACCCCCTCTAAACAACAAACAACAAATTAAAGGCACACTTGGGCGTACACGCTTTTTTTTTACTTTATTGATTTTTTTACTTATTGTTTCCTATATTAAAAATATTTAAATTTAAATAGACCCATCAGAGTTTGCAATGAAATAGGTAAGTGTAATTAAGGGGGTACATCATAGAATCATAGTTCCTAGAGTACTTAAAGATCTTGACATTCACAAATCCGCTGGCCCGGATAATATTCCCGCTATTGTTCTGTTGAGGTGTTCTTCAACACTGGATGGAAAATTGCATTTGTCCAATTTTCCTTCCCTTCTTTCCAAGATCATAAAAACGCTTATTAATTTTCAGCTTAAGAAATATCTTGAAGAACGAAACTTTTAAATGACCGGCAGTATGGCTTTCGTAGCAATAGATCCACTGGTGATCTCATGGTTTATGTCAACGAAGAGTGGAACAAATCTTTACATCGTTTTGGAGAAAGTAAGATTATTACACTTGATATTTCAAAGGCATTTGATAGAGTTTGGCACAAAGCTCTCTTATCGAAAATCCGTGCTTTTGGTGTTGATGAATCTCTTCTTTGTTGGGTTAGAAATTACCTTTCGGACCGTTCAATTGAAGTAGTATTGGACGGGTTCAAATCTGATATTCACAAAATAAACGCTGGTGTGCCCCAGGCCTCCGTTTTGTCTTCGACGCTGTTTCTTATTTTTATAAATGATCTTTTGTCTGAAACTTCTAACCCACTAAAATGTTTCGCTGATGACAGTACCCTCAGCTTCTCATATTCGTTTTTAGATTCTCATCCTAGTTATTTGGATGTGGACTACCAAGGGCAGCGTATGATAGGTTAGGTTAGGTTAAAGTGGCTGTTGGTTTGGGACGTCCAACACACTTAGACCAAAGTATGGTCCGTTGTGATACCACATGGATCAGTTAATCAGCTTAACTCGTTGAACCAATTGGAGCTTCGAATGAAGCGTAGGAGACAAGTAATGTCTGAATTTTTTAGATCACTGGTATCGTTAAAGTAGTAGTCTCCAAGGTGGATTCTACGTCTTTGTGATAAGGCAGGGCATGTGCACAGAAGATGAGAGATTGTCTCCTCTTCTTCTTCGTCCATGCAACTCCTACAAAAATCATTTGCAGGGGCTCCAAGTCGAATAGCATGTCTTCCTATTAAGCAGTGCCCAGTCAGGACACCTATAACGTAGCTAATGTGCAATCTACTCAGAGAGATTAATTGTTTTGAGCGCTTGGCGCTAAGATTAGGCCAAATTCGTTTAGTCGCTACACAGGTGGTGGTGTTATTCCACCTGAAGTTTGTTTTCTCTATGGTATCTTGCTTTAGCATGAGTTTACATGTAGCTAAGGGGATACCTATGCTAGCATTGTGAGCCAGCAGAGGTAAAGTTGTTCCGCTTTTTGCAAGTTCGTCAGCTTTGCAATTTCCTGGAATGTCTCTATGGCCCGGCACCCAGAAAAGGTGAATGTTGAACTGTGTAGCCATCTCCGTAAGAGATGATCGACAATTAAGGGCTGTTAGTGAATTTGTAGAGACAGAGTCTAAGGATTTTAACGCAGCTTGGCTATCCGAGAAGATGCGTATATCATTTGTTGATATTACGTTTTCTCTAAGCCAGGATAGGACTTCTTTTATAGCCAGGATTTCAGCTTGGAACACGCTACAATGATCGGGTAGACGAAAGGAGAGACTTAAGTTAAGTCTATCTGAGTATACGCCACCACCAACCCCATCCTCCGTTTTTGATCCGTCTGTGTAAAAGTTTATAGGACCATCGTCCAAAAATGATGTATTCTCCCAAGAAGACCTGGGAGGTATAGTCACTTTGAAGCTATAGTTGTTGAACTGAGGATGGGGTATGGTGTAGTCAATATTACTATTTATAGTTCTGAACGAGTTCAAAATAGTGGTGTGGCCAATTCCATTATTGATCCAGAGAGAGGAGGCCTGAAGCCGTATGGCAGTATTAGCGGCCGTTTGCTTGCTGAAAAAGTCCAGCGGTATTAGATGGAACAGAACATCTAGTGAAGCGGAGGGGGTGGAGCGAAGTGCTCCTCCCATACACAGGCAGGCTGTTCGTTGGACTTTGCTGAGTTTATCGCGATTTGTCGCTGTATCTAGCGCCGTCCACCATACCACTATTCCATGAGTAAGGATCGGTCTTATGACCGAGATGTATAGCCAGTGCGTAATTCGGGGCTGTAGGCCCCATTTATTACCAATGGCCTTTTTACAGGAGAACAGGGCTACTGTGGCTTTGTTTATTCTCTCTTGAATATTAGGTTTCCAACTTAATTTCTTATCTAAAATGAGACCCAAGTATTTTGCTTGATCAGAGAATTTAAGTGGTACACCGTTTATGAGGGGAGGGTCAATGTGTGGGACTTTGTATTTCCTTGTGAAGAGGACAAGGTCGGTTTTTTGAGGGTTAACACCTAGTCCACACCGATTAGTCCATCTGGTGAGCTTATTTAAAGCGTTTTGTAAGAGTTCTTTTAGTATATTGGGATGTTTACCCGTTATTGCAATAGCAACATCGTCCGCATAGGCAAACACTCTGTATCCCTCTCTTTCTAGAGTAGTTAGTAATTCATTTATTACTAAATTCCAGAGGAGAGGGGATAGGACACCACCTTGTGGCGTACCTCTGCTGACACCCCTTTGTGTAGTAAAATCGCCCAGTTTTGAATTGATAATCCTGCTTATCAGCATCTGATTGATCAATTCGCTGATCGACTTATCTACCTTCAGAGATGTCAATACACGTGCAATTGCAGATGTGTCGACATTGTTAAATGCACCTTCTATGTCTAAGAAGGCAACTAAGGTGTACTCTTTATGATGGAGGGAATATTCGATTGTACGTACTATACTGTGTAGAGCCGTTTCAACTGATTTCCCTTTGTTGTAGGCATGTTGAGCCTTTGAAAGGAGGGACTTATCAATACTTTCCCTTAAGTAAATATCGATCAAACGCTCAAAAGTTTTGAGAAGGAATGATGATAAGCTGATGGGTCTTAAGTCTTTAGGGTTAACGTGACTGGATTTTCCAGCTTTTGGAATAAAGACAACTTTAACTTGTCTCCAAGACATCGGGATGTATGCCAAATTAAGGCAACCCTTGAAGATGTTTTCTAGGATGGGTATTAGAAAACTTGCATTTTCTTGCAGTTCGGCTGGAATTACACCATCCGGACCAGCAGATTTGTATGGTTTAAAGCTGTTAATAGCCCATTTGAGTTTTTCCCTAGTGACTAGACCTTGTGGGGGTTGTAGAGTATTGTCACCATTGTTAAATGCATTCAACCGTAATACCCGTTCTTCTGGAAATGCTCATCAGTTTAACCTTGAGCCCAATTTCGGACGTACTGTAAAGTACACAGATTCTTTCTTTAGTTGCACTACACGGATGTGGAATGCTTTATCAGACTCAATATTTCCAACTCATTGCAATGTACAGACATTCAAAACCAAGGTGCATCGGTATCTCCTTTCTAATCCTATCCTCCCTTCCTAATTGCTCGCACTGTGTTTAATCATTATAAGGGTATTCATATCCCCTTGAGTGCACGCATAATATAAAGTTGCAGTTGCACATCATGAATGTTGTATGCTCCAACTCAGTTTTTCCCTCTCATTTCGATATTCAATTCAATTAAAACCCAGTTGTCATAACAAAAATATCAGACGAAAAATTTTAAACCATTGAAAATTTAAAATGCGGAAATGTTACTATTCTGATAGATTTTTTGTCTTGACATAAATTGATGGCTTTATCATAAGCTTTAATATGCCATAAATATAATAACTGACCAAAATTGAGAATCTATACGTTTATGTCAGTCAAGAATGTGTTTCGTGGATATAATAAAACACCCCGTTTAAAATTTGTTTCTTTAAAATTTTTAATTTGCCGAGGAAATTGGCCTTTATCTTGCTGCTCCTTTCTTCTGGGTCTGAATTTTTGAGCAATTTTGTTTCGAATTTACTTTTAAGACTTTTAGTAAATGCTTCTATTTTTGTATCTTTTGTAATTTAGGTATGACTTTAAAAAAGTGAACATTTTAGATATTTCTGGGCCTTAAAAGAACACAATTTGAAACATTTTGAGATGGTAACGATATAATAAATGAATATTGTTGGGAAAATAAAGAAAAATATTTAGAAATTTTAAAAATCCTCTTGATAATCGAAGATCAAAGCAAAACCGTTTTATCATTATAAAGGTACTTACATATTTTCCATGCACTGATTTTATCAGGAAAAGAAAACTTTATTTCATAAAAATGTTCGCCACCCCTGTTAAAAACAGCTAATCAACAACTAGATTTGCTTTCTTGATTTATTTTTGTTCAATAGTACTCGATATGCTCGGTAATTTATTTTAAAAATGCTAAATTAATAGCAAATAAAATTGAAAAAAGATAAGTAGCTAGGTGGGCACACAATATTTTGCGAGTAAAGAGAAAATATCTTCACACAAAAATAAACATATTAGGTACCTACTTCATTTCATACGTAAAGAGTTTGTTGTTAAAAAATATTAAAAATAAAAAGGTCTTGTTAAACGGTGAGGAATTCATAGCATACAAATTCAAAATGGTATTGACCAAGAAACAAATTTAAATTTTGTTGCTTTTTCAGTTTGATACAAAAAAAAGCGGTATCTCTTACCTACTACATGTATTTCCATAGGTTTATATTCAAACTATCAAAACATGGAAGTTCTCTTTTAGAAGACGAAGAAGTATAGAAGAAAACTTGGTTTGAATAAGAAGTTGAAAAAATAAAATAAATGGTAGCGTAGCAAAAATTGTATAGAACAGCTTGCAGATAGATTTAAATTCGCCTATAAGACCAAGACCAAAACCAAAACCAAAAACAAGACGATAAGACCTCAACGAAAGAGTGTGCATGCATACACATTAGGGTGAGTCAAATATCCTTCTTTGTTGGATATTCAAAAAAGCTCAGTGATAAACAGGGTCTCAATGGTATGGTTAATTTATACGTAAAGTTTTATTACACTATTTTAAGTTTAATTGCCTCCAGATTGTGGTTGAATTTTTGAAAATAAGCTGATTTTTGCCTTAATATTACGAATACTTTCCTCTGAACTGACAGGTCTGTCACATTCAGCATGTTGAAGGGGCACAACCAGAGGCAGAAGATAGGACCAAACTTTGTATTATTGTTATACTCTTAGGTAAGCAATATTTTTTCACTGTGGCCGTAAGAAAATTTATTTTTTTCCTTTATGTCCACCCTAATACGCATAGCTTATTTTGATTTGAAAACTTATACAGAAGTAAGTATAACTAAGACTCGCGCGCACACTCTGTATAATTGTTTGCCACATATAACGTGCTATTATGGTGGCAGCGAGTTTATAACGAATAAGTATAGATAGTTGTTGAATAGACAAAGCTAGAAATTGGTCAGTATGTGCATTAGAGTCTTTTGGAGGTTTACTTGAGAGCTCAGATTAAAAAGTTATGATTTGAAATTCAACGCACTCGAAAAAAAAATGAAAAACTTCAAAACTTTCATAAACTTGATAAAAAAGCTTGGGAAATCTTAAAAAGAATTGGGGACTAGGTGTCAAAGAAGCAATAAAATAAAAGGAAGTGGAAAATATTTTTTCAAAAATGTAAAATATCATTTGTCTGACTTTGTAACAAAGAAACGTCATCTACCTCAGATGTATATTTATGATTTTAATGAATGTTGAGTCCCTGCAAGTTGTACGACTGGACTCGTGAAAGTAATTTCGAGTTATTAAGCTATATAAGTACTGATTTTTTCAAAATTTCGTCGATTTCCACAAAATTACGAGATATATAGAGAGCCAAATGGATCGTTTGTATATTATAAATGACTTCTTTATGGAAATTTTAATTTTGGACACTATGTAAGAATATGTTTGAAAGGCTTTATGTGTCAGCAGTGCCAAAGGCCATCTTATTCTGATCTGACATAATACATTACATAGAGAGAGGGTAAGTGGAGATTTAGGTTGGGTTTGTTTTCTTGAACCATCCTGTTTCTTGGGGGAATTAAAAACAAAAATTGCAAAGACGGGACATCGCACAGGCAATTCAAAAAGTGTTTTTCGAGGTTTTTTATTCAGTTTCTAGCTATGATTAGACATTCACAGGTGAAGTGAGATGTGTCCTTTGCCTCTTTCTCATCTTCAAATCCTCTGCATAAAATAGATACGGTTATACCTATTCCGTTTTTGTGAATACCCATTGAGTTAGGACATTTTAGAATGCCAACCAAGAGGGAACATTGTATAGTTGTAATAGAAAACAATAAATACCATCGGTTGCAACTTGTAAATTTACGACCATAGGCATCTCAAAACCCAAATAATATCAAGTACTGGCCATCTTTTGAGGAAGCTTTAGTTAAATTTGCAGATTACTTGTTTCAATGTTACGGATTGATTCCGATTTAGTTGTGATCCGCTTTTGTTCAATTTGTCTACCCTTTAATTTCCTAAACTAGAACTCTGTGCGTTTGAACCCAACGTAGGGTTATCGTTTTACTGAAAAAAAGCAACTTCCTACAACAATATTTTGATTTTTTGACAGTAATTTCCCTAAAGATTGAACAGGAAATTAAAAGAACATGTGTCAAATTATCTCCAAAAAAAACCCTGTGAAAGAACACAGTAAACTCTTGGTAAAACATGTACAATTTAAAAACTCCTTCTTATTTGTCATTACACAAACAAAAAAGACGAGGTAAAACCCACCATCATCAGTGAAAATCATAAAATGCCTATTTTTGAAATGAGCAATAAACTCCAATCCAAACAAATATCTACAAGTGAATTTCGAAAACTAAAGGTTTAACACTACAGCTCCCAAGCAAGGCTCAACACACCAACTTATACACTTCTTACGGTTTTCTCCAATACTCTATACCTTCTACTTACTACCTCTGGTCTCTGTCTCTGACTCTGCTGCTTCTGTTGCTGTTGCTTCTGGTGGCTTTTTCCGTACCTGTATTTTATTTTACTCTTTTTTGTGTTGATGTTGTTGTTGGTTTGTTGGTTTTTCAGCACAGGTAGAAGAAAACTTGTTACGTTACTTTGCATTTTTCAGTATCTTATACCTCGCGTATACCTAACCTAAAAGACATACCAACCAACAGCAAACACATATTATACATCTATAAACCTCAACGACGACGACGACGACATAGAGGCTTATTTGTCGTCGAGTTTTGTGTCCGTCCGGTAACTTCAACTATACGACGACGACGTTCGACTACGACGGCAATATCTATACGAATACGAAAACGTTGAGCGACGACGACGTCTGGTTTGAAAAAATATCTTAAGCAAGTTTAGTGAGTGTTTGGCCTTCGAGTGGGAATGGTGTTAAACGTAAATTTATCTTTTTTTTTTAATTTTTTTCCCAAATTTCAATAATTCAATAGTTTTCTTTCCATTGATTCTTTTCTTTTTTTCAACAATATAAAGAAAAAGAAAATTCGGTACAACTCATGAAGAAGTGAAAGGATACGAAATTTATTTTATATCTCGCTAAGAAAAAATTCTTTGCCGCAGTGATGTGAATTGAAAACCTATGAATATAAATTATTAAAAGAAGAAAATATAATTCATGAGTTCTAGTTCTTTGCAATTGAATGGATTCGTGTGTGCAACAAGAAGAATGGATATTTAAAAAAAATCATAATAATTAATAAGAAGAATAAGAAAGAAAGATTCTTTAAAGTCGCGCTCCCTTAACCGCACTAACTTTATATAAATTTATATTTCTCGCTCTTAGATTTTTTATTTTATGTTTTACGTTACTTCATGGCTGAAATAACAATCCGTTTTATGAGGAGAAACACCTTCCATCAATATTCTATTTATATATAGGAGATAAAAAAATATCTTTCCTTTTTTTATAATAATTTTTGCGGTTAAAAAAAAACACCACACGTTCATTGGAGTTGCGACGATGATGATGATGATACGATGATGAAGAAGTTTTAACCGCAATGTACACGCAATTTTTTTATATTCACCTGCTGTGCTATCGATAGGGATGTTAATTTTTATATATATAATTTTTTTGTTCAAATAAGATGTTCTGTTTTCTTATTTGTGTTCCATTTTATTCAAATACCAAACGTGATATGTTTTTTTTTTCGTTATATCTGATAAAGAAAAAAAACAAAAACCAACCGATCGAGTTTGCACCTCAACTCTTTCGTTTCGTTTCGTTTACAAAGCGGGTAGTGTCATGAAAAATGTTCAATAGTAGTTCAATAGCCACATATGCCACATATTTTTTTTATCTTCTCTTCAAACATGGATAGCACAGGAATGGAATGTTGAATATCCAACTTTATACATGCGATGGAAATTTTACCAAAACCAAAAACTCTGCCTATGTCGAAGATATATTGAGAGTTCAAAAAAAAAAGTTCTTTTATTGATTTCATGATAATTTCGTTTATGAATAATTCAAGACTTGTCCCAATTTGAATGGTTTCTAAAAGCCACAATGAGAAAATAAATTTTTAAAATATCCATGAATCTTTTTGTACACACGAATTTATTTAAAATTATAATTAATTTGCAGTTAAGAAAAATATAATAAGAATGGCCTTATTGTAAAACTAAAGTGCACCACCTATTTTTAAAGTTGCCATAAGTGAAAGAGTAAAAAAAAAGTAGAGAAAAATAACCAAAACAGTGACTAGAAGAAAAAAATAAAGCAGCTTGAGAAAATATAAAGGAATACCTCAACGAACATTTAAATAAACATAAATCTATATACGTGTAGATTCATAAGAAAAAGGATACAATATATCTTCTTTTTTCTTCATTTTCGTTTTGTTTGGATTTACCTTAAAACAAAACCAAAAAGGAACGAAAACATATGTACATACATTCATACGTATTTTGGGATTACAAATAATTCAGAAAAAAAGAGGGATTACTTTATAAAACCGTCCGTCATTAAAATTGTAAGGTAAGTTCTAAAATGTTCAATTTAATTGTATTTTCTTTACTTAAGGTAAGTTTTAGTGTTTTAGGGCGTGGGTGAGAAGAAGAAGCGATTTTTCAGAAGAATTTAGAAGAAGAAGAAGAATGAATTTCCATTTATCCTGTCAGATATAGTGTATCCTTTTATTTTATTTTTCGGTGAGGATAGAAATCAACCTGTTTGATTTATGATTTCCATTAGGTTTTCCCAACAATTATCATGAACATTTTTAGGGGTTGGTCTTTTATTGACTTCAGAAATGTAGTGATTGTTTGTGTTTATGTAGCAAACAAAGAACGAGGCCCTTTAACAAAAATGCATTGATAGAGGTCTAAGAAATGATTTTGAGCTGGACAAATTTTTTTAAAATTTCAAAAGAGAAACAAAAATGTTTGAAATTATTTCTTGAATGTTTAGTATGTATGATTCACTATTTCCTCCCTTATTTCACTTTAACTAAAATTTAGAAGTCTAAAGTTGTTAAAGATAAAACATCAGTTAGAAGGTGAAGGCGCTAATACGTTTTAATGCTAAATAATTTTAATTTACATTTTAAGAATTCCCATTTTTGTACACACAAAAATTTGAAAATCACTTTTTAAAATTATCTTATTTCAACTAATTCTAATGCTCGCTTATAAAAATAATTTGCTACTTTTTTTTTTAAGAGGAAAACTTAAATGAAATTTGTATGTGACCAGGTTTTATAATTATAACGCAATTTCATTTTTAATGAGTTCTAAATCTTTTTTCTATTATTTCCATTACTAATTTCTATTTGAGTCTGAGTCTGAGTCTTTTGTTTTTTTTTTTTCTTTACGAAGGCATTAGAAATATTTGTTTTTAAGTGGTTACATTCTTTCAAATAATTATCAATCTCTTTAGTTTGAGGTTGAAATAAGGCCCGAATTAACTTTAGTGAGCTTAGTATTGGATGCATTTGACAATTTATTACTCTTCATAGAATATTTACTAAAAAAAAGTTGTTTTAAGTTAAATGTAATTTGTTTAACTTTCTTTTATTTGAGCAATTTAAATTGAAAAACTGAAATCTGTTTGCATTTAAATTCAAACTTATTGCATTTTTAAAATGTGAATAAATGAATGGGTAAATAATGTTAAGTTAATACAAGATTCAGGAGAAATTTATCATTTCAATTCCGAAAACTTAATTTTTTTTAATCCTTATTCAAATTTAAAGTTTTTCATTTCGAAAATGTACTAATTAAAATAAAAATAGATTAAATACATAACAACATTTTCCAGTAAGAGGATTAATTTTGATATTATAACAAATATATTTTTCACTTCAAAACTGATCACTTCAAAATTGAGGTATTTACGTATTTACTAAAATCTTCTGTCACCATGAAAATGAACACAAGCAATTAATTTGTGTTTAGTTTCGGTAGATTTTTTAAAACAAGACATTTTTTTAATTAATAAAAATGGAGTAAATTTCACTACAATAAAGAATTTCTGTATTTGCACAAGTTGGAGTTTTCAAATCTTAAAAAACTTTTTCAAAGTAAAACAACATTGAGCAAAAATCTAAAAACAAAAACATTAAATTTAAAGATTGACGTGATTTTTATTTCCTGATTTCTGATATGTTTTTTGTTTTTTTTTTTTTGTAGTTGTTAAGTTCTATACAAAGGTTGGGAATTTCCTTGAGTATACATTTTTTATTTAACAAAAGAATATAAGGTATGAGCTCATCCTTTGCGATTGCATCACGGATGTTAAAATTCTTTGACCTACCTGCTAAGTTCTAATTCTTTTAATAGAGTTTTAGTTTTTTTTTTAATTTGAATTGTTGGAAACAAAAAAACTAAATCGAATACAAAAAATTCAATAAGATTTAAGATATTCTAAGAATGAGAAGGTTAGGTAGCTAAAGGTACCACAGGTTGTAAATATTTTTGTTTTATTATTGTTTGACACATACATTAGGTTGGAATTTCACATCATCAATGAGCAAAAAAACAAGGAGACAGGTACCTATTTACTTACTTACACAGATTATACAGGAATGTGAGGTTTAGGATCGTCTTCCCTATCCTGACCTTCTTTAACTACACATTTATGTAGTTTTATTAATGATACATCAATCATCTAATGTCTTGAACAAGCACTCTACAGGGAAAACAGGGCAAAAGTGTGTTTTTTTTTTAAATATACTTTGTTATTTGAAACTTCAATGAATGAAATAGGTTTATAGTTCATACGAAATGCGTAAAACTTTCCATATTGAAACATAAAGAAACATTATTTGTTTTGCATAAAGTGCAAATATTTTTCATACATTTTTAAAAATTCTAAGAGTAACTTGGTAAATATTTAAACTAACAATTGAAAATACATTTAAAAAGTAAATGTTAACTCCACACCTTTATTTAGGTATACAAAATATGTTACTTTCACTCAACCTAACCTACTTAAGCTTTTCGCAATGCTGTAGCGTAAATTAAGGTATACTTTTCATTATATACCTCAAAATTAAACAAAATTTTGCAGTAGTAGCTTTAAGTATCTATTAAATTTGTCATTTAACGTAAAGATGAAAATCAGTATAGACAATTAACTTAGAACAATTATTGAGTCCAAAATAGGGTCTGTTTCTTACTATACTTTAACTCACTTTCACAGCCACTAAAGTAAAATAAATGTTTCTTCAAACTTACAACTTCAGCTAAGAAAAACTGATTGCTTTTTCTTTAAAAATTAGTGCTCAACAGGTAAAGGCTCTTAAGTGGTTTTAGCTGTTTATCCCTTTTTTTCATTTTTCTTTTTTATCCTTGTTGATATGCGTTTTAAAATAACAAAGTTACGTTTTCGTAAAAGGTAAAACAACTTAAGTTGAGGATAATTAGCCTTATGTATCAATTTCTTTTTTTTATCAGATAGTAAGCAGGAATGATTTTGGTAAAATATCTTATGTTGTTTTCATGTTCAATATTAATAAAAAAAATAGCGTATGTCAACGTAAGATATTTTACAACAAAACTGTTCTTGGTAGTTTTGGTAAATAAATAAAAGAATTAAAATAAAACACAATTACAATTTAACCGATCTAAGAACCTCTTAGGAAACTCAGTATGTGAAAATCTGTAAAAGTTGTTTTAGTAAAAATACAAAAGCTTAAGTCAAAAAAACATTATTAAATGTATTAAATACTCCACTTATCAAATTTTAATTTAATTTTACTATTTGTATATAAAAAATAAACAAATTAGGTGGCGAAACAGTTCGTTGAGAACTACAGGCTAGTGACTTAAAACTCTCTATTATATTTATTTGTACATATAAAATCCACATTACTGAAAACTGTATCTTCATATCTTTCTTAATTTTTTTTAAACCAAAGACTGCAAGTTCAAAATCCACTTTCTGAAAAACTATAAAAATAGAATTAAGAGCTTTTACCTTTTAAACACACAAGTAAGCATTGAAAAATGCTTTTGATAGAACTTTTTTGTAAAAGTAAAAAATTGTGTTTGCAGCTCAATACAAAAATATATTCAAACGTTTAAAATTCGAAAAATTAAATATTTCAAGAAGAAGTCTCATGACAAAGGTTAACAAATAACAAAAATGGAAAATCATAACGTGATGCTAGCTTTTTGAATTACCTAAATTGTAAAACACTAATCTGTCCCAAATCTCTATATCTGAATGTAAGTCAAGCGCAGAGGCACTCATATCGTTACTATAAAAGTAGGTATGTTTCAATTTTTCATTATTTTTGTATTCATTGTTTGTTATTTATTCTTTTTTTTTGTTTGTACATATGTACATATGTATGTATATTGTATGTATTACATTCAATTTCGCGCTTGATTAAGAAAACAAAAAATAGCATTAATTTGTGTTGAATAACTGCAAAAAGGCATAAAAATAACAACAGCCCTAGATGGAAAACCCGCAAACAAAAATTAAAGCTGTCGACCAACGAACCAACCTAACATATCTATGTTTCTACTGAAGTAAGCCTAAAAATGACGCAACTTAACTTCACAGCTAAATTCAAAACAAAAGTTTTAGGTTTTTGTTTGTTTTGTTTTTGATTGAGGGGATTAGAGAGATGCAAATAATGGGAATAGGTACAGCTTAGTTGAAAACAAAAAATGCAACCCACATCCCACGAGTACCATAAAGCAGAGTTGTTATACATACATACATATATGTATTATACAGGGTTATCCATTATGCGGTTCCAAAAGTAAATGTAAATAAAACACATGTAAAATATTTGTTTTCATGATATTTCTTTTGTATTATAAAGTTTGAACGTTGACATTATGTATGAAACACTGCAACATTTAAATGACCATCACGAGAATTGTTGCAAGCATCGATTCTTTTGAGGTAATATTCGACCGCTTTTTGACACATAACTTGACGAATATTGGTTTTTAATTGCTGAAGAGTTAAAGGTTAATCTGCCTGCATAAACACGGTCTTTCGCGTAGCCCCACAAAAAAAGTCTATCGGTGTTAAAACGCTTCATCTTAGTGGCCAGCTAATATCGCCACGACGAGAAAATACGTGGCCAGGAAATGTCTCTTGCAATAAAGCCATATTCGCTTGATTTGTACGGCATGTGGCACCGTCTTCAATAGCAGGCAAAAAAAAGTCGGTTATCATATCACTATAACGGTCCTAATTGACATCGTGACAATTGTTCCATCGCCGTTTTCGAGAAGTAAGGTCCAATCCAGCGCACCAAACAGTGACTTTATGTGGGTGTAGTTGCCTCTCTTCAATTACTTGAGGATTCTCAGAACCCCAAATACGACAATTTTGTTTATTAACATACCCACCGAGTGAGAAATGTGCTTCGTCGCTAAAGAAAATTTTGTTGGAAAAATCGCCGTCCTCCGCCTGTTGTTCAAGCACCCATTCAACGTAACTACGACGACGTTGCGAATGGTCACCTGGCACTAGTAGTTGTTTAAGCTGGACTTTATATGGATGTAGGTATAGATCCAAATGCAAAATACGCCATAATGTGCCGTAAGACAGTCCTAATTCCTGAAAACGACGAGCTATAGACACATTCGGGTCTTCGGCAGTACTTTCACTTACAGCAGCGATAATTTCAGTGGTACAAGCGATACGATGGTGCACAGGCCTTAGAGCATCTGTAACAGTTTCTTCAAATGTCTTCACAATTTTGGCAATTGCTTGCTTAGTTGGATGATTATGTAAACCATAATCTCTTCTTAAAGCACGATATGTGGCTGTGACAGAATCACCATTTTTGTAGTAGGTTGTAAATGTCAGATTTTCAATTGAAAAACAAAATTGGTTTAACAACTTAGTTTGACAGATGTCGAATTCCAGCCCTATACTTTTGAAACCGCAAAATGGACAACCCGTTGTATGTTGTTTTTCGTAAAACTTGTTGATTGTTTCCAAATAAAGAAAGCTTAAAAGCAAATATAGTAAATTAATATTATTTAAGCCAATTAAGGCAACAAATTTTAACATCTCAAAGTCTTATACGTAGAATTAAATAAAAACCAAGACAGACGCATTTAAAAGCAAATTTTAAACTCCGAAAAAAAACTAGAAGGTTTGATTTTTGATGTAAGCTTTAAATTAAAAAAAAATAAAAGTAAGTTGCTGATTATAAATTGAGCACGATAGTAATCGTATAACAACTCTGTGTCCCCAGGTGTTGGTGCGACTATATGGAAATGAACACAAATTGTTAGTGAAAAACCACAACAACAAAAAATATCCATCTAAGTAACTATGTTGCAATCAATTCCTCTCTGCAGAACCTACCTTTACCATATCTACTCTAACCGCCTCTACATTGGATTATGATTCGAATGCAAAGAAAAACTCAGACATCCAAGTGCCATCAGTGGTAATAAATTAAAACCACAATCTGCATTTTTTCAATTTTTGTTAGTTTTTCTTTTTTTTTCCTATTTATACAGTGTAGTATATTTTTGTTAATTTATTTTCTTTCTACTTTTATTTGTTATCTCACTTTGAATTGGCCTCGTAGCATTTGGTTGGGATTGTTATATTATTACGTTATGTAGAGGGATCTTCCTCTTTGTTGCATTTGAACTTGATCCATAATTTTATAACAATTTAACGGTAAAGTTGTTGTAGTTTTTTTTTTCTTTTTTTTTTGTGCAACCATCCAATGGGTGGTGGTGGTGGTGTGCTGTGGGCTGAGAGTGCATGCGGTTTCCTTTACTGCATAAAGATACTTTTAATGTGATGCTTTATTTTTGTTTTATTCATCACTATCATCTTCATGATGGGAGATGCTCTGTATTCAAAATTCAAATTTCATAACATTTTATGCTAAATACGAGAAAATATTTTTAAAAAAATGCATTTTATATACAATGAAAATGAACCCACTTAACAGATGGAAATGGGTCTCTTTTTAAATTAATTGTGGTATCTTTACATAATAATTGGTTAAATGGTTGAAATGTCGTTAAGAGTTATTTTTGAATTATTTTTATTAACATTCCAATGAGATGTTGATTGGAGGTATAAAGTGTGTAAAATTTGATTTAATGTGGGTTGAATGAGACGCAATTGAATGATACTTATTAATGTACATAAATATAGGGGCAGGTGGGAAATTATACAGGAAATAAGTGTGACATTGAGTTTTTACACACATCAATTAGGTTTCAAAATTGAAAAAATTAGAGTTCAAAATTTGTTAACATATAAAGAATTAAAAAAACATCTTGTAAATGTTGCGACCAGGGCCCTGTGTCACAAAAAAACTTTTAAGTTTGCATTTTTATTTTGTAAATTACGTCTAACCAAACGCAAGTTAGAAAAGAGGAAATTACTGAATTGAAAAGTTTTTCTCTTTGCAAAATACGTTTCACCAAACTCAAATTTGCAAAGTGCAAAGTCTTTTTTGAAAAATAAAAGTTTTGTTATTTTGCAAAGTATTTTTTCTTTTTGTTTCACCACACAATAGACTTTGCAAATTATATTTAGAATTTTGAAAAGCTTTTTAATAATATGCAAAGAGAATTGTTCATTTGCAAATAAGAGTTTGTTTTGAAAAGTTGTCGAAAACATGTAAAAAAATATATATGAACCGTTTTGAAAATGAAGAAGTAAATAATAGTTAAAAAGACAATGGACATAGGCTATTTTCTTTTATTTTGACTATTTTTTCAAAGAAAATTAATTTTGAATTTTAGGTTTAACGAATTGATTCATCTCAATTTTAAAAATGTCTGATTTTGTTAAGGTTTTTTAATCCATCGGCTTCGAAACTCCTTCTATGGAATTTGATAGTTTACACCAGAAAAACATTTCTCTTGAAAAGCTGTTGTAAGATAGTTTAAAAATTAATTGTTTTGAAAAATATTTTAAATACAAAGATAAATATTTTGTTAATAGTGACCAAAAAGTAGTGAAACTAAGAATTAACTTCGATATCGGAAATGATTTTTCGACAAAAGAGAGTTTTCGATTAACGAAAAGTACCGTCAAATTTGTGCTGTTCAAAATTCGGAAATATAATACAATTCAGGAATATGTGTTAAAGACCCTTGCAACGACTTTTGTGTGCACAACATTGGACTAGAAATGGAGCCCAATTTCACGGTGTTGCATATAAGCACGGAAAAAGCAAAGCAACCGTCTGCAGAGTAGCTTATCGAATGTCGAATATTATCATTGATGAAATTCTCTTTGACACCATTTGCTGGGCACACACTTTTTCAGACATAGTTAATTGATTAATTGTAAAGTTTTATTTTAAATTAGTGAAACACTTTGACTTTTCACTTTTCAAATCTATTCTGAGAAATTGAAAAGTAAAAAGTCTTTTAACTTTGCAAATTTTGTAAAACACTTTGCATTTTTACTTTGTAGGATATTATTTTTTTTGCAAAGTTGCCCCAGTTATAACACACAAAAGCCTAATATTTTTGAAAATATTTAGATATTAGAGATGAATTGAATATTTTGATACTCCTTAATTCGTTCAAAGCTTGAATATAACTCGCATATTTAGGCAGGTGCCCTAAAAACAGGTTTACATTTCTTGGATAGAATTAAAAAAAGGGAAATGAAAATGATAGGCGAAACATTTACATACCTCGAACGCCGCCGCAATGTTTTAAGTCTTTCGTGCCTTTATCCATATTTTTACAAAGAATGCTCAGTTGAATTAGCCAGCTGCAATCCACCCATTAAACAATTAAGCCGCAATACTAGCCCTTCCAGGTCTGCTCTTAACTCCTTCCATATTTTCCAAACGTTCGCACAGTGTTTCAATATAAACATATAAAGGGTAGATACTAATAGTAATAACCCTTTGAGTGCCTGTAAATTACATAAAAAAACGCTGGTCAAAATTTAACAAATTTGAGTACAAATTATTATGAATTTGATAAAAACAATAAACTGAATAGGTTTTCTTTAAATGATGCCCCCTAAATAGTAAAGAAAGTAAGATCATTTTAATAATTAATTACTAATTACTTGTTTTTGTTCATTACTAAGAGAGAACTTTTTTGAGGTTTGATTTTGTATACAATCGTTCAAAAATTCGCATCATATTACAAAAAAAACTTGACTTTCTCTAAAAACCTAAAATAAGTTGTCTTATTATTTTAAGTCTTACACATTTAATTATATCTTTTTGCAACTTTTATTTTCTGTGGACCAAAAATAAAATATAATTTCGTCTCATAATTTACCTCCTATTATAATAAAATAATATAAAGAGCCAGACGACACCAGTCACAACACAACATCGTATTATTTATAAGTTATCTTTTTTTTAACATCTCAACTTATAACTAGCGGTACATTGTTACACTCTGCTGATTTTTAGGATTTCAGGGAATTCCCGGAACTTGTGAATTGACGACACGGACGTATCTTTTTAGTGTCGCAAAAATAGAAATACTCTGTGGCGGCGGCACACGGTGTCAGCGATGTTGGAATTAAATTTTAATAATTTTTTTCATAACTTGAGGTTTTGTATAATTTTTATTGCGGTGTGCCCGGCATTGGTGCGTGCCATTATTTCCATTATTATAATTTTTTGGTTTTTGCAAAAGAAGAAAAATCTTTCAGGAAGGTACATGTTTTTGCATAATGGTTGTAATACCAATTCCAAGACTTCTTAGTTTTCGTGAAACAAAAAATAAATAAAAAAGTCAAATTGAAAATAAGCTCATTTATCTTACTCTTAAAATCATGTGAATATTTTCTGAACAATTTAGTCCAATGTTTTCTCAACTAAATATAGAAAAATCGAATTGAACTTGAGATTAGAAATCAGAGATAATAAAAGAAATTAAGATCTTTGATTGGGTCAAACAAAATTTAGAATAAAACATCAAAAGCCTATAAAAACAGTAATAACTCAAGTCTACTATATGGCAGTGTGCTACTCTAAATAAAATGATTGCTTCTTGTACGAAGAGTTAACATAAGAAATTGCAAAACCCAACCCATAACGAATACATATTATTTGTCGGTGCTTTAATTTTGGGTTTGTCATTATTCATCAGTTATACAAATAACTATGTAGTTATGTATTCTCATAAATATACAAAAAATCACTATTAAACGCATGAATATTTTAAACGCAAAAATAACAATCAGTCTGCCAAAGGAAAAAATTCAAAAAATATCAACCAATTCACACACAAAAACAAAAATAATTCAAAAACCAGTTCGATATGGAATTTTGGTGAAATATATATTTCTGGTTTATTAACATATTTTAATGAAATTCCAATTCTACTCCTTTTTTTCACATTTTTTCTTTTCATCTTAGTTTTACTTTTATTAATCGAGATGAAAAAGAGAGTTAAACAATCAATATACCTACACATTTTTTTTTTGGAGGTTTTGATGTCAGCTCTTTCATATTTGGATATACAAAAACTATACTACGCCATGATGATGATGATGATGATGAATAATCGAGGTCAAATGTTTAGAAAAAAAAAGTGAAAAATAACCTAAACTTAGCGGGAGATTATTAATTAAATTTATTTTTAAACAAATTACAAACAAAAGAGGAATGTATGAATAGAAGACATGTGATATGATATCATTTTATTGTTTGATAGATTGATAATAATGAGTGCTTAAATCATAATTTTTATTTCATTGAGTGTGTCATTAAAATTGTTAGTCAACTGTGAAGATTTCTAGATTTTATTTGTGTGTACTTTTTCCGTGAATAGATGTTGTCAGTCAGATACTTTGAGATTCCGTGATAAAGTAATTAGCTTCGACATTTTAAAGAGGTTTTCTACTTGAATTGAATAACAATTTAAAACATTTAATATTTTTGTCTTATATATAGGCACATCAGTTAAAACAAGTTGTTTAAACTTTTAGAAAAGTTTTATAAGTATATTTTGTCAAACTGCCTTAAGAATTCAAAGAAATGAGGTAAAACTGGACTAGAATCAAAAGAAATATATTCCAAAAGAGAACATTAGATGAGAAAAACCCTTATATTTGACAAAAATCCATACTTAACAATAAATTTCTAAAACGAGCTGACCTCCTTCCATATGAAGCCTATAAATTTAGCAGAATTTTGTTTGCTATTTAAAATTAATGGCAGCATTGTTCCTTTAGAAATTGTATGCCTGATTCTAAAGTCTAGTTTTGAATATGTTAAATATGTAAGGATGGTGATTTCTAAATTTTGAAACTTCACATTGATGAAGAATCATTTCAGACAAAATTTGCGAGGTTTGAATTTTATAAAAGGCATATATGTATTTAACAAAAATGTTTAAAACATTGCAATAGAATAATTAACTACAAATGTTGAGTATAAGTTTGGAACATTCATGAATATATTACTTCAAGAGTATAAAATAGCTTTTAGATCACATTATAAAGGGTGATTTTTTAAAAGCTATAGGAAATATTTATTTGAATCAATAGTACGGTCCATATAATTTAATATTTGAGGATTATTTCATGCGACCTTGCCTGCGCCTCAGCTTAGTCCAATTTTGGCATACTCTTTCCAACATTTCGGCCGGTATCTCACGAATAAATGCTTCAATGTTGTTTTCCAATGCGTCAATTGAAGCGGGCTTGTCTGTATAGACATGAGCTTTAACATAGACCCACAAATAGTCTAAAGACGTTAAATCGAACGATCTAGGCTGCTAATTGACCGGTCCCGAAGTGAAATAAAATGTTCACCGAGCTCGCCTCTCAATGAGTCCATGCAAGTCAAGCTCTTGCATTTTGGGCAAAAAAAAGTTGGATATCATCTCACGGTAGCACTCACCATTCACAGTTATGTTACGATTGGCATCATCTTTAAAGAAGTACGGTCCAATGATGCCACCAGCCCATAAACCGCACCAAACTGTGACTTTTTTGGATGCATTTGTAGCTCTTGCAATGCTTCTCACTGATATTCACTCCAAAATCGACAGTTCTGCTTATTTACATACCCATTGAGACAAAAATGAGCTTCGTCGCTGAACACAATTCTTTGGTAAAAATGCGTTAAATTATAGACCAAACTGAAGATGTTTGACAGTGAAACAAAACACGAAACGTGGATCAGCTGTTTAAACCAGTGTTGCCATAAAGATAATAGCTAAAAAATCACCCGTTATAAGGGTACTTTTTAAGGGTTGTAATGATCTGACTAAAATATAATTATATTTTTTGTGTTTTTGGACGCAACTTGACAGAAGTAAATAATTAAAGGTTTATTCTTGAGAGAAATTGCGGGTAAATTTCTTGAACACAATTAACCGTGTCACATTAACCACTTGATAAAACACTTTGTATGCCTTTTTGGAGAGTTAAAAAAGTATAGGCCTAAGTGTGTACTCCTGTGGTATTTCAAAGTAAGTATATGAAATCAATTCCAAACTTTTGCGGATAAGAAATGATGTACCAACAAAAATATATTCACACCTAGTTTAGAGTCTTTATCCTTGTGACTTATACGGTTGACAGTATAAATTGTCTGAGAGTTACCAACTAGAAGAGAAAGCAGTGATTTTTAACGGTTTCTGAATTATTTTAAAGAAAGTTAGTAAACATTCAAGGTATTTTGTAGAACTAAGCCTCGAATATCAATCAAAAGTGAATCATTCATATATTATCTTGACAAACTTAAATTTAAAATTACTTTTAAAGTATATTGTGCATCCTCTTTAGACTTGCTTTGTATACTCGCCATGTGATATGCATGTAAGTGCCACTCGATGTCTACAACACAAAAACACTGCATGATCATCATTTTCGATGAGATATTATTACCTTGTGGTTTTTAGCTTCCGCGAATATATTTCAATTAAAATACCATATTTCTGATGTATTTTTTTTTTTTCATTTTAAAATCATAAAACAAAAACGAGTTAGAAAATAAGTATATATTTTTAAATGTGTAAAACAAAACACAACATTATCCAATAAATCATTAATAATTCTTTTTTGTTTCATTGAATGATGAAATCATCAATTCTATCAGCTACATATATAATATACCTTGGTTTTTATATAGTCCTTATCTCTTTCAATTGAATTCATCACCATCACTTATGCTAATTTTGTACATATAGAAATAAGTTCGTTAGCATTCACAAAATATGTCTTATTCATAGTAGATTCTTCTTCTCTTGTTTTTTTTTTCTCAAGCATTTCAAAGACCTACTCAAAAATAGTGTCTGTAACTTTGTTAACATTTTCTTCTTGCTTTTGTGAACTTTAAGAATAGAAAAAGAAAAAACAAATTGATGCCTTTAGAGAAGACCGGTATTTTCAAATGCGACCCGCATTCACGTTTACGTTTTTATCGGCATAAAAAAAGACTCATCCATAACCATAATCCAACCATATATACAAATAATAATCTTTCAACCAACCTTCGACATTTAACGACTGAATCTGAATCATCATCAAAACTTCATTGAATGCTTGAATTTACTGCAGATTGACTTTTAGGAGAACGACGACGACGTGAAGACGCCAACACTGATGATGATGAGAATGTTGCCGGTTTTGGTGATGGCATTTCGAGGAAAAAAACAAAAAACAAGGAGATGATGATGGTCGACCTACCTTAAACTTTCACTAGCTCAATCAGCAACAACAAAATTTGAAGATGTTGACTTAACACGCAAACTAAACTACTCCGATCATATTCATTCAAGCGCGAAAAAGATGCGGTACTTGTGATAATGTCACAATCTCGCCTCACCTGTCTCATCACCTATAGACTTCCAGGCTTGTTTACCTAGTTTTACCACCAAACGAACGCAAATAACGCACACAGTTTACGTACGACTAGAGTACGAGTGTATTGCGAATGCGGGAAGATTTTGAAATTCCGCTGACAACATGAAGAAAACATAATGAAAAAAAAAAACATTTTGAGCTCTCATCATAAGATTCGGGTTTCGGGTGATGGGTGATGAGGCACGGACGTAGACGAATGGCGATGGGATCGCGAAGCAGCAACATATTTCTCGCCCGAATAGAGAAACTTCGAATATTTGTGTTCCCTCCAGAGATGCACATTGTTTATATGCGAGTCTCTTTGGTGCTCCGTGCAGCTTTAGCTTTTCGACCGACAACCAAAAGCCGATGATATATGGTGGTGGCGTGGTACCACTCCTTGTATCTGGCTGCCACGATGGCTGCTTTTGGGCCAAGAACTGGAAATCCAAAACCAATCATTCGTTGGTTTCGTTGGTTGGTTGGCTGGTTGGTAAATATTCCAAACAGGCATTGCCAGTCTTGGCTGTTGGTTGTTGAATGTTGTGTTTGTGGTATTGTTGTTTCAGTACATTTTCTTTACGCTCATTTAGCCATATTTGTTGTGTACTGAAGAAGTCTTGAAATGCGCATTTTTCAATAGACACGAACTCTATGGTGGTAACTGGTTATATTGGAATTCTTCAGCTGTTTAGTGGTATCTAGTGGTAACTTTCAACGATGCACTTTTTTCTTTTTCTTTGAACATAACATTTGTAAGCATACGTATGAATGTATGTGTGTTGTTATTTAGGGACTTTCATATTCATTTGTGTCCAATGCGTGATATTAACTGTATTTGCCGCAATTTCTGATCCACATCAAGTTTTCAAAACGTAAACGCATACTCAACTTAAGTGAATGATATAAAAATGCTATGCGAGTAAGCTTGTTATGTACGTTTTTAGCCTTAATAAGTGGTCAACTCCAATAGGTATACATATTGTAAGTGAAGTGGTAGTCATATAGCAAATAAAATTTATACAGAAGGTCTATATCTATGTATAGTAACTTTATTGGAGAGAGAGAAACTGTTTAATTGCTATTTAAGAAAATAAAAAACGAAAATCGATCGAATTGATCGATCATAAGCATTTTTTTAATATGAAATCGATTTGGTTTTGTATAAGTACTAGCTATGTTTTTCTTTCTTTGAATATGTTAAGGAATTTGTCATTCAATTGGTTTATATATGGAGAGAAAAAAGACAAACAAGAAAAGAAAATTGAAAGTTACAATCAATATCAGAAACTTTAACGGCTTGGCGAGTTGACTGTTAAATAGTTTGATTGATATTTTCTATGGACAGAAGAAAGAAATTCCAATGATTATTGATATTGGTGTTTGATTGAATGAAATTTGTGGAAAAAGTTTGCCATTACCCTTTCAAATGATTTATATGATGAAATAGCTTCATTTATTTTTGACGTTAATTGATTTTACCGTGTTTAATATTCTATTTGGAATAAATTGACATCAAATTTAGAAAATTAAAGTTACCGAAGTAATATTTTCTGTAAATGTTTGGGTTCTTTGTATTCTTTCGATCTATTCTTGTACCATTTTATTGAAGTTTATTTTCTTTTTCGAAAACATAAGCCCGTTAAAACTTCATCAAAACACATAATAAACTAAATTTATTTTAAATTAAATAATATACCCATACTATTTGCTTAAATTTGTTTAACGTGTTAAATCCATGTACGTTTAGATTTATTTCTTAGTGTCCAAATAAAATAATTTCCAAACGTATATTTTTACTTTCTCTTAATTATTGAGTTTTTAGATTTTTCCATACAAAAGAATTCCAAAGATTTTAATTACACTTCCAAAGCAAATATTGTTAATATTCAGTCTTCTTTTAAGATATCAATTTTATTGCATAGCAAAAATTGTCAAAAACAAACTTTTTTATTAACTTTAAGAAAGCAATTGTGTTTGTTTACTTTTTTTTTATTTGTAAGTTATTTATTACTTTGACAAACTCATATAACGTTTTTTAAAGTTATTTAAAAAATGGCCTTAAACTTTAAATAGTCCAAATTTCCTCATACAAATTCTAACTTAAACAAAAATTCAATCAGCAAGTTCGTGCATCAGCTCTTTCATTTAAAAAATAATTTATATTTTATCGTTTATTTGTTACATTTACTTAAGTAAACTACATATGTATTATATTTGATCTGCTTATTTACATTCATATGTCTTTTTAAAATTATTTGCACTTAAAATGCAAACTGAAATTTATATGTTATGATTTCCTTATGGCAATGAACTATACCCACAATACAAGCTATCTTATATCACAACAAAAAACTTCATCATATTGTGCTTAGTTTTATATTTTCTTTCGTTTGCACATTTTTAAATGTATGAACAAGTTCAAAAGTTGTATATACATAAGTGTAGATATAATATTTATATTCCAACACTGGTAACCTTCATTGTAACGGGTTGAAATTACTTTTACTGTGTGAAGATAGAAAAAAAAATTAAGACTACTCGTATTTCCTTCATTTATTATAAATAAATGTGTGTCTGATTATGAGAGGCACATAAAATACAAAATATAATGTCATTTGTCATCAAGTGGTGGAGTTTACAACAAAACACATTTTTATGTAGGTATCTATATTAATGAAATGTTATATGAAATTTCAATGTTAATTTAAATAATTTTATAATTTTTTCAAATATATTTGTGTATGTATAGATATGTAGTTATGGATGCTTTTAAAAATTGAATTTGATTGAAAGTTAGATAATCTTCTCAAAATATTGTATTAACAACAAAGTGTTTCCAATATTTACCTAAGATAATTTGTTATATTTTGAAATATAAAACTTTTGAATCTGTTTTGGATTTGAGTAGCTTACTAAAAGTAAATATTGTATAATTTAATAAATTACCATGAAGAAAGTAAATATGTATAACCAAAGCCTAATGCACAAACATAATAGATGGAATTTTAAAATCAATGAATCAATAAAAAAATTGGTTGAATATTCAAGAGATTGACGTTACAGTTTATTTTTTTTGTCATCTGTGTCATTTTGTTGATCTTCTTTAATTATTTATCGTGAATATTTGAATTTGAATTAATCACGAAAACTTTAAGAAAATAGTTTAGATCAATTTTTGTATAATCAACAATAAAATATTCGTTTAGCTATCAGGGGAATTTAAAAAGACAGAAAAGAAAATGTAAAGTAAACAAAAACCAGATTTTCTAACAAGGCAACACAAAATATTTGTATTATTATAAGTTTATTATTGTTTAAGAGAATAATTTATTTGTTTGAAATTAATTCTACTTATTACCAAATTTATCTTTTTTTTTAAAACGCCCATAATTAATCAAAAATTGAACAGACTCAAAAGCGAGCAATAAATACAATTATATTCAAACCTAATATAACCTCGGTAAAAGAAGTTAAACAAGAATTTCGAAATTTTATTAATAAATTAAGAAAATATAAATCAAGGTTAATGTAAAATTCAATTTTGCGTATTCATTATAATTTAAAAAGGCCTACAAATAAAAACCTGACTGTAAGCCTATAGGTTAATGGATTTTTATCTTAAAAAAGCTAAACAAAATCAGTTTTATGAAAAAGTTAATCATTCAAAAAGATTTGAATTAAAGTTTTTTGACAATTTATTCGTAATGTTCGAGAGCAGTTGTTTTTCTTTTCAAATGAAAAAAAATTGTTTTTAAGAACAATGTAAACATTAATTTCATTTTGATTGATCCACATAAACACTTTCTGTTATGAAATAATAAATCTTATAAATATAAAAATATTTGTTTTGATATTTGCTCTAATTTTAAAGGCACAGTATACAAAGGGTTTAGCTTCCCAAATTAAATTTCAACTTTCAGACGTATAAGCTTAGCCAAACTTTAAAAACAAATCGAAATTGAAATATAGTTTGTAAGTCATTATAATTACATAGAAAAGGAAAATAAAAATAATGTTACTATGAAAATTTAGAATGACCTCAAAATTGCGTTTTATAATTTAAGAGATAACAACACGTTTGCAATTAGGTACAATTCAAGAGATTCAAGCCTATTATATACAGTAATAATAACTTATGCGACTTTATTTTGCGTTTTATTTCTAAAAGTTTTGCTTAAATTCGACGCCTGAAAGTTGTAATGTACTTTTCGGAAGTCAAACTCTTTGTATTGAAAAAGGATTCAAGACATTACATCTACATATTAATGTGTAATATACAAATAAGCATTTGCGACTTAAAAAACGATAGTGAGCATTTGGTTAGATTTAAACGTCTGTCAGTTATATTTTTATATGTAAAAGTTAAACCTTTTTTAATTTACACTCATTTGAAGAAATTACCTTTACAATACAATTGATAAAATACTATAAAGCATTCGCGACTTTTATCTCAGTATTTTATGGTGTGGTTTGATTACAGCTTCTACTAGTTAAGCTTTTATTTGTTGGGATTAAAAACAATTTCAAAAAAGAGGCTGGGATGCGACCCAAACTGATAACTTCCCATCCCGTCTGTCGATCTGTCTAGCTTAAGAATTTGTAGGCTTTCGTATTTTGTTAAAAAGTTGTCAGTTGAATTATTCTTTAAAATTTTAAAATTACCAATAATGTTTTGCTATAAATGAAATAGTTTGATTTCGAAATCTATTTTTGTTACCGAGGTTTTTAGTCGAAAACCAATTTTTACCAATTGTAGAAGCATGTCTTTAAAATTTGTATTTCTTATATAAACAAATACTAATTGGATGAATAAAATTAATTTGAAGTCAATATCTCAAATTTTTGAAATGATATTTGAGTCGAAAATCAATTTTAACGAACTTTTAGTAATTATTTTTTTAGGTTTTTATTTTTTGTTAAAAAACTGTCAATTCTATTTTCTCTAAATTTTACTGAGTGTTGACAACAATAATTTTTAAAAGATGAAATTAGTTTTAAGCCAATATTTTAAAGTTTTGAAAAGATATTTAAGTCGAAAATCAATTTTCACCAACTTTTCTTAATTTTTTTTTAGGTTTTTAATTTTTTGTAATAAAACTTTCTGTAAAAAACTTTTAGTAATTCTTTTTTTAGGTTTTTATTTTTTTGTAAAAAAATTGTCAATTGGATTTTCTCAAAATTTTACCAAGCGTTGAAAACAATGGCGCAAAATTTTAGACGATTTAGTACGATGTTAAATCATTTTTAGTATGATACTAGGTTAAAAAAAGGATTTTGATAATTTTAAACGAGTTTAGTATCGTACTATCTTCTTAACATTTTACTAAAGTTAAAATCACCAAATGGCTACTTTATCTTTTTAGTATCGTACTAAATCTGTATGACATATGTCATTTTTCTCAAATGTGACAAAGTGTTTTAAAATTGATAAATTGTGAAATAAAATTTATTTATAGATATCATAAAAAGTAAATTAATTTAAAATGTTTTCGGAGGAAGAAGATTTTGTAATGTTTGAGGATTCAGTGTTGTGTAGGAAAGTTAAAAGTTTTAAAACTCGAGCAAATCCTCTTGAAGAGCTGGACGATGGTGAATTTTACTCCAGGTATATTTTTGATAAAATAAAAATAAATAAAAAAATATTAAGGTACATATGTTTTTTTTTGTACATTTTTTACATTACATTTCACACTACTCGGCACATAAATGTACAGAGTAGAGAACACAGCACCTTGAGCGACAAGACTATATAAGTCTATAACAACACAAGACATTAATACAAGACAAAAGGACAGAGGAGAAAGAAGAACGAACAGTTAGGAAGAACACATGACAACAGCACGCGGTAGGTTTCGAGTCGGTCCTCCATCTGACTACTAACTGCGCTCACTGATGCTTGATTTCGGTGATCGATGGGAACCGATGCTTTATCAGTGACTAGGCCGTTGCATGTTTGTTTTGTTTGCTCCACAATCTGTCATTATTTTAGATGTGTTCATGTTTTTTTTTTTAATAAAATGGGTTTAGCATGATACTAGTTAGCAAAACAATAAAAAGTGTTTAAAATTAGTGAAAAGTTAGTAGATTACTATGTATATAGTAAATTGTTAACTAGTATCGTGCTAAGGCCTTAATAATAGGTTGTTTAAAATTTTGCGCCAATATTTATTATAAAATAAAATTAGTTTAAAGTCAATATCTCAAAATTTTGAAAAGATTTTTGAGTCGAAAATAAATTTTTACTAACTTTTGTTAATTTTTTTTTAGGTTTTTAATTTTTATAAAAAAAACTGTCAGTTCGATTTTTCTCAAAATATTACTGATTGTTGGCAAGAAATAAAATTAGTTTAAAGCCAATTATCTCAAATTTAAAAAAAAGGTAATTGAGTTAGAAATCAATTTTTACCAAATTTTATTAATGTTTTTTTAAGGTTTTTTTTTCTCAAAATTGTACCAGATGTAAAAAACGTTATTCTTCGTTGCACAAAATTGTTTTGGAGATAAAATCATTTTTGAACGTAAAATTTTCGAGGTGACAACATTTTTTTTTCTGTTTTTTTTTTTTTATATATAAAAAACCGTTAGGTAGTTAGAATTTTTTCCAAAAATATATTTGTTTGGTATCGCCTTACAATATATAATATAAAATTTAATTCAAGTCTCTAGCGTTATTGGTTCATGAGATATTTAGGGTTAACCAAAATGTTCACCTTTTTTTTAAATTGCTATGGTAAAAAAACCATCCACACAATATTTTTGGGAGTCCTTTCTGGATTTTTCTGCATTATTATCTGTATAACAAAATTTATTTGAAGTCGATATCTCTACTGGTTCCTGAGCTATGGACGACGAAAAGAACGTTGCGAACGTACGAATGTACAGACGTACGAACGTACATACGTACACACGCACGCACAGACATCTCTCTAAAAATCTTTTATTTCGACTCTAGGGACCTTGAAACGTCGAGAAATGTCAACATTTTTAAATCCGAAAATCGGACCCATCACAATAACTTCCTATGGGAAGTTAGAAACACCAATAACACTCGTTCATTAAATCGCGGGTGTCAAGAGTTTAGCATCACTTCAACTTCTGCTGATTTTAAACATTTTTTTTCGGAGTTAATATCTTTCGGTTAACATAATGTACATATGTATATCAGAAGTTAACTTACTCAAAATTCTATTACTGAAAATTAAATTAAAAAATGTACACTCCCCAGCTGTTTTGTAAATATAATTATACTTTGAAGAACTGTGATACGAGTATATTTTATTGGGCTTTGTTATAAACCCTCGATTTTAATCGTGTGTTACTGGAGTATGCGGCCACCTACACGTCTGTCATCTACATATTCAAACTCAGGAAGCCAAGGGCTTTCGAATCAAAAGTCCAAGCCTGCCGGTAAAATGCGGTCACATAGACGTCTGTCATGTACATATTTGCAATCAGGGAGTCGAGGGCTTCCAGATGAGACTTATTTCAAGAGTTTCCTCAAAAGTCTAAAACCGAGTTTTCGGCGATCTCTGCAGGACAAATGCGGCCACCTATACACGTATTTGTGATCAGCGAGTCGTAGGCGTCAAGATGCAGTGTATTTTTGAAGTAGTTTCTATTCCTATTTTATTTTCGGAAAAGTTGAACTTTCGATGCACTTTTTCTCAAAAACGCAGCCATTACGTGCTGGCAGACGAACGTTTCTGTTATCACCTTTTCTAAGACTACCTCCAACTTTAATATCAAATACTTTCCTTTCACGCCAAAAATTTGCCCTTAGCTCTCGGTCTAAATTTATTAGTGGTTTAATGGTCTTAAAAGGTGTTTCGTAAATTTTTAATAGGGTATCTTAATACCATTCAGGAAATCTCATTCTTTGGCACCTAACTGCTTAGAAAATCCTTATTCATTAGAAAATCAATGTGTTCCAAATATAAATGAATTTATTATTCTATGTAGACAAAATTTAAGGTATTTAATGAGCATGAAAATCGTGTTTTTAAAATTCATAAAACATTTTATTATAGCAAACACACTTAAAAAAATTAAAATCTATTTAGTGTCTCTATGTTGAAAATGTTTTCATGCTGAAAATGGATCATTTCAAGATGTTTAAGCAGAACCTACTTCAAAACATTTCTCAAATTCAATAGGTTTTGTATTCTCACTTCAACAACATTTCTTCTCAACCTAAAATATTTGTACTCATTTCTATGTTAACATATTTAATAAATAATATTTTTTTTTCAGGGTACTTTGATCAAAACACAATCATAGTGATTCGAAAAATATAACCAAGATGGGGAGGTTAACGGCGGCCAGTATAATTTGGCTGTCCGCTTGTATTACATTAGTTATATCAGAGGTAAGTTATCATGTCAAAACACTCTAAAATTTAACATTCTTCATTTTTATACATTTTATCAAGCATATTATTTAACATGTATTTATTTTTTCTTTATAGGATTTATTTTCATGCCCGAATGGTAAGTGTGCAAAATTTTAATGCATCGCATCGTCACTTTTATATGGCGTTAAAATGTTTTTTATTGTTTAACTTCCGGGGGGGTTTCCTAGCCTTCCTTCCTATATAGTTTTTCGTTAGTGTTCCGTTTGAGGAAAAAACAAAAATGTTTTATAGTAAAACAAAATAATTAACAAATTTCCACCTAAAGCCCAACTTAGCGAAACTAATAACTCCACACATAACACCACCCATAAGTTACTTGGTGCTCTTCAAAGAAGAACATCTTGTTTGTGTTTAGTTTATTTTAATTTTTAAAAAACAATTAACTTGCCGCATATTTATAAGTTCAGTAACCTGGAAGCTCATTGAAGCGAAAATGAATACATAGCTAGTTAAAAAAAAAAGTGATGATTTATAACGCCTTTGGTGTGATGGTGAAGAATTAAGTCTGACCGTTTTTCTTTATGGCAATCGCACATTTGTGTCCGCATTTGAAGACGTTATGAAGAATGTTCTTCAATAACGGTTTTAACACTGTTTGTGGCCTATATTATTTTTAATTCTACTTAGCTCTAGCTTAGCTACTGGACTAGAAGTCCCATTGATCATATAACGTCAGGCCTATAGCTATATTAATATTTAGGGTGCGTTTTTCTATCTTTTCCGATTTTTATTTTGTTGAATTCTTAAAGATTGTGTGTTTATGTTGTATGTGTGGCAATGAATGTTAATGACATAATTTGTTGCAAATAAAAGAAAAATCAAACAAACAGTAGTTGGTAGTGTCAGTGTTGAGAATAGAATGTTGTTGATTCATCCAATTAGAGAAACGATAATTGTAATTCCTGTCTAATGGTTGAAGTGATTGAAGTTTTGTATAATATGAATGTCATTCAGCCATTAGCACGACATTCCATACGGTACTTATGTATATTTTCTATCCATCCCGTTCATGATGACCAAGAAACTGGTGGTGGTTGTACGAGCAACTGTTTATATAATTACTATAAATAATATTTGTATTGGTATTTTTATGTTCATTAAAAGTTTATGTTAATTTTTAAATTATTTATGGTATGACTGTTAATAAGTGATCATTGATCGGACGGACTACAGCGACTATCTCCTACAGCAGTGGATAGGTACAAGTATCTGCTGTGTTGGCCGTCGCGTCGTCGTCGCGTCGTCATGGTGGTATTCATTGGATTCGAATCTTTTGTGCTGCAGATTCAAGGACAACAAGTTCAGCCTTTTGTATACTAAAAAAAATAGTTGCAGATCAACTTTAACATATATAATTGATGAATCGAATAAATAATTTTTTCTTAAGAGACCTTTGATATGTTTGTTTGGTCTTATGACACACAAAGACTCGAAGGTATACATCAATACTTGTATTTGCGTGGAGCTACAAAGGCTATAAGTACCAATGATCGTAAACTTGTTTAATTACAATTTGTTGCAGAAAGATTATTCTTTTTTTATCGATTGTAATTATAAAAACTACAAAAATGTTCATATCTGCTGTATTTTCAAATAATGGATAGGTACAAGTAATGGTTCAGTATGAATTTGAAGAATTATCTCAAGTGTTAGGCATAAAGACGTTACGTAACTTTTTCATTTTTAGATTAAAGCAGACCTTTTTTAATGAAAATAATGAAATAATCAATTTTGAAGGTATTGTGAATAAAAAGCAATTTAAACAAAATCCATTATTTTTTTTTCTATAGATGGAAACTTTGAAAGTTCCTAATTCAAACAACAAGTCCATCAGATGTATTTATAAAAGTGAGATAATTGTAAAAGATTTATGTTGCAATACATTTACGAAAGAAGGAAATGCCTAATTTCTAAATCTGGTTCAGTATGTTGAAATTTTTAATTGACTTATATTCAAGTAAAGGCAAATCGGTGGAAACGGCTTTACCCACCTTAGTACGTACCATCGAATGATCCCTCCATCATAGATAGTACACTATGGTTGTTTCCTGCTAGAAGATTTGTCAGCAGAGGGACACCGCAAGGTTCCCTTCTCCTCTGGAACCTGGAAGTAAATGAAATCCTAACTGGTCTGTATGCGGAGGGTTTCAGAGTGATTGCTTATGCGGCTGACGTTGCTATAGCGGTTTTAGGAAAGCATCTTAACACCCTGAAAGAACTTTTACAAAACTCATTAGACAAACTAATACTTTGGGCTGATCGGTGTGGAATAGGTGTCAACCCACACAAAACCGATTAAGTCCTATTTTCGAGGAAATACAAAATTCCATATATTAACCCTCTCTATATCAAAGGCATCCAAGGCTAAGTATCTGGGTCTTATTTTAGACGAAAATCTAAATTGGAAAGATAATATATGGGCATTTCCACAGTATTTTTGACTTTCATGGTACCACAGTATATTAAGCCTTAGAAATGAAATTGGCACTTTCTAAGTGGATAGATTTTCGTATCATGACTTATTTCAATTATATAACCTACTTTTGACTTGATTGGATTAAAAATTTTAATTAAAATTAATAAAAAATAGGCTTAAATATTGCAAATTTCAAGCGTACCAGATGCAAATTTATTAAGTTTTATAAACAAAAAACATTTCAACGACCTTTGAAACAACTTAACATCATTAATTTATAATTATTTATAATATACACTGATAGAAAAACCTCGAAAGAAAGGTGTGCTACCATTTAAAAAATAGTACAAACATAGTTTGTACGACAGTACAAAATCAAAATTTACTATGAAATTAGGGTTTTTCATTGAATGCTTTTCATTGATCTAACGTACCGGATATTACTTGACGGATATCAACGATGTTTCAAAATGAATCACGCAAGTATTTTCTTGTTATTTAGATGATAAACAATCAAGAAAATGTTTCTTTATAGATGTGCCTCAAAATAAAAAAAAAAATGTTTCAATTGTTGAAAATGAAAGATTCTGTGGAAATGCCTACATAAGAAATAGTCAAAAAAACTACTGTAGTGCTCTTCTCTTGCAAAAAAGCTATTGGGAATAAATGGGGCTTACAACCCCAAACTACGCATTGGTTGTACACATCGTTAATCATACCGATTTTACTGTACGGTGTGGCAGTATTGTGGATTGCTTTAGAAAAGGTATAAGCCGCGACAAACTAATTAAAGTCCAACATTCAGCTTGCCTATGTATAAGCGGATCGCTTTGCACGACCCCATCTGCAGCAGTGGGCACCCTATTTAAGTTTTGCTATTCGCCTTAAAGCTTCATCGCAGTGGGTTAATAATAACCACTCCGTAATTCTTAAGTATTTAGAATCAATTCCAAGCACACAGACTATAAGATCCCCCAACTACAATTCGACAGAAACTTCCAGATTTCTATACCTTCCAGTTCTTTCTGGGAGAATAAGGCATTCCTGGAAGACGAGTCATTGTGATATCAAATCAGGTATCAGTATTTTCTATCAAATCTCTGGGCTCCCTCTCTACAAATTCTATAACAGTCCATGATTGCCGATCATCTCTGATGGAGATGGCACAAAAGCTTAACATTTACCTTTGCTGGGTGCCGGGCCATAGAGACATTCCAGGAAATTGTAAGGCGCATGAACTCACCAAAAATGGTACAGTACAACTTATTCTACCATGTTTGTCTAGTGCTGGCATACCAGCATGAAAACTGTTGCTAATGCAAGACGTTATAAAGAATGCAAATATCAGGTGGAATGGCCTATACCAGATTCAAAGCGCTGATGTCTCGATAATCGGTAACATAACCGGGCACTGTCTAATAGGAAAGCATGCCTAGCGGCTTGGCGTATTCTCAAATGACTTTTTTAGAAGCTCTAAGAAAGAGGGAGAGGAGGAAACAGTTTTTAACCTCCTCTGTACATGCCCTGCTCTAACTCAAAAACGCAAGGCCTACTTAGGAGAATTATTCTTAATTAACGATCTAAACTATCTCAATCATATTATCATAATCAGTCTTTAACGTTTCGTAAGGGATTCAAACTGGTTTCATTGAGTTCAGAAGAAAACCTCCTGATTCATTTGGCATCACAATGGGCCAATAAACTGGTTTAAGTGTGTCCTACCCACAGCCACTTTTACCTTACCTAACAACTAAGCAATCTTAAGAAATTGAAAATATTTTAAAAAAACGAACAAAAATTACAAAAACTAAAATTTAGTCTTTACTTGACTATTACTTAGTAGCTGCAAAATTTGTTAGTTCTTTTCCGGAAATTCCTTGAAACAAATAAAATTTCATTTTCATCGGACCGAACAAATTTTGAATAACCTTTGATTTATGTGTTTAAATTTTAAACTTGAAAGTGTTAAATGCCGTCGCATTTTGAACACCCCGTCACTCCCACAAGTCATTGAAATTTGGCAAAAACAAAATACTGAATTGAGATCACTGCCGGAAGCTTAAAAATAATACAATACTTTAAAAAACAATCATTTTCCCACATTAACAACAACAACAACAACAACAAAACATTCTAATCACTTGAGCATGATGATTTTCTGTTCAAAAACAAATGAAACAAAAATAAAAATTGATGAAATCGTATTAGGAAAAGCTAAAGTTCTTCTGTATTGTACAGACAAACAGACTCTATTTCCCTAACAGATTGTTAAAAGAGATTACGTCTCTGTTAAACCTTTCACACCAAGCTGTAGGTATTCCCATTATGAGCGCACATAATTCAGCTAAAGTTGATAAAATAGGAGAAACACCATTTAACTGTGGGAATCTTAAGCAAGTTTTTCTCAAGCTTCTCATAGAAGACATATAGGTGAATGTTGTTTGTCAAGCTGTAAGCATAATAGGCCCTATACCTACCTACAAGCCTATGGTTATATTTGCATTTTTATTAAAGATCACCTTGCATGATGTTGATGATGGGTTGGGTATATATTAACTAATGCAATATGTTCAGAAAACTAAGATTGCTCAGTCAGTGTGTCACAACCTAATAATTAAGACCAAAGTCGTACAAGAAACACACCTCAATTAATTCCTGATGACATCTCTGACCTAGATTATGCGACTTCAAATGAAAAAGACGACGACAACGCCGCCAAGCGACGACGTAAATCTATGACGTCGATTGAACGATCGATGTTAAGTAATAATCTTTTTCCTGACATAAAACTAGAGATGGTTCTGTGATAAGAACTACATATTTAAATATATATATGAACCACATTCCTGCAATTATTTCTGTTCGGGAATTCAGGTAAAACAGAAAAAAAACAGCCAAAAGAAACCACAACATCTAAACATTCGGTCGATATTGAAATTAGCACAATTACGCCAACCCGTGGGCAGTAGCAGCAGCCTGCAGCTGCTTAAGGCCGAGTAGGCAGTAGTTCTGTATGTTGACTGCAACAGTGCAGAACAGTGGCATTTTTTGCACTTTTTTCATAATACGTCTTATACATCTATTATTAAGACTTTAGAGTAAATGGTGAAAAATGGAAATATACCTACTTCCTCCTACTTATAAACGCTTCCACTGCTACCTAAGCTTATAGTTATACATAAACGAAAGGCGCGCAAGTGCACCAGAGAGCTAATTTTGAATTCTAGCCATGCGTGGTGGCAAAGAAACAAACCAAGGTAGATATATTTTTGTAGCGAGAAATGGATTTCCATTTGCCGAATTCAAAAGAAATCATAAAAAAAAGTATCTAGACGAACCAAATCCATGAGTCGTCGTTTCTCGTCGCGCCACCACCGTTTGCCACCGCGCCTTTGCGCTGCTGTGTTACTGTCAGCATTGTGCTTTAATAGGTCCGAAAATATGGGGAAGACAAAACAGAATAACAATAACGAAACCGTTGAAAAATGTCTGTTCAAAATGGGCGCAATGCTTTAACGTAACGGTACGTCAACTATAAGAGCCATCGTCGTCGTCGCAAGTTCCAACTATATAACTTGATTTTCACCAAAGTCTATTTCTTTTTGTTCTTTTCCTTTACATCACACACATCAGGTTCTTGTATTTCACTTCTGATTCTTTTCAATATTTTTCTTATACAATTTTCTTTTAAGAGATTTTCTATTCTTCTTTTGCGGAATTGCTTTTCATTAAGAGTCAGGAGCGGAATTGGAATATTCAGGGTATTGATTCTGACAAGGAACATTTTAAAAATTGGTCCAATATCAAACACTGTTTTTATTTAAACAGTGTAAGTTTTTAAGTAATTTAAGTATTGTTTTGTACACAAATGTATTTATTACAAGTTTATTTTTTTGTATATTTTCCAAAACTCTTTAAACTGATGTGTTAAGATTAAAAAACGGTTTCTAAGTAATGCATATCATGCAAAACAAATCAATAGTTATCGAATTTTGTACTATAATAAGTTTTTTAAAAAAACGAATTCCGCAATATTAAAAAGCGAGGTATTGAAGATTTGAAAAAATTGTTACACATTCATTTTTTCACCCAAAGTCAAATTTTATTAATTAATGTAAGTTTTAGATGTTTCAAATACAAAACCAGTCCAAAAATTGAAAAAAATAATACTAATTACGAACGAAAAATCACATCAGTCAACTGATATCCATACACACTTCTGCAGACCTTATGAGAAGTTCTGCATAATATTCTGAAGCATTTGACATGGAACTGCTCGAATGTCTTGGGTCATTGTCTCACTTAGAGCTTGTACGTAGTTTGTTTATGTATACTCGTGCTTTGAGAAATTCCCAGAATAAAGTAGTCACATGTTGGCAAATCTGGTGATCAAGGCGGCCATTCCACATCATCTCCTACCAATGAAATCAGACGTTCAGGGAATGTTTCTCTTAAAACACTGTTGTCACTCAGCATCGGTAAGTAACGATCTCTATTGACAGTGACAGTCCGATCATTTTCACGAAAAAAGAACGGATCAATAATGAATTTTCGACTAATGCTACACCAAAGAGTTAACTTGAGACTGTGGAGAGGTCGTTCATGGAGCTCTTGTTGGTTTTCAGAGCCCTAATAACGGAAGTTTTGTTTATTAACCATTCCTGACAAATGAAAGTGGACTTCCTCGCTCATTATCAAAACAGTGTCATCCGTCAAGATTTTTTACATTGCTTCTACAAACCTCATCGTAGTCGTTTTGCTGCAATTCTTGGATAACCATTATTTTCCATGAACGAAAATGCAAATCGAAGTGCAAAAGTCGCCGAACTGAGCTCTACATCCGTAGAGCTTGAGCGTGACATACAACTGATCGACGAGGGTTGGTTTAACAAGCTTGACGTACTTTTTGAATATTTTCTGGAGTCCGTGACCGTTCGATCACCTCTTCGTGTAGTTCAAGGTCTAAAAGAACCAATTATGTGAAAGCTATTCACACACTTCATAATCGTATCAAATTTTGAAACAGAACCTTGGCGGCTAATATTAAAATGATTTCAGAATCATCTCTGTGTTTCAATTACCTTACGGCCCGTTTTAATGAACGTGTTGTAAACAAACACGCGATGCGCAATCGACTAAAGCTCCATGGTTACTAAAATGGCATCTCGCAACCAGACGATACTAAACATGCTCTTAACAAAACCGTTTTTCACCACCTCGCTTAACGCCTCGTTCAAATCTTCCATACCTCTCTACCGGACCCTGTATAATGTACTAAATTCTAAAACATGCAGTTACGAGTTCAACTTTCAAGCTAAGAAGTTCAGAATTGAATAACATAACACTTTTAGCTTCTTTAGAACAAAAGTTCTGTTTTTTTGTGTGTACTAAATTGCATATTTCTAAACTAATACATTTTTGTCTTATTTTAAAAATCCTTTAGTAATATTTAGAATTTTTAATTTTTCTTCAATTTTGTTTATGTACCAACTGGTTGAATGTATGAAATTGTGGTAAAGTTTTGTAACATAAAGTGTCAAACTTTCACACAAATGCTGTTTAATTTCATATCTGAATCAAAATTATTCTCTAACAGACAATTTTCTGATCAAATATTTTGAGAACTTGTGGGATTTTGTTCAAAAAAATTTAAATCAATATTAATGCAATTCAAAACATATTAAATTTTGAAGATTGTATCAAAAATTTTAGAAATTTCATATACATTCTAAAGTAGTTTATATTAAAAAACCGGGTTTGTTTCAAAATACTGTTTGGATTATAATACTGTATATAATATACTGTATCTCAAAATACTGTATTTCTAAATACTGTATGTATATACTGTGTAATCGAAATACTATAACTCAAAAACTGTATTTCAAAATTCTGTACTTTAAAATGCTGTAAATAGGCTGAAAAATAGAAATCGTTTTGATAATTTAAAATATAGTGCTCAGTTTCTACCAGCATCTTAAAATACAGAATTTTCAAAACAAAATTTATAAACCGTAAAAATGTACTAAATTTCAATTTCTATAAATTTGAACGGACATTTTTAATAGTTTGATGTTTGCTTCAATTTCTGTACTATTAACATTTCAGTATTGTATATGATAAAATAATTAATAATTATTTCAAGTTCTTTGTTTCAAAAATATAAAAATGTGTTTCTAATTTTCTGCGATCAAAATCAAATGTTGCAAGATTCTGTAAATGTAAATGTATATTGCATACCGTTTTCTACAAAATATGTAAATGTTTGTTGCAAGTTACAAATGAGCATCGTAGAAATTAATTTTGAAAAAGAAAACATGTTTTCATAATTTTTCTTCTTAAATATATGTAGGTCATTAGCTCTAAACTTGGGGGGAGTAAAATTGGGGAATTCTATATAATCAATAATAAGAAAGCCAATCAACACCGGTTTCCCAACCCAACCCTGCCTCAAAAAGCATAAAATTAAAGAACACTTGAAATAGAACGATTGTGCTGATTGTGATTGTGGTTGGAATTTTTAATTTATTTTCTTCCTCAATTTAATTATATTATTGTTCATAGCTTCTCGAGGAGAAAGAACTTCTTAAATTGGTTGCTCAAGAAGACCATTTATTTAATTATATAAACAGTCTAACAGTCTTCGCAATTCGAAGTTACCATCTATTATGGATTTTGCCACTTCCCTATTGTTCATTTAAGGTTATGTGCATCCGTTGGATTCTTAAAAACAATCATGTACTCGTATATATGTACATAGTTAGGGAGTGCCACACATATCAAAGAAACGCCATTCAAAATTCAACGATGACTAAGAAATTGATCAGAATTGAATTTCAAATCAAATTGACCACAAACAACCGAAGGAAAAAAATAAACTGGATTTTTGTTCGATTGTTAGAATGAACACTTGGTCAGCAGGTATGGTACTTAATACGTTCCTTTAATTTTCTGCGCAAAACCACACAGGTGTGTTTGATTTCCAGAAATACGTTGACGAATAAAAAAAGCCACACATAATGTACCAGTTTTATGAAATTAAGTTATCTAGAGCTTAATGAATTTTGACCTGCGGCGCAACGATACGGCTTGTTCAAGAGAAGTTATTCGTCGTAGGTAATAATTGCTCACCGGTATGGTTTATAGAAATGTGACTGGCCGGATATGACGGCATTTTAATCTTTTGTGATATAAAAACCTAAATGTTTTTCAATTAAAAATAGTTAGTATACCGACAAGACGCGACAAGACGTTTAGACACTGTGCAATTGGAAATTGAAAGGTATACCTACTGGCATAGTTGGTAGAGCTGTGTAACTTGCAACCACCTGGTAATTTATTTACTTTCGGAATTTTTGACACAATGTTAAATTACAACACCAAATTAATGCATCTTTGATGTGCTATTTTAAAAGACACAAGAAAAATAGAAAAAAGGGCGTTAGGTCTTTTGGCACAAAACCATATCGCCCAAATAAAAAAATTCATAGCGTCCAAAACAATTTCATTAGCATTTTGTTGTTATACTATATGGGCAATATTACAGACCCTTTGGGAGTTAAGACTTTGTTGGGTTTCATGACACTCCAAATAAAAAGAAGCGTTCGCTCTTATTGCTCAATAAAATACGAAAAGATATTAAAAATTTCATATCGCTCAAAACTAATTCTATCGCCTAAAAAGTTTTTTTCAGAAGAAAATATCATAACGCGCAAATTACCATTTGACATATTGCCCAAAAGATGTCATGAGTTTCAACATTTGGGCATTCTGACTAAATTTTTGTTTATTTTGGACACTACGATATTTTGGGTTTTAAATTTTACTGCTCAAACACAAACATTAAACGAAAAAAATGTCAGATGTCCCACAAACTCGGAACGTCAAGAAAGCGTAACAAATCCTCTCTTGAATGCAAAACTAGCCTAAGTCACAATACCCAAATTTTTCACGAGAACGAATTTAAAACTTGAAAATGTGTTTTCCCCCTATGCTCTGCATGCGACGAAAATGGGAAATTTTGGACATAGGCTAGTTGTGCAATAATGAGACGAAATAAGTTTGGCTTTATTTTACTTTCAGAAAGCGAAATAAGGCCAATTTTCAAAGTGAAATAAAACGAAATGGTTTACTTTACTTAAAATGTTTGCTAAAAACAAAAATTTAGACGTTATGACATTGTAAGTTGGTTTGGGCGATATGACATTTTAGTTGAGCTTCGTGACGTTTTCTTAGTGATATTTCTTTTTGGGCTTTATGTATATATATCGTTGGGTGATAAGACATAAGAAACGATAGAAATCATAACCGTCGTAATTTCCAAAATAAATTTCACAAGGCCCAACCCTATGTCATAAAACACAAATTCAAAATTAATGATTGTTTTGGGCAAAATAACAACTAAAAATTTGGGCATTCTTTTATTGAAAATTTATTTGGGCTTTACGACATTCCCTTTGGGTTTTTTTTGGTGATTTGTGTTTAATTTTTTGGGCTTTATGACATTTTAGAATTTTGGCCAGAAAAAAAAAGAAATATTGCAACTGCAAGAAATTTGACTCAAGGTTTCTTTTACTTATTTTGTTTAAATCTTAAGAATTTTAGCCTAAGATTTTTAAAACCCTCAAGTTAACCCATCATATTTAAACTGACGCCCTAGCCATTCTTAATTAGTTTCCTTAAAAGTATTAATTAATTTGATTATACCTTTCATATACAAGTAAAGTGTCTAATTTACTATATTATGACTTTCATTTTTAATCCTAAAAACGAAAACGGAAAAAACTCAAAAAACCGCTCCGAACAATAATTCCGGCTAATTTAACTTACACTTTTAACGACTTAATCATCTCTAAATTAAGATAACCAAAGCAATTTCCTAAAAAGAAGCCACTAATTTCAACGGAAAAGAAAATAAATCTTTCCCATTCATCACATCTTAAGATGAAACAAACAAAAAAAAAGCCTAAAGATACGAGAAAATGTTTAGATACAAAATATTGTATATTTGTTTTCCCTCTTCGATTTTTGTTTGTTTGTACATAGATATTTCGTTCCAGCTTTAATGCTCACAAGCATTATGGTATTTTGATAAAGACTCAATGATAATGGTCATATTGCTAAAAATGTTTTCCATGTTTTTTTTTTTTCTTCAAACCATCGGAAGGAAAGTTGTGTTAACTTTTTGATCTCGCTTCATACGCACAAACCGACCAATCGGCCACCATCATCATCATCATCAATATCGTTTAAATGATGGTCCAAGTCTTGACTGACAGCTTTCCATTAATTCCTCATCATCATCATCATGGTCGTTGTCATCATGAGATGTTCATCAAGAAATAGTTTTTCGAGAGGCGTACTTACCATTTCATCATAACATCTCTTCGTATATCGATGAGTTGAGTAAGAAAAATAAAGAAAGCAAAATAAAGTATATCACAATAAAAAAGTAGTTCGTTTTGAGTTAAATTATAGACGAAAATCTTAAAATACAAAAAGTATCTGTATCTTTTTTTATTCGTACTTTGATCGATGATGACCAGCCAATAGAGTTTTTTTTGTTTTTGTGACCATTATGGGAATAAAAGATGAGGAACTGCTTTTATTTTTAATCGTTTGTCTGTGCTAAAGACAACACGATGGCAATGACGATGATGGTACGATGGACAATCTGAAGTACTTTCTCAGCTTCCCAGAAAAAGAAAAGATACACAAAAAATATCCAACACATTGTCTGACTGAATCGATTTTGTTTTTAACTTTTAACTACTTGTGCTTTTTCTTCTCTCTCTCTTTTTTGTGCGTATTTCACTCCCTCTTTCTCTCTCTCTCTCTCTCTGTCTATACACCTGTTGACCTTTTATGGAATTTTGTATTTTTATCGTTAGGTGGAAAAATACAATAATTTAAAATAAGAAAAAAAAACAAGTATAAAACTCAAACCATCAGAGTCAGAGAGAGAGTGGATTTTATAGTTAACGCAGATTGGATTGGATTGGATTTTCCGGTTCTCTATCCAAATCATATTTTTCTGGAAAGTTAATCGAGCTATAGCAACTTTACCAATAACAACCACCCCACCATCATTTACCAACAACAAAAACAACAACATCATCATCAAGCTACTGACACTGAAGAAGTGAAGCTGAGATCTTGGACGAAAAAGTGTTATGGAGAAATTTTTAATTTCATAATTTTTTTTTTTTTCGTTTGCTTTTCTAGTTCTTAATTTGTTCTGGATCTTTGTTTTCTAAAGAAGAATTAAGCCATTATCTGAGATGAATTATGTATTTTTTTAATTTGAACTGCAACTCGAACTTTATTTTACTTTACCAAATTTAGGAGAAAAATTTAGAAAAATGTAGTCAGGCGCAAAGTATGATATGCATAGGTTTTGCTGGTTTTTACAGCTTTTCTTAAAATCACATTATTTTGTTTTCAAAGATCAGAAACGTTATTATGCAATGTTAATTGAACAAAATTACCCGTAGCGTGATGGTTAGTGCGTTGGACTGTCATGCAAGAAGTCTTGGGTTTAATCCCTGCCTGTGCCACCTAACTTTTTTCACGGGTACTGCCTCTTGCGAGGAATTGACAAAGAGTAATTCTTGTCATGAAAAGTGCTTTCTCAAATTAGCCGTTCGGATTCGGCATATAAAGTGTAGGTCCCTTCCATCTCTGACAACATTACTTGCACACAGGAATGGTTGAGAGTTGTAAGTCACTAGGCCCTGGTTCTTCATGGACTGTTGCGCCACCTAATTTATTTATTTATTTAATTGAAAAAAATAACGAAGAGCACGTTTTCTTTTAGTTTGTATTACTTATTTTAAATATTTAAGACTAGCGGCCCGTCCCGGCTTCGCACGGGTAGACATAAATAGATACAGATATTTAAGTTATAAGCATGTTAAATAAAACGACCATGAATAACTAAATTAGAAAACATTTTTTTTGTCCTATAATTATTACTCTTCGCAGCGTATGCGATGAAAGACATTTTATGGCTAATTTTTTTACACCTTCGGTTGGTTTTAATAGGAATTTCTAAAGATTTCTATAGTAATCTAGTACTACATATAGCCTATGTTACTCAGTGATAATGTAGCTTTCTAATGAAAAAAGAATTATTAAAATCGTTCCAGTACTTTTTGAGTTTATTCGTTACATACAAAAATACAAAACTTTCCTCTTTATAATATTAGTGTAGATTTAACTAGAAGCTCCTAGAAATAAGGATGAAGCTTTTCTATGTTTTTAATGCACAATTTTGTGGGCGTTCTTAAAAAAACTGATGGTCTACTATTGGAAAACTTGTACATTTTAAGATAAATTCGGATTGTTACACGCGGTCTCAATTTAGGAGAACCTGAAATTTTGTTGTTTTGAATTTTTTCCTTGATGGTAAGAAAGAATCAGTCAATTAATACAGGATTTTTTAAATTATGTTTAAAAATAAATGGGGTTGAGATAAAACGATGCAACATTAAATTAATCAATTTTAATGTAATAAACAATATTGTAAACAAAGAGTTTTACCCAAAGACAGTACGAATTCTTGAATAATGCAATAGCGGAGAAAAAAACAGAGTATTGTAAATCATTCCAAATTCAATAGTACGGCAAAATAACGAATCTCTCTACCTGACAGCAAGACATACGTTGAGCTCGAGGGTATAATTGGTGAGCAGACATTGCGTAAGTGATCGTTCCACGAAATTTGATGATACACACACCTTGATGCAAGTGCCACTCATGAATAGAAAAAATTTCAAAATTCTACACGATATTAAAAACAAAACAGAGGCTGGGATGTCGCCCACTCAATTTCTTCAGAGTCCTTTCTGCATTATTATTATCTGTATAAGAAAATGTATTTGAAGTTGATATCTCTACTGGTTCTTGAGATATGGACTACGAAAAAAGCTTCCCGAAAGTACGGAAATATTGACATACAGACGTTCGAACGCACGTACACACGCACACAAACACATTTTTCTAAAAATCTTTTATTTAGATTCTAGGGACCTTGAAACATCTGGAAATATCAAAATTGACAATTCGACAAATCGGACCGATTTCGATAACCTCCTATGGAAAGTTAAAAGTGTAAACGTAGAAAAAATCATTTGAGCTTTGAAAACTTTAAGATTTTAACACCTTACACACTTAACATAAAGATGAGTTCTTTATAGCACCGCTTAAAAACATTCTTTAATTTTATCTAAACAATATAATGTGTATCCTAACCTTAAATTTTCATATTTCAAGGGTTAAAGAGACAAATTTAGTTATTAGATTATTTTAGAACACTGTTGTCCAGCAAGATATGGTCTAAGTTTTTAATTTGGACGCCTCCTTACATATGAATCTATTCCAAGATTCCAACAGGATTCTTAACATACCATATTTAAGAGCTAAATTACGACCGTTTAGAGGGTTTTTGGTGCATTTCACTCAAAAATGTTACAAATTGTGTTGAAAAGTAGACTTTTTCAAAAATAATATATTCTGGTCTTGTCGGCATTTCTATGAATGCGAAGAACAACACAAAAATATATATGCAGAAACTCTGACAATTAGAATGTTCCCCAAAAAATTTGATCTTTTTTCGTAGGAAAATAAAACAGAATAGGTATGTTAGGAAGAATTTGTTGGCTTTTTGGTTCTTCAATTAAAGGAAATAGACACATTAAAATACACAGTTCCTCTAAAAAAAATTAAAACAAATTATGGTAAACAGATAAGATGGGAAGAAGCTGTAGTGTGCCACTCATAAACTACACTTTGCCGAATCTCTGATCAGTTCTCGAGAGATTTTTATATTAAATTAATTGATATAAAACGTTCATTGTTTTTCAATTAGTCATTAGTTTAACGAAAGAGTCACTTTTGCTCTGTTTGGGACATTTATATTTTTTAAATTTGTGTTTAAATCTCAATTCTAGAGCATTCAAAGCAAGTTCACTTCAAAAAGTAGATTTCCTTGATTTTTAAAATCTTAAAGATTTTGTGTTTTATAGAAAATCAATTTAGAAAAAAAAAACAATTTAAGAAAGCTTTACACTATTTCTGTTCGTCAAAATAAAATAAGAAGGAATTGAAGACGAGTTTAAGCATTTAATAGCAACTTAGTATCAAATTGACGAATTTTTTGTGTTTTAAGGTTACTTCTTAGGAACCTGAATATTTGCTCTTTCTTTCAGAAAAGATCTCATGAAAATAATTTAAAGCATAACTAAAGATTTTTCCAATTCTAAATTGTGTGAAAACAAAGATTTTAGTTATTTTTGACAGCAAATCAACTTTTGGCGAATATCGTTAAATTACTCACAAATCTTAAGATGATATATTTACTTATACAACTAAACTGTATAAGCTTTATGGCTCATTTGACCCCCCCCCCTGGATAAAAATTGGTCAAAATTTGATGAATTTGTGCTGAGCGATTGGAATATTGCTGGATTTCCGATTCGTGGTCCAGTCCTTAGTTAAAAGTAGTATTTTTAGCAACAAAGTTTAAAGTCATATCCATTAACGTCATGACCCCTACGACCAACCCCCCCGCCCCCCAGGTCCTAGGTGCCAAAAATATATGGGACCTAGGACCTGTTTCACCGAGTACTTTTCACTTTGCTTGCACTTTTACTTTGCAAATTACTTTTCACCAAACGCAAATTTGCAAAGTGCAAATTCTTTTTTAAAAAGTTTTGTTACTTTGCAAAGTATTTATTCTTTTTGTTTCACCAAACAATAAACTTTACAAATTTTATGTAAAATTTTGAAAAGTTTTTTAGTTATAAGCAAAGAGAAATTTTCATTTGCAAATAAGAGTTTGTTTTGAAAAATTTTCGAAAACCAATAAAAATGAAATGAAAAATTTGAAAATGAGGAAGTAATTATTATTTAACAAGACAATGAACAAAGGCTATTCTTTTTATTTATTTTTACAGATTTACCAAAGAAAATGAATTTTCAATTTTTTCAAAAGTGTATGATTTTGTAGAGGTTTTTTTATCCATCGACATCGTAGTCATCCTTCAATGGAATTTTCACAGTTTCTAGCAAAAAAAAACGTTTCGTTGAAAAAGTTGTTGTGAATTAATTTATACAAAAATGAATTGTTTCGAAAAATATTTTGAATACGAAAAAGTTACCAAAGAGTAGTAAAACTAAGAATTAACTTTGATATTGGAAATGACGACAAAAGAGAGTTTTCGATTAACGAAAAGTATCATCTCATTTGTATTGTCTTAAGTTGAAAATAAAATACAATTCAATAGCCAAAGAATATGTGTTTAAGTCCTTTTGTGTACACAACATTGGGCTAAGAATGGAGCTCAATATCACGGTGTTGCATTTAAGCACGGAATAAGCAAATCAACTGTCTGCGGAGTAGTTTATCGAGTTTCGAGTATTATCATTAATGAAATTCTCTCTAACACCATTTGCTGGGCACAAAATTGTTCAGTCATAGTCTAGCAATTTTTTCTCAAGGAGGATTTCCTTATGTAGCTGGGTTTGCTTACTGTGCCATAATAGATATTGATTCATACATTTTTTTCAATGCATATTTGATTTTAATAAACACAATCTAATCTTTACTTTGCAACTTTTCAAAATACGAAATAATTGTAATGTTGTATTTTAAATTGTTGCAACACTTTTACTTCTTCTCACTTTGCAAATTTTGTGAAACACTTTGCACTTAACTTTCTAGGTTATTATTAGTTTTCAAAGTTGCAAAGTGAAAAGTTTTGTTTTTAAAATAGGCCTCAGATGATACATAAGCTAATATAAAAAAACTTTTAAACTTAAACGTATTCTTATGTTTATTTTAAAAGTCTGAAATTTTAAATAATTTCTTCTTTCCGTTTTTGCAAATTATGAGACTGGCTGTTTATTGTAAGCTTTGGGTCTAACAAATTCATTTGTTTAGTTTTATTTGTGTACAAAAATCAGTTTCAGAACTAACATATTGTATTTAAGATTTGTAAGTTTCAAAAATCCAAAAATCAAATCAAGTTAGGTATTTGATCATTTTTAAAAATTAGAATGGTCTGGTTCACAAAAAAAATTAGGTTACATTACGAAATTTTAATAAAACTGATTTTTGAATTTTGTTTATATTTTCTATCTTTTCTTTTTTTTGCAGGTTGGGAACTGAGAGGACTGAATTGTTATAAATATTTCAATATAAAACATTCGTGGGAAAAGAGTGCGGAACTCTGCAGAAGGTGAGTCATTTAAAAAACACCAAAAACCAATAATAACAATAATTAAATTCGATTAATTTCTGCATATTTATCTAAAAAAAGAAAACCAGTAGGTAGATAAATAGATTTGCACGTGTGTGTTCTTTTCTTCTGGGTATGAGGCTTCATGTGTATTTACCTACCTCTTATTCAGATGAAATGGTTTAAACTGCATTCCATTTATGTTAAAAACTTGATATCCTTGGAATGAAATTCTTTAACTTTTTTGTTCAAGAAGTTCTTACCTCATTATAACACGACGACGACGCGACGACGAGGCGATACATTTCAAAATAGCAGGTATCATGACTTCTCAAAATTATGCATAGGCAGTGTATTCGTAGGTTGAAGATTCTTCTTATTATTTTTGTCAGTCTTTACAATTTTTTGACCTAAATTTATGCTAAGTAAAAACTTGCATTGATGTTATAATCTGGAACATAATTTATATCGAGTCAGGTTTAGGATGGGATTAAGAGAAGAAATAAAGTAAGAAAACAAAAAGTAATAAATAATAACTAGAACAACATGCAATTTAAAATTTGTTATTATTTTTTGTTTTTGTTTTTCTTGTTGTTATTGTTATTGCTTCTGTTTGATGAAGAGATTAAGGCCAAATGATAGTAGAATAGAAGAACATAGAACAATTATTATTATACTATAACCAAAAACGTATTTAGATATTATCTAGATTGAGTTTGAAAAAAGGAAAATATAGACCATTCAATATATAGTTGTTGTTTTTGATGAGTTCATTTAGACACTACGCTAAAAGAAAGTTAGGAAGTTATAGTTGATTGTTGGGAAGATTTATGTCTTAATTTTGTTTTATTTGAAAACTTAAAAGTAGATCGGATTTTATTGAGATCTTTCAATGGAGACAATATTATTTTCATATTAATTAAAATCACACATTTTTATTAAAAGATGCAAGTTTTATTTTATAACGTCGCAGTCGTTTAGAAAAATTAAAATGTCTTAAATGAAAAGATAAAACTACAAGATTCAAGCCTTGTGACTCAGTTCCTAGAAATTAAATGATAATGAAGGTTCATATTAAAACTCTCTAAGTCAAAAAATTAGAACTAAATTAAAAATCAAAACAAATCAGAGACATCTCATTAAATTTTAAGGTTTTGAATTTTAAATCCTTCGAAAATTCTGAAAATAGCGTTGCTACGCTGCACTGGAGACGCTAGATGGGGACTCTGATTTTTTAGGATTTTTTAAATTTATGACTTGTTTGTTTATTTTGTTGATAATTATTTTTGACAGTATGAGCAAAAATTGACAAAACTAAAATCAATAATTTCTGAGTTTCTTTATTATGGAAAGATAATTTGAATTTGTTACGGACAATTTCTTGACGAAGATCTAATTTTCGGTTTATCTATGAAACTTCATTTTAAAAATATTTAGAGCTCGAGCATTTCTTCACATTTAATTATATCTATAGAATTCGGTTTAAAATTATTTTCGAGTTATAGGAAGTTTGGATCTCGGTTGAATGGAAACGTGTGTTTTGCTATTTTTGTAGGTTTTCGTGTTTTGTTAAAAAAGTTATCAGTTGAGTTATTCTTAAAAATTTTAAAATTTTTTACCAAATTTGCGTACGAGTTTTTGTAGATTTTACCCACTTTTAGTAATGTTTTGTTTATTTTTTGTAAGAAAACTGATAATTTGATTTTTCTCAAAATTTTACCGAATATTGAAAACAATATTTCTTATGAAATAAAATTATTTTCCAATATCTCAAATTTTTGAAAAGATATTTGGGTCGGAAATCAATTTTTACAAACTTTTAGTAATGTTTTGTTTAGTTTTTTATTTTTAGTAAAAAAAACTGTCAATTTGTTTTTTTTTTTCAAAATTTAACCGAATGTTAAAACCAATATTTCTTATAATATAAAATTTATTATCTCAAAGTTTTGAAAAGATATTTGAGTCCAAATTCAATTTTTACCAACTTTGAGTAATGTTTTTTTAGGTTTTTATTTTTTATAAAAAAAACTGTGGATTCGATTTTTCTCAAAATTTTACCAGATGTTAAAAACGTTATTCTTCGTTACACAAAATTGTGTTGGAGATGAAATTAGTTTTTGTTCGTAAAATTTTCGAGGTGACAAATATTTTTTTTCAGTTTTTTTGAGTTATAAAAAAACCGTTAATTGGATTTTTTTTCCAAAAATATACTTGTTTTAATTCAACTAACTTTATTGGTTCGTGAGATATTTAGGGTTAACCAAAATGTTCACCTTTTTTTTAAACTGCTATTATCTGTATAACACAATTTATTTGAAGTCGATATCTTTTCTGGTTCTTGAGCTATGGACGTACAGACGTACGGACGTACGGACGTAGCACACACACAAGCACAGATATTTCACCAAAAATCTTTAATTTAGACTCTAGAAACCTTGAAACGTCGAGAAATGTCAACATTTTCAATTCGACAAATCGGACCGATTACAAAAACTTCCTATGGGAAATTAAAAATCCATCAGTTTTTGGTTTTGATATTCTCACTTTCTTCGAAATAAAAATTGTGTTTTCGTGTTTTATTGGATTTCGTTAAAGATTTGTGTTATTTCAAATATTATAATTTTGTTGATAAATGTTCACATGTACATACATACATACATATGTGTATTCGTGTTGCACCAAATATCTTACTCGAATAAAGATCAAAAGAAATTGGTTTCGAGTCCTGCAATCTCTAAAATATCGTATGATGCAATTTAAGTGATAGAATGTATTATATTAAAAAGTTTCAAGAAATTGTGTGTTCAGTAGATTAAGCCAGAAGGTTATAGTCGAGATGAAAAATGCAACAACATTGATAAAATTTAAGTATTTTTCGATTTTTCTTCAGATACATATAATGTCAAAACGTGAGTCCTGTATTTTATAAAAAGATTTACCTACACTTTTATCTGGTCATGTTTTAGATGGGAATATTGATCATTTTAGACTGGATGTTATTTCTCGAAATAATTTAAATAGCTTTGTGTCTATTCAAAAATCGTGGTCATTATAAACGCCAATATGTATACTTTGATGTAAAAAATATGTAATCTACACTAATATTATAAAGAGGAAAGATTTGTATTTTTGTATGTAACGAATAAACTCAAAAAGTATTGGACCGATTTTAATAATTCTTTTTTCATTAGAAAGCTACATTATCACTGAGTAACATAGGCTACATTTAATACTAGACTACTATAGAAATCTTTAGAATATCCTACTAAAACCAACCGAAGGTGTAAAAAAATTTGCCATAAAAAAAAAAATGTTTTCTAAGGGAGCGTTCAAGTAATACGTAACGCAATTTGGGGGGAGGGGGGGTCTCGTAAAACGTTACGATGCGTTACAGGGGCGGAGGGGGTATTTCTTACAACACGTTACGTAACATTGTTTTTTTTAAATAAAAACATTAGGGAATTAAAACTCCAAAATTGGCAACCCTTTTCATTTACGTTTTACGAGGAATCCCTTGATTGTATTAGTCTGGTCGTCATATACCAAGGATAAAATCTGTGACATACTTTTTTGCGACTTTAGGGTAAAAATGGTCACTTGAGTGTTACGTAACGTTTAGAGAGTGGGAGGGGGAGTACAGAAAAACGTTACGGTGCGTTACAAGGGGAGGAGGGGGGGTCAAAAATCTTCAAAAATTGCGTTACGTAATACTTGAACGCTCCCTAATTTAGTGATTCATGTTCGTTTTAATTAGCATGCCTATAACTTAAATATCTGTACCTATTTATGTCCACCCGTGCGAAGCCGGGACGGGCCGCTAGTACTAAATAAAAGCATTCGAAACGTAAATACTTTAATAAGTTTTAATGCTTATGTAAATTTTACATTTTATGAAACTGTCAACGTTCACAACATTTTACATTATGCAGGTTTTATTTATGACTTTTTGGCAAACCGTTCATATTTCTGTATTTTCTAAAAATATTTTTGTATTGCACATACAAATTCTTGTGGTCTGAAATTTCATTCTTTTGGGCCTTTGGAAGAAGTAAAAACTTTGCTAAACTTAGTTCTAATATCCTAGGCCCTCCAATTTGACGGTCTATTAAATCGAATTTCTATCTCGAACTGAGATCTAAATAAGAGTTCTAATGCTTGAGAACTTGAAGAAGAAATGAGTACTTATTTATTGATAAACCAAGTTTTTGAGACTAGAACTTTTTCAAGAAATCGGCCATTAGAGTCTTTAAAAAAAAAAAAATAAAATAACGAAACAATTTTGTTTTACAAGAAACTTGACATGTTTGATGTAGTTTCGTTGAATAATTTTACGTTTCGAATTACTAAGACCATTTTTTGTAGATTAAATTTATCTTAAAGGCCATCCTAAAAAATACACATTTTTTGACTAACCAAAATATTTCACTTAGGCGATGGATGGAATGTGACACATAGACCAACAGCCCATGAGGTAGAAAGTAACTTTTTTGAACTGTTGTTAAGCTTAAACTACTCAAATAAAACATTTGAGTGATGGAAAAACGTGATACCAAAACTTTCTGATTCCTCTTACTCGTGAAGTTTAGTACAATCGATATCCAAAAATGCAAGTGGTTTTCTCAACCATCCCTCTACCTACGAAGCTTTCAAAGGTTACGGTGTATTCTGTATTTCAATTTCTCGACTTTATGGATAAAAAATGCACTCGTCTCCTGTCTCCTGTTTATTGCTTGTTAACTTTACTTAACTTAACAATATGGAGCTTAAAAACTAAAAACAAACACTTTTTTGAATCTAAATAAGTTGTTGTAGCTTTGAAACACTAACATTGACAGAACTGCTTGTAACATAACAAAATACAGGTCCTTATAATTGTATTTCTGTAATTCTGAGCATATTTGAAATCTATAAATTTCAAGTTGAAATAAACAGAAAGAGGGTTGTATTCATTTTAATAAAAAATGCCTTATCTTACACCATAAAAAGCATCGATGTACGAATATATGTAAATAACAAGGCCAAAGCCTTGAAAATCACCATGACATCACCTTCATATTATATCAACCTTCATCTTTAAATAAAAATAAGGTTAAAAACAATAATGTAATCGGTCAGTAGTCTTAACTTAAATGCAAAACATTGACCCTAAAAAAAACTGAACTTAAAAATTGGAACAATTTATACATACTTACATACTTATGTATGTACATACATATATATATATACCTACCTACAAGCCAAAAATAAAAAAGCTTAATCAATTTAACATATTTTTTTAAGGCCTACCTACTTAGCCTAAACTTATTCCATTAGTCACATTCCGCTAAACCCCGTATCACAACATTAAACCGAATTTCTGTTTTTGTCAAATACAGAGGTATGTATATACAAAAAAATCTCATTCCAAAAGTAGGTAGATACACTTCCGTATTGAATTCCATGTCTACCTACCTCAAAAAAAAAGAATTAAGCCGCTCACTGTGCCTAATCGGGACACTGCTGGGCATAAGACCGCACACTGCCCTGAAACAGAAATTTTGCGACAACTTCATTTATCATTGTCAACAAGTTTTTTTTTTTTTCTGATGGTCTGCTTAAAAGTTTGAAATGATTCATTACCAAGTTCATTTACTTGTCAAAGTGCATTTGAGGCTATACTACACAAAATTAAAGTATAAATCCATCCATTCACAAACAGAAAAAGAAACCTCTGTTTTCTCAAAAGAAAACGAAAATCAGGTCAAATCTTCTTCCGTTTTTACCAACAAACCAACCAAAATAAAAGAAGATTTTTTAAAATAAAGTAAAACTTAAGAAACAATCTTTAAAGAAATTAACGACAACGAGACGAAAGTTTAGAGCAAAACAATAATTTAAAGACCAAAAAGTAAAGAAGTATACAATAATGAATGAATTCTTTGAACTTCTTTGGAACTTTTGTTTGTCCAATTCATACATTAGTCACTTACTTGGTCATTTCTTTGGTCTTGAATTTTATAAAAATGTTATATTAGAAAGCTCTTTCCTCTTCTATTTTTCAATTGAAAGCCAATTCAATATAAAATTATACTCGTAATTAATTAATTGAATATTGGAATCAGTAACTCTTGTGTTCTAGTTACCAAGTTGCATAAGTTGTTTATTCCAAGCCAATTTAAGCCAAGCCAAGCCAAGCCAAGCCACTCTTGAGAATTTATAATGACTAAGTGGGTCATCTATGGCGGTGCGGTGTCTATTCTATATCTTAAAGAGAAACAACGAACCAAACCCAAAATTATGAGAATGAGTTTTTTTTTTTTTAAACATTAACAAATTCTTGTTCTATTCTTCGATGTCTCTTTTATCTCAATAACATTCATGTTAAAGGTTAGATCAAGTTCTATGAACTCGATCTTAAAGAGTGCCCGAAAATGTACAAAAGCTATTAGTTTCTTGTTTTGAGTAAATGGACGTGTAGTTAAGTCCTTGAAAACGACTTGATGTTTGAAAGTTAAATACCTTTCACTTGAGAAACGAATAATTGAGAATTTTGTGAAGTGGAAAACTTCGATATTCTTTGACCACATAAGCAAACATCTCATAACTAACTCTTTGAACTTTTGGACTTATAGAGTTAGTTAAGTATTACCTTTTTTGAATGCCGAACTATGCTATAATAATAGAAGTATCATTTTTAATGTGGAGTTAAGAGGTTTTATTATGACGGCTACTATATGAAAAGTCTTGTAAAGTATTCTTCGTTAAGTTGAATATTGAAGCGAGCCGATAAGATGTCTCCAGTTCACTTTCCATTCGTGCGCGCCACTTGATCCGCGGTCTTCCTCTACTCCGCTGTCCTGTGGGAGTGGATTACTCACAAAAGCTTGATTGACATCATTCTGAGTTCTTCCTATTATGTCAATGTCAACAGTATATGCCAGTATTTGGACAAACTTTTGAAAGGTAGTGCCTTTAGTGTTGACGTGGGAACCTTGTCTGAAGACTTTTTTGACATTAAAAAGTTCGGTTGTTTTCAACCTTTATAGAGCAGCCCGAATTTACCATGTTCATCCTGCACAAACGGACGAGTTTGGCAGGGATGCTTAAACTAGCCATGGCACTATACAGTTCGCCCCTGTAGATGCTATCATATGTGGCCTTGAAATCGATGAAGAGATTCTTTCCAGGATCTACTGTAATGTGAATACTTGAAACAAAATATGTTAAAACTAATTGTTGTTAATTGAAGGCCAAAATCTTGACATTTGACAGCTGTCAAATTGTTGATTTTTAAAGAGTTGCTAACACTTGTGCATGAATTTTTTTTAAACGATCCAGTACTTGGAGTTATTTCGTAAGCTCAAATATAAAGCTCTTAAATTCGAAAAACTTTCAGCTATGAAATAAGTGAAAGTGACAGAAATAAAAGTGAGTCGTTTACTAGTCTTTATCCAGAATTTTCTACTTAAATGACATTTTTAACTGACATTTCATTTGATGTCCCATTAGACAAACAAATCAATGGTTTATACCACTTTTAATAAAAGAACATTTATGGATTTTTTTCAACAAGTCTATAACGTGCCTTTATGTATAGCATACATTACAGGACCGTAAGTTTAATGGTTATTTCACACATCACATGAAAAATTATCTATAAACGTACGTGCTCCGTCGTGTAGACATTGTTATAAGTTTTTGTTAACCAGTCCAAGTCAATAAAGCTCGGCAGCATGGAAATTTCTCTCAGACTGATGATGTGTTTGAATTTTTTCTTCTTTTATTACCTTTGCTTCTTCACCACTTTACCACCTTTCCTCCATGTGGAGGCAACATCAAGACTTCAACTTGCAACAAGAAGTGCTAATTTATGCCACAGGTTGTTTATAAAGATGAAAATCATGTGTGTGTGGTGTGCAAGCAAAGTTAAGATGACGAAGACGACGACAACAACACCACCTGTTGCCGCATTCAACTGAAAGCTCAGGCATTTAAAAAATGGGGACAATTGACTTGGCAATCAGTTTAGTAGTATCACCGACCGGCCACCACTCCACCATTGAATCATACCACTTTCTTTTTGACCAAAGTACTACTAGCAGTTAGCAGAGAGGAGATGTCATATATATTTTTTGACAGTGATCAGGGCCATTAACTTATCGAAAGCAGTTGTTGGCCAGCCAAGCCAATATTTTATTGTAACTTACTCATTTAAATTTTTGACGAATAATTTCACTTATACAAATAGAAATCTCACGTCTTTCTGAAGACATTGACCCTTAACGTGACCGGTACCGTACCATTCCGTTCGATTTAGCTATCGCGCACCACACATTCCAAAACCAAGCGCCAAACAAACACTTTTCGTTTGGTTAGGGGCTTATGATGTGTAATTTCAACTTAAGGGCACGTGCTCAACATGCCAAAAATATATTTATCTACAATTGAATAAAAAAGAATAAAAAGAAAATGACATAGCTTGGCCTAAAGGAGGTGAATGAAACGGAATTGATTGCCAATATTTTCCCAGACCATTATTTTATGGCAAACGCCAACAAAAAGCGACGAACGACCCAACCGACCGACGAAGCGACGCGACGCAACGTTTAACGTTTGGTGTAAGGAGAAATTTTATTTTCCAAAGGAATAGGTAAAGATACGGATAAAGCTTTCAGTTCATAAATCACAAAAGAGTTGGTAAATCAGGGGGTTTTGCTTGATGACTCTTATTTTTCTTTTTTATATATTTTTTGTATTTTTGTTGTCCGGAGCTCTTCTGATAACTTTGGGTTTCGTATTAAAATTGCTTGTGTTATAGATTAAGGGAACATTGATCCGAAAAAAAGAACATTTCTGAAAGGTTGACCTTTTGGGTTTTTTTTTTTATTGTTTGTCCATCCCCAAACATTTGCAATGGAGGCAATTTAGATTTATTGGCTTTACATTTCCAATAATGGCAAGATTATTTAACATGTATTTACGTACATAGACATAACTATGTACTGTACTTACTGCATAAATTATGCATAATAAGATTTTTAATGAATGTTCATAAAATAGGAAATAAATTCAAATTGTTTGCGTTAAATTTGACAACTTAACGAAGAAAAGGATTTTAACTTAAAACTGGCTTAGCACTGTGAAGCTCCTCATCAAAAAGGTTAGGACTTTTTGTTGACTATTTATTCTTTCCTTCGATTGTTAATTGGTTTACTAACTAATAAAGCACAAATTTAACGAAACATTTAACATTATTCTACTACATTGATCAATCCATTTCAATTTAATGAAAAGTTTATGAAATAAAGACAAATAGGAAACCGGTTCAAATTGTTCGCGTTAAAATTTACAACTTAACGAAGAAAAGGATTTAACCTCAAAAGTGCCTAAGCAGTATGATGCATCTAGCAAGTAGGTTAGGATTTATCTTAAATATTTATTCGAATTTTCATTATTAATTGAGTAACTAACTAACAATGAACAAACTTTACGAAACTTTTAAATTATTCTATTTCATTGTTAATTAATCAATGCAAAATTTGTGAAATAAAGAACCAATTCGAATTGTTTTCGGTAAATTTTGCAACTTAACGAAGAAAAGAATTTACCTTTAAAAGTGGCTTAGTAGTGTGAAGCTCTTTCCAAATAGATGAGGTTAGGATTTGTGTTAAACATGTATTATAATTTCGATTGTTTATTGAGATACTAATAAGTAATGTATAAACTTAACGAAAGTAAGGTGAATCTATTGAATAAGGCAATCAATTTCAAATTTAATGAAGAAGTTGTAAATTAAAGAGTGGTTTTAACTCGATTTCTAAAGGTGGAGTCTAATATCTAATATCTTATAACATGAAAACTCAACGAAGAGATCAAAACCAAAAGAATAATAGAATCAAATTATTTCGGACACAAGTGAAAGGAGTATTTCTCATTCTGTATTTCAACTGTTTATTTGAAGGAAATGCTGAAATTTAACAGCATATATCAATTCAATAAAAACTTAACGATTGTGTAATATTTGCGTTGATTTAAGCATACAAATTCAACATTTACAAATAATTCGTTAAGTGTTTTTATTCGAGACTTCTAATATGGTTTTAATTTTAAATATTTTCAGGTATGGCGCTGATTTAGTAGCCATCGATAATTATGCGGAAAACAATGATACAATTGCCATTGCCAAATTGGGTGATCCAAATCGCCGTGCTTCTGACAAGTACTGGCTGGGTTTGGCATCACTCGACGACCTGCGAACAAATACCCTCGAATCAGCTTCGGGTGCCCTGATCTCTCAATATTCTGGTTTTTGGGCTCTCAATCAGCCCGATCCAATGTCGGGAGAGTGTGTAGCTGCTTCATCACAATCCAAAATGCAATCATGGGAATTGGGAACATGTGAAAGTTTACTGCCATTTATGTGCCGAGCTTCGGCTTGTCCACATGACTCGTTACATTGTGCTAATGGTCTTTGCGTGAATCAGGCATTTAAATGTGATGGTAATGATGATTGTGGTGATGGTTCGGATGAGCTGGATTGTCCAGCATTGTGCAATTTCCATATGCAGTCGGGAGGTGATGTCATAGAATCTCCCAATTATCCTCATAAGTATGGCGCTCTGAGCAAATGCAAATGGACTCTGGAAGGTCCTCAGGGTAGTAATATTATTTTGCAATTCCAAGACTTTGATACGGAAAAGACTTTCGATACGGTACAAATTTTGGTGGGTGGCAGAACTGAGGATAAGTCAGTTTCGTTAGCTACTTTGTCTGGAAAGCAGGATTTGACATTGAAGCCCTTGGTGACGGCTTCAAATTTCATGATCATCAAGTTCACCACTGATGGTAGTGTGGAGCGAAAGGGTTTCCGAGCAACTTGGAAGACAGAAGCTAAGAATTGTGGTGGAACTCTTCGCGCTACAGCTCAGGGTCAGGTACTCACATCTCCAGGATACCCCAAACAGTATCCCGGAGGGTTGGAGTGTTTGTACATTATCAAAGCCCAAGCCGGACGCATTATTTCAATTGAAATCCAAGACTTGGACATTACTGCTGGACGAGATTATATGTTGATTCGAGATGGAGATAGTCCGATGAGCAGGCCAATTGCAAGACTTTCGGGAAGTGGCAAGGACAACGAGAAGGTTGTCATTTCAACTGGCAACAAGGTGTACTTGTATTTCAAATCGAGTCTAGGAGACTCTGGCAAGGGTTTCAGCCTTAGATATACCCAAGGCTGCAAGGCAACAATTACAGCAAGAAATGGAACAGTTACTTCACCAGCCTACGGTCTTGAGGACTACCCAACCAATCAGGAATGTTTCTTTGTAATTAGAAACAGTTTGGGGTCTCCGTTATCTCTGAAGTTTGATAAGTTCATGGTGCACAAAAGCGACTTTGTCCAGGTCTATGATGGATCTTCAACATCAGGACTAAGATTACATGCTGGAAATGGTTTTACCGGAACGGCTGCTCCAAAGTTGACTCTGACGGCTTCGTCTGGAGAAATGCTTATTAAGTTTACTTCTGATGCTTTACACAATGCAGCTGGGTAAGATTACTTAACTTCAGCCTTTGAAATAAGTTTTAACCTCGTCACGTTTTTATTGTAGGTGGTCAGCAACATTCTCAGCTGATTGTCCAAACCTCAAGCCTGGTATTGGAGCTTTGGCCTCAAGCCGGGATACAGCTTTCGGAACTGTGGTCACTTTCACCTGTCCAATTGGACAAGAATTCGCTACGGGAAAGAATAAGATCGTTACGGAGTGCATGAAGGGGGGCAACTGGAGTGTTGAATATATTCCTAAATGTCAAGGTAGGTTCACCCAAAAGCAAAGCTTCCCATTTATGCTAATTATTGTTCGATTTTTTCAGAGGTTTATTGCGGTCCGGTACCACAAATTGACAACGGATTTTCAATTGGCTCGTCAAACGTAACCTACCGTGGGGTCGCCATGTACCAATGTTATGCTGGATTCGCTTTTCCCTCAGGACAGCCTATTGAGAAGATCTCCTGCCTCCCTGATGGACGTTGGGAGCGTAAGCCAACTTGCATGGCTTCACAATGTGCTCCACTGCCCGAAGTTGCACACGCCAATGTTACCCTGCTTAATGGAGGTGGTCGTAGTTACGGAACAATTGTTCAATTCGAATGTGAAGCTGGATACGAAAGAACTGGCTATCCAGTTTTGATTTGCATGTCGAATGGAACATGGAGCGGTGATGTACCCAAGTGCACAAGAAAACGCTGCCACAAATTCCCAGAGATCGAAAGTGGTTTTGTAGTCGATGCTGCTCGTCCGTACTTCTTCGGCGATGAAGCTCGAGTTCAGTGCTTCAAAGGATACAAGCTTATCGGTCAAAATATCATTCGTTGTAGTGCCGATCAGGTATTTGAGAATGCACCAACATGTGAGGACATCAATGAATGCACATCAACTCAATGCGATTTGTCTACAACTGAATGCATGAATACTAACGGATCGTTCCATTGCCAGTGCCGCAAGGGCTTTGCGCCGACAACTGAATGTCGTCCGGTGGGAGACTTGGGCCTGGCTAATGGTGGAATTCCTGACGAGAGCATAATGTCTTCGGAAAGTGATGATGGTTACACTAAAAACATGGTTCGTTTGAACTCAGCCGGTTGGTGTGGAAGCTCTGTGGAACCTGGAGCCAACTGGATCATGATCGATTTAAGGGCTCCAACTATCTTGCGAGGATTCAGGACTATGTCGGTTCAAAGGTTCGATGGAAATGTTGCTTTCACATCCGCAGTCCGTTTGCAGTACACCAACAACTTGACAGACACATTCAAGGACTACGCTAACCCCGACGGAACAGCAGTGGAATTCAGAATTCTCGAGCCAACCCTGTCAATTTTGAACCTACCCATGCCAATTGAAGCTCGTTTTATTCGCTTCAAGATTCAGGACTACGTGGGAGCGCCATGTTTAAGAATGGAAGCTATGGGTTGCACTCGTTTGGATTGTGTCGATATTAATGAATGCACAAAGAATAACGGTGGCTGTGACCAAAAATGTATAAACTCTCCCGGGTCGTTTGCCTGCTCTTGCAACAATGGTTTCCAACTCTACACTGCAAACGGAACAGCTGGATTCTTAATTGAAAAGTCCGAGACTGGAATACGCGATGGTGATACCTATCAAAAGGATAAGACTTGTGTTCCAGTTATGTGCCCACCATTGCAGGCTCCAGAAAATGGAAAACTCCTATCTGATAAAAACGAACATCACTTTGGAGACATTGTCAATTTCCAGTGTGAATTTGGTTACATTATGTCTGGCAGTTCTTCACTGCTTTGTCTCTCAACTGGACAATGGAACTCCTCTGTGCCCGAATGCAACTGTAAGTATTTTCCGAAATTATCTTCGATTCGAGATTAATGTAGTTTATTTTTTTGTTTAGATGCCAAATGTGTTTCGCTTCCCGATGACAAGCTTGAGGGTCTTCAAGTTATCCGACCTGATCCAGAAAGTGTTCTGGTACCGTTTAGGGACAATGTAACCGTTGCATGCAACAGCCCTGGGCGTCGTTTGAGAGGAAGTGCAACTTCTGGCTTCAGACAGTGCGTGTATGATCCTAAGCCCGGTCTTCCGGATTACTGGCTTTCGGGAACTTCACCGTCATGTCCACGAGTTGACTGCGGAATGCCAATGCCAACACCTGGTGCTGAGTACGGTCAGTTTGTCGACACTCGTTATCAAAGCTCATTCTTCTTTGGCTGTCAAAATACTTTCAAGCTCGCCGGACAAACTTCAAAGCACGACAATGTTGTACGTTGTCAAGGCAATGGAATTTGGGACTTTGGAGATCTGAGATGCGAAGGACCAGTGTGCGAAGACCCTGGTCGTCCAAGTGATGGCTTACAAGTCGCAAGGAGCTACGAACAAGGCTCTGAGGTATTCTTTGGTTGTCAAAGACCTGGCTATATCCTCATTAACCCAAGACCAATCTCTTGTATCCGGGAGCCAGAATGTAAGGTTATCAAGCCTTTGGGTTTGACTTCAGGTAAAATTCCGGACTCAGCTATAAACGCAACATCTGAACGACCAAATTACGAAGCGAAGAACATCCGTTTGAACTCAGTGACAGGTTGGTGTGGCAAGCAAGAAGCCTTCACTTATGTCAGTGTAGACTTAGGCGATGTTTATCGAGTAAAAGCTATTCTTGTGAAAGGAGTAGTGACGAACGATATTGTTGGAAGACCTACTGAAATTCGGTTCTTCTATAAACAAGCTGAGAACGAAAACTATGTGGTTTACTTCCCCAACTTCAATCTGACCATGAGAGATCCTGGAAACTTTGGTGAACTCGCCATGATAACTCTGCCCAAATACGTTCAGGCCAGGTTTGTTATCTTGGGAATTGTAAGCTATATGGAAAATGCTTGCTTGAAGTTTGAGTTGATGGGTTGTGAAGAACCAAAGAAGGAACCTCTGCTAGGTTATGACTATGGTTACAGCCCTTGCGTTGACAATGAACCACCAATCTTCCAAAACTGCCCGCAACAACCAATCATTGTTAGGAGGGATGAAAACGGAGGCATCCTGCCTGTGAACTTTACCGAACCAACAGCCGTAGACAATTCGGGCTCAATAGCTCGTTTAGAGGTTAAGCCACAGAATTTTAAGACGCCATCGCACATATTTAAGGACACAGTTGTCAAATACGTAGCTTTCGATTACGATGGAAATGTGGCTATTTGCGAGATCAACATCACCGTACCTGATGTCACTCCACCATTGCTTTCATGTCCACAGAGCTACGTGATTGAGCTGGTTGACAAACAGGAGAGCTACAACGTTAATTTCAACGATACTCGGAAACGAATCAAGACCTCTGACGAGTCGGGAGAAGTAACACTGACTTTCACTCCAGAAAGGGCTACGATTCCCATTCGAGGTTTCGAAAACGTTACTGTAGTTGCTACCGACAAATTTAACAATCGAGCCACCTGTCACTTCCAAGTGTCAGTACAGGCATCGCCGTGTGTTGATTGGGAGCTTCAGCCGCCAGAAAATGGTGCCATAAATTGTCTGCCTGGCGATCGAGGAGTGGAATGTATTGCAACGTGTAAACCCGGCTTCCGCTTCACCGATGGAGATCCATTGAAAACATTCACTTGTGAAACATCAAGGCTTTGGAAGCCAACATCAGTGGTTCCAGATTGTGTTTCTGAAAATACAGAACAAGCTGATTACCAGGTCACCGCAACTGTTACTTACCGCGCCAATGGAGCTGTAGCTCAATCGTGTCTTGGGCAATATCAAGACCTCTTGGCACAATACTATGGTGGTTTAAATAACATTCTTTCGCAGCGTTGCTCAGCTGTCAATGTGAACATGAACGTTTCTTTCATCAAATCTGTGCCAAGTCTCCTCGAGGAGAACGTCGTTAAAATGGACTTCATTCTTTCGATTCTTCCAGCAATCCGTCAACCACAACTGTATGATCTTTGTGGATCAACATTGAATCTTATCTTTGATCTGAGTGTTCCGTACGCAAGTGCTGTAATTGAATCTCTGTTGAATGTCTCGAACATCGGAAATCAATGTCCACCATTGAGGGCCTTGAAGAGCACAATTACCCGAGGCTTCACCTGCAGTGTTGGAGAAGTCCTCAACATGGATACGAGTGATGTGCCAAGATGTTTGCACTGTCCTGCTGGAACTTACGTCGGTACAGGTCAAAGCATTTGTACTTACTGTCCTCGTGGATACTATCAAAACCGTGAACGTCAGGGAACATGCATGCGCTGTCCCGCTGGCACTTACACCAAAGAAGAAGGCTCTAAGTCTCTATCTGATTGTGTACCAGTTTGTGGATATGGAACTTATTCACCAACTGGTTTGGTGCCATGTTTAGAATGTCCAAGAAATTCATTTACAATAGAACCACCAAACGGAGGATTCAAGGACTGCCAAGCCTGTCCAAGTGGAACTTTCACCTTCCAACCAGCGGCATCCAGAAAAGACTTCTGTCGAGCCAAGTGTGGCCCCGGATTCTATTCTTCTACCGGTCTCGCGCCTTGTTCACCATGTCCCATGAATTACTACCAAGGAATTCCTGGATCACAAACTTGCAACGAATGCCCAACCAATATGCGAACGGATGGTATCAGCTCGAAGGGCCGTGAGGAGTGTAAGTCGATTGTGTGCGGAGAAGGAGCTTGTCAACATGGTGGACTCTGTGTACCGATGGGACATGGCATTCAATGTTTCTGTCCAGCTGGATTCTCCGGACGTCGCTGTGAAGTTGACATTGATGAGTGTGCTTCACAGCCCTGTTACAATGGAGGAACCTGCACAGATCTGCCCCAAGGATACAGGTGCGAGTGTCAACCAGGTTACTCGGGCATCAATTGTCAGGAAGAAGTAAGCGACTGCCGAAATGACACCTGTCCCGCAAGAGCCATGTGCAAGAACGAACCTGGCTATAAGAACTACACATGTTTGTGCCGCAGTGGATACACGGGAACTGACTGTGACATCACCATCGATCCCTGCACTGCCAACGGCAATCCTTGTAGTAATGGTGCCAGCTGTCAAGCTCTACAACAAGGGCGTTACAAATGCGATTGTCTGCCAGGTTGGGAAGGAGTCCACTGTCAAGTGAACATCGATGACTGTGCTGAGAATCCTTGCCTGCTTGGAGCTAATTGTACAGATTTAGTAAACGACTTCAGCTGTTCTTGCTCACCAGGATTTACTGGTAAGCGTTGTGAAGAAAAAATAGACCTCTGCCTATCGGAACCTTGCAAACACGGAACCTGCGTCGATAGACTCTTCGATCACGAGTGTGTTTGTCATCCTGGATGGACTGGTCCATCCTGTGAAATTAACATTAACGATTGCGAGGACAATCCTTGCAAGAACGATGGAACATGTGTGGATCTAATCGATGGATACACTTGTACCTGTGAGCCAGGCTATACCGGAAAAGATTGCCAACACCCAATCGATGACTGTGAATCGAACCCTTGTCAAAATGGAGCGACGTGCATGGACCAGCTTGATGGATTCCTTTGCAAGTGCCGTCCTGGCTACGTTGGGCTATCATGTGAAGCAGAAATCGATGAATGTCTCTCGGACCCTTGTAACCCAGTTGGTACAGAACGTTGCTTGGACTTGGACAACAAGTTTGAGTGCGTGTGCCGTGAAGGCTTCACCGGATCTCTATGCGAAACCGACATTGATGACTGTGAAACGAATCCTTGTATGAATGGAGGAAACTGTCGTGATAGAATTGGAGGATTTGACTGCATTTGCTCGCAAGGCTGGACTGGAGTTCGATGCGACTCCCAAGTAACAACGTGCAATGTCCAGAAGCCATGTCAAAATGATGCCAAGTGTATCGATCTCTTCGAAGATTACTTCTGCTCGTGTCCCAGCGGAACTGATGGCAAGAATTGTGAAACAGCTCCAGAACGTTGCATTGGTAATCCATGTATGCATGGTGGTAAATGCCAGGACTTTGGATCTGGATTGAATTGCTCATGTCCAGATGACTACTCAGGTATTGGGTGTCAATATGAATTCGATGCTTGTGATGCAAATGTCTGCCAGAATGGAGCCACCTGTGTGGATAATGGAACTGGCTACACTTGCAAGTGTCCTAAGGGATACAAGGGAAAGAACTGCGAAGAGGATATCGTCGATTGCAAGGATAACTCTTGCCCACCAGGAGCTTCTTGCATTGATTTAGTCAATGGATTCTTCTGTCAATGTCCCTTCAACATGACTGGCGATGATTGTAGAAAGGGTAAGTTTTGGGTAAGTGAAAATCATTTTCGGGGACTAACTTTTTTGTATTCTTTCAGTGATTCAAGTGGATTACGATTTGTATTTCAGCGATGCAACTCGCTCAACTGCTGCTCAAGTTGTGCCTTTCTACACAAGTGAATCTCCATCCCTGACTATCGGCATGTGGGTACAATTCGCTCAGAAAGATGATTCTGGAATATTCTTCACCCTCTATGGAGTTGAGTCAGCTCATGTGGCCAACAACCGTCGACTTCTAATCCAGGCTCACTCTAGTGGAGTTCAAGTTTCCCTCTTCCCTGACCTCCAAGATGCTTTCCTTTCGTTCCGAGAATATACAACCGTCAATGATGGCCAATGGCATCACATTGCCATCCTTTGGGACGGAACAACCGGGCAGCTGCAACTCATCACCGAAGGTTTGATCGCGAGCAAGACTGAATATGCTGGAGGTCGAACTATGCCCAAATTCGCCTGGGCTGTGCTGGGACGTCCCCAGCCAGACGAAGTGAATTCAGCTACCTATGCAGAAGCAGGCTTCCAAGGTAAAATAACAAAGGCACAGATATGGGGACGAGCTCTTGATGTCACATCAGAGATTCAGAAACAAGTCCGAGATTGCCGTAGCGAACCTGTGCTCTACGAAGGTTTAATATTGAACTGGGCTGGCTACGAAGTTGTTTCGGGAGGAGTTGAAAGATCCGTGCCATCTGTGTGTGGACAGCGGAAGTGTGCAAATGGATATACAGGTGCTAATTGCCAGCAGCTAGAAGTTGACAAGGAACCACCACGTGTCGAACATTGTCCTGGTGATTTATGGGTCATTGCTAAGAACGGATCGGCGGTAGTGACATGGGATGAACCACATTTCAGTGATAATATTGGCGTAGTGAAGATCATGGAACGCAATGGTCATCGACCTGGAACAACTTTGCTGTGGGGATCTTATGATATTACGTATGTGGCATCTGATGCTGCCGGAAATAGTGCTTCGTGCAGCTTCAAGGTTTCTCTTTTGTGTAAGTTTAACAGTAAGATATAATTTTAAAAAAACTGAAATTTTAATTTGGAATGTATATTTTAGCTGAGTTCTGTCCGCCTTTGGCTGATCCAGTTGGAGGTACTCAAGTCTGCAAGGATTGGGGTGCTGGAGGACAATTTAAGGTACAATTTTTAATGAAGACAAAATCAGAAGTGCATATTGTAAACGATTTTGTTTTATAGGTCTGTGAAATTGCCTGCCATCCAGGACTTCGATTCTCCGAGCTGGTACCAGAATTTTACACATGTGGTGCCGAAGGTTTCTGGCGCCCTACTCGAGAACCTGCAATGCCACTTATCTATCCATCATGCTCTCGTAAGTTTTTGTATACTCTTTCAAAAATTAGCAGGTCTTGAAGTTTTTTTTCCCGCAGCCGCTAAACCTGCCCAAAGAGTGTTCAGAATCAAGATGCTCTTCCCATCTGACGTGCTCTGCAACAAAGCTGGACAAGGAGTTCTTCGCCAAAAGGTTTCCAACTCTGTGAATGCTTTGAATCGCGATTGGAACTTCTGCTCCTACTCAGTCGAGGGATCACGGTAAGTACCACCACACGTACTTTAAGTTCCAAGACTCTTGAAAACGTTTTTGTTTTCGTGTTTTATTTTAGGGAATGTAAGGACCTCAAGATCGATGTCAAGTGTGATCACTACCGTGGCGGACAAGGAAATCGTGCTCGTCGTGCTATAGAAAACGATGAAGGCAGCACTTATCTCCTAGATGCATCGATTCCAGTTGAAAAGTAAGTATACACAAGTTCAGATCGGACGACATACTTTTGTAACTCTTATAACAAAATCCCCTTGAATCCTTAAAAATGAATGTTTTTTAAACAAACCCAAACAAAACTTAATAAAACTTTGTAGAGATTCAGTCGATGAGGAAGAACTACGAGGACGTCAGGGTAGACAGCAAGCCGGTGATACGTACACCTTGGAGATTGCATTCCCAGCAGTCAAGTATGTTCAAAAATACAAAAATCTGAACACCTTCAAAAAAAAAAAAAAATATACGCTTAGGGCAGCGGGTCAAAGAATTTTATTTTTATATGATTCGTTTTTAGTTTTTGTTCTTGTTGTCAAAATCAGCTAACCCTAAAATCTGCTTTAACCCCTCATTTTTGCACGCAATATCCACTAATTTCGATTTTAAGGCTTTTAACATTTGAGCTGGCGCACATATGGAGACTTTTTGCCAATGTTTTGCGTACTAATTTTGAACTTACAATTTCCAGCGATCCAGTGCTGCACTCTTCCACCGGAGAACGTTCTGATGTGAAGTCCCTGCTGCAAAAACTTATTCTGGAAGATGACCAATTTGCTGTTCACGATATTTTGCCAAACACCGTACCCGATCCAGGTTCGTTAGATCTAACCTCAGAGTATGCATGCCCGGTGGGACAAGTTGTGATGGTTCCAGACTGTGTACCATGTGCAATAGGTACTTATTACGACAGCTCGAATAAGACTTGTGTTGCTTGTGCTCGGGGAACTTATCAATCCGAAGCCGGACAACTTCAATGCTCGAAGTGTCCAACGATAGCGGGACGCCCCGGTGTGACATCAGGACCCGGAGCTCGATCGGCTGGTGACTGTAAGGAACGTTGCCCAGCTGGTAAGTTCCTTGACTCTGAGACTGGCCTCTGCCGGCCATGTGGTCACGGTTTCTATCAACCGAATGAAGGCTCATTCGGATGTGAACTCTGCGGTCTTGGACAAACTACCCGCTCTGGAGAAGCCACCTCTCGAAAGGAGTGCCGCGATGAATGCAGCTCCGGTCAACAGCTCGGAATCGACGGTCAGTGTGAACCTTGTCCAAGGGGAACTTACCGCCTGCAAGGCGTTCAGCCCTCTTGTCAATCTTGTCCTCTGGGTCGAACTACTCCTAAGGTTGGTTCATCTTCCGTCGAAGAATGTACGATCCCAGTTTGCGCACCTGGAACCTACCTCAACGGCACCATGAACATGTGCGTCGAATGTAGCAAGAGCTTCTACCAACCCGAATCCCAACAAACCTCCTGCATCCAATGTCCACCAAATCACAGTACCACAAAAACCGGAGCAACCAGCAAATCCGAATGCATCAATCCCTGCGAACACATTGCCGAGGGTAAACCCCATTGCGATCCGAATGCCTACTGTATTCTTGTTGCCGAAATTTTCGACTTCAAGTGCGAATGCAAGCCAGGATTTAATGGCACCGGTATGGAATGTACCGACGTTTGTGACAATTACTGCGAAAACTCTGGCACTTGTGTCAAGGATCTCAAAGGAACACCATCCTGCCGATGTGTGGGCTCATTCACTGGGCCACATTGTGCCGAACGTTCTGAATTCGCTTACATCGCTGGCGGTATTGCTGGCGCTGTCATCTTCATCATTGTGATAGTCCTGCTAATATGGATGATCTGTGTGAGATCGACCAAACGGCGGGATCCAAAGAAAATGCTTACACCTGCCATTGATCAAACCGGATCACAGGTGAACTTCTATTATGGTGCCCATACCCCTTACGCTGAGTCAATAGCGCCCTCACATCATAGTACCTATGCGCATTATTATGATGACGAGGAGGATGGCTGGGAAATGCCTAACTTTTACAATGAAACATACATGAAGGATGGTATGTTTTAATAGTCTTATAGAAAATGTACAAAATTGCTAATTCTCTACTATTCTAGGTCTTCATGGAGGTAAAATGAGTACATTGGCGAGGTCAAATGCTTCGCTCTATGGAACTAAAGAAGACTTATACGATCGACTGAAACGGCACGCTTACACGGGAAAGAAGGGTTAGTGTTTACCAGGATTTTTCTTTTTTAACTTCTTAAACTTTTGTTTGTTTGATTTTCTTATACCATTCGGGCAGAAATATTAAGATTTCCGTTTAATTTCAGAGAAGAGTGACAGTGATAGCGAAGTCCAATAAAAATACAAAAAATTAAATTGTAAACATTTAACACACATTTTTCATGGTCATACATAAAAAAAGAGAAAAACAAAACAAAACTAAAATAAAATAAAGCAAAAGCTTTACGAATTGAAAAATAAAAAAGAAAACTAGAAAGAAAAAAAAACACAAAAACACAAACAAGTCAAACGAGCTAAAAACGACAAATGGTTAAATATATATTCAAAAACTAAAATATCTTTCCAAAAGTCTGGTCATAAGTTTAAAAATATATAAAAATTAAATCTTAAAACCCCAATTACGAAATATCACTGCCTTTAGTTAAATAAAAACAAATACTCAGTTGCATAAAATAATTTATTTATCACCAAAGTTTTGTTTCTTTTTCTTTTAATCATTAAACTTAATTAAATAAAACGAAAAAACCAACCCGAACCCTCTTCCTTTAAAAAACCTAAAAAGTCTAGCTCTGCACTTCCCATTGAATGTGTGAAATTAAAACCTTGTACATTTTATAAATAAATACTATTTTTATTTTATTTTAACTTCTTGACAAAATTAAAGTTCTTTTTTTTTTAATTTAATTTAAAATAATTTCCACACTTAATGGGAAGTGCTTGAATGTTTTTTTTTTATAAATTAATTTTTCTAGATTAAACAAAGTGTAAACATTTTTATATTTATGTAAACATAACAACAACAAAAACAAGAAATGAGATTCTATATATTATTACTTTACAGTACATTTATACATAAATAAATTTAAATTAAAGAAACAATATCAACGAATAAAATTATGAAATATTAACGAATCCATTCCTTTATTCTAGTTAGAAATTTATTTAGTCTGCAATTTTAGCCTGATTTTTAAGGCGTGATTTTGTTTTATATAACTTTTGTTGTTTAAGATTTTTAAATTTGCAAGAAAATCGCAACATAAAAATTTATTAATATATATAAATTTAAAAACAAAAAAACAACGAAAACCCATTATGCAATAGTTTTATAACTTTAAAAATTAAAAAAAAATTCTATTTTATAAAATGATGAATATATATAATATAAAGTTTTATTATTTTTTATATAATATGTATTAAATATTTTTTTAAATATACATAATATTATAATAGTCGTTATTATTTTTATTATTTTTTTTGTAAAATAAAAACAAAACAACGAAAAATTAATTAATATAAAAAATATGTAAAATACAACAAATTGTTTTTCTTTTGATTTTTTTTATAAAATAAAAATAAATTAGTTGGCGCAACAGTCCGTTGAGAACTAGGGCCTAGTTGCTTACAACTCTCAACCATTACTGTGTGCGAGTAATGCTGTCAGGGATGGAGGGGCCCTACAGTTTAAAGACGAATCCGAACGGCTAATTTGAGAAAGCACTTTTCATGACAAGAATTACTCTTGGAGAATTTGTCAATTCCTCGCAAGAGGCAGTACCCGTGAAAAAAAACTTTAGATGGCACAGGCAGGGTTTGAACCCAAGACCTCTGGCATGACAGTCCAACGCACTAACCATCTTTATAACAAATTTACTGAATTTCGAAAACAATCTGTGAGATAAAAAAAGTTTGAAGTCGATGCTTTTAATTTTTGAAAAGATATTTGAGTCGAAAATCAACTTTTACCAACTTTTATTCATTTTTTTTTAGGTTTTTTATTTTTTTTTTTTTTTTAAACTGTCAATTCGATATTTCTCAAAATGTTACTGAATATTGAACACAATATTTTTTAAAAAGATATTTTATATTTATATATTTATTGTATAAATTATAATTCATATATAGTTATATTTGATATTTTGAAAAGATATTTTAGTCGAAAATCAATTTTTACCAACTTTTGTTAATATTGTTTTAGGTTTTTATATTTTGTTCGATTTTTCTCAAAATTTTTCCAAATGTTGAAAACAATATTTCTTATAAGATAAAATTATTTGGAAGCCATAATCTCAAATTTTTGAAAAGATATTTTAGTCGAAAATCAATTTTTACGAACTTTGAGTAATTTTTTGTTTAGGTTTTTATTTTTTTATAAAAAAAGCTGTCAATTCGATTTTTCTCAAAATTTTACCACATGTTTAAAACGTTATTTTTCGTTGCACAAAATTGTTTTGAAGATCTCATCTCTCTCTATTATTATCTGTTTAACAAAATTTATTTGAAGTTGATATCTCTACTGGTTCTTGAGCTATGGACGACGAAAAAAACGTCGCGAACGTACGGACGTACGGACGTACGAACGTTCGTACACACGCACGCATAGAAATATCTCTAAAAATCTTTTATTTCGATCTAGGAACCTTGAAACGTCGAGAAATTTCAAAATTTTCAATTCGACAAATCTGGGAAGTTAATATGGTAAATATGGGAAGTTACTCGTAAATATCGCAGGGATATTTTAATTTTTTAAATTCTACAAATTATTTATAAAAATTTTAATTTGAATTCTAACTCTAGAGCTGTAATGAAGTCGTCTATAGTTGATCAACTTGAAAGTTTGCAATTGTGAAAGATATCGTGCTAAGTGATTTTGTACAAAAAAATTAAACTCTGTTTTGGTCGCTTCCTGACTGAAATAAGTGTGTCCATCAGCAGCACTTAAGAAAACAGAATATTTTGCTTTAAAAGCCATACAAAAATCACTTAGCTATTCAGGACAAAAATGTATAATATTCAAAACTAAGAACGAAAACAAAATTTTGAAAATATGCAATAAATAATTGAAGCTTAAGATGTCGAAACGAAATCTTCTAGCCGTTACACTAATATAGTATTGTTTTTTGTAGGATTTTATTTTTCTAAGAGAATTTAAATGTCATTTGATTTCTCAAAAAAACCTTTATTCTTCAAAAGTTGTATTGGCAAAATCGTAAGAGCGGTTTTTTAAAAAAAATTTTTTTATATAAATATGATTGAAATCCGGTCAATTAGTTTTTGAGAAATCTGAAAAACAAAATAACGGTTCTATGGGGGTACCCTTGTGGGACAATGAAAAAATACTTTTTTTAAATGCAAATCTATCGGTTCGTTTTTGAGAAAATTCAAATTTTTGGCCAATAAGTTTGTATTGGGAAAAAAACTGAAGAAAACGCATAAAGCGAATCGGCTTAAAACTTTAATTTGCAAGTTTGAACTCAATCGATCCAATGGTTTGGGTTGTAGGGGCGAACACAGACAGTCAGATGGACGAAATCGGGGGACTCACTTTTTTCGACTTTTCTGCCATTGTAATGTTTTTGTTTTGTTTGATTAAGATCTCAAGTTGGAAACTTTTCACGAATGCAATATTTTCCTTATAGTTCCTATATGTCACAAGTAAGAAGGTATAACGAACAGAAGTAACTTCTAATGGAAAGTTAAAAACACATTTCAAAAACACTTTTTTATTAAACAAAAATATGAACTCAATCTATAAAGTAAAAATTATACTTGAGAAAATAAATTCGAGCAGCCAAATTTCCCGAAAAATTCTCAGACACTTTAAGTTGCATGCAACTTTGAAATACAAAGTTACACAAATATACCTTCAAAGACAAATTAAAACTGTGTGAATATGCAGACATTATTTGTGATGATTGGAAGCACTATGTATGTTTGAAATATTAAGTAATTTACTAAACATTTAAAACGTACATAACTAAATTATAATTAAAAAAGTTAGCACAAAGTACAGCGTTTTATCAATAGAAAAGATAGGTTAGGTTAGGTTGGAGTGGCTGTCTAGATGTCATTGACACACTTAGACCTCAAGGGTCCATTGTGATACCACTAATGAGGTTCCTCATGGGAGAGTAATGAATTTAAACAAACCATTTTGTGCTTTTAATAAAGTTAGAGAGACACTTTGTGTCAATCGTTGCCAGTTCACTGGTATTGTCGAAGAAGGAATTGCCAAGAAAGTTATTCCTTCTAATGGAGAGTGCTGGACATGTACATAGAAGGTGTTGGACTGTTTCCTCTTCCTCCTCGTCCATGCAGCTTCTACAGAAGTCATTTGTGTAGACCCCTAGCCTCAGAGCATGTCTTCCTATGAGGCAGTGTCCTGTTATTACAAAAATCTGAACACCTTCAAAAAAAAAAAAAAATATACGCTTAGGGCAGCGGGTCAAAGAATTTTATTTTTATATGATTCGTTTTTAGTTTTTGTTCTTGTTGTCAAAATCAGCTAACCCTAAAATCTGCTTTAACCCCTCATTTTTGCACGCAATATCCACTAATTTCGATTTTAAGGCTTTTAACATTTGAGCTGGCGCACATATGGAGACTTTTTGCCAATGTTTTGCGTACTAATTTTGAACTTACAATTTCCAGCGATCCAGTGCTGCACTCTTCCACCGGAGAACGTTCTGATGTGAAGTCCCTGCTGCAAAAACTTATTCTGGAAGATGACCAATTTGCTGTTCACGATATTTTGCCAAACACCGTACCCGATCCAGGTTCGTTAGATCTAACCTCAGAGTATGCATGCCCGGTGGGACAAGTTGTGATGGTTCCAGACTGTGTACCATGTGCAATAGGTACTTATTACGACAGCTCGAATAAGACTTGTGTTGCTTGTGCTCGGGGAACTTATCAATCCGAAGCCGGACAACTTCAATGCTCGAAGTGTCCAACGATAGCGGGACGCCCCGGTGTGACATCAGGACCCGGAGCTCGATCGGCTGGTGACTGTAAGGAACGTTGCCCAGCTGGTAAGTTCCTTGACTCTGAGACTGGCCTCTGCCGGCCATGTGGTCACGGTTTCTATCAACCGAATGAAGGCTCATTCGGATGTGAACTCTGCGGTCTTGGACAAACTACCCGCTCTGGAGAAGCCACCTCTCGAAAGGAGTGCCGCGATGAATGCAGCTCCGGTCAACAGCTCGGAATCGACGGTCAGTGTGAACCTTGTCCAAGGGGAACTTACCGCCTGCAAGGCGTTCAGCCCTCTTGTCAATCTTGTCCTCTGGGTCGAACTACTCCTAAGGTTGGTTCATCTTCCGTCGAAGAATGTACGATCCCAGTTTGCGCACCTGGAACCTACCTCAACGGCACCATGAACATGTGCGTCGAATGTAGCAAGAGCTTCTACCAACCCGAATCCCAACAAACCTCCTGCATCCAATGTCCACCAAATCACAGTACCACAAAAACCGGAGCAACCAGCAAATCCGAATGCATCAATCCCTGCGAACACATTGCCGAGGGTAAACCCCATTGCGATCCGAATGCCTACTGTATTCTTGTTGCCGAAATTTTCGACTTCAAGTGCGAATGCAAGCCAGGATTTAATGGCACCGGTATGGAATGTACCGACGTTTGTGACAATTACTGCGAAAACTCTGGCACTTGTGTCAAGGATCTCAAAGGAACACCATCCTGCCGATGTGTGGGCTCATTCACTGGGCCACATTGTGCCGAACGTTCTGAATTCGCTTACATCGCTGGCGGTATTGCTGGCGCTGTCATCTTCATCATTGTGATAGTCCTGCTAATATGGATGATCTGTGTGAGATCGACCAAACGGCGGGATCCAAAGAAAATGCTTACACCTGCCATTGATCAAACCGGATCACAGGTGAACTTCTATTATGGTGCCCATACCCCTTACGCTGAGTCAATAGCGCCCTCACATCATAGTACCTATGCGCATTATTATGATGACGAGGAGGATGGCTGGGAAATGCCTAACTTTTACAATGAAACATACATGAAGGATGGTATGTTTTAATAGTCTTATAGAAAATGTACAAAATTGCTAATTCTCTACTATTCTAGGTCTTCATGGAGGTAAAATGAGTACATTGGCGAGGTCAAATGCTTCGCTCTATGGAACTAAAGAAGACTTATACGATCGACTGAAACGGCACGCTTACACGGGAAAGAAGGGTTAGTGTTTACCAGGATTTTTCTTTTTTAACTTCTTAAACTTTTGTTTGTTTGATTTTCTTATACCATTCGGGCAGAAATATTAAGATTTCCGTTTAATTTCAGAGAAGAGTGACAGTGATAGCGAAGTCCAATAAAAATACAAAAAATTAAATTGTAAACATTTAACACACATTTTTCATGGTCATACATAAAAAAAGAGAAAAACAAAACAAAACTAAAATAAAATAAAGCAAAAGCTTTACGAATTGAAAAATAAAAAAGAAAACTAGAAAGAAAAAAAAACACAAAAACACAAACAAGTCAAACGAGCTAAAAACGACAAATGGTTAAATATATATTCAAAAACTAAAATATCTTTCCAAAAGTCTGGTCATAAGTTTAAAAATATATAAAAATTAAATCTTAAAACCCCAATTACGAAATATCACTGCCTTTAGTTAAATAAAAACAAATACTCAGTTGCATAAAATAATTTATTTATCACCAAAGTTTTGTTTCTTTTTCTTTTAATCATTAAACTTAATTAAATAAAACGAAAAAACCAACCCGAACCCTCTTCCTTTAAAAAACCTAAAAAGTCTAGCTCTGCACTTCCCATTGAATGTGTGAAATTAAAACCTTGTACATTTTATAAATAAATACTATTTTTATTTTATTTTAACTTCTTGACAAAATTAAAGTTCTTTTTTTTTTAATTTAATTTAAAATAATTTCCACACTTAATGGGAAGTGCTTGAATGTTTTTTTTTTATAAATTAATTTTTCTAGATTAAACAAAGTGTAAACATTTTTATATTTATGTAAACATAACAACAACAAAAACAAGAAATGAGATTCTATATATTATTACTTTACAGTACATTTATACATAAATAAATTTAAATTAAAGAAACAATATCAACGAATAAAATTATGAAATATTAACGAATCCATTCCTTTATTCTAGTTAGAAATTTATTTAGTCTGCAATTTTAGCCTGATTTTTAAGGCGTGATTTTGTTTTATATAACTTTTGTTGTTTAAGATTTTTAAATTTGCAAGAAAATCGCAACATAAAAATTTATTAATATATATAAATTTAAAAACAAAAAAACAACGAAAACCCATTATGCAATAGTTTTATAACTTTAAAAATTAAAAAAAAATTCTATTTTATAAAATGATGAATATATATAATATAAAGTTTTATTATTTTTTATATAATATGTATTAAATATTTTTTTAAATATACATAATATTATAATAGTCGTTATTATTTTTATTATTTTTTTTGTAAAATAAAAACAAAACAACGAAAAATTAATTAATATAAAAAATATGTAAAATACAACAAATTGTTTTTCTTTTGATTTTTTTTATAAAATAAAAATAAATTAGTTGGCGCAACAGTCCGTTGAGAACTAGGGCCTAGTTGCTTACAACTCTCAACCATTACTGTGTGCGAGTAATGCTGTCAGGGATGGAGGGGCCCTACAGTTTAAAGACGAATCCGAACGGCTAATTTGAGAAAGCACTTTTCATGACAAGAATTACTCTTGGAGAATTTGTCAATTCCTCGCAAGAGGCAGTACCCGTGAAAAAAAACTTTAGATGGCACAGGCAGGGTTTGAACCCAAGACCTCTGGCATGACAGTCCAACGCACTAACCATCTTTATAACAAATTTACTGAATTTCGAAAACAATCTGTGAGATAAAAAAAGTTTGAAGTCGATGCTTTTAATTTTTGAAAAGATATTTGAGTCGAAAATCAACTTTTACCAACTTTTATTCATTTTTTTTTAGGTTTTTTATTTTTTTTTTTTTTTTAAACTGTCAATTCGATATTTCTCAAAATGTTACTGAATATTGAACACAATATTTTTTAAAAAGATATTTTATATTTATATATTTATTGTATAAATTATAATTCATATATAGTTATATTTGATATTTTGAAAAGATATTTTAGTCGAAAATCAATTTTTACCAACTTTTGTTAATATTGTTTTAGGTTTTTATATTTTGTTCGATTTTTCTCAAAATTTTTCCAAATGTTGAAAACAATATTTCTTATAAGATAAAATTATTTGGAAGCCATAATCTCAAATTTTTGAAAAGATATTTTAGTCGAAAATCAATTTTTACGAACTTTGAGTAATTTTTTGTTTAGGTTTTTATTTTTTTATAAAAAAAGCTGTCAATTCGATTTTTCTCAAAATTTTACCACATGTTTAAAACGTTATTTTTCGTTGCACAAAATTGTTTTGAAGATCTCATCTCTCTCTATTATTATCTGTTTAACAAAATTTATTTGAAGTTGATATCTCTACTGGTTCTTGAGCTATGGACGACGAAAAAAACGTCGCGAACGTACGGACGTACGGACGTACGAACGTTCGTACACACGCACGCATAGAAATATCTCTAAAAATCTTTTATTTCGATCTAGGAACCTTGAAACGTCGAGAAATTTCAAAATTTTCAATTCGACAAATCTGGGAAGTTAATATGGTAAATATGGGAAGTTACTCGTAAATATCGCAGGGATATTTTAATTTTTTAAATTCTACAAATTATTTATAAAAATTTTAATTTGAATTCTAACTCTAGAGCTGTAATGAAGTCGTCTATAGTTGATCAACTTGAAAGTTTGCAATTGTGAAAGATATCGTGCTAAGTGATTTTGTACAAAAAAATTAAACTCTGTTTTGGTCGCTTCCTGACTGAAATAAGTGTGTCCATCAGCAGCACTTAAGAAAACAGAATATTTTGCTTTAAAAGCCATACAAAAATCACTTAGCTATTCAGGACAAAAATGTATAATATTCAAAACTAAGAACGAAAACAAAATTTTGAAAATATGCAATAAATAATTGAAGCTTAAGATGTCGAAACGAAATCTTCTAGCCGTTACACTAATATAGTATTGTTTTTTGTAGGATTTTATTTTTCTAAGAGAATTTAAATGTCATTTGATTTCTCAAAAAAACCTTTATTCTTCAAAAGTTGTATTGGCAAAATCGTAAGAGCGGTTTTTTAAAAAAAATTTTTTTATATAAATATGATTGAAATCCGGTCAATTAGTTTTTGAGAAATCTGAAAAACAAAATAACGGTTCTATGGGGGTACCCTTGTGGGACAATGAAAAAATACTTTTTTTAAATGCAAATCTATCGGTTCGTTTTTGAGAAAATTCAAATTTTTGGCCAATAAGTTTGTATTGGGAAAAAAACTGAAGAAAACGCATAAAGCGAATCGGCTTAAAACTTTAATTTGCAAGTTTGAACTCAATCGATCCAATGGTTTGGGTTGTAGGGGCGAACACAGACAGTCAGATGGACGAAATCGGGGGACTCACTTTTTTCGACTTTTCTGCCATTGTAATGTTTTTGTTTTGTTTGATTAAGATCTCAAGTTGGAAACTTTTCACGAATGCAATATTTTCCTTATAGTTCCTATATGTCACAAGTAAGAAGGTATAACGAACAGAAGTAACTTCTAATGGAAAGTTAAAAACACATTTCAAAAACACTTTTTTATTAAACAAAAATATGAACTCAATCTATAAAGTAAAAATTATACTTGAGAAAATAAATTCGAGCAGCCAAATTTCCCGAAAAATTCTCAGACACTTTAAGTTGCATGCAACTTTGAAATACAAAGTTACACAAATATACCTTCAAAGACAAATTAAAACTGTGTGAATATGCAGACATTATTTGTGATGATTGGAAGCACTATGTATGTTTGAAATATTAAGTAATTTACTAAACATTTAAAACGTACATAACTAAATTATAATTAAAAAAGTTAGCACAAAGTACAGCGTTTTATCAATAGAAAAGATAGGTTAGGTTAGGTTGGAGTGGCTGTCTAGATGTCATTGACACACTTAGACCTCAAGGGTCCATTGTGATACCACTAATGAGGTTCCTCATGGGAGAGTAATGAATTTAAACAAACCATTTTGTGCTTTTAATAAAGTTAGAGAGACACTTTGTGTCAATCGTTGCCAGTTCACTGGTATTGTCGAAGAAGGAATTGCCAAGAAAGTTATTCCTTCTAATGGAGAGTGCTGGACATGTACATAGAAGGTGTTGGACTGTTTCCTCTTCCTCCTCGTCCATGCAGCTTCTACAGAAGTCATTTGTGTAGACCCCTAGCCTCAGAGCATGTCTTCCTATGAGGCAGTGTCCTGTTATTACTCCAATTGTAGAGCTTATATTTTGTCTGCTCAAGGATATCAAGCCTTTTGACCGATTTGAGTCTATGCTTGGCCATATTTGCTTGGTTGCTAGGCAGGTGGTACTCTGTGACCATCTAGCATTTGTTGCTTCTAGAGCATATTGTTTGAGAAGATATTTGCATGTAGCAAGTGGTGTTCCTATGTTATGTTCTTGTCTAACATGAGGCAGAAGTGTTCTATTTTTGGCGAGCTCATCGGCTTTACAATTTCCCGGAATGTCTCTGTGGCCCGGCACCCAAATGAGGTGAATATTAAACTGTTCTGTCATCTCATTCAGAGATGATTGACAATCGTGGACTACTTGTGAGTTTGTGGAGACAGACGCGAGAGATTTAAGAGCGGCCCGGCTGTCCGAGAAGATCCGTATATCCTTGCAAAATATAACGTTTTCTTTGAGCCAGGATAGTGCCTCTTTAATCGCCATTACTTCTGCCTGGAATACACTACATTGATTGGGAAGTCTATATGATAGACTTAGATTCAGTTGTTCCGAATAGATACCACTTCCAACTCCGTAATCGGTCTTTGAACCGTCTGTATAGAAGTGTATCGCATTGTCTTCCAGGGGTCTCTCTTCTTTCCAGGAGGATCTTGAAGGGATGGACACATGGAAGTTTTTACCGAATACCATTTTAGGGGTGGTATAGTCTAAGCGATCTGGGATAGATCTGAAATTGTCTAGAATGATAGTATGTCCAGTATTGTTACTGTTCCATTGAGAGGTGGCTCTAAGCCTCACACATGAGTTGGCTGCCACCATTTTGGAGAAGATGTCAAGAGGTGTTAGGTTTAAGAGCACATCCAGGGCTGCGGTTGGTGTTGAGCGAAGTGCTCCTGTGATGCACATTGCACATACCTGCTGACCGCTGGACCTTGATGAACTTATTTAGATGTACCATCTTGTCCAGTGCGGTCCACCATACGACTCCATAAGTGAGTATCGGTCTAATTACCGAAGTGTATAGCCAGTGGGTTATTTTTGGGGAGAAGCCCCATTTTGATCTTATGGCCTTTTTACAAGTAAAAAGCGCTACAGTGGCTTTTTTTACTCTTTCATCAATATTTGCCTTCCAATTTAGTTTTTTGTCTAAAATGAGGCCTAAATATTTAGCTTGGTCGGAAAAGCTTAATGGTATTCCTTTAATCTTGGGTGGGCTGATCTGAGGAACTTTGTACCTTCTCGAAAAGAGTACTAGTTCTGTTTTATGTGGATTGACGTCCAAGCCACATTGCTTAGCCCATTTTGTTAGCCTATTCAAGGCATTTTGTAGGAGTTCCGAGAGAACTTGGGAGTGTTTTCCAGATACAGATATTGCAACGTCGTCAGCATAGGCAATCACCCTGAAACCCTCTGCTTCTAATGATGTTAGAAGGTCGTTTACTACAAAGTGGGTTCATTACCAATATTACTTATGAGTAGGTTAGTGCTTAGTAAGTAATCAAATAAGGACTCACCTCTCTCATTTATGTCCGAGCTACCCCATACCGTGTGATGAGCGTTAGCGTCCGATCCAATTAGGAGACCAACTTGTTTCGATTGCGCGTCCGCAATTGCCTTCCTCAAGGTGTCACCTGGAATTGGGCTGTCGTGGCCAAGATAGGAGGATATGAGCCAGTAGGTGGCTTTATCCGTTGTTAAGACAGCGGTGGTTGTGTCCTTGTCGCTGTAATTGGGGAGTAAAAATACATTTAAGTCATTTTTTACTAACATACATGACCTTGGTTCACCTTTCTCCGATGCATGCAGTAGCTTATAACCAGGAGTCCGGAGGCCTCTGATGATGGAGTTTGAGACCCACGGCTTCTGTATCAAGACGATGTCATCCTTGTTCGCGTGCAGTCGGAGTATGAGGTTATTTGTGGCCATGATGGCGTGATGGAGATTAATCTGTACTAATCGCAGCATTGCTACTATTAGTCAGATTAACCTCCACCACAGTATTATCGGCGTTTTCATCGTCTGAGGAGGAATGAAGTAGGTCTTCCTCACTCAGAGTGATGCCTAAGGTGGCGTCTTCAGTCTCCATGTCGGAGTTACTGTCGACTGTAAGTTTTGCCTCCACGTCGGATGGCTTGTTTGGGGCTGTGGAGGTCGATGGTTCCACTTGTGGTATTGCATCGACCTCCATTATTGGTGGTAGTGAAGCGTTTCCTTCCGCTGAAGGGGCTTCTGTGGGGGCGTGTTAAGCGAATCTTCGTCTTTCTTGTAGATTCGGATCACGATTTCATCGAAACCATACCTAATCACGCCTTTGGTCGCGGCCAGTGGAGCCAGTGATTCCCTATTGATCAACACGAGAGCTGATCTATAGTGACCCACCGTCTCCTTCTCAACCTTTGGGACTTTCCAGTCGTGCGTAGGCAGGTTCGGATTACTCGCTTTGATCAATTTCATGATCATATCCGGGCAGTTGTGTAGAGCCGGGACCATTATTCGTGCTCTTGGCCGGCAAGGAATATTCTCCCTTGTTACAACCTCGAGCTTGGCACCCGGCCAGACTTCTGGCAAGCCATTGACAGCAGCCCTGTACAGATCGAAAGATCTCTGATCACCACAGGCGATGAGTTTGATACGATTTTGGTACCATCCTGCATCGGCTGTGTCTGGGAGAGGTCCCGGATTCTCCTCGATGACAGGTAAAAATCTGAAACCGAGGTGAGCCTTGACGCTTGCCCATTGATCATGAGAGATGTTACCATCCACATGACCCCTGTCAATGACCGCTGCTATGATCTTACCTTTTAGCGCGTCGCTAAAGGAAAGATCCTTATTGAAGGCTGTTGTGCTGTTCGGATGCACCTTCTGCCTTTTTGGTTCGGGCTTGTCGCCCTCGAAAGACCTATTGCGCTTTGATGTTGAGTCGCTGCAGGTCTGTTTGGTGATATTGCTAAGAAAGCCACTAGCCCACTCGAGTTTTCGCGTTTGCTCCGGGGTTCTTTCCGCCGCCGGTATAACACCGACTGCGGCTAGAATCCTCTCAGCATTGCGTTGGTCTCGTTTGGCTAGTGACTTCCTGGACTTCTTGCTGGCCGACCCAGAGCTATGTCCGTGTGACACAGTTGTGGGTCCACCATCAGAATTCGTCGCTGCCGATACCAATCGGGGTGTGCCCTCACCTTTTGAGCCAATTCCACATGTCGCAGATTTTGTCTCTCCAGATGGGGTGTCCCTTCTTGGGGTCGCTTGCGACGTCCTAGCAGGAGCGGGGAGGGGTTGGGGTGTGGAATTACCGCCCTTGGGACAGCCGAGCGTCACAGCTGTTCCACTGACGGGTACTTCCTTCAAGTATAAGTTGCGGCTAGTAGAGGGAGAAGGACTCCCGCTACTAGTGGCAACCACAGGGTTGCCAACACGTTCACACCTCTGAGTAGGCTCGACAGCCTTTCCAGTGGATGTGACCGCATTGGCAGCAATGGCGCGATTTTTGTTGTTATTTTTTAAAATTTTTCTGTTTGATGTTTTGTTTTGTTTCATTTTTGTTCCCACGAGTATGGCGGAAAGACGGTCAGCCCCGGCAGAGCCGCTTGCCGGGGTAAGGCAGAAATATGACGGACCTTGCCACAGCATCCGAAAGAGCTCGTTAATGGCTGGTTTATCCCCCAGCCTTTCATTCTTCGGCACGGTTTTCGTACAAGTACGCTCACGCCACCACTGAAATTAGGAACCTCTAAACTATGATTGAATTGGGTTTCCGAACGTTGCACTATTGAGGAGTTACAACAATTCGGCTACCCAACTCAACCTTAGCTAATCACCATCCTGCCAAAAACGCACAGGACTTCTGTAGTGATCATTGCCCGCCTGGCACCCACTTGGAGGGTTTGAATGAGGATTTTGCCAAGCAATAGAAAAGATACATTCATTTAAAAACATTTGATATCTTTCTATTAGTTGTTCATTTTGAGGCTGTAGTCCAGGGAATTCCAGCAAACTGATAAATTCCGTAGGATAGTTAACCGCACGTAATTTTGATTGGTAACAGTATCAACTGACTTAAATGAAAACAACTGTCTAGGGTTATAATTTTGAATTGGCGTGTGAAGATCGTCGGCGTCTCTGTTTTTTGTTCAAAATTCTGCACTTTCGCTTAACCAATTATGGTAATAAAATTCCTGCGCTGCATCAGGAAAAACACACTAAAAGAGCTCTTTTGATTTTGTAATAGAAATCCAGTTAAGACGTCAGCTGCAACTTTTCCATCACCAATATTTAACAACTGTTTTAAAAACACACTTCTACTTTGATGTTGTTGTAAAAATACAAGCATATTAGCTGTCATTTTAATTGTTTTTCGCCACAAATTAGATGATTTCAAACACGAGTTTAGTGCATCAGCTGCAGTTGATTGTGGAATAACCAGAAAAGTGTGACGAAAATCACCGAACAACAAAATAGTTTCAAAGGGAGCCGTCTACTTTCGCGCTCAAATTTCGGGCCTATTATTCAAGGATGGATTTCAAAAAAACTACACATGATATTTGAACAACATTTTTGTTATTAGATTAATCAATTCTTGAACTTTAATGAAAAACAAAAAAAAAGGTGATTTTTAACTTCCCATAGGAAGTTATAATTGTAATGGGTCAGATTTGACGAATTGAAAATTTTGACATTTCTCGACGTTTCAAGGTCCCTAGAGACTAAATAAAAGATTTTTGAAAAGATGTCCGTGCGTGCGTGTGTACGTACGTTTGTAAGTCCATACGTTCGTCGTCCATAGCTTAAGAACTAGAAAAGATATCGACTTCAAATAAATTTTGTTATACAGATAATAGTGCAGAATTTTGGTTAACCCTGAATATCTCACGAACCAATAAAGCTAGAGACTTGAATTAAATTTGATATTATATATTGTAACGTGATACCAAACAAGTATATTTTTGGAAAAAAAACAATTAACGGTTATTTTTTATAAATAAAAAAAAAATGAAATAAAAATTTGTCACCTCGAAAATTTTACGATTTTTTAATGGTTTTATCTCCAAAACAATTTTGTGCAACGAAAAATAACGTTTTTGATATCAGGTAAAATTTTGAGAAAAATCGAATTGATAGTTTTTTTTATAAAAAATAAAAACCTATAAAAAATAAAAACCTATAAAAAGTTGGTAAAAATTGAATTTCGACTCAAATATCTTTTCAAACATTTTAGATTATGGCTTTCAACTTATTTCATCTTATGAGAAATATTGTTTTCAACATTCGGTTAAATTTTGAGAAAAATCGAATTGACAGTTGTCTTACAAAAAATAAAAACCTAAGAAAAAATTCAAAAAAAATAGGAAAAATTAATTTTCAACTCAAATAACTTTTCAAAACTTTAAGACATTGACTTTAAACAATTTTTTATTTTTAAATATTGTTGTCAACATTCAGTAACATTTTGAGAAAAATCGAATTGACATTTTTTTACAAAAAATTAAAAACCTAAAAAAAATTAACAAAAGTTTCATACTCGAGATTTTAATCAAATATGACATTACGATGGTAGAGAAGTTGAAAATAGTGGGTCCCCCGCTTCCGTTCGTCTGTCTGTCCCCTGGCCCCTAACATGGGTGTCTTCAATTTGGAGATTTTAATGCAGGAGATTTCGGTTTGCAGATTTCATCTTGAGGATTATGACTCGCGGTTTTTAAACAAAATCAATAAATTAAAAAAAACATCTAGATTCAGGAGACAACTTTGTCATTTTCGGGTGTAAATCTATTTATGCTTAAAATATGATATGTTCCCATGATATTTGATGGGTCCAAATCACCAGTTTTTGATTGAAAAATTGAATTCCAAAGTCAACTAAGTGAAAAACATAAGAAATCTATTAAACCTTTTTAAGGTTGAAAAACTCCATAATTCTTGGATTGATGGTAACATCTGTCATTTTTTATTTAACAGACAGATTTTCTTTTACTTAACTAAACTTAAATCCTTTCCTTTATTAAAATGAAATTTATGAAGTCTTCCGATAACATATTTTTTTTTGTGAGCAGGAAATTGTGATTTTCTCAATTTATGACCAATCGAACCGCACGGCCATAATTTGTTGGAATCGCTGAATAAGAAAATCCAAATTCATCTTTCAACTGCCCCGCATAGTGCCAGTCAAGTCTACGAATATATCCTTTTCTTTTCAAAATGGAATTATATTCCTTCTTATCTCTATCTAGCATCCATTTTATACCAGATTCGGCAAGTATACGATTTAAGGATATATATTTATGTATATGCATATGTATGTAGATAGTAATATAAGGAGTTATGTGTGCTTAAAAGCTAACCGATTCGATCCGATCCGAACCGCATATTGTTCCACGAAATGTGCGAACGATTTATGTTCCATTCTAACAACCTCATATCACACATTTATTCACACATTCATGAACCATCAGGACGAGACTAAAGAATAAAGGACATAATACTGACCCACTTTAGTGTTGTATTATATGAACCTAAATATTTTATAAGGGATGTGCCTTTACGTGATGGGGAGATGCTTTTGGTGAGAGTGATGGGGTGTGTGTCTGTTATTAAATCATCATCAAACTAAAGGGCTGGACTTGGAATTAATAGAGGAAGAAAAGATTTCAGGACAATAGTATGAAATATTTTTTCAAGAACCAAAGAAAAACATAAGAACATGGGTTAAACTTACAAGGGCCATACAGTTGAATACTATTTTTGCTTATAGAAAATTTAGCTTAATATAAGAGATTGAATTCAATTATGCCCCGTATACACAGTTAAAAAAATTAAAAAAAAAAAAAAATTCAAAACTGTAAGTTATATATTTTTTAGCTTCAAATATAACAACAAAACTGCGTGGAAATAACGCAAAAGTATTCAAAAAACAATACAACATTATTACTTTTAAGAAATGCAAAAGTAATATTTTCAAAGTATTTAAAATTAAAGAAAAACGAAACATTTAATAATATTACTTTGAAAGTGTGTAAATATAATGTAAAAGAATTACAAACGAAAAATTTTGATAAGAAAAATCAAATGTTTTAATAAATTGTGTGTATGTTTAAGGAACTGGTGCAACTGTTGGATCTTAACTTAATAAAGAAAATTAAAATAAAGTACACTAGTGGCTCGTACGAAACTGCTCCTGTATCCAAAGTTGCTCCTGTATCTGTTTAGAAATAATAAACCAATAATTTAAGATTTTAAAATATAAAAAATACATGTAAAATAAGTTTGTCTTTGAAAATTGAAATGCCATGTCATTTCTGAAAACATAACTAATTTTTAAATTTATTTTGAAAATCGTTAGATGGGAACTTTCTTAAATAAATTTTGTATATAGGGTTTTTCAATAAGGGTGGGTAAATGTTGTGTGTAGATGTTGTGGCGTTTGCTGTGTGGCACGTAGCGCCACCGTCCTTCTGGAACCACATGTCGTCTAGGTCCATATGGTTCAATTTGGGCTATAAAAAATTAGTTATCATCGTTATGTAGCGCTCGCTGTTAACGGTGACCGCCTCACTAACGTCGTTTTCAAAAAAGTACGGACCCATTACGCCGCCGGTCCATTACACCAAACAGTAACTTTTTGAGGATGCATTATCACCTGGTGAACCTCGCCTGGGTTGGTTTCGTCCCATATACGGCAATTTTGCTTGTTAACACCGCCTTACTTACTTAAGGTGGCACTACAGTCCTGAATGAACTAGGGCCTCACCCAACAAACTTCTCCATCTAGGTCGGTCCTTAGCTATATTTCTCCATTTCTCCATTTTCGCGCTCCAAGTTGGGTGAGATCACTTTCCACTTGTGGGCTCCACCTGACCCGCGGTCTTCCTCTACTGCGCTGTCCTGTGAGTGTGGATTCGAAGACTTTCCGGGCCGGAGCATTGGTTTCCATGCGCTCTACGTGACCCAGCCATCTTTGTCGTTGGACTTTTACCCTTCTGGATAGGTCTACGTCGTCGCTGTACAGCCTGTACAGCTTGTCGTTCCATCTTCTCCTCCACTCCCCTTCTATACATACGGGACCGTAGACCACACGAAGAACTTTTCTCTCGAAACGACCAAAGGTGCTTTCATCCGCTTTTGTCAAAGTCCATGCTTCTGCACCGTATATAGCAGGACGGGGATGATGAGAGTCTTATATTGCGACACTTTGGTCCCTCGAGAGAGGGCTTTGCTACTCATTTGCTTTCTTAGCCCAAAGAAATAGCGATTAGCAAGAGTTATGCTTCGTTTGATCTCAGCTCGCGCTGGTGTTCTTTTCTGCGTCCTTGACTACCTCAAAGTTACGTCTGTCGATGGTGATGTTTTGACATATGCGGCCTTGAAATCGATGAAAAGATAGTGGGTGTCGATTTGGTGTTCTTGGGTTTTTCCCAGGATCTGCCGTAATGTGAATATTTGATCGACCGACTGTGGACTTTCCTGGTCTAAAACCACACTGATAAGGACCTATCAGGTTGTTGACGATGGGCTTTAGACGTTCACATAATACGGCAGAGAAGATTTTGTAAGCGATGTTAAGTAGACTGATTCCTCTATAATTGGTGCAGTTTTGAGGTTCCATTCATCGGGCATGCTTTCTTCCGACCATATCTTACAGATAAGTTGGTGCATGCTCCTAACCAACTTATCTCCAGCTGCTTTAAAAAGCTCGGCATTCAAGCCATTCTCTTCTGCGGCTTTGTAAGATTTCAGCTTAGATATAGCAATCTTTAATTTGTCTAAGTCGGGAGGACGGGATTGTTGGCTTTCGTCGACTATGTTGAATTGATCATCCTGCCTGACAGCGGAATTCGGTTCAGCGTTCGGTTCTAGGTTTATGTACTTGTGAATTTCGTTTCACCTGTTCATATAACTTTTGAACTTCATTCCCGCTTTTAAACCTCTTAACATCTTCGACCGCATGCTTCTCATGCTCTCTCTTTTTCCTTCTGAGAAGTCGGTGTTCGTCTCGCCTCTTCTGCTCGTAAAGCTCATGAGCAGCTCTCGTCCTTTTATGCAGCGCCGCTTTGCGTGCCTGTTGTTTGGCTGCATTTGCCTGCCGACATTCCTCATCAAACCAGGGGTTCCTTGTTGGTGGTTTCCTGAAACCCAGCACATCAGAGGCGGCTTCTCTGATTGCATCTTGGCAATGTTGCCACTGGTTTTCAATACATTGTGTTGGCGGCAGAGAACTTCGAGAGAGGTTACTTGTAACTCGGTCGGAAAAGGATTTGGCGATCTCTTGCGATTGTAGCCGTTCGACGTTGTACCTTCCCCCATAATCTCCTTGTTTTGCCTTGGGTATACAAACCCGAGTGGTAACTTGGCTACAACGAGGCAGTTGTCAAGAGTAAATCCGTCCGTATCCGAGGCTTGTTGGTGCTTCGCAACTAGGATATTTGTACGTGGTCAGGAAGTCACGTCGACGGCACAACCCCCAACCTGGAGGGCCAGATCCTTAGTATAACTCCAAGGACGGGTAGCCGGGTAAACCGCTCCTTATAGGCCTGGGCTCCGTATAAGTCGTAGAAGCCCTATAAGATGTCCACTATAAGGTGTTCACTAATATTCAACCTTACTGGAACTGTAGACGCCACCGTTGATTCCATCTCGGGAATTCCTCCGCTGCCGACTGCTACCTCCAACAACTTTCCACTGGGGTTGGAACCCAATCTCTAGTTGAGGTACTAGGCGCCCGATGTTCACCACGGGGAGGTGAGAGCAGGAGTTGATAAGCAGATGTGGGTTTTGAGAAAAACCTGTGGACCACACGTCTACCATTACTTAAAGAATTTAGTAATTCACAATTATGGTATGCAATTTTTCTAACATTTTCCACTGTGAGGAGTCGGCAAATATACCTCAATATTCTATTTCTTATCATTGTTCAATTAAGCATTCCACATTCATTCGTATATTCAAGTGCAATTCTATAACGAAATTACTTCAACTTTATATAAAATTTTACTAAATCCTTCCCTTATAATCCTTATAAGACTATAAAGAAATTGCTACCGTCTTTTTATTTTATGACGAAAACATCAGGGCCTACAACGCAAACAGTAAGTAATGAAGATGCGAACAAGATGTGGAATGTCATTTTGTGGTCTATACTACACCGCCCGCCGCCGCGCGTCGTGCGTAGTCGGTCGGTCACCCGCCCGCCTTCGCCTTCGCCACCGCCCTTCGTCCATCCGTTCGTCTATCCCAGTGCGATGATGTTGATGATGAAATGAGGACATCGGGACACATACAATAGAATTGACAAAAAAATTAAGGTTCAGATTTTCCTATTTTTGAAAAACTTTTATCCTTGTAAGAAGCCCAAACCAGCCACATTCATATACCCGTGCGTCACTCGTATACATAAAATAAATATGTGATTTAAATGACTATAGGCAGTAGGTACAGTAATGAAGATGAGAAACAGCTCCCTAGATTTGGAGTCCTTAAAGCTGAGGTGAATTTTGTTGAACCTAAACCTCATCCCGTACTGCTACTAAAAAAGAGGACAAAAAATACGATGAAATCGCTGCTGTCCCAATCATGTTAGGATGTTTGCTTTGCTCATCTGAAAGTCCTTGTTTTTCGTGTTTTTGTTTTCTGTATGTTTGATGATGATTGTAGACGATTGCATGTTCAGATGAGTGTCAGGGATATGTTTATAATGTGGGTGAGAGGACAGGACAATGATTAACCATTGCCATCGGAAGCGCCAGAGAAAGCTCCTGCACAATTCCCATATCGACAGCTTGTATAAATGTATATATGTACCTCCGTATTTTGTGTCTACTCCGTCACATTGAGTACGTAGTAGGTGAGTACATGTATGTATTTGTAACTTCAATTGAATTTTATTATTTATTCATTTATATACATACATGTGTTTGAATCAAAGGACATGTATATGTGGAATCCTTGTTATTTAGAATACGATGACAAAATCAGTATTCCTAGGAAATTCATTCAAAAGTAACAGCAACTGGTGTTGTATATTACGTTTCGATAAAAGAAAGAAAGAAATGAAAGACAGAGGGAAAGAGAGAGAGAGAGAAATTGAAATTTTCAACAAAATAAATAAATTTTGATGCGATTTTATTTGTGGGAATAATTGAAAATCTAGGTCGGTCTATCTGTCTTCTGTCTGTCTTCTGTCATCAGAAAAATGAATAAAATAGGCTCTAAGATTAAGAGGTATAGGTAGCTCATACATATACTCATTTAAAATTAGATAGATGATGATAGATCGTTTTTGTTTAAGGAATTTATGAATAGGTACATAAATATAAGGGTTCTCTGATATTAAACCTAATGTTTTATGTTATGGAAATATGTTTTAGAAAATACGATATTTGCTTGCAATTTATTCAATTCATTTTAAAGGTAGATATCTTTATCTTAGCTTTGCCAATTAAAAATGATTTTGAGATTTATCAGGGTATTTATTAGAGAATCTTGTGAAGGTACTTACTTACGAAAAAGGCACTTTTAAAATGTCATTTAAAGGGAATTTGAAATTTTCTGTAGAGAGTAGGCGCCTGTGTACACTCAAATAATACTCTAAGTGGATACTTTAATTTAATTTTCAATTAAGATTTAATAAACCTATAGGTTTTTTAAAGAGAAAATACTTGTTTTTGAGAATCACATTTTGAATGATTTTATAATTCACAAATCAAATATCAGATTACATATGTATATGGTAAGATTGGAATTGAAATATTTGTTGTAACACATGATTTGAATAGAGACTCCTTCTTGCCCTTTTTAGAAATCTAAGTATTCTGATAGATTAAATGGTATACTTAGAAACGTCAAAAATATGAATTTGACAGTTGTTTGCTGCCATATTGAGACAGACACATCTGCCAAATTTAGTTGGCATAATGTTCTTATGTTTTAAGTTTTTTTTTTTTTCAAAAATCAATATATATACATACATTTTTCGGTTTTCAATTCAACTACAACATGTACATATAAATGTTAGAATAGGTCTTCAGTTCAAGCAATATCCTACCGGCTTCGGCTATTTTATGGCCGCTTTAATCGTTCTTGCAAGAGGACTATTTCCCAGCGATTTGCAATTTTACATGTGGGATCAGATATAAGTTTGAATAATACAATTTAATTTAAAAACAATTGGAGTATTAACCATTTGGCTTAAAGAAAACATGGTATTAACATCTGATATACGGATTTTCTTAAACACCTAGGTTGCCATTAAATCCTTGGACTATGTCTCTTCAAACTCCATAACAGTCCATAATTGTTGATCTTCTCTAATGGAGATGGCACAACAGTTTAACATTCGCTTTAGCCGGGTGCCGGTACATAGAGACATTCCAAGAAATTGTAAGGCTGGTGAACTCGTCAAAAGTGAAACAGTACTACCCATTCTATATCAGGTTTTTTTTTATATATAATAAGCGTACACTCAAGGCAATATTACTAAACTTATTATGCAGAGGCACAGTGTGAGCACTAGGAAGAGGAGAGAGGGTTTGAAAGGAGATGTCGGTGCACATTGGTTTTGAATTCATGAATATTGCAATGACTTGGAAAAACAGAGTGTAGTTAGGCATTTCACATTCGTGTAGTACGGCTAAAGAACGAATCTCTGTATTTGACAGTACGGCGGAAGTTGGACTCGAGGGTATACTGATGAGCATTCCTAGATGCGTGAGTATTACGTTTGAACTGTTTAAGCGGAGCAATGCAGCTGGCTATTTCACTAGAGCATAAACCGTTAAAATAACGGTAAAAAAGGGTCAGACAAGAAACCTTACGACGATGTTCAAGCGAAGTAAATGAACTTATGATGATATTATCACCTATCAATTTAAATGCTCTACGTTCAATACTGTCCAAGAGGCTTAAGTAAGTTGCAGGAGCACCAGCCCAGAGATGGGAGTTATGCTCAAGCTTTGGACATATATAAGTCTTGTAGATAACAGCCAGATCAGAAGGGGTGAAACATTTCTTGCATCGCCGAAGGAAACTCAAACACCTTGCGGAATTTTTGGTGACATCGCGCAGTGATCGTTCCACAAGAGGTGGTTGGTGATAATGATAAACATACCGAGAATATCGTGATGTTCAGTCTCATTGATGCAAGTGCCATCTATGGATAATGGTAAGGGGGGGTATATCTCGCTTTAACGATACAAGACAGCATTGGGTTTTCGAAGCATTAAATTCCACGCGGTTTTTTATTCTCCATTGTATAATGCTGTTTAGGTCGGCATTTAACGACCTTATCATATTTTGGCGTTGCAGTTCCACATCCGAAGAAGAAGGATGTGAGTCTGAAAACGAATATGAAAAGCTAAGAGTACTATCGTCAGCGAAACAATGTATTGGATTAGAAGTTGCAGACACGAGATCATTAATACAAATGAGAAAGAGTGTTGGAGATAGAACAGAGCCCTGGGGCACACCAGCATTTATTTTGTGGTTTTCAGACTTGAATCCATCAAATACAACAATTGAACGATTCGAAGGATTATTACTAATCCAAGGGATTCATGAAAAACGAAAGCACGCATTTTCGAGAAGAGAGCCTGATGCCAAATCCTATCAAATGCTTTTGAAATATCAAGTGCAATAATAATCTTACTTTCTCCAAAGCGATGTAAAGATTTGCTCCACTGTTCGGTGAGATGAACCATGAGATCACCAGTGGGCCTATTGCTTCGAAAGCCGTACTGACGGTCATTAAGAAGCTTCCGTTCCTCAAGATATTTCTTGATATGATAACTAATCAGCGTTTCCATGACCTTGGACAGAAGGGACGTAAGTGCAATCGGTCGGTAATTAGAGGGTGAGGAAGATTCGCCTTTTTTGGGGATGGGCTGTACAAATGCAGTTTTCTATCCGTTTGGAACGAGACCTGAGGAGTAGGACATATGAAAAAGCTTACGCAGTGGGTTTGCCAGCATTGAAGAACACCTCTTCAGAACAATAGCGGGGATACCATCCGGACCAGCGGATTTATGAATGGTGAGAGCTTTATGAACTCTTCCCACAATACGAGTGCGAAAAAAGATTGGCCCCATAAAATCACTAACTCGCTCAAGTACAGGCGGAGTTATAACACTTACTGGCAGCGTAGAATTGGCGGCGAACTGCCTAGCAAAGAGATTAGCTTTCTCTAAAGAGCTAACAAATGGAGTGTCATTGACAACGAGCGTCGGAACCGAGGAAGAGGAAAAATTTCCCATGTTTTTTACAATGACACGTTTGACTAATGCTAGCGTACCAATCGCTAGCAGTAAGCTTTTCGTAAAACTAACGCTATGGCCTTTTTCATAAACATTGACAATTGCGACAGGTGACAATTTGTTATTTTTTAATTTGACAATTGTCAAAATCTGTTTCATAAAAAATATGACAATTTTATAGAATTGTAGGAAAATATCCGACAGTTGTCATGTTTTCGTGCTTTCTCAAATTAGCCGTTCGTGTTTGCCGAAACAGGGCCCTAAATTTTGAATCTCAGTTTAAACCATTGTAGTATATTACTTAGTATTTAGAAATTCTCTATAGTTATGATTCTTCATTTGGCTCTATCTATATAAAGTTTTGAGAAATTTTGGATTTGAAGTTTTCATATTTGAAAAAAATTCATGTTGGAGCTATTTTTAACTTCCCATAGGAAGTTATTGTAATCGGTCCGATTTGTCGAATTCAAAATTTTGACATTTCTAGACGTTTCAAGGGCCCTAGAATCGAAATAAAAGATTTTTAGAGAGATGTCTGTACGTGGGTACGTACGTTCCTACGTTCGCGACGTTTTTTTTGTCGTCCATAGCTCAAGAACCAGTAGAGATATCGACTTCAAATAAATGTTGTTATACAGAAAATAATGCAAAAGGATGCAGAAAGGACTCTCAAAAAAATTGCGTTGGTAGTTTTTTTACTTCCGAAATACATATAGGAACTACATATACATATGTATATGTATATGGCAAGTTTTTCATTCGTAAAAAATTTCGAACTCGAGATTTTAATCAAACATGATATTACGATGGTAGAGAAGTCGAAAAAAGTAGGTCCCGCGATTCTGTCCAGTCTGTCTGTCCACGCTCCTATAGCCTAAACCATTGGGTCGATTGAGTTCAAACTTGGAAGTTAAGGGTTTGAGCAGATTCGCGTTAGGCGTTTTTTTCATTTTTTGTTAGATCAAAACTAACAGCGCCCCCATACAATTTTTTTGGTCAAAAAACGAAAATTCAAATTTTCTCAAAAACAAAATGATAGATTTTTTAAAAATTTTCTTTAAAATTGTATTTTTTAACTTGGCTTTTTTTTGTAAGAAAAACATATTTTTGTATTGATCCGGAAAGGTATCACTTATAGAACCGTTATTTTGTTTTTTAATTTTCTCAGCAACTTATGAACTGATTTTAATAATTTTTTTTGAACGACCTCTTATATTGCCTTAACAATATTTGATTATCAAAAGTGCAATTTTTTTTGTTTGGATTTTTAAAAAAATATTGATTTTTTTTTGCAAAATTCTATATATCAAAAACGGGTCAACATTTTATTACGAAAATCAAATGTAGAGCATATATTTACAATCACTAAACAACTGCATACCAAAAATATTTTTAGAACAAAATTAAAAAATTGTATATATACAAAATTAATTTAAAAAAAACCGCTCTAACGATTTTTAAACAAAAAAATTGAAAAATGGATGTTTTTTTTGACAAATCAAATGGCATTTAGACAAACATATTTTACAGGTATATTTTTAAATCTTATAAAGATACTTTTTTAAACAGACTCTTTGCATACAGGAGCAAGTACGTGCATTTTATTTATTACAGCAATTTAAAAAAAAAGATGAAACTTTTGGTTTACCCAAAACATTTCACGAACCAATAACGCTAACGAGTTGAATTAAATTGTATATTATATATTATGACGTGATACCAAATAAGTTTATTTTTGGAAAAAAATCCAAACAAAGGTTTTTTTTATAAATCAAAAAAACAAAAAATATTTGTCAACTCGAATATTTACGAACAAAAAATGATTTCATCTCCAAAATAATTTTTTGCAATAAAGAATAACGTTTTTGACATCTGGTAAAATTTTGACAAAAATCGAATTGACAGTTTTTTACACAAAAATAAAAACCTAAAAAGAAGCAATACTTAAATTTAGTAAAAATTTACTTTCGACTCAAATATCTTTTCAAAAATTGAAAATAGTGGCTTGAATCTAATTTTATCTCACAGAAAATATTGTTTTCGACATTCAGTAAATTTTTTATAAAAATCCAACAGTCAGTTTTTTTTTATAAAAAATTAAAATCTACAAAAAATAGTACGCAAAATTGGTAAAAATTGATGTTCGGTTCTCGATATCTCGTGAATAATAGAAGATATTGACTTTAAATTAATTTCATTCATCCAATTTGTATTTGTTTATATAAGAAATAAAAACTTTTTAGAAATGCTACTAAAATTAATAAAAATTGTTTTTCGACTAAAAATCTCGTTTAAAAAATAGATTTTGAAATCCAACTATTTCATCAAATGCAAAATATTGTTGGTAATTTTTAAATCTTTTAGAATAATTCAACTGACAACGTTTTTAACAAAACCCGATAACCTTCAAACCTTTTAAGCAAGACAAATCGACAGACGGGGTGGGAAGTTATCAGTGTGGGTCGCACCCTAACCTCTTTTTTTGTGTTGATTTCGAATACGAACTTCGATTTTAACTATCTGCTAACATTTGAAAAATATCTGTTTTCAACATTTTGTATAGTTCTGTAATACATTTCAAAAACTTGCTGGTGTAGCCTTATTTAGAGGACAGATGAGTTACAAAAGCAAACAATGAAACCGGTTAAGCTTTTCTTTGGGTTTATTTTGAGACAGGTGACATCTAACAACTTAGGAAGATTTTTGAAACTTTTTATGAAATACTATAAATATTTGAACCGATAAACTGAAGATAAGGATTAAAGGTTTGGAGAATTAAAACGAATTTTTTGAAAGAACTTCAAAACCCATGGGAAAAATACAATTTGATTGCAAGGAACAAAACCTTATCCACTAATGTAGATAACTGCAAAATACAATTTGACAGTTGACATAAGTGCTAGTTCTTGAAAATGTAAGTGATTATCTAGCCCAAACCTCATACATTCATTAGTTTTAGTATTTGTTTTTGTGAGGCAATTTTATGCGACCTTAGAAGTGGTCTTTATTTAGTTTCTTGCTATAAGGTATTTGTTTTTCTTTTGTGTGTCCTGCAGAAGCTAAACTACCACTTTTTATTGAAGAAAGATATGTTTTTTAATTAGCACTGACCTAGCTCTCTATATTTTTTTGTTGTTCTTATACTCGCATCTTTTTTCTTTTAGGGTAAAAAAGGTACAAATTAAGCTAATTCCTTTAATGCCCTTGTGAGTATTATGTATGTTAGTCAGAGTCTATATCATGTAGCATGGAGCTTTTATGACAGGTAGGATTTGGAATCGGGTTCGGTTTTCGTAGACAACGCGCAACGTCGTCGGACGGAGGTTAGTGTTGAAAAGGTTAACATGGAAATAGCATTTTTAGGATTTGAGATAGAAAATGACTTTTGCCGGAAGTAATTCTCTGACCAGTATAGTACTGTTGGCTTAAGTTCTATCATACACCTGTTGCGTTTCCTTTTTTCCTATCCTAACCCTTCCTCTTATCATAATCAGCATACTCATATCCTCGTCTTCTAGCGCCATCTCTCTCGCTCTCTTGATTAAATTGAAAGGATATACTTAGCTAATTTTTGGATTTGGTTTTGTGGTCTTGTTGGTTTTTCTATTTGAGGTAATAATTTTGTGGAGAGTAAGGACATATAAAATATAAGACCATTTAATAATTGGGTTTTTGGTATAAATGAATAATATATGAATGTATGTATATAAAAGTTAAAAAAGAGCAAACACAGTGAACAATTTATTAAGATGAATAAATGGTTAGGTTTAGGTTAAAGGTACTTACCAAAATGGATAGATTTTTGTGTTAATATAATTAAACATAAAGATTTCTACATATATTTATATAGATGGATGGATATATGTACATATGTATATCTGTTTACCTTTGATCCATGAACTCATCGAAAGGACTGACCTTATTTTGGGGCTTTATTTAATATTCAATTTATGATTTTATCAATGAATGAAAATATGAGATAATCATTTGGGAATTAAGGGAAAATATTATGTGGTTGTTATTTTTCGATAAAGTATACTATGGCATTTAGAGAGCTGAGCTAACTTCAAACACCTTTTTTTTGAGGATATTATTTATAGAAGGATTTGTTTGTATTGGTATAACATTGAAATGAAATCGAATATTAGAATTTCTCTATGAAAAATTAATAAGTAAACTTGAATACAGCGGAATGTTACCTTAAATGATAGAGAAGATTGACCATACGAGTATATAGGATATATACATAGGTATGTAGTTTTTATGGATATTTTGACCTCGTTCTTAAATAATGCAAAGAAAAATGATTTCTGGGTTCATTTTTCATCGATTGGGGATTTCACTTTCTAATTTATGGTTTTAAAAGATCAGCGTATATCTCTTCTATCATTTTAAGCTTTTCGCATAAGTTGAAATGGAATACATGCCTTAAGAAATAGTTTTCTGTATATTCGAAAAGACTTACGATTTTATTTTTGCTTCTACGAAAATGATGATGATGATCCAAGGGAACAAGAAGATTCTAGAAAAAAGTTAAAGTTTTAGATAAGTTATGATTTTTTAACTGAAAATAAAAAAATCGAAGCTGAAAGTTGAATAATTCATTAATATTTTTTGCCAACATCGTCCTAAAAGTCTTTTTACCAGAATATTTTTGAATGTGAATATTTTATCCTTGACATTTTAACGAATATTTTGATACCAAAAACATTACTTTATGGTGATTATTTAATCATATTGTTCACTTCTTTTACAAATGATAAGACTAATTTTCAGTCACTATTATTTATGAACTTAGTTTATCGAATGTAAAAAATCTTTTAGTTTAAATAATTTTTCAAAATTTAATAAAAATTAATTCTATTTTTGAATTCAAAGAGTGGATTTCTTACAGCCATCACAGCTGCTTGCAAAGATGAAAGAGCTTGCTTCTCTCACAATTGTATAACATGTCCTGAGGACTTAATGGATGAAACAACTTCCAAACACAACCCAGTTCATCCTACCGTGTAGTGAAAATCAAGACCTTAAAAATTTGGTAATTATTGAAGATAAAATATTAGATGTTTACTACAACTTAGAAATTGCTTATGTCTTAACGCCGCCGCCGCCCGGCCGGCATTATTCAGTGTTGCTGGAATTTCAGAATTACAAAACTAGATTGCTGATCTCCAAAAGCAAATTAAACCGCTTCAAGTTCCTAGAAGTCAAAGTTTTTCGCGTTCAAAGTATCCCCTCAAGAAGAGATCGGGATCCAAAAATTCAAATGTTTGCTATGGCAAAGAGGTAAGGAAATCTACAACTACCAAAATACCTAAATGAGCCATAATTTCAGTCAACCAATCCAACCGTTTTCTTTACGCAGTGAATGACACTGAAATTCCAACTTATGGCGAAAGGTTGATATCACTCAACCTTGCAGAAACTTTTCCTGGCCTTATGTCATTGCTCAAGTCATCGAGCCAATCCTTTTATCTGATTTTGTGTCAGTTTTTGATATTTTGGTTGACAATAAAAACAAAAAAACTAATCGATAGAAAAACAAGTCTTGAAACCCATAGTTTTGGTGCCACAACTTCATTAAGTGCTGCAAATATTCAACCAATAAATCCATCGACCTTTAATTTCGATTTGTTCAAAGAATTTGAAAACATTACCAAGACTAAAACTAAGCATGATGTAAAGCAACACCTTCAAACGAAAGTACCTCCCGTGTTCACCAAAGTCAGACGTTTATCTGCTGAACAACTCAAAACCGCTAAGCTAGAATTCGATAGTATGATCAACAGACCTTCAAAGAGCAGGTCGGCTCTTTATATGGTTAAAAATAAAAATGGCGACTTCCTACCTTGTGTTGATTACAGACGACTTAATGCTGTCACCAACTCAGATCGCTATCCCATGCTTTCCATTGGATATTTCGCTCACCCTCTGAAGGGCAAGACAATATTCAGCGCTATAGATCTAACTACAGCATACCAACATTCTGGGCTGTTTAAAATTATGGTGATGACTTTTGGTCAATGTAATCCACGAAGTCACGAGATACCTCTAATTCAACATCTAACTCAATTGCAGATTATCAAGATCATCTCAAAATGCTTTTAATACGTTTTCTAGAGTATGGACTAATTATAAATCCTTTAAAATGCACTTTCGAGTCATCATCTGTAAGCTTCTTAGGTTTTCTTGTCACTAAAGAACGAATCAAACCATTCCCATCTTAAGTTTACACCATCATATCCTAGAAAAAGCCATCAACAGTCCAAGAGTTACGAAGGTTTTTGGGATTGCTTAATTTCTACAGACGTTTTGTTCGGAAAGCTTCTTAGAATCAAGCTCTTCATACATGGAGCATTTTTTTCTTTCTAAATTTAAATTCCAGGAAAAATTACCTTGTCGTTATAAAATTGGTTAGAAGTCGTAACAGTTTGTACCTCTGAAAATCACGTACATTTTTAAAGCTGCTAATGCTTAGCGTTTAGAATAGATTAAAAAACAATGGTATGGAAAGGTATAGTTTTTGTTGTTGGATTGACAGGAGCGCCATTTTTAATCACAACATACAAATATATTGACCGTTAAGATGATGTCGGATTGCAACGACACTAATAGGATTCTATTAACAAGTAAACCAGTTGAAAGCTCAAGGGAATGACATTAACATGCTCTATATCTGTACTAAATTTGAAGCTCAGTGGTGCATCCGATAGACTCAATCTCAATGGGCAGTTGACGTATTTACGTACATAGCTGAAAGACTGTATATTAAGAACTTTCTTCTTGGACTTATTCGTCAACTATTATCGGTTAAACTAGAATAAAAACTCAAAATGAAAGGAATACTTTATATATAGAGTAAGTAAACAAATTTGTTAAACCTAAATCAAAAATTCGATTTTTCTTTTTTAAACAATTTAGAGCTTTTTGAAGTAAGGAATTTTCAAAATAAAATATGTTGAGAATAAAGTAATTTAAATAACAGAATAGTGACCAGTAAGTGTCATATAGAATTTTGATCATACAAAATTCTGCAAAAAGTAGGCAAGGAAACAAATTTTACAGAGTGTACAAAACCTATCATTCATTCTTTTTGGTTTGATTTCTTTCACAAGAAGTGTATTCAACAGGAGGCCATTAAGTCTAACTCTTTTCAAAAACTATAAAATTGTATTAAAACGATTAATATTAAGCGTCATATTTTTTTTGCCAATGAAACTTAATGCATCTAATATTATTTCTCATACAAATATACATAGCTTCTTAATATTTGTATTTATATTTAAATTCTGATATCTGACGCTTTTAGTGTAATTAGCTTTTGTTTTCTATTTTGGCTATGGTAAATAAGCTTTTTTATAATGCATACTATACTCTGTCCAACAAAAATAGTCAGTACACGTCTTATGGGAGAGCTTTTTTCTTGCAAATGGTGCCAGTCAGTGGTTTTATTCCCTTTTTACCTACTGAAAAAGAAAATTCAACCACTGACTTACACATAAATTGTTGTTGTAATTACGCTTCGACGAGCGTACATCCCACAACCTTTACCATGCGCAGCCAAAGCATCGAGAAAGAACTAATAGAGAGAACCAACTTCGAGGCTTGCTCTCTTTTTGCCTACAAGCTGTGATTTGGCCACCAACTTGCATATGTATTAACTCCATATAAAAAAAATGTGGGGAACAAATACTTATGCAAGTTTGTGTGCATACTCACCACGAGAGAGAATAAACTTTTCTCTCTTTTCTCTCTCCTCACCACCTTTGAAAAATGGCGACCACCTTTGAAACATAAGACTCTGAAAGCACTACAACTATTATTTTTATTACTAGCTTCGTTTATGCGTTTAATTTTCGCTCAGAAAGTTGAAAAATGCAAAAAAAACTCAGATTTGTTTCAATTTCCAGAGTTTATCGACTTAATTTTGTCGATGCGAGAGTTTCAGGAACATTGAAAACGAGAGTTACAGAATGTAAACATGGAACATTGAAAACGTTTTTATATACTCATCTCTTTTTTCCATTCCTATTTTATTTGTGTGTACTCGTTGTTTATTTTCTTTACATTACTCAAGACATTTCCAAAATGCTGAAAATAAGTGATTTAAGTAGAGACTAAATAAAAAGACCGTCAACTTGTTACTTCTGTTGCCAATTTTCATTGCATAAGATTTGTGAATAGGTGATAAGCTATTCTTACTGCTTTCAACTAAAGCATTTTTCACATGAGCACGACCAACGACCAACGAATGGACGAATATTCGTCGATTTTGACATTTCTCTCACATGAGAGTTTTTAATTCGTCGCGAATGAAGTTTGACATTCACCACCGAAACCAAAACAAGAATGATTTTTTTAGGTTAAGTACGCGCGATTTTTTATTCGTTGCGAGTGTGGATAATGTGGAACGCGAATAAAGTTTGACAGTTCGTATCAACTACAATTTTTTTCGCGATGAATAAATTTGTTTTCTTAAATTTATTAATATATGATATTGAAAAGTAAAAGTATGCATCATAAATCAAATAGAAACTACATATATTGTCATCATTTTGTTAAGAATTTGTGTGGAAATATATCTTCAAACGTAATTAAACTCACATTTTGTAATTCATTCGTCGTTCGTTGGTCGCGCTCATGTGAATGCTGCTTAACTTAGAGAAAAAGAAGAGAAAAACAAATTCACCACGAACTACCGGTATTACTTCTCCCGTTATTTTTTGACAAACAAAAATGTTCTGCTAGAATTAATTTGAATTATAGGAGTATTTTTGTAGATATAAAAACGACAACATGTTAGTAAGATTAAAGAAAGAAAGTCATGAGAATTACAAATATAATAATGAGACTTTAAAAAACATAGTCTTCTTGCCTATCAATAAACAAAAATGAGAAAGGTCGCATTTCCCGGAACTGATGTTTTTTTCTGTACTCTTCTCCGAGGTGAAAACATGTATACACCGATACGAATTCAACACGCTATAAAAAATGAGAGTAAGAGGTTTCGAAGAGACGGAGACGAGGAAATTTGGCTCTCTCATTTAGTTTTTTCTCTCTGGCCAAAGCCACACTGCCACTGATAAATAATGTGTTCACAAACAACCCTCTTCGTATGTATTGAAAATAAGCAGATTGTTATTAGAGTTACCATTTCCACGTTAATGCAAATCATGGTGGATTTTTCTTTGGATTTTGTTTGGGAGCTTTCAGAATGTGTGCTTTTTTAAAAGCTTTTGAGAACAAATATGGGAATGGTGTTGTAGCTTGCTGTTTTTCGGTAAGTGAAGTTTATTTATTATTCTTCGTAAATTAACCCTTTGTTCCCGGAGATGTCAACTTTTTCAAATATTTGTATAAAAACTTAAAATTTATATAGAATGTGTATAATGAATAATGCATTTAAATACAAAAAAAATAATATTCACTAAAAATAAAAAAAAAAACCAGTAGGAATATAAAGAAAAAATATAGAGTATTTGGTTTAATTGCGAAACCACTAGGAAGCAAAGGGTTGAGTTTGAGCGAAAATTATTTGTAATACATGGTGTAGTTATAGATGGTGAAAAATAGTGATTTTGTTCATAAAAAAAATATTCTTTGAAAAAGTGTTTATTTATACGGTGTTTTATAATCAGTGCCAAAAAGAACTGCTTTTATTTTATTATAAATCTGTGCTGTGTTGTTTATAAATTGTGTATTTGTGAATATTGTGTGATACAGAATCGAATACTCTTAGTTTTTACAAAGGGGTTTTTGAATTCGGGATTATGTACATAATTTATAAATTTTCTTAAACGGAATTTATTTTTAACTTTCAATTTAAAATAAAAAGTTGGTATCCCTACTAATATTTATCAGAGCTTTTTCGAAATTTATAATGGGCACTACGGAAACCCTGTAATATTTGCTCTCTCTCACAGCTTAACGAGATTTCACTTCAGTCAGAGTGAGAGGTAAACGTCCTATCTTTTCTGTACTGACTATTTTTGTTGGACAGAGTATAACAATTTTGAATGATGAATCGAAAACTCTTTTAGTTTTGCTCACAGCTGTCATTAAAATTAAAAACAAATATTTTTTAGAATCGTGTGAATAATTAGATAATTTTTGTATGTAAACATAAAAAAATGAACTCAAAAGTCTTGAACAAAATTTTTCTTTCAAGATCAATTTGTATACTTTTATAGCAGCTGACATCAAATAATACAAAATAACCTTAACCCCATAAACATAAAGTTCAGCACACCTTTATTAAGAATTTTTTGCAAAAAAAAAAACACAACAATATTTCTCAAAAAATTATAAAGTTTACGAAAATAATGTTATGGAGATAGACCTTGAAACTTGCTATCTTATCAGCAATTGACAATTTTTTGTTGAGCTTTTATAATGTTTATATGGTTTTAATATTAAACTTCCATTAGTTTAACTTTTACTTTTATTATAGTTGAATTATATATTCCATTTGTAGGAGTTGGGAATTGATAAGATATTTTTAAAATAATTTATTACAATAATTAAAAAATATAATTTGTATTCATCTTTTTCAAATTATGTCATGACGTTTTCTAATGCTATAGACTTTCAAAGTTTTGTTTTTTTGTTATTTTTCTTAAGCAAACCTGTACTAACCTTTTGAAATTTAAACACATATGTATGTGGTAAACGACTTTTGAACAAATTCGTATTAAATACTTATGTTAAATGATTAGTGCCTATGCTACGATAAAGATAATACAAAGACAGGACACAATCATTTGCACCTTATACCTAAATTAACCATTAACTCTGTTTAGCCAAAATTTTGAAAATTTAATTTTAAAGGTTTAGGTATCCAAAATACTAATAAATCAAACTTATTTTTTTTATTTTATAAATGAATATTGGATACGTTCAGACGTCTATTTCACCAAAAACTTTTCACTATGCAATTTGTTAAAAAAAAAAAAATAATAATATCCTGTAATGTGCATAAAGTGCAAACTGTTTACCAAAATTTACATATATTATTGAAATGGGTTCATTAGTTCTAGAGAAAACATAAAAACAAATAAACGGTTCTGGAGTAATACAAAAATATTTTTTTCTATTGAAAGAAGCCAAGTTAAGAAAAAAAAAATTTGGAGGATATTTTTAAAAAATCTATCGGTTCGTATTTGAGTAATTTCGAATTTTCGATTTTTGACCAATAAATTTGTATTGGGACTACTGTTATTTTTAATCTTAAAAAAAAAAAAATGTAAAAACGCCTAATAAGAATCTGCTTAAGACGTTAACTTCTAAGTTTGAACCTAATTGATTGAATGGTTTAGGCTGTAGGGCCAAGGAAAGACAGATAGACGGAATTGAGGGACTTACTTTTTTCGAATTCTCTACCATCTTATGTCATGTTGAATAAAATTTCGAGCCCGAATTTTTTTCGGGTAGCAAGTAAAAATGTCAACCTAAAAGTAAGTTATTTTTTGACTAAATGCAGTACAAATATGACATTCGGCAACGTTTTTTTTCAAATCTATCTACTCTACGAAAATCAAGTCTTACAATATTTTTTGTGTACATTTACATGAGTTGCAATACGTACTTATAACTATAAAAAAGAACTTAAAGTTTTTGAGTAATTTGTAAAAAATGTACTTGATCCCCTATGTACCAACCTAAAATATTTGCTCCAGTCCAAAATCAGAGGACTTTTTGGGCTATGTTCAAGACCTATAAAAGAAGCTGTCCGCTGGAATTCAGCTTTGTCGGAATTTTTCGAAGTGATTTTTATATTATATCCAATCAACCAAAAGTGAGTTTTATCGCTAAAAGAATCACTTTCAGCTGACAAATAAATAACCTTCAGTCAAAATGCTGTTACCAACTTAAAGTTGTTTACCTTTTAAAAAAACACATTGTGGAACTTCAAGGCTCGGTTTTTTCATTTTTTTTAAGCTCTAATGGTGGATCTAGCTCTCGTTTACTTTCTCAAAAATTCTTAATTTCCGATACATTCGATATTGACAACCTGCGCAGTATATTATACAGTATGTTTCAGCTAGCCTGCCTACATCTAACCTGGGACCTGTTTCTTTTCTTTTTTTTTTATTTTGTTTTGTTATTTTGCAAAGTAGTTGTTCTTTTTGTTTTCGCAAACAATAACCTTTAAAAATTATATTTGAAATAAAGTCTGAAAAATTGAAAAGCAAAAAGTCTCCAGAACCGTTTATTTGTTTTTAAGTTTTCTCAAGAACTAATAAACCCATTTCAATAATATTTGTTCTGCCTAAGCTCTTAATGTCTTAATCAAATTTGATGATCAAAAATGTCAAATTTTACTGTTTGGATTTTTAAAAAAATATTATTTTTTTTTCAAAATTTGATATCTCAAAACGGGAAAATATTTTTTTAACGAAAACTAATGTTTAACGTATTTTATAAAGTTCTTAAATGCATACTACAAATATTTTTAAACTAAAATCGAAAAATTGTACATATATATAAAAAAATAATTTAAATTAAATCCGCTCTACGATTTTTCAAACAAAATTCTGAAAAATTAAGGTTTTTTTGAGAAATTAAATGGCATTTACATTTTTGAAGAAAAATTTATTTTATTGGTAAATTTTTAAATATAAGTTCAATTTGTAAACAGAGTTTTTGGATACGGGAAGCAAGTTCGTACGAACCAGTCGGGCACTTCTCAAAAAGGTACGGCAAGGGGAACGCTGCTATTTTGAAAATATAATTGTTTTTAATTTTGTTTAATAACTCCCAAGAACGATCTGAGAACCAGATTTAGACAGTATAATATTCTAGGAATCGACTTGTTTTTTAAGTCTGTGCTTGAATTAGTTCCTGAGTAGTTGCGTTTAAAAGCTCATTTTTTTTCTTATCAAAATGGGATTATGTAACACTTTTTTGAGATATCACACATATCTGATATCTTCGCTTCTTTTTCAAATCTAGTTCCATATATTTTGTTTTTATTTGTATACTAGCTGACCCGGCCACGCGTTGCTGTATTTTGAAAAAAAAAACATGGCGACCTTCATGACTGATTTTCAAATACCGTTACCCCTTATTACAATAAAATTATTATTTACAAACGAAGATGAAAATAAAGCTGGTATAAAAATGTACTGGTTTGGGATTTGAAGAGGATGGACTTTGAACACAATTGATTAAAATTTTCGTGCAGTTAATGTTAAGCAAAAATCAGTACAAAAGAATTAAACTTAAAATGTATTATTATTTTTATTTAGCCTTGTAACAAATGAGTATATTACAAAGTTTTTAGTAAACAACATGTGACAGTTTGACTTATATAAGAGGGTAGTAGGGCGGATAGTTTAAAATCTTCTAACAATAATATTTATTATTTTGAAATATAAATACTTTTAATGTAAATTTAATTTACATTGATTAGTGCCAACATTTTTGGTTTACTTGTCTTTCGCTAACACAAATAGGGTCGACGATTTTCCTATACATGAACATAGCTGCTCATGAGAAAAATATGGATTTTCCAAATCTAAACCACAAATGGAAATTGTTGCGCCTTGAGACTTATTTATAGACATGTCAAAATCTAAACGAATTTGATACTGTAACCTTTTGAAGATATGGTAGAATCTGACTATATTATTGGACTACGTGGCAACAGGACCACTTTTCCTTTAAACTTTCCAGTTAAAATGCCACGGGTACCACAGTTAAAATGGTTGCTTCAAGAATATTTCCGTTGATCTTTTTGATGACTAAACTGTGTTTAAGCTATTCATTGAAATAAATAAATAAAAATAAATAAATAAATAACGTGTGCCGAGTTAACACACGCCAACGACGTTGACCTTCGGAAACACAATTCTATTGGATGTCAATGAACCAGACATGAAGCATTCATGGGAACCTGCTGACATTGCACTTATACCTTTGCATTGCTTTAGGTAATGCGTAATGCGATACGCCTATAACCATCCGGTAGGCGAAATAGCTTACTCAGCATTTGGATTGGCTGAGCGAATATCCAATAGGTGGGTTAGGGAGTCAGTCTTTCGGCAGACGCGAACTTGAATAGTTAGAACCAATAAGCAAATAAAATAAATTAAATTAAATTAATTCTTTTGTATTTTCAATTAACGGTACGAACAGTTGGGCCAACTCACGTTGGCGTTCGGTTTTTTTTACTAACAAAGGATGCGAAATCCTTAATTGGCGCCCGAGCAGGGACCCGGCAAACTGCATCCTTTAAGCCTATGAATCAGTGCTATTCAAGACCAGGACACTTTTTAATAAAAGTGATCGTCACTGTACACATGGGAACACAGTCGCTTTCCTGGTTCTTGAGCACACCTTTCTGCATTCACATGGGAACATGCGGATATTCGAAAAGGCATAAGGATGTGGTGTGAAGATTGATCGTGCCAATAGTAGGTCGTTTTAAAACGTCCAAACGGGACCAACACGACACTTCCTTGCCGGGTTTCCGTTAGAAAACCCGTTATAATAAATTTTGTTTTTTTATATATATATTGTTATAAAGTGCGGCATATCATAAAACTGAATAACCGATAACTACCAGTGCGGTATATCATGAAACTCAATAACCTGTGAGTCGATAAAAACTTTATAAAAACTTAAGAACAAATTAAAATTGTGAAAGGAAAGGTTATTAAAGGAAAACATCTCATAGAATAAAAAAAATTAAAAAAAAAAAAAAGTAATAGAAATTTATAAAAAAATTCAAGAAAATAAAAGTTATTAAAAGAAAATATCTTAAAGATAAAAAGTTTAAGAAAAAAATTAACTTGGGGAGAATCTCAATAAAAATAAATTAAAAAAATTTTGTTTGAAATTAGCTTAAAGAAAAATCTGTGTTTAAGGAAAAAGAAGTAAACTCGTGCCAAACAATGGATGAGTTGCAAAAATCTGTTCAAGATTTGACCGGTGCGGTAAATCGAATTTATGAACAATTAAAAATTGTTGAAAATAGAGTAATGTCGCTCGAAGTTGCGAACACAGCTAGCGCGAGTGGTGTGAGTGGTATCTGTGCTGCAGAAGCACCCTTGGTAGGTCCGAGGACCGAAGTTGAGCTAAAAGAAATTAGCAAGCTTCCGGACAGTGTAAAGGAGCTACAGGTATTTGATGGGAATCCGACGCAATATGTGTCGTGGATCCACAACGTGGAGTCGATTTTGAGCGACTTCAAAATCGTTAGAGGTAAGCCGATTTACAGGGCAATAATGCAGCATATACGGAATAAAATTAGGGGAAATGCGGACACCGCATTAATATCGTACAATATATTTGAGGACGACTGGAGTGCGATCAAGAGATGTCTCTCGCTGCATTACGCAGACAAGAGGGACATAAGGACTCTTGAGCACCAGTTGAGTCAGTTGTCTCAGAGGGGTTCTAAGATTGATGAGTTCTATGCTACCGTGAACCATCAATTCTCCCTCATAATCAACAAAATTAAAACGGAGACCTATTCTCCAGAGACGGTAAATGCATTAGTAGAGACGTATCGCAACCGTGCGCTAGATGTCTTTATACGTGGGCTGTCTGGGGATCTTTCTCGTATGCTAATCATACAGAAACCCAAGACTTTGCCTGAGGCCTACACGGCTTGCTTGGAAGTTCAGAATTTGAATTTCAGAAGCAACACGATTCATAACCCATACGTGACCAATTCTATAACCGCCCCAATCAATCAATCCTTCAGGCCTATGAATGGGGGAAGATTGAACGATACCAGGCCAGCGATGCCACCGACGAAAAAATTCTCACATCCTGGTTCGTCCCAAAACTATCGTCGGGATGGTAATCCTCCACCCAGGCCAACAGCTCCGAAACCTCACGAGAAAATGGAGCTGGGCTCGGTACAATCAAGGCAGGCAGATTATATTAATCGCCCTAGGAATGGTAACCCATTCAAAAGGGGAGCCAGGTCAGAAGGTTATGGCCCTACATATAAAAAGCAACAGAGGTTGTACAATACTGAGTTTATAGATGAAGACGAAGTCTACGCTGGTGAATATCAGCGCGCAGTCCAAGATAACGTCGAGAACACAGTAGAGGACACAGTAAATTTTATGACGGGCGCCTCTCCAGCGTTCCATATATAGAATATGTAACGCAGGGAGGTACCAAATTAAAATTCTTGATAGACACGGGTGCTAACAAGAATTTTATTAGCCCGTCAATACACCAAAAAAGCACCCAGTTAACAAAACCATTCTCTGTACGTTGCGCTGCTGGAAATATAGTCGTAAGTAAAAAGGTCTCTGGTAAATTTTTTGAAAAAGCAGGCAATGACACCATTTTAACATTCTACGTCCTGCCAGGGTTGGTGTCGTTCGATGGGATTATCGGGGACGACACATTAAAAGAATTAGAAGCGGTAATAGACCGAAAAGAGAATACTCTCACTCTTAATCCTGGTATTGTTATTCCTCTTAAGGCTCGAATTTCTGCTCAGGTAAATGCTGTTGTTGATGAAACTCTTCCTGAAAGTGTTAGAACGAAAATTCGTGATATGATTAATAAATATAAATCGATTTTTGGACCAATCGACACAAACGAAGTAATAAGAACAAATGTTAGAGCAGAGATAAGGACAAATACAACCGAACCTGTGTACGCCAAGAGTTACCCATATCTTGCGTGCATGAGAGAGGTCGTGGAAAAAGAGATAAGGAGTCTGCTTGAGGAAGGAACTATTCGTCCTTCAAATAGTCCTTACAACTCGCCGATATGGGTTGTACCTAAGAAGCCGAAGCCCTCAGGGGAAAAGCAATATCGTGTTGTAATCGACTATAAACGCCGAAACGGCATAACAATCGCAGACACTTATCCAATTCCGGACATAAATTCTACACTAGCCAGCCTTGGTAAGGCAAAGTATTTTACGACTCTAGATCTTACTTCCAACGATATACCAAAAACAGCTTTCTCGACTATGAACGGCAAATATGAATTCTTAAGGCTGCCATTCGGGTTGAAGAACGCCCCAGCAATCCTTCAAAGGATGATTGATGACGTCCTTAAGGAATTCATGGGAAAGATTTGTTATGTCTACATCGACGACATAATTGTTTTTGGTCAGAGTGAAGAAGACCACCTCAAAAATATCGATACTATATTCGAACGACTCCGGACAGTGAACCTTAAGGTGAATCTAGAAAAAACACATTTCATGAAAACCCAGGTAGAATTTCTTGGTTATGTGATCACCCCTCAGGGCATACAACCTGACCCAAGCAAGGTATCAGCCATACAAGCTATCTCACCCCCGGAAACCTTGAAAGACTTAAAAAGTTTCCTAGGATTGACATCCTATTATAGGAAGTTTATACGCGACTACGCGAAGGTCGCGAAGCCCTTAACCATCTTGACCAGGGGGGAGTACGCACAAGTAAGGGCTAATGAGTCCAAACGTGTTCCGGTCAAGTTGAATGATGAAGCCTTGCAGGCGTTTAAAGACTTAAAGATATTACTAACTTCATCAGAGGTCTTGGCCTTCCCAGATTTTGAAAAAGCATTTAACCTCACAACTGACGCTTCCAACTTTGCGATAGGAGCCGTCCTTTCCCAAGGTGAATGGGGAAAGGATCGCCCAATAGCCTATATCTCGAAATCTCTCAGCCAAGCAGAAGAGGGATATGCTACTAACGAAAAAGAGATGTTGGCGATCGTGTGGGCACTTGACAACCTCCGTTCATACCTCTACGGGGCTAGGAAGATTCGTATATATACAGATCATCAGCCTTTGACTTATTCATTGGGTAATAAAAACCACAATGCTAAGTTAAAGCGCTGGAAGGCTCGTATTGAGGAGTATAACTGCGAGCTTATCTACAAACCTGGAAAATCTAATGTAGTCGCTGATGCTTTGTCCAGGTTAAAGACGGAAGTCAATCACTTGACCGACTCAGAACGCACTGAGACGGCACCAAGTGTTATTTTAACCGAAAACGAATCTACCGAAACCGCCGTTGAGAATTGTAGTACTGATGCTGCTACTGTTGTTACGGATAAATCGGAAAGTGCCGATACAACAGAGACAGCTGAGGAAGCTCAATCATCAAGTTCAACTGCCCATAGCGCTGATCAGGATAATACGGACCTGATCCCACACGTGGAAGTCCCTATAAATGTATTCCGTAATCAGATTATTATAAAAGTTGGACGGGGTATAGAAGCTTACGAAGAGCCTCATCCGGGGTACTTCCGTCATTACTATGCAATTCCTGAACCAGACAGAGAAAATCTAACAGCCTTATTGAAAATAAAATTGAATCCAAATGTCGTAAACGGTATTAAGATACCAGAGGGTTGTTTGTCGTTGTTACAAGAGGTATATTTAAATAATTTTACAAAGTATAAACTAAGGATCACTCAGAGAATCGTTGAAGATATAAAAAACGAAAACAGGGTGTATGAATTGATTATGAAAGAGCATAGAAGGGCCCATAGGAATCCGCGTGAAAACAAGGAGCAACTCCTTGAGAATTACTATTTCCCAAAAATGAATAGCCTTATAAAGAAATACACGAAGACATGTGAAATTTGTAATTTGAATAAATACGATAGACATCCGAACCACCCAGATTTTCAACCAACCCCTATCCCCACTTATCCTTGCCAAATCCTCCATCTGGATATAGTTGAAATCCAGAATGAGAAATTTATCAGTTGCATTGATAAGTTTTCGAAGTTTGGAAAGCTTTTTCATATCAAGAACAGATCTGTTCTGCACCTCCGTGAAAAGATCATACAAATTCTCCATTATTTCACAGCTCCAGAAATGTTAGTAACCGATAACGAAAGTAGTTTCCTTAGCCCTATCATAATAAACTTTATTAAAATGTTAGGGATAAAACTTTACAATACCCCCGTTCGACGATCCGAGGTCAATGGTCAAGTCGAGAGATTCCACTCGACAATCTTAGAAATTTACCGTTGCCTCAAACAAGAACACAAAGATCTGCGACTGAAAGAGTTGCTTAATATTGCAGTCGACAGATACAATAGAACAATCCACTCTGTAACCAAGCGCAAACCGAGCGACATTTTTTTTGAAAGAACTCAGAGATTAAATTACCAAAATTTCCTCGATTTCCGCACCAAGGTTAATAAAGAACTAAAACACGAAATAGAAAGAAAACAGAGAGAAACAAATCTGTATAGAAATAGAAAAAGAATTAAACCCAAAATGTATAAAAAGGGTGATGTAATATATACAGCCTGTAAGGGCATTAAAGCGAAAAATAAACCGTTGTTTCGTAAAGAAATAGTCGCTAAAGACAACAAAGTAACTGTCATTACATCGACAGGCAGAAAAGTGCATAAAGCACATATCAAAAATATTAAAGATTAAAAAAAAAAAAAAAAAAAAGAGGAATGAATTATTAATGAATTATTAATTAATTATGGATTATTTTCCTTATGTTCTTTCTTACATTAAAACATAAAAATTATATTGTCTACATAGTAAAAATACGAATAAAAATTATTATTTTATTTTAAAATTAATTGAAATTGATGTACGAATTAGAGTAAAAACAATTAAAATAAAAACAATTAAAAATGTTCATTAATTATACCCATTAGCTTAAGATATTGTTCAGATATTTCTTAGATTTCAGTAAAATTACAGACTAGCCTGCCTAACCTACCTAACTACAGTCCAGGGTTTGCAGCTGTTCTCATACACGTCACCGCTGGTTTCCATCAAAGAGAGCAAGGCTTGGATAATCAACGGCAACTTTAATCTCATCCATGTCATCGACCTGAGCCAGTTCGAGCGTCAACTAAAAGAGGTCTCGGAATCGATAAAGAAGAACTTCCGAGATTTAGACAGGAAGCAGCTGGTTAACTTTCACCTTAGTCAAATAGCCGACCGTATAAACTTGTTGAGGGCGAAACCATCGAGGAAGCAGAGGTCAATCGAATGGATAGGTTCAGCACTAAAATGGGTTGCAGGAAACCCTGACGCAGCGGACTGGAATAAAATCCTGCAAAGTCAACAGAAAATCGTGGAAAATAACAATGAACAGTACAAGGTGAACGAGAAAATTTCCAGCGTAATAGAAGACATGACAAGGAAGATTAACTGGGTTATTGAAAATTCTAATCGCGAAGTGATGGTAGCAGATATTCAGAAATTCGAACAGGATATCATTCATCAAGTTTTACTAATCAAGGAGGAAGTAAATGAAATCGTCCGAGCCTGTCAGATGGCGAAAAGTGGCATCGTTAATACAAATCTCCTGAACCATGACGAAGTTACTATGCTGATTAATGAATTCGAGACGCTTCCATACGAAAACGAAATTGAAGCCATTGAGTTTGGAGTCCCATCAATTTACGCCAACAGTTCAATGCTACTATACATCCTGTCAATGCCAAAAGTCAGAAAAAACGACTATAACATGCTCCTGATTAGGCCAACAATCATTAATGACAAACAAGTGAACATCGACTTCAATAAGGTCCTAGTCAATCAGGACGAAACCTACGGCATAGTAAAGAATTGCCTCTCCATCAATAACTCTACGGTCTGTAGGGAAGAAGCTCTCCAGAAAGTTCCAGAAGATTATTGCCTGTCCAGACTACTTAAAGGAGGGCGCGCAGCATGCACTTACCGAACTAACACGAATGAAGTCATTGAGCTGATTCAAGAGGATACCATCTTCCTCACGAACTTCAACGGTGAACTTAGATCTAACAACTCAATACAAACCTTATCAGGAACCTTAATTGTGCGACTAAACAACGAAACCATCCAAATTAAGAACAGGACCTTCACGAGTTCAAGCTCTACAGTTTTGCAAGCTTTACCACCAATTATGACGAACATCACTAACGAAGGACATTAAATAGATGTGCAATTCGTGCATAGCCTTAGTCTTCGAAATATAGAACGCCTTAGCAACCTTACGAATAAAGTACGTATTTCCACCGTGTCAGACGCTGTCATCCTCTTGTTGCTCATCTCGTTCGCATGTGTCATATGGCGGAAGATTAGTGGAAGACTTAATCTCCCAGCGATTAAGATACCACAGGAGAGATCAAATTAGAATTAGAAGACTTCGCGATATCCAACTACTGACGTCACTGATCTACGGGACGTAGATTTTCGAAGGGTGAAAAGTTAACACACGCCAACGACGTTGACCTTCGGAAACACAATTCTATTGGATGTCAATGAACCAGACATGAAGCATTCATGGGAACCTGCTGACATTGCACTTATACCTTTGCATTGCTTTAGGTAATGCGTAATGCGATACGCCTATAACCATCCGGTAGGCGAAATAGCTTACTCAGCATTTGGATTGGCTGAGCGAATATCCAATAGGTGGGTTAGGGAGTCAGTCTTTCGGCAGACGCGAACTTGAATAGTTAGAACCAATAAGCAAATAAAATAAATTAAATTAAATTAATTCTTTTGTATTTTCAATTAACGGTACGAACAGTTGGGCCAACTCACGTTGGCGTTCGGTTTTTTTTACTAACAAAGGATGCGAAATCCTTAATTGGCGCCCGAGCAGGGACCCGGCAAACTGCATCCTTTAAGCCTATGAATCAGTGCTATTCAAGACCAGGACACTTTTTAATAAAAGTGATCGTCACTGTACACATGGGAACACAGTCGCTTTCCTGGTTCTTGAGCACACCTTTCTGCATTCACATGGGAACATGCGGATATTCGAAAAGGCATAAGGATGTGGTGTGAAGATTGATCGTGCCAATAGTAGGTCGTTTTAAAACGTCCAAACGGGACCAACACGACACTTCCTTGCCGGGTTTCCGTTAGAAAACCCGTTATAATAAATTTTGTTTTTTTATATATATATTGTTATAAAGTGCGGCATATCATAAAACTGAATAACCGATAACTACCAGTGCGGTATATCATGAAACTCAATAACCTGTGAGTCGATAAAAACTTTATAAAAACTTAAGAACAAATTAAAATTGTGAAAGGAAAGGTTATTAAAGGAAAACATCTCATAGAATAAAAAAAATTAAAAAAAAAAAAAAGTAATAGAAATTTATAAAAAAATTCAAGAAAATAAAAGTTATTAAAAGAAAATATCTTAAAGATAAAAAGTTTAAGAAAAAAATTAACTTGGGGAGAATCTCAATAAAAATAAATTAAAAAAATTTTGTTTGAAATTAGCTTAAAGAAAAATCTGTGTTTAAGGAAAAAGAAGTAAACTCGTGCCAAACAATGGATGAGTTGCAAAAATCTGTTCAAGATTTGACCGGTGCGGTAAATCGAATTTATGAACAATTAAAAATTGTTGAAAATAGAGTAATGTCGCTCGAAGTTGCGAACACAGCTAGCGCGAGTGGTGTGAGTGGTATCTGTGCTGCAGAAGCACCCTTGGTAGGTCCGAGGACCGAAGTTGAGCTAAAAGAAATTAGCAAGCTTCCGGACAGTGTAAAGGAGCTACAGGTATTTGATGGGAATCCGACGCAATATGTGTCGTGGATCCACAACGTGGAGTCGATTTTGAGCGACTTCAAAATCGTTAGAGGTAAGCCGATTTACAGGGCAATAATGCAGCATATACGGAATAAAATTAGGGGAAATGCGGACACCGCATTAATATCGTACAATATATTTGAGGACGACTGGAGTGCGATCAAGAGATGTCTCTCGCTGCATTACGCAGACAAGAGGGACATAAGGACTCTTGAGCACCAGTTGAGTCAGTTGTCTCAGAGGGGTTCTAAGATTGATGAGTTCTATGCTACCGTGAACCATCAATTCTCCCTCATAATCAACAAAATTAAAACGGAGACCTATTCTCCAGAGACGGTAAATGCATTAGTAGAGACGTATCGCAACCGTGCGCTAGATGTCTTTATACGTGGGCTGTCTGGGGATCTTTCTCGTATGCTAATCATACAGAAACCCAAGACTTTGCCTGAGGCCTACACGGCTTGCTTGGAAGTTCAGAATTTGAATTTCAGAAGCAACACGATTCATAACCCATACGTGACCAATTCTATAACCGCCCCAATCAATCAATCCTTCAGGCCTATGAATGGGGGAAGATTGAACGATACCAGGCCAGCGATGCCACCGACGAAAAAATTCTCACATCCTGGTTCGTCCCAAAACTATCGTCGGGATGGTAATCCTCCACCCAGGCCAACAGCTCCGAAACCTCACGAGAAAATGGAGCTGGGCTCGGTACAATCAAGGCAGGCAGATTATATTAATCGCCCTAGGAATGGTAACCCATTCAAAAGGGGAGCCAGGTCAGAAGGTTATGGCCCTACCTATAAAAAGCAACAGAGGTTGTACAATACTGAGTTTATAGATGAAGACGAAGTCTACGCTGGTGAATATCAGCGCGCAGTCCAAGATAACGTCGAGAACACAGTAGAGGACACAGTAAATTTTATGACGGGCGCCTCTCCAGCGTTCCATATATAGAATATGTAACGCAGGGAGGTACCAAATTAAAATTCTTGATAGACACGGGTGCTAACAAGAATTTTATTAGCCCGTCAATACACCAAAAAAGCACCCAGTTAACAAAACCATTCTCTGTACGTTGCGCTGCTGGAAATATAGTCGTAAGTAAAAAGGTCTCTGGTAAATTTTTTGAAAAAGCAGGCAATGACACCATTTTAACATTCTACGTCCTGCCAGGGTTGGTGTCGTTCGATGGGATTATCGGGGACGACACATTAAAAGAATTAGAAGCGGTAATAGACCGAAAAGAGAATACTCTCACTCTTAATCCTGGTATTGTTATTCCTCTTAAGGCTCGAATTTCTGCTCAGGTAAATGCTGTTGTTGATGAAACTCTTCCTGAAAGTGTTAGAACGAAAATTCGTGATATGATTAATAAATATAAATCGATTTTTGGACCAATCGACACAAACGAAGTAATAAGAACAAATGTTAGAGCAGAGATAAGGACAAATACAACCGAACCTGTGTACGCCAAGAGTTACCCATATCCTGCGTGCATGAGAGAGGTCGTGGAAAAAGAGATAAGGAGTCTGCTTGAGGAAGGAACTATTCGTCCTTCAAATAGTCCTTACAACTCGCCGATATGGGTTGTACCTAAGAAGCCGAAGCCCTCAGGGGAAAAGCAATATCGTGTTGTAATCGACTATAAACGCCGAAACGGCATAACAATCGCAGACACTTATCCAATTCCGGACATAAATTCTACACTAGCCAGCCTTGGTAAGGCAAAGTATTTTACGACTCTAGATCTTACTTCCAACGATATACCAAAAACAGCTTTCTCGACTATGAACGGCAAATATGAATTCTTAAGGCTGCCATTCGGGTTGAAGAACGCCCCAGCAATCTTTCAAAGGATGATTGATGACGTCCTTAAGGAATTCATAGGAAAGATTTGTTATGTCTACATCGACGACATAATTGTTTTTGGTCAGAGTGAAGAAGACCACCTCAAAAATATCGATACTATATTCGAACGACTCCGGACAGTGAACCTTAAGGTGAATCTAGAAAAAACACATTTCATGAAAACCCAGGTAGAATTTCTTGGTTATGTGATCACCCCTCAGGGCATACAACCTGACCCAAGCAAGGTATCAGCCATACAAGCTATCTCACCCCCGGAAACCTTGAAAGACTTAAAAAGTTTCCTAGGATTGACATCCTATTATAGGAAGTTTATACGCGACTACGCGAAGGTCGCGAAGCCCTTAACCATCTTGACCAGGGGGGAGTACGCACAAGTAAGGGCTAATGAGTCCAAACGTGTTCCGGTCAAGTTGAATGATGAAGCCTTGCAGGCGTTTAAAGACTTAAAGATATTACTAACTTCATCAGAGGTCTTGGCCTTCCCAGATTTTGAAAAAGCATTTAACCTCACAACTGACGCTTCCAACTTTGCGATAGGAGCCGTCCTTTCCCAAGGTGAATGGGGAAAGGATCGCCCAATAGCCTATATCTCGAAATCTCTCAGCCAAGCAGAAGAGGGATATGCTACTAACGAAAAAGAGATGTTGGCGATCGTGTGGGCACTTGACAACCTCCGTTCATACCTCTACGGGGCTAGGAAGATTCGTATATATACAGATCATCAGCCTTTGACTTATTCATTGGGTAATAAAAACCACAATGCTAAGTTAAAGCGCTGGAAGACTCGTATTGAGGAGTATAACTGCGAGCTTATCTACAAACCTGGAAAATCTAATGTAGTCGCTGATGCTTTGTCCAGGTTAAAGACGGAAGTCAATCACTTGACCGACTCAGAACGCACTGAGACGGCACCAAGTGTTATTTTAACCGAAAACAAATCTACCGAAACCGCCGTTGAGAATTGTAGTACTGATGCTGCTACTGTTGTTACGGATAAATCGGAAAGTGCCGATACAACAGAGACAGCTGAGGAAGCTCAATCATCAAGTTCAACTGCCCATAGCGCTGATCAGGATAATACGGACCTGATCCCACACGTGGAAGTCCCTATAAATGTATTCCGTAATCAGATTATTATAAAAGTTGGACGGGGTATAGAAGCTTACGAAGAGCCTCATCCGGGGTACTTCCGTCATTACTATGCAATTCCTGAACCAGACAGAGAAAATCTAACAGCCTTATTGAAAATAAAATTGAATCCAAATGTCGTAAACGGTATTAAGATACCAGAGGGTTGTTTGTCGTTGTTACAAGAGGTATATTTAAATAATTTTACAAAGTATAAACTAAGGATCACTCAGAGAATCGTTGAAGATATAAAAAACGAAAACAGGGTGTATGAATTGATTATGAAAGAGCATAGAAGGGCCCATAGGAATCCGCGTGAAAACAAGGAGCAACTCCTTGAGAATTACTATTTCCCAAAAATGAATAGCCTTATAAAGAAATACACGAAGACATGTGAAATTTGTAATTTGAATAAATACGATAGACATCCGAACCACCCAGATTTTCAACCAACCCCTATCCCCACTTATCCTTGCCAAATCCTCCATCTGGATATAGTTGAAATCCAGAATGAGAAATTTATCAGTTGCATTGATAAGTTTTCGAAGTTTGGAAAGCTTTTTCATATCAAGAACAGATCTGTTCTGCACCTCCGTGAAAAGATCATACAAATTCTCCATTATTTCACAGCTCCAGAAATGTTAGTAACCGATAACGAAAGTAGTTTCCTTAGCCCTATCATAATAAACTTTATTAAAATGTTAGGGATAAAACTTTACAATACCCCCGTTCGACGATCCGAGGTCAATGGTCAAGTCGAGAGATTCCACTCGACAATCTTAGAAATTTACCGTTGCCTCAAACAAGAACACAAAGATCTGCGACTGAAAGAGTTGCTTAATATTGCAGTCGACAGATACAATAGAACAATCCACTCTGTAACCAAGCGCAAACCGAGCGACATTTTTTTTGAAAGAACTCAGAGATTAAATTACCAAAATTTCCTCGATTTCCGCACCAAGGTTAATAAAGAACTAAAACACGAAATAGAAAGAAAACAGAGAGAAACAAATCTGTATAGAAATAGAAAAAGAATTAAACCCAAAATGTATAAAAAGGGTGATGTAATATATACAGCCTGTAAGGGCATTAAAGCGAAAAATAAACCGTTGTTTCGTAAAGAAATAGTCGCTAAAGACAACAAAGTAACTGTCATTACATCGACAGGCAGAAAAGTGCATAAAGCACATATCAAAAATATTAAAGATTAAAAAAAAAAAAAAAAAAAAGAGGAATGAATTATTAATGAATTATTAATTAATTATGGATTATTTTCCTTATGTTCTTTCTTACATTAAAACATAAAAATTATATTGTCTACATAGTAAAAATACGAATAAAAATTATTATTTTATTTTAAAATTAATTGAAATTGATGTACGAATTAGAGTAAAAACAATTAAAATAAAAACAATTAAAAATGTTCATTAATTATACCCATTAGCTTAAGATATTGTTCAGATATTTCTTAGATTTCAGTAAAATTACAGACTAGCCTGCCTAACCTACCTAACTACAGTCCAGGGTTTGCAGCTGTTCTCATACACGTCACCGCTGGTTTCCATCAAAGAGAGCAAGGCTTGGATAATCAACGGCAACTTTAATCTCATCCATGTCATCGACCTGAGCCAGTTCGAGCGTCAACTAAAAGAGGTCTCGGAATCGATAAAGAAGAACTTCCGAGATTTAGACAGGAAGCAGCTGGTTAACTTTCACCTTAGTCAAATAGCCGACCGTATAAACTTGTTGAGGGCGAAACCATCGAGGAAGCAGAGGTCAATCGAATGGATAGGTTCAGCACTAAAATGGGTTGCAGGAAACCCTGACGCAGCGGACTGGAATAAAATCCTGCAAAGTCAACAGAAAATCGTGGAAAATAACAATGAACAGTACAAGGTGAACGAGAAAATTTCCAGCGTAATAGAAGACATGACAAGGAAGATTAACTGGGTTATTGAAAATTCTAATCGCGAAGTGATGGTAGCAGATATTCAGAAATTCGAACAGGATATCATTCATCAAGTTTTACTAATCAAGGAGGAAGTAAATGAAATCGTCCGAGCCTGTCAGATGGCGAAAAGTGGCATCGTTAATACAAATCTCCTGAACCATGACGAAGTTACTATGCTGATTAATGAATTCGAGACGCTTCCATACGAAAACGAAATTGAAGCCATTGAGTTTGGAGTCCCATCAATTTACGCCAACAGTTCAATGCTACTATACATCCTGTCAATGCCAAAAGTCAGAAAAAACGACTATAACATGCTCCTGATTAGGCCAACAATCATTAATGACAAACAAGTGAACATCGACTTCAATAAGGTCCTAGTCAATCAGGACGAAACCTACGGCATAGTAAAGAATTGCCTCTCCATCAATAACTCTACGGTCTGTAGGGAAGAAGCTCTCCAGAAAGTTCCAGAAGATTATTGCCTGTCCAGACTACTTAAAGGAGGGCGCGCAGCATGCACTTACCGAACTAACACGAATGAAGTCATTGAGCTGATTCAAGAGGATACCATCTTCCTCACGAACTTCAACGGTGAACTTAGATCTAACAACTCAATACAAACCTTATCAGGAACCTTAATTGTGCGACTAAACAACGAAACCATCCAAATTAAGAACAGGACCTTCACGAGTTCAAGCTCTACAGTTTTGCAAGCTTTACCACCAATTATGACGAACATCACTAACGAAGGACATTAAATAGATGTGCAATTCGTGCATAGCCTTAGTCTTCGAAATATAGAACGCCTTAGCAACCTTACGAATAAAGTACGTATTTCCACCGTGTCAGACGCTGTCATCCTCTTGTTGCTCATCTCGTTCGCATGTGTCATATGGCGGAAGATTAGTGGAAGACTTAATCTCCCAGCGATTAAGATACCACAGGAGAGATCAAATTAGAATTAGAAGACTTCGCGATATCCAACTACTGACGTCACTGATCTACGGGACGTAGATTTTCGAAGGGTGAAAAGTTAACACACGCCAACGACGTTGACCTTCGGAAACACAATTCTATTGGATGTCAATGAACCAGATATGAAGCATTCATGGGAACCTGCTGACATTGCACTTATACCTTTGCATTGCTTTAGGTAATGCGTAATGCGATACGCCTATAACCATCCGGTAGGCGAAATAGCTTACTCAGCATTTGGATTGGCTGAGCGAATATCCAATAGGTGGGTTAGGGAGTCAGTCTTTCGGCAGACGCGAACTTGAATAGCTAGAACCAATAAGCAAATAAAATAAATTAAATTAAATTAATTCTTTTGTATTTTCAATTAACGGTACGAACAGTTGGGCCAACTCACGTTGGCGTTCGGTTTTTTTTACTAACAAAGGATGCGAAATCCTTAATTGCCGTTGCATAATTAAGGTGGATTCAAATCAAGCAGGAGAATAATAGGTGAACCAATATTTAATCGAAGATTATGTGGTGGCGTTCCAGGTATGTCTACTCTGTATATTCATTAACAACAGTATCGATTGATTTAAAAGACATCAGATCGCCTGGTAACAACAAGTACAAACCTGGAAGTTAATTCCGTCAACATCAACATTTTTGGCTGCCAAAATAGCCCGATGACTGAGCCAGTTATGATTCAAGTAATTACTCTGTATATCCGGAAATATGCTTGGAATCAACTCATTTTTTTTCCTGACGAACAGTGCAGAAATTGTCTGGCATTTTAATGCATTGCGCATTTGTTTGCAGTTCTATTTTACCATTACACCAAAAATTGAAAAAGTAAAATTCACTGTATTTCGTTTACTACAAAATTAAATTGTAGCTTATATGAAACGTATAGAAGTTTGACATAGCGCCATCTATTGAATATTAACTCAATCCAGTCAACAGATGTTGCCATCTGTAAGAATCGTTTGAAGCTAACAGATAATTGTGACTGTCAAAAAATTGACAAATAATTTGCAATACAATTATACAATACGTTTTAGTGTCAAGTCGCACGGGAACGCTGTCGAACGGGATAAACAGTACCCTATGTCCGTCTCCTGGCTCTAAGCTACCTACCCACCAATTTTCAGCCATATCGGTACAGCCGTTCTTGAGTTTTAAATGGTGTAACTAACACGACTTTCTTTTATATATCTTTTTATGTAATGTCCCTAGAAAGGAAAATATAGTGATAAGTTAGGGCAAGACTATTCAGAATTTGATAACTTGTTTATTTATCGAATAACGAATGTTTAAATGATGTTTTGAAAAACACCTACTTTTAGTCGGTTTTGCACTCACCCTGTCTATAAATGACTTTTGTTTTTAGAGTTTTTGACAATACAAAAAGTAAGAAAAATTTGCCATTTTGATAACAAATAATGAATGCTTGGAGATTTAAATCAAACCCAATTTTGAACTTTATTCTTAAAGTACTAGTAGGTAGTATTCTGACAAAAGTTTCAGATATTGTATTTAAATTATAATGCCAGAAGATTATCTGTCAAATAAAGTAAATTTCATGTCAATAAAAGAATATGAAAATTTTCTTCGTTTTACTCCACTCTTTATAATCTTAAAATCGTGTTCAACTGTCATTGGTTTCAACCAGAGTTGTAAAAACTAAAGTCTTTGAGTGACTGCAGTTAACTTTGATTTTTTTTAAAGTCTTTTGACTTCCAAAATAACTTAGACTTTTAACAAAAGAGTTAAGTCATTTTTTAAAGCAAATTGACATAAATTCAATTAGAGGCAGTTTATTTGTCTTTAAAAAGTATTTTAAGTAATTTAAAAGTCAATTTTGAAGGTCAGTAAGTCATTTGAATTGATAAGTCTGTTTTTTTTTGTTCAAACTCCTACACAAAATAGGTTACCCAATGACAAATGGTAATTAGTATTTGAATTTAGCTTTTTGATAAATTTGTCTACAATGTAGACATTTTTATATATTGTTCACCAACATCAAACTCCTTACGTCAAAGCAGTTGATTTAAGTCAAAAGAATGCATTCAAATGACTTATTGACTTTCAAAATTGATTTGCATTAAAAATTGACATTTAAGTGACTTTGAAGGCTTAAAAGAGTTAAAGAGACTTTTTTAACTTTTATGTACAAAATCAAAGTTAAATCACGGGTTTTAAATTTTAGTTAAAAATTTAAGTAAATTGACTTTGACTTTACTGACTGCAGTGAGTAAAAGACTTTAGCCTTTATAACTCTGGTTTCAACAAAACCCTGACAGCTATCATTCCCTTTCATTAACCATCACGGGTTGTGTCAACTTTGTGAGATTAACCAAATCTGCAATTTATTTTTACGACTGTTTAACGAGACTTCATGGTAACGTTTCAGTGAAAATTCAATTTAAAGACACCCTACAAAAACCTAACCAATGTTCCAAATACCATCTTTTGAATGACTACCGTTTATTGCACTTTTGGGTAGGTGGTTATAGTTTTATTGCCATTGTGTTCTTTTTTTTTTATTATTTTTACTGATGCACAAAAAGGGTAAGCTTCATCCATTGATGAAAACTATGGCGTTTTGAGTTTTCCTTATACCGCAGCAACTGCAATCACTTGCTTGATTTATTTTCTTTCCGTTTCCGTATCTGCTATGGGAAAGTTCAGTTGAGGAGTCTTTCCTTTTCCTCGTTGGATGTTCGAGTAAATGTACTTTATACGATGAGTTAATGCCATCATGAACTTAATCTGAAATAAACATCGTGAAGAGTATTCTGAACTGCTAGATTGCGATGCGACGGAAAATGTATCATCATCATTGTACCCAAAAAATGAATTGTAGAACATTCGTTCAGTTCGTTCAGCATACAAAGTGATTCAGGGTTCGTAGAAAGAAGGAGCAGGGGGTGGTTTGGTGGTGTAGTGTAGTGCAAAATAAGAAACGACTGTGAAACTTGTTGATAACTGGAACTGCAAATATGCATAACGGTATTTCGACCCCTTAAGATTATTTATTCACCATGAAAAGACAGGTAGAGGTACAAGAAGATATAACCTGTGAAATGAAGGCTCTGACTCTGAGTATATAGGTAAACAGAATTATCAAAAATAAAGGGTACCTCCCTATACCTAGAGGAGTTGTGTCTTGACACACAGTTGATATTTACATATATAAAACAAATACAACGCACATCACATCAAGCTTGCTGTTAAAAGTCGTAAAAAAGGATTTCAATTCAATCGTAATCGTGGGATGTGCATAAGATTGAATTGTAAAGGTTCGTTAAACTGTTGAATGATATACACCCTTTCTGAATCAAGGAACGTAGCTTAAATTAAAATGCAGAAGTGGGTAGATTACCAAACTTTACTTTGCATAATTGTGGTGGGAGTTTTTTGGAGACTTTTTCTCTTTTTAGATGTGGGGTTGTTGCAATATAAATGTTGGAGTCAGGATATCAATTGATAAAGGGTTAAGTTGAACGAAATACTACGATAAGCCCGGATAAATACATACTTTTTACTCTTCTCCTAGCTCAAAATTTGACTTTTTAAATAAAATAAATATCCGTACACTTTGGAAAGGTTTTGTGGAGAAAGACATACAACACTAATCTTTAAATTCCTAGTACAATAAAATAAGTCGAAAAAGGGCTCAACCTAGTTATGGGAAGCTGAAAAAAAAGATTATACCATCCTTTTGGTGCTCTAAAGATTTTGTAAAAAGTCACATAAGTACATATGTAGTTATGGATCGTCAAAAGTCGTGAGTATCTCAGAGTTGGTAATCCACATTCTCAACGTGCGGTTAAAAAAAAAATCTCCCTACTTGACAGTACACCCGAAATTAAGCTCAAGGGCAAACTGATCAGAATTCCGATAAAACAACGAAGGGCATGAAATATTGCGGAGGTGTTCTAGCGATGTTAATATTTCGGCTATAGTTATGTTGCCTATCATTTTCAAAGCCCGTTTTTGGAATATATCTAAGAGATTTAAGCTTGCCTTTGTGACACCAGCCCAGATGTGCGAGTTATATTCAAGCTTTGGACGAATTAAGGCTTTGTAAGTTACAGCCAGATCATACATTTCTTGCACTGTCGTCATGTCGGTGAAATCCTAAGCACCTAGCAGCATTTTTGGCAATATCGAATGTATGATCATTCCATAAGAGGTGAATTGTGATACAAATACCGAGTACCGAAAGTTGATTGGTTTCCTGGATGCAAATGCCACTCATGGATGGCAGCATCGACGGTGGGTTGCGATTTAGCGACAGGAGACAGTATTGAGTTCTTGAAGCATTAAATTTTACACGGTTAATAATTCCCCATTAGACATCATACACTGTCGTTGAAGTTCCACATCCGAAGGACAAGTATGTAAATCTAGAAACCAATATGAAAAGATGAGAGTATTGTCGTCAGCAAAACAGTTTAGTGGACCAAAAATAGCAGACAAGAGATCGTTTGTGAATATAAGGAAGAGAGTCGGATACAAAACGGAGCCCTGGGGAACATCAGCATTTATTTTATGAGTTTCAGACTTGAAACCATCCAATAAAAATTGTATTGAACGGTTAGATAGGAAGTTTTTTAATCCAACGAAGAAGAGGTTCGTCAATACCAAAAGTAAGCATTTTCGATAAGAGAGCTTTTAGTGTCAAACTCTATCAAATTCTTATGAAGTATCAAGTGCAATAATCGTACTTTCTCCAAACCGATGTAAAGATTTGTTTCATTGTCTGGTTAGATAAACTATCAAATCACCGGTGGACCCATTGCTATGAAAACCATACTGCCGGTAATTAAGAAACTATCGTTCTTCGAGATATTTCTCAGGTTGAATATAAATCAGTATTTCCATGACCTTGGAAGAAGGGACGTGAGTGCAATTAGACTATAATTAGAGGGGGAGGAGGATTCGCCTGTTTTGGGGACAGGCTGGATAACTACTGTTTTCCATCCGCTCGGAAAGAGACCTGTAGAGTAGGAAAGATGGAAAAGCTTACGCAGTAATTTCGACAGCGTTAAAGAACACCTATTCAGAACAATAGAGGGATACTATCTTTCAAATAAACAGCAAATTGGCTTTATCAATCGAACTTACATAGGGAGTTGCATTGCGAACGAGCGTTTGAACCGAGGATGACGTAGTGTTTCGTACGTTCTTTACAAATTACCAGAAATGTTAAATCATGTCCTTACCATTATTGTATTTGATATTGAACACGGTTTATATTAAAAACCACACACGGTTTATATTAAACTTCCACATTTTCAAGAAAAAATGATTTTTTTTACTAAGTTTATTTTGTCAGTATTAATTTAATGTTTAAAAAAAATGCTGAGAAATTCGAACTTTCTCTGATACGTATGGAAGATACTCGACACAAACATTTTAGCAAATTGTATGCTTTACAATACTGAACAAGGTTTTTAAACTATAGGTGAACTATAAAAATAAAGATAGTAACAAAAAAGCTGTTTTCGCTACTTTTGGCGTCCGTAACTTAAAACGCAGTTGGACCATTCTATAGGAAATCGGTTGCTTCGGGTTTCTTGTACATCATAATGAAAGAGATCAACTAACATTAATCTGACATAGAAGATTAAAATAACCCATTTCTAGACCATAAATAAAGTCTAGATTTAAAGCCTTAAATGAACAATAGAAAGTCACATTTATGCAACCTGTTTTGATCAAATCTATCAGCAAGAAAATTGAAATACTAGCACGGGATATCAGTGATCAGTCAGATGATTAGGACCAAAATAGTTGAACAAACCTATGGATTCCGGTATTAAGTGAGACTTAAGAAAAAAGGCCACAAGTACTCAGGAAGCGTCATAACGGTTTCCGAACGGAACACAAACAAGAGATGGATTAAAGTGAGAAATTCAGCGAGCTTCAAAAATATTATAACTTTAAATGAAACAACTCAAAGATTTTCTCTCAGTGCATATCGCCAATCCTCAAAGCGCATGCTTTCTCTCTAAAACCCCCACAATAAAAAGATACTTTCACCTCAAACATCATTGATGGAAAAATATACACAAAGCTTCCATCATTTATCTCAAAGGAGCAATCTCTGCTCAGCATCACCATCATCCAGCATCCATATTATATCCGCTCCGCATGTTTCTGTTTCACCATCAGCAAGAGATTCTGAGATTCTCAGAGCCACATCCAGTTGGTATAGCACCTCGTTGTTGTAGTCAAACATTTTTCATATTAAAAAGGACATCCGAGATCCTACACCTTTTCAGATAGTAAAAAGCTCTTCCGGCATCTGGACCTATCCGCGGAGAAAAAGGAAATATACCGATATTTTCCTTCGCCTAAATTTAGCTACCATTTCGATTATTTCCATTTCCATCTCGAGATATTATCAAAATATTTTTCGGATTTCTTGGATTTTTGTTTGTTTTTTGATTCTGTTAGTTTTGAGTGTTAGCAAAGGAAAATAAGAGCAAAAAGAAAAATCTTAAATATAATTTATGTATCCTTCAGATGATGCTCAACAAATTGTTTGAAAAGTGGTGCAAGTGCAAAAGCAAGTTGCAGCAGCAATGAAGTTATTCGTCCTTTGAAGATTGTGATTGTGTTGTATTCCAACTTATTTTTGTGGTTTCAATTTAAAGTTTTTTGGTTTTTTTGAGAAGAAGTTTAGTGAGTTCGTTTGAATGTGGTGCAACGTGAGTTTCTGTATCCTGTTTGAAAAGTTTAATTTTTTTTGTTTTCCTGCTGAACGTCAACCTTTCTTCTCTAGCTCGGCGCTGGCTGATGGAATAAACCTCCCCTCGTACTCGTATAAAGCCCCACAAGTGAATATTTTCGTCTTTTGTGAATAAAAAAATAAATAAAAAGAAAACTCGGTCGGAATCTTAAGTGTTTAGCTGATTGTTGTTGTTGTTGATGTAGTTCTTCAAGAACTTATTGTGGGGCTCGATGAAAAGGATAAATATTTTATGTTGTGTAAATTTTTCTAGAGTGAAATATAGAAAAAATAATAAAACCCTAAGTGCACTCGTATCCTTTTCTGAAAGGAAACAAAATAAAACACAGTTTTAAGAGAACGGGTTACTCCTTATAAACTCGTGCACCCACCCATTTAGCTTTGCAACAGCTTCTATTCTGTTCCACAACTCATGGTTCTCTCGAGTGGGACTATAGTTAGTGGTGTGTGCGAGAGTGTGTCAATTGAGATTGTTTTTTTTTTTAAGATCCTTTTTTACCCAACAGGCTGACTCTATACTCATTTATATATGTATACACAAGGACTATAATTTAATTTATTTTGTAATGTATTTTGATATAAACAATATACTACAGATTTTTAATAATCAGGTAGCTTATATATTTTTCTTATTAGAAGTTGAAAAAAGGACATTTGGCCACATTTCTGAGGAAAATTTATGAATACATAATTAAATTTTAAGAGCTTCGAAGAAAAAGGTTTATCCAATTAAGGGAAACTTTCCTCCTTCAAAGAATATAATTTATTTTTCCACAAAAGTAATTATCAGTACCGTGGTCGTTTCAAACAAAAGCGCAATGATTTTTGTAAATTTTGTATTTCTTTCAGGCGTATTTTGTTGTCAATTCGGAGAAATACAAATTTGCAGAAATAACGAAAAAGTTATAGATTTAATGTGTGTTATTGCTTCTTTCACTATTCAGACGTTACAGTTTCTTACCCACAACATTTTTAAATTACCGTAGCGTTTTTTTGTAAAAGACTACACAAGTTTTTTGAGAAGAGTCTCTAACAGAATTCAATTTTCAGGAATTTTCTCCTGAGTTAATGAAGCAGTATTTAAATCATTCAAGTGTGATTATAATGTATTATACTTTGTTAAAATTAAAGTTTTACTAATTTTTGACTACGTTAGCTACGTTTTTTATTAGGTGGCGCAACAGTCCGTTGAAAATTAGGGCCTAGTGACTTACGACTCTCAACCATGCCTGTGTGCGAGTAATGTTGTCAGGAATTGAGGGGACCTACAGTTTTAAGCCGAATCCGAACGGCTAATTTGAGAAAGCACTTTTTCATGACAAGAATTACTCTTGGAGCATTTGTCAATTCCTCGCAAAATGGCAGAGGCAGGGATTGAACCCAAGACCTCTAGCATGACAGTTCAACGCACTAACCATCATGCCACGGGCATTACACGTTAGCTACGTTATAATTACATAAATAAAAAATGTTTAAAAGCTTAGAACATGCAGTTCTGAATTTTATTTCATACTAGCATCAAATGACATTTTGCAATTTAATTTTTAAATATCAGGAAATTTCGACTTTGAGACGTTTTTGGTGCAATCAGTGAATGTTAATTAAGAAAAAATAAGACTGTTGATGATTTAAACTATATAATATAGTTTCGTTTAAATTGTTCAAGAAAATGTATTTGCTTTTCTTTTGACATTGAATTTGGCCGCCATATTTTGTGTGATTCCTGATAAACAAGAAACATTTACTGAATTTTGAAAATCGAAAATAATATGGTCAACGGTTTTTTCTGTTTGTATTCTGATTTTTTTTTTTAAATAAATTAGTTTACTAATACTTTGCCCTACTAACCAGCGCCATTTTAGTTGTTTTGAGTTTTTGTATATCATTATTCCTCATATCACATCATGACATTTGGTAAGTTCAGTATTTTACTCAGAGCTCTCGATGGTATTTCCAAGCTCGTTGACTGCGCTCTAAGTATTTCAAAATCCTCCTCTAAAGGTGAAAAGTAACACATGTCTCAACCTCTGAACTCAATTTTGCGTTTGACAGTTCATATTCTTTTCAGAAATAAAACAAAAAACTGAGATTTAATTGTCAGGAAGATGACATAACGGATGTGTTCGTTAATTTGCCTGTAGTACGTATTCGTTTAGAATATTGGTCTAAATTGAAGAAGAAGTATGTGTGTTATTAAAGTTGCAATTATATAAAGGGTAATTTTTTAAAAGCTATAGGAAAGTTTAAAAAAAAAAACATATACAATTCAGAAAAATGCATGAAATCTTTATTTGAATCGATAGTACGGTACATATAATTAAATGTTTGAAGATTATTTCATGCAAATGTTGACCTTGACTGCGCCTCAAATGGTCTATCCGCTTAGTCTAATTTTGGCATACTCTTTCCAACATTTCGGCCGGTATCTCACGAATAAATGCTTAAATGTTGTCTTCTAATGCGTCAATTGAAGCGGGCTTGTCTGTATATAGACATGAGCTTTAACATAGCCCCACAAAAATAGTCTAAAGGCATTAAATCGTACGATCTAGGCGGCCAATTGACCGGTCCCGAACGTGAAATAAAATGTTCACCGAACTCGCCTCTCAATAAGTCCATTGTTTCGCGTGCTGTGTGGCATGTGACATCGTCTTGTTGAAACCACATGTCATGCAAGTCAAGCTCTTGCATTTTGGGCAAAAAAAGTTCACAATCACAGTTACGTTACGATTCGCATCATCTTTGAAGAAGTACAATCCAATGATGCCACCAGCCTATAAACCGCACCAAACTGTGACTTTTTCTGGATGCATTGCATTGGTAGCTCTTGCAATGCTTCTGGCTGATATTCACTCCAAAATCGACAATTCTGCTTATTTACGTACCCATTGAGCCAAAAATGAGCTTCGTCGCTGAACACAATTTTTTTTGAAGAAGCGCGCGATGAACTTTCTTAACAGAGCATGAATTTTGATAATAAAATTCAATAATTTGCAAGCGTTGTTCGTTTGTAAGACGATTCATGTTAAATTATAGACCAAACTTAAGATGTTTGACAGTGAAACAAAACACGAAAACACGAAAACGTGCCTCAGCTGTATACACCAGTGTTGCCAAAAAGATAATAGCTAAAAACTCACCCTTTATATATAAAAACCTGAAGTGATAGAGAAATATGTAGTAGCTGTAGCGTGTCGGTTAGTGCGTAGGGCTGTCATGTCAGAGATCTAAGGTTCAATCCATATCTGTTCCACCTTTCACGGGTACTGCCTCTTGAGTGTAATTGACAAATCCTCCAAGGGTAATTTTTGTCTTGAAAAGTGCTTTCTCAAATTAGCCGTTCGGATTTGGCATTAAAACTGTAGGTCTCCTCCCTCCCCGAAATTACTTGCACACAGGAATAGTTGGCAATTGTACGTTACTAGGCCCTGGTTTTCTATGAACTGTTGAAATTCTAAATCAAGACATTTTTGGGAAAGTATTGTTTTGTTACTGTGTCCAGCGTTATTATTCCGCAATTTTTAGTAAATCATGATATTGACAGTTTTTTATAGAAATTCTAAAACGTAGTAATTTTAAACAATTATGTTTTTAGGAATATTTTCAAATTTAATTTTTCGCCTTTAAAATACCCAAATTTTAAATTCCCTTACTTGAGTATAGATCATTAAAACTATAATGGTTTTTGTTATCAAGATATGCAAACCCTTTAGGCTGCACCACTGCACACATTAAATACACTATCATCTGCTCACACTCTTCAACTTAAATCATGATAAAACCCACCACAGCCCTCATTCTTCCCATTCCTCCTTTGTTTGCATAATCAATTTCCAGGTAGCTTAACCGGGATTATTAATGCCTTCAAATTGGCAGAATTGAAATCCAATCAAAGTATAATAAAATTATTACCAAACAAATCTCACTTTTTTTAAAGTTTTTATTGTTGTTGTTCTACATATTTGATTCTTTTTTTTTACTATCTCCACACAATTATCACATCCCACAATATTCCAATTCAAAATCCTAGCATAATCATTGGCAACATCACCGTTGGCAATCATTCATCATCATCACAATCATAATCATCTTTAAATAAGAAGGACATTTCTTAAGTAATTTAATTCCCAGTGCAGATGTGCCCTCTTTTGTATATTCGCTATGTCATTCCACTTTGCCCGTCGGCAACCCATCGCCATCCCCCAAAGGGATATAAGTTATTTCTTTTATTTCATTTTGCAGTGTAAACCCATGAAATATAATATAAGCGCGCAAAAGCTTATTTCGAGGCTATTATTTGTTGTGTCTTAAAAGACAACGCGATGACTATGACTACAACGACAACGACTAAGATGAACGTTAACGAAAAGTGGAGAACAGGAAGTTGGTACGCCGCGCTGCGCGGCGATGACGACAATGGCGGGCGTTGTGACGGAATAAGATGCCATTGCCATCGTCGACGTTGTTGTTGTTGTCGTCGTTTTCCCAGTGTAAAGGATTGCCCTCCATTAAAGTCATAATAATCAAACTCGTTAACATTATTCTGCACTTTGACGGTACCCCAAGTATTTGGCGAAACATTATGATGTGGAGCTTTATATTTTATACCCTTCGCACAGTTAAAGTTCAAAAAGAGGAAAATGAGGACATTATATAGAACCCACTTGGGTAGCCTATCCGTTTACATTAATTTTCAAAAAAAAAAGCTGAAAATAACGACGACAAAGAACACGAGGAAAAACAATGTAAAAACAATATACCGACATCCCAGGGGGGAATAGGGAAGGTACAAACAACCTACCCTCTAATTACATGCTCGTCACGAATGTCAATTACCTTAAATATTTTGACGCCTTAATCCAAATAACTGAGCTTCACATCGCGCGATAATCTCAATCCCAATCCTAATCCCAATCCCACACATCAAACAAAAACATATGAAAGAAAAATTCAAACGAGAAGAAGTACGAGTAGCTTAGTTTCAAAACATGATTTTGTATCTGTTTTTATATGAGAAAGGCAAGACATCCCACTTCTGACATCCGTAGGGAAGGTATGTAAGTTAATTTGGTAAAAAAGAAGTTTGCGTTTTTGTTCTTGAATAAATTAACTCCTGCTCATCAAATTTACCATCACCATCAGCATCCCTAAAACCTCACATCACTCTTAAACACTTTAAGGATATATTTTTTAGCAAGATTCTTGGAGGAAAACAATCAAGGAACAAGGATTTTCCTTGAAATAAAAACGCACACGTACACTGTACAGAGACGAGATCCTTTTTATGTTGTTTCAAATATGTTTTCACATTGATTGAGAGATTGTTTTGAGGTTTTTACCTTATTTTATTTCTTGGTCCTGTAAAAAATACAGTTTTCCCTTCAGCACAAAGTTGTTTAAACTTTTCTTGTTGTTTCTCTTTTTTTCATATATTTTCCTTAAGGATAAAATACAACAACAAAAAAATATGAAAAATGGTGTGAGTTTCATAATATTATATATTTTTTTCAGTTTTGATGAATGGATCACTTTAAAAAATAGAAGAATTTAGGTTGTTGAAGTTTTCTTTTTCGGTTTTTTTTTTTGAAAGTTTATCGAAATAAATTGTCATGAAATAATTCGGAGGTAAGTTTTTGTACTTTTTTTTCGTCTTAGTCTTCGTCCTTCCGTCGCGTCGGCCGTTGTGCCAACAATATTGCTGTGAATTGTGGATATTACTATAAAAATATATAAATACATATTTTTATTTTTTATTTTTCATAGGAAGATATATTTATTTTCGTCCTATGTACATTCGACGACGACGTCATGTGAATGAAATTTATGGTTTTATCTTTTTTTCGGTGTATAGGTATATTAATGGTTGTGGTTGTCTGTGACAATCATATCCCTTGAGGATGTATATATATATACTTTTTTTAGTTTTTTAAAAGCCAGGCATGTGGAAAAACATAAAATGGCAAAAATAATATAGTAAACAAAAAACAAGTAAATAAAATATGAAAAATATCGGTTGGAAATTGGTCTAAATGTTTACTTTTTCACTCTCTTATCTGGAATGTAATAAGATGGGGGTTAGGTTGTTGCAATTTATTGTTTGTATTTTTGAATAAATTCATTAGGGAATTAAATTAAAATATCCTTGAATTAAATTTTTAAAATACTTGTTTATACCAGTTACAACAAATGTGAAGGAATATAAAATTTTAATGCATTTTAAAGTGATATAAATTCAATACAAGGTTAAAAATGTTTTGGGTGTTTTTTAAAACCGAACTTGTGAGGGGTAACACACAAATTATTTTTATTATAATAATATTGGTATTGTTCAATTATGTATGGACAAAAATAATGGCCGCCCTCACCTTGGCGGCACACCTTCACCCAATTGAGGTTCTATGCCGTTAATATACCGAATTATCTCATCCTTTAGCTCTTGAATTGTTGCTGGCTTATCGAAGTACACCAACAATAAAAGAAGTCCAACCATGTCAAATCACCTGATATTATTGGCGAGTAATCGACATCGGCCTCATTTAGGAAAACATACGGCCCGATGATGCTGCCCATAGACCGCACTAAACAGTCACTCTTTGTTGGTGCATTGGTTTTTTGACAATCACTTTTGGATTATCATTTGCCCGAATGCTTGCCACCATTCTGATTATTGTCGGCGCTTGAATGGTTTGTTCAAATGTTTGCACGACTTTTTCGATTGTACGAATATTTGGACGATTAAATTCACCGAACAAATCACAAAAAGCACGATATTCATTTTGATTTGAACGCCTATTTTCATAATAAGCCTGAATTACTTAAACGGGTTGCTCGATTGTGTATCTTCCATTATTCAAATTGAATTAGTCTGAAATTCAGAAGTGTGAAATACAATGCGGAAAAAAACTTGAAGCTTAGGTGTGGTTAAAATTCAACAAAGGCCCTTGAACGATCAAAAGACTTGACCGTCAACCCGGAGATCTCTATTGTTCCCTTTGTCGAAAGGATAGGTAGATCCTGGTTGATGCGTTGATCGATTATCAACGGTAGCGAAAAAAGCAACTTTATTTTAATTTGACCTTACTGACTTTGTCTTTACAACGAGGACTTTGGATGGCTTTCGAATAAAGACCATCAAAGCGAGCGAAATACAACGACGAGATATGTATGTTAAAAGAAAAAAGACAGCGATTTTTCCCTAAGGGTTGTACAATAAGAGTCATAAGATTTTATTTCGCTAACATGTATTTATACAAAAATTCATATAATTTCGAAAGAGAGATTACGTTACATTTCAGTAAAAGTTTTAAGGCGAATTTATAAATATAAAAAAGATGGCGATTGGTCTAATTTGAGTGCCAGATTTGAATTTAAAAAGTAATTTTTGACAGTTATAAATTTGAATTTAAATCCAAGATATTTAAGTATTATTTACAAAATTTAAAATAAAGTTAATGATGATTTCTGCTTCAACATTCCGCCTCCTTTGAAAGGACTTCCTTTCAAGACGGAATCGCTGCGAGTTTGCGAATGGGTCGCCTGAATTCTCCTCTTGACGTTTTTATATCGGCGACTCTGACTCGACCATCTGGACCTTCGATGATTTTCGTGACTCTCCCCAAGAGCCACTTTTGAGGGGGTAGGTTGTCCTCGTGAATAATGACGAGGCTACCAACTGTGATGTTTGGGCTGGACGATGCCCACTTTGCACGTCCTTGGAGTTCTTGGATGTACTCTGCTGACCACTGCTTCCAAAAGTGAGTTTTGACGGCATTTATTCGCCGCCATCTTTGTAGATAGCTGATGTCGGAGACGTCTTCAATTGGCTCAGGAATTGCTTTCAGTGATGATCCAATAAGCAGATGAGCTGGCGTTAGGGCTTCGACGTCATTGGGATCTGTGGACATCGGAGTTATTGGCCTGGAGTTCATTATGGCCTCGATCTCCACCAGCGCGGTTGACAGTTCTTCGAATGAACGCTTTGCACCTCCTAGGCTGCGATAGAGATGACCCTTTGCAACTTTAACGGCCGCCTCCCAAATTCCACCGAAGTGGGGTGCCCTGGGGGGTATAAAATGAAAATTTATGGTGGAATTAGAACAAAAATTTACAATGTTTTGTTGGTTAGATTTTTTGAACAACATATCGCGTAATTCCTTCAGTTTTGACTGTGCGCCAACGAAATTTGTCGCATTGTCACAGTGAATGTCTCTTGGGAGACCTCTACGACCTATCATTCTTTTCAATGCTCCTATAAAAGCATCAGCTGAAAGGTCTGACACAGCTTCCAAGTGAACTGCCTTTGACGAGAAGCAGACAAAAACTGCAACATACGTCTTATACGGAACTTTGCCCCGAATTTTATAATAGGTGTATATCGGACCACAAAAGTCCACCGCACAACAAACAAATGGACGTGATGGTGTCAATCTTTCGGCAGGCAAGTTTCCCATAACCTGCTCATAAAGTTTTGGCCTATACCTTGCACAATGGGGACACTTTCTTACTACCCTTCGTGCTACCTCTCGAACATTTATTACCCAAAATCTTTGTCTGGTCAATGCGACAAGAGCTTTTGGACCAGCATGGTAGTTCGAATAATGAAGATGTTCGACTAGTGTCTTGCTAAAGATGCAATCTTTGGGCAGTAACAATGGATGCTTACTTTCCTCGGGCATGTTTGCATGCTTCAATCGCCCGCCCACTTTCAACAAAAGAAGCCCATTCCTATCCTCAACGAAGGGACTTAGAGAATTTAAGCGGTGCGTTTGATTGTATAGCTTCAATTTCCTTAGCAAAATACTTCATTTGAATCACGTTAACGATGATTTGTAGTGAATATTCCAGTTCATTGGCTGTCAGAAATTCACTAGGAAACGGGATTCTCCATAAACGCAAATTGAGGTACCTTGCAACATACGCAAAGATTCTGATGAGTTTTGTATACGAACTCACTCTCTCTATTGTTTCCAAATAATAGTTTTTGTCTGGTTGTTGACAATGTAAAGCCGTTTTTCGGTTTTCCAAGGAAAGGTCCTCTGGAGAAGGAAAGATATCTACCGTGGATGGCCAATTTTCCTCCTGTTCAACTAAAAATGCTGGACCCTTAAACCAAATCGAGTTTTGTAGTTCTTCTACGGAGCATCCCCGGGAAACGACATCTGCAGGATTATGGGCTGTTGGAACATGTTTCCAAACCACCTGCTGCGTTGTCTCCTGAATTTCTGCTACCCTATTTCCAACAAATGTGTTGAGCCTTGATGAGTGTGTGGATATCCAGTGCAAAACAATTGCCGAATCAGTCCAAAAGAACGCTTCCGAGAAGTTTTTGTCGATCACTCTTTGAATTTTTACCCAGAGTTTGGATAAAAGATGTGCTGCACAAAGCTCTAAGCGCGGAAGTTGTTTCTTTTTAGCTGGCGCAACTCTAGATTTGGCGACTAAAAGCTTCACTTCTACTGACCCGAAAGCATCGATGCTTCTCAGGTATATACAGCAACCATATGCCTTCATAGAAGCGTCGGCGAAGCCATGTATTTGGTAGCTTGTTTTATTTTCTACAAACACGAATCGAGGAACAGAGAGATTTTGAAGAGAGTGAAGATCGATCATAAATTGACGCCACTCAGTGTCGATGTTTAGTGGAATTGATGCATCCCAGTCAATTTTATCAATCCAAAGCTGTTGTAGCAGGATCTTAGCTCGAATAATGATGGGGCTGAGCAAACCCATTGGATCGAAAAGGGACGAAGAAAGAGATAAAATGGATCTCTTAGTGTATGTTGTATACGTTCGATTTGGCTTGTAAGAGAAACTGAATTCATCAGCCACAGGATTCCAAGCTATGCCTAACGTGCTAGTGAGATTGGATTCAGTTAATCTTATTTCTTTTTGTTTTGTTTCCTCGATTAAGGAAAAATGATTACTATTCCATTTTGAAAGCTCTAATCCCGCTGAATTCAAAATGGAAACGACTTCGTTTCGTTTTTGGGTTAGAGTATCTAAGTCGTCTGCTCCAGTCAACATATCGTCCACGTAAAAATCAGACTTTAGAACAGAAGCACCGAGACTTAAATGCTCTTGATTTTTATCGGCCAAATACTGACAACGAATTGCCAAAAACGGTGCTGATGACGTACCATATGTTATGGTGTTAAGCTGGTATGTTTTAATAGGAGTGTGTGCATCTTCTCTCCATAAGATAAACTGCAACCTCCTATGCGATGGATGTACTAAGATTTGTCGATACATCTTGACAATGTCGGCTGTTAGAGCATATCGATAAAGTCTAAAACGAAGCAAAATTATAACAAGTTCGTCCTGTATCGTAGGACCGACCATAAGTATTCCATTCAAGGATATTTGTGACGATGTTCGGCAAGATGCGTCAAATACTACGCGCAATTTTGTAGACACGCTTTCAGGCCTAATTACACATTGATGTGGCAAGTAATAGTGAGCGATTTCGAGATTGGGATTGTGTACGACTGACATGTGACCTAAAGATTCATATTGTTTCATGAAATCCACGTACTCCGTTTTCAAAGATGAATTCTTAGACAACCTACGCTCAAGAGATAAAAATCTTCTGAAGGCTATATCATAGGAAGCTCCAAGACAGTTGGGATCTCGTTTGAGAGGTAGTTGAACCATTAGCCGACCGCTGGGTAGAACTTCGATGTTGTCCTTGAAGTGTTCCTCACATGTGGTTTGCTCTTCAGACCACCTCGACTGTTGACCCTGAATCTCTTCAAGTTCCCAGAACTTCTCTAAATATTTGTCCAAAGAACTATCTTTTGAATTGACGAAGCACGATCTATTCGATTCAATTACTTTTGATTTGTATCTACCAGATACTATCCAACCTAAAGCAGTTTTTTGCAAGTGTGGAAGTCCTTCACCTAATTTGACTTGACCTGTTTCCAGCAAATCAAAGAATGCTTCAGCACCTACCAACATGTCTATCTGAGATGGCTGATTAAAACTCTCATCTGCCAAGTCCAAATTCGTAGGAAGATTCCAGTTGTTTATGTTAAGTGCTGCTTCCGGTTGATACCCTGTAATGGAGGGTGCGACTAAAAATTCTAAACAAATTTCGAAATTGTTGTATCTAGAGCGAATTGTCGATTGAGTTAGATACTTGGTTTGTGTTTCGGTATGTCCTATTCCCACTATATCGACGTTCCTTCTTTGTTTTTTAAGACAGAGCGAATTTGCAAACTTCTCATTAACAAAGTTAACTTGAGAACCAGAATCCAGTAGAATTCTACCCAACTGAAAACTACCCGATGAGTCCTTGACGAGAACTAAGGCGGTTGCCAAAATAACTTGATTGAGAACACGCTCCTTCTCCAATGCGGAATGTGCTGCAGCTGTTGTATTCGATGAACCTTGTGAAACTTCAACACTAGTACTATTATCTGTAGCTTGGGGCCTGTGCAAAAGACTATGATGTGATTGTTTGCAACTTTTGCATTTATAAGTCGACGGACATTTCGAAACATTGTGACCTTTTCCTAAACAGTTTAAGCAAAGCCCTAATTTTTTCACTTTAAAATACCGATCCATTACTGAAAGCTCCGCGAAACCTTTACAGCCTGTAATTGAATGAGCATTGTCCCGACAAAAGATACAAGAATGTTGATTAGCAGCAAGTGAAGTTTGAGGACGACGATGGTTGACAAAAGTAGGTTTTGGTTTGTTGAATGATTTATGAGAGGAATCCGATCGTAGCTGCTTGCTATCTCTAGCTTCCATGAACTGGCATCGTTTGTTGAGAATGGCTGCACACTCTTTCCATTCAGGTAACTTGCTATAGTCCAGCTGTTCATCCCATTTGGACTGCGTTTCTGGATCGACCTTCGACATGGCAATGTGTATTATTATCGCGTTACAAATATTTTCAAACGACCCTATCGAAAGAAGAGAACTAAATAAAGCAGAGATATTATCGACTAAAGTCCTTAATGAAGCAGGAGATGATTTGGTAACCTTTGGTAGTTCAATTAATTCGGATATATTTTCCAAAAATATTAGGCAATCATTGTCATAGCGCTCCTTCAAACTAAGAAGTGCCTTTGTGTAATTGGCTTCCGTGACTTGAAAAGCCTTTACTGTACCAAGTGCTTGATCAGTTAAACACGAAAGCAAATAATTAAATTTTTCTATTTTAGTTAAGCTTGGATCATTTTCGACTAAATTGTTGAATGAATTTATAAAATTTTTGTATTCGGAGTATTTTCCACTAAACCTAGGTAGACGTTGTTTTGGAAGACGACTAGTTGAAGTTGGGCCACTACTTAACGTTATGTCTGCAACACTGCATCGCCTACCAGATCCCAAAAGCGAAATAATTTTTGATTTAGCAGTGATATACAAATCTTCGATTTCACCTCGACAAGTATCAGTCGGGGCTAAGGCTTCTATTTGGGTTTGGTAAACTAAAATTTGTTTGAAGTAGGATTCCAAAATTCCTAGGCGACACTCAAGTTCAGTAGACGTTAATGTATTGGTAGTTGATTCCACTATATTTTTTATACGAGTTATGCTTCCTTTAGTAGAAGACCGTTGTTGTTTTAATTCATCAAGAGTAGGTTTGGTTGCCATTGTAGAATTAATACCAAAAAATCAATCAAAAAAAAATGTTTTCAAACAGCAACGATAAAATCGAAAGAAATGTAACCCAATTTCTTAACTAAAAAGCTTATTTTAATTTTTATTCGAATTAAAATTAAAATAGCAGTAGGCAACCCTATTCCAAATGAACTAGTTTTAAGCAGGAACTAGGTATGTTTATTTTATTTGTCTTTCCCACGGTAGGTAGCGGCGAATTAAGTGATAGTAGATATACGGCAGAAGTATATAATTATCGATGTAGTATATACCTACGACGACGATAAGGCGATGTTATTTTTATTTAAGTTATGTGTTGTAATTTAAATAAGCGAATGTAGATTAATAATTCAAATCAAAGTTGTTTACTTTTGGTATGTGACGACAAAAATTCAATCAACCAAAAAAGCTTTCCTTCAGTGCATTGATCATGCAGCAAGATCTCCCGCGACGACGACGACGAAAACAAGCTCCCATGAGCTTTGAGCGAATGATGTGTGGGCGAAATGAGGATCTATGCACTGAAAGCAGTGTGTATTGATTTTGATTTGAATTTTAGGTATTCTGCAACCAAATGCAAGAAGCGAGCGAGAGTACGAGTAAACGAGCAAAATGAGGCGAAAAACGACGAACTAAGCAATGGTGTGGTGGTGGCGGGGGCGGCAAAAAGTAGTTTAGAGCGAAAGCTTCTAATTATTTTAACTATTGTGCGTGGGTGTGTATATTGGACACACAAGTGGATCGTAAGTATACTCTTTGTGGATTGTATATGATTTTTTCCAGCGAAAACACTATACTATAAGCGGAAGATCGATAGACAATTTGAATGAAGAGTATTTTTGGTATAAATTCGTAGGTTTAAATTTATTTAAATTTTAAGTGTTTTATTTTATTTAAACAGCAAAAAATCGAAATATGTTGTTCAATTATATAAATATATTATTTATGATCAATATAATTAATTTATAGGGTCTGTTTTATATCCAAGGTGCGTTTTAAATTGAATTTAATTTAAATTGGAAAAAGCAACACACATTAGAGTAAAACTTAGACCACACATACCTTGGTGAGAGATATACTTATCTCCCACAATTTTTCTCTGGTGTTCTGTAGGTTGGTTCCAATTCCTCTTGGATGGGCGGTTGGTATTTTCTGGACATCAACTGGGTTCTCTCCTGGTGTTGTCTTTCCTTCCTCTCGAGGTTTTTTAGCACTTCACCTACACCATGCACTCACGAAACCGAAACGCGGCGAGAAAAATGTATATAGGTAATAGAGTGTTCAATGTTTTTGCACTACCTATTATATTTCTTTGTGCACAATTTTTTCGCGAATAGTTCTAATGATTTTAATGATTTTACGATAAGTTTTTATGTCTATATCCACTTTTTGCACGTTGGTTGGGCTCAAATTTAGCAACTTTTACATAGTTTAACACTTGGAGTACTAAAAGATATCTTTTATACAATGTTTTAGACGAAAAATTAACCACTTTTAACCACGTTAGTCAACAAAACCGACCTTTTTTATAGTACTTTTACGTTGGGCGCCAAAAAATGAACGATCAAAAGACTTGACCGTCAACCCGGAGATCTCTATTGTTCCCTTTGTCGAAAGGATAGGTAGATCCTGGTTGATGCGTTGATCGATTATCAACGGTAGCGAAAAAAGCAACTTTATTTTAATTTGACCTTACTGACTTTGTCTTTACAACGAGGACTTTGGATGGCTTTCGAATAAAGACCATCAAAGCGAGCGAAATACAACGACGAGATATGTATGTTAAAAGAAAAAAGACAGCGATTTTCCCCTAAGGGTTGTACAATAAGAGTCATAAGATTTTATTTCGCTAACATGTATTTATACAAAAATTCATATAATTTCGAAAGAGAGATTACGTTACATTTCAGTAAAAGTTTTAAGGCGAATTTATAAATATAAAAAAGATGGCGATTGGTCTAATTTGAGTGCCAGATTTTAATTTAAAAAGTAATTTTTGACAGTTACAAATTTGAATTTAAATCCAAGATATTTAAGTATTATTTACAAAATTTAAAATAAAGTTAATGATGATTTCTGCTTCAACAGCCCTTAAAATTTAACCACCTTTTAGATGTTGTTTTTATTTAATACCATTTCAGGTCCCTTAGACTTCCACTTCCAGTAAAAAATGTGAAAAGTAAATTTTCAGAAAGGCTTCTAAATTTCCGGAATATTAACCAAGAGCAGTAGGAAAGTATTATACACTTATTAGTATATGAGTTGTTAATAAGACTTGTTGGAATACTTTTTTTTAAGTCAAGAATTAGTATTAAAAACATGTTTAGCTTCCCATAGGAAGTTATTGTAATCGGTCCGATTTGTGGAATTGAAAATTTTGAAATTTTTCGACGTTTCAAGGTCCCTAGAGTGGAAATAAAAGATTTTCAGAGAGATATCTGTGCGTGCGTGTGTACGTACGTTTGTACGTCCGTACGTCTGTACGTTCACGACGTTTTTTCGTCAAGAACCAGTAGAGATATCGACTCCAAATAAATTTTGTTAAACAGATAATAATGCAGAAAGATACCGAAAGGACTCTCAAAAAAATTGCGTGAATGGTTTTTTTTTACCATAGCAATTTAAAAAAGGTGACAAATTTGGTTAGCCCTAAATATCTCACGAACCAATAACGCTGGACATTTAAGTTCAATTTTATAAAATACATTGTAACGTGATACCAAACAAATATATTTTCGAAAAAAATACCAGTTAACAGTTTTTTTAAAAATAAAAAAAAACTGAAAACAAATATTTGTCACCTCGAAAAATTTACAAACAAAAAATGATTTTATCTCCAAAACAATTTTGTGCAACAAACATTCAGTAGAATTTTGAGAAAAATCTAGTTGACAGTTTTTTTTACAAAAAATAACAACCTAAAAAAAAACAATACTTAAACTAAAGTAAAAATTTACTTTTGACTCCAATAGCTTTTCAAAAATTAAAAATATTGGCTTCAAACTTATTTTATCTCACAGAAAATATTGTTTTCGATGTTCAATAATTTTTTTAAAAGAATCCAACAGTCTACAAAAAGTAGTACGCAAATTTGGTAAAAATTGATGTTCTGTTCTCGATATCTTTCAAATTAATTTTATTCATCCAATTTGTATTTGCTTATATGTACCTATAAGAAATAAAAACTTTTAAGAAATGCTACTAAAATTGGTAAAAATTGGTTTTCGACTAAATATCTCGTTAACAAAACTAAATTTAGAAATAAAACTATTTTATTATATACAAAATGCTGTTTGTAAAGTTTTTAAGAATAATTCAACTGACAACTTTTTTAACAAAACACGAAAACTTACAAACTTTTAAGCAAGACAAATCTACAGACGGGATGGGAAGTTATCAGTGTGGGTCGCATCCCAGCCTCTTTTTTTAAAGATAAAGAGTACACGTTTTTTCTTTAGCACGAACAATACAATATTTTTTTAAATGATTAGGTTGTTCCGAATTTGAGTTTTGCCTACACATTTTTCTTTCGCATCGGGTTTTTAAAACGTGCAACTTTAACTTTCTAAAGACAACTAAAAACAGGATTGTTAAGGCTAAGTTACAGCACAACATATCTATAACAAAAAATCGTATGTTGACTTTGCAAAGTGCAAATCTTTGTCTTTCAAATACAGTTTAAATAAATTAAGTATCTTACCAAGTTTCTGAAAATTCTCATTAGTTATTAGTCTTTATGTGTCTTAATATGAAGTTTTAAACAAACCTTCAATTTAATACTTTCATATTGTTTTGAAAAATAGGTTTTGGAGTTAAATGTTAGGTTTGATTGAAAATTCGAACTTTGATTTTAACTATATGCTCAAATTTAAAAAATACCCGATTTCAACTTTTTTTTTTATATTTTTGCAATATACGAGTATTTCAAAAAATTGATATAATAGAATTGTTTAGACGATAAATTCTTTACAATAACAAAACCTAGTTTCAAACTGTTTTGCCTTTTTATATTTAAAAAAGTTTAGCAAAAATGGTTTAAGGTTTAATATTTTAATATTTAATATTTTAATATTTCAACTAAAATTTTAAAAAGAGGGATTATAAACTTGAAAAATCACTTGATCAATCAAAACTTGATCTTGTGGTAAAGGAGTCAAAAAAGTTATAGTATACTTAGCTATTCATGGCAAGCTTTCTGTTAACTAATATTTTGTCTGGTATTATACAAATATTATGTGCAACCCTCCTGGAGAATTAGTCATTTTTGACAGATGAAAGAATTAACTTTTATACAAATGGATCAAACACTAATGACGGAATTAGTAGAGCCTTGTACTCCCCACAGACTAAATCTATGTCTCTCTTTTCGTCTTCCCAATCACTGTAGTGTGTTTCAGGCATAATTACTTCTGGCCATCAAAGAAGCCCTCTCTTGGCTCTGAGAAAACGTGATATTGACTACCGATATACGCATCGGGAGCGGGTCGAAATACTGTAAGGTCAACATTCTGTATGGTACTGTATGGTCATAATACATACCTACACTATTTAAATATTCTGTATTTCAAAATACTGTAAATTTAAAATACCGTATTTCAATATGCTGTATTGTCAAAATACTGTATCCCATAATACTGTATAATACTGGATGGTTTTGACAGATCAATTATTTGGTGAAATTGTGTATGCAATTGTTAATTTTGATAAGAACAATTCATGTAAAAATGTAAGAGAGATAAAAACTATTAATTTTGTTTTTGATAATTCAAAGACTTATGAATTATCATATTGAAGAATATTAGAACATTATGCTAACGAAAAATTATTATGATGTTTTCTTAAAAAAAAGTATTCTGTTTTCAAAATTCTGTATTTCAAAATGCTGTTAATAGGCTGAAAAATAAAAATCGTTTTGATAATGTAAAAAGTGCGCAATCAATGTTTATTTTTCAGCCTTATATATAAGCAATTTGAAATACAGAATTTTGATTAACAGAATTTTAAAATACAGAAATTTGAGATACAGTATTTTGATCATACAGTATTTTGTACATGCATTACTTTGAAATACAGTATTTTGAGATACAGTATTATGATCCATACAGTATTTTTAACCCTAACCCATACGGATATTCTCAGATATTCAAACCGCCATAAAATCATTGGACTCTGTCTCAATAAACTTACTAACAACCTGAAAATGCTGATCATCTCTTGTGAAGATGTTTAAAATTCACCTTATTTGGGTACCGGGCCAAAGAGAAAATTGCAAAGCTGACGAACTTTTAAAAAATGGAACAACTTTACCTTTGAGTGACAACAAATCCAACATCGGTATAATACTAGCTACTTAATAATGGTAATCTAAGTAATTCTGACATCTATTGTTTCAAACGCTTTATATCTAGCTCTAACTGATCCAACAAGTAGTGTGAATCTTAAAATCCATGTGGTATCACAACGGGCCATCTATTGGTCTAAGTCTATTGTTTTTCCCGTTAACAGCCATCTTAACCTAACCTAACATATATTCTTTTTAATGGTATAAAATACTGTCAACTTTCAATAAATGTATATGTAATTATAAAATAGATCAAAATAAACCCCAATTTTTTAATTAAGAAACAATCAAGAAGACATTAATACGAAAAAACAAATTTATACTCACATATAACCATTGAACATTTCACAGAACTCTCAAGCATTGTTTTGTTGGCAGTTGGCTTGGCACCTTATCTGAAATACATTATTCATATAAGCATATTGAAATAAATTGATTATTCATGGAAATTGCTTAAATCATCATTTGTTAATTCCTCTCGGGATTAGATTAGATATGGCTTGAAATAATTGCATTACGTAAAACAGTAAAAACGTATACATATACCTACAGAAAGACAAAAACAAAACAAAAGCCAAATTTCCATCAAGTTAGACAGCCAATTGACCGCCAACCGAAGCTACGTCGCTTTTTGAATTAAGTATTTTTATATACATACATACATACACATACATACATACATATCAGAGAAAAAAGGTAAACTGTTTTCATTGAACCATCCCCATAGAAAAACTCATTCCACCACACGCCACGCCATGCCATGTCCTTTTCATATATGTATATACGCCATGCCATACCATATCGACTTCGACAGTGTTGTGTCCACTTTAGGCCAAAACAGAGTCACTTAGTGTTCGTTAACCGTGAAATACTGTAAATCGAATCGCCCAAACAAGGACGTCCGTCGTATAGTTGTTGTCGTTGTTGTCGTCATCGTCGTCGGACGTCGATATAATAGAAGGACGACAATTTTATCCTTTTCATGCGGAAATACGATTGCACATCTGACCGATACATCCCATACATGTTGAGTACGGTACGTATACCGTACATATACCAACATTCACCCGTCGTACATACTCCTTCTTCAACAAGGACCGACCATTATATTCGCTATTTCGCCCGCCGCTCTCCATATACATAACATCCTCCCTCTCAAACAACCATCATCCGGATTCCTCCATATCCTCTCGCACTTGATGGAAACAATATATAGGATTTATCGATAAGCATCCTCCATGTCCTGATTTGCACTATCGTCGGTAAATTATTTAACACCAACCACTTTATACCTTTTTATAGGTACCCAGCTATGTACATATGTATACCTCAGCAACATATTATACAAATAATATGTGTGGTTGAACGAAAATTGATTAAATTTATTATCCAATAGCCAGTTTTATAATATTCAACCCCATCAAGTTCTTTATCCTATCTATGCTATCCCCATTATCTATCTGGAAAATGAGAAGAACCTTTCATAGTAGTTTTTACCTGGTTAATAAAGTGCAGGGTAATACGTTTTTAGATGCGAACAATTAGAATTTTATTAAGAATAAAGAGATAAGAAATTCAATGTGGATTAGAAATGGAACGTAGAAGGAATAGAATCCACAAGATTTTTCACTTAATGATTAATTAAGGAAAAATTTGGAAATAAATTTCTATTGATTTAAATAAGAAAATAAATTAGATGGCGCAACATTCCGTTGAGAACTAGGGCCTAGTGACTTACAACTCTCAACCTTCCGTGCGTGCAAATAATGTTGTCAGAGATGAAGGGGACCTACAGCTTTAAGCTGAATCCGAACGGATAATTTGAGGAAGCACTTTTCATCACAAGAATTACTCCTGGAGGACTTGTCAATTCCTCGCAGTACCTGTGGTCCTTTGCTTCTGCACCGTACAGCAGGACTAGGATGATAAGGGTCTTATATAGCGACACTTTGGTTGCTCCAGAGAGGGCTCAGAGAGGGCTCAATTGCTTTCATAGCCAAAAGAAACAGTGGTTAGCAAGAGTGATTCTTCGTTTGATCTTAGCGCTGGTGTTGTTTTCTGCGGTCATAACGGAGTCTAGGTAGATAAATTCCTTAACTACCTCAAAGTTACATCTGTCGATGGTGTCGTTTTGACCCAGACGTTTTGGTGTTGATGGTCCTTTTTTGATGACAGCATGTATTTTGCTTTGCCCTTATTAACCGCTAAATCTATTTTTACCGCCTCTGCCTCAATATCAATACCCACAAAAACTTCCATTGATATTACGCTGAGTTCTAAATTCTTCCGATTATTTCATTGTCATCAGCATATGCACGTAATTGGACAGACTTTTGAAAGATAGAGCTTCTGGTGTTGACGTGGGAACTCTGCACTATTATTTTAAAAACGCATGATAGCGCATCACCTTTTCTAAAGTTTTTTTTTTTTAAATCGAAAGGTTCTGTTAAGTTGTTTGTAACCTTTCTGGAGCAGCGCAAATTCTCCATGGTCGTCCCGCATAAAGGGTCGAGTTTTGCAGGGATGCGAAAACTAGACATGGCTCTATACAATTCGTAACTGTAGATGCTTACATATGCGGCCTTGAAATCGTTAAAGAGATGGCGGGTGTCGATTTGATGTTCTTGGGTTTATTGCAGGATCTACCGTAATGTGAATATTTGATCGACTGTGGACTTTCCTGCTCTAAGGCCACACTGATAAGGACCTATCAGGTTGTTGACGATGGGCTTTAGACGTTCACATATTACGGCAGAGAAGATTTTGTAAGCGATGTTAAGTAGACTGATTCCTCTATAATTGGTGCAGTTTAGAGGGTCTCCTTTTCTCAGGATCGGGCAAACAATACTGAGGTTACATTCATCGGGCATGCTTTCTTCCGACCATATCTTACAGATAAGTTAGTGCATGCTCCTAACCAACTTATCTCCAGCTGCTTTAAAGAGCTCGGCATTCAAGCCATCCGCTCCAGCGGCTTTGTTAGACTTCAGCTTAGATATAGCAATCTTTACTTCGTCTAAATCGGGAGGACGGGATTGTTGGCTTTTGTCGTCTATGTTGAATGGATCATCCTGCTTGAAAGCGGAATTCGGTTCGTCATCGCCGTTAAACAGTCTGCAGGTGTGGTCCTTCCATATCCTCAGCATTGACTGCGGTTCTACTATGATGTTTCCACTTTCCTCTTTGCAATCTTCTGTCCGAGGTTTATGTTCTTGTGAATACCGTTTCACCTGCTCATACAATTTTCGAACTTCATTTCTGTATTTGAACCTCTCAACTTCTTCGACCGCACACTTCTCATGCTCTCCCTTTTTCCTTCTAAGAATCCGACGTTTATGTCTCCTCTTCTGTTCATATATAGCTCGTGTGTAGCTCTCGTCCTTCTAAGCAGCGCCGCTTTGCGTGCCTGTTGTTTAGCTGAATTTGCCTGCGAACATTCCTCATAAAACTAGGAGTTTTTTGTTGGGAGCTTTTGAAACGGCTTTTCTGATTACATCTTGGTAATGTTGTCACTGGTTTTCGATTCATTATGTTAGCGGCAGAGAACTTCGAAAGAGGTTACTAGTGACTAGGTAAAAGAAGGATTTTGCGATCTCTTGCAATACTGCACTAAGGGAACAAGAATCAATCATGTTATCAAAAACAATTGGAACTTTCTTGAGTGTAAAACTCATGGTTTTATATTTGTCAACTTTTAAACTAAATAATATTAAGTCTTCTTTTAAAATTAGGCAGTCAGATGGAGTGTTAATTCTTCTTGTCATCAGCATATCTAAGGCAGACGAATTTTGTATGATCGAAACCAAATTATTATAAATAAAATAAATAATATTGGACCTAGATGGCAGCCCTGAGGAACACCAGAGTTCACAAAAAACAGGCCCGCACAATCCAATTTAAGAAATTGTCGTTAAAACCATGACCAAAGAGTTTAAAAATTAGTGATTTGTGACACAACTTGTCAATCGCTTTATTAAAATTAGTAAATACTCAATATACTTGTTAACGCTTCTTAAAAACATCTAAACAAAAGTATGTACAATTTAAGAAATTGGTAACAGTAGAATGTTTTTTAACAAAACCATGCTTCTTATCACAAATAATTGAAATACAACGAAAGAATTGACAACAACGATTGACTCAAACAGTTAAGGTAGCACAGATATCGTAGCAATATGTAGGTAGTTCATAATTTCACTTTTATGACCTTTCTTGTAAACTGGAGTTATGAGTTATACATATTTTCCAGATAATTGGAAAACGCAAACTTTTTAAAGACGCGTCAAAAGGAGCACATAAAAGGGTATATCAAATAAGAAATGCATTTTTTTCAAAATAGAAGATGGCACACCATCCGGACCAGGACTAAAACACTCATCTAATTTGAATATATGTGTTTGTGAAACACTTATTTAAAAATTAATATTATTTAGATGTGAAAAGTTGAAAACTAGAAAAGAAGAACAAGAAGAGTCTTCTGTGTTTGATTCATCAAACGCTTTTTTGAAATAGCTTGCAAAATTGTTTGCAATAACTTTTGGTTCATAACTAAATGATGTTGAATTTCACATAGTTTTAGGGTGCCCAAAAGCTTTTTTCTTACAGTTGACAAAATTCCAGAAATTAACTGGATTAGATTTAGGATCTATTTCAATTTTATGTGTTTAAATATTCATGAAATAATTGTTTAAAGATGAGGAACGTTCTATAATCGTCATCAGCTCTTGTTTGATTATAAATGCCATTTTTAGAACTTGGAAGAAGTATGCAAGTTGTTATAGTACAAAAATGTCCAGATACCAGGTTAATTTTTATACAAAGGACTTCGATATCAGTGGATCGAAAATCGTCAATCATGTGGCATGTATGCTATTCTTTGATGGCAAGAAGAATTTCTCCTCTCATTTAAGAGACAATATGAAGTATTTGCGTTCCACCAATAAAATTATCATAAGAAATTGTCCTTGAAATATGATTTCTCAGACGTGTTAACATATTTTTATACCTCTACATACATTTTGTAGTTATTTCATATTTATTCAACTTTTTTTAGGTGGTCTTACAGGCACAAGTCAATAGCTAACTTAAGTTCCACAAGACCCAAAGTGGCCTTAAATACTCCATTAGATTAAGTTATAGTGTTATTCCTTTAGTTTCCCTAACGAAGTAGAATTTTACCTCCTGCGAACTTATGACCCTGTACCACCTGCCTTACGTGTATTTATAATCAATTTAATTAAAGGTATAAATTACTCATATTTTTACAAAGCACATACCATAAAGACTGAAATAGAGTGTTAGAGGTTATTATGAAGTGCGGTATATAACAAGTTAAGTAAAAAAAATTCAATATAGAAAAACGAAAATAAAAGCAACAACAATAATAAAAAACTGAAAATATGGATACCCAAGTATAGAAAGTGTTACATTCATTTACACGTGTGTGGGTGTAATTGTGAGAGGATAGAAGGTATCCACAAAAAAGGCTTAAAATAGGGAATGATTTTTTTTTTAACTTAAAGGTCTATCTATCTATCTCGTAGCTTTGTGAAATGGTGTAGTAACATCTGGTAACATTCAAGGCTGGGAAATATTCGTAACTCTTGCTTCGTCCTTACACAAGCTGACTCCATATGATGTGTGTAACGATTATAGTACCATGATGGAGAACAAAAACTGAACCGACAATATACAAAAACGAAAAACGTAAAACGAAAACAAAAATGTAAAGCTCATATGTGGGCCTACTATAACAACACACGTTTGATGCTCTGATGCTGGTGGTGATATGTGCGAGAAAAAGGCATTACACTAAGTAGTCCTTGTTAGACTCAACCTAAAGCATCTACTCGTAGGTACCAACTGTGCTGTAGCTGTAGAGTGATGCCATTTTTAGCTATTTGATATCATCTACTACACTCCCTAATATAGAGCATATATAACTTCCTCCCTTTAGGTTTCTCTGCTATTAAGGCCTACAGGGATACATATTTTTTTTGTGTTGCCTATGACAAACATACATATATATTACCATCGTAGCTACCTTTACAGTCAAAATTTAGTATTTGCATTTGATATGGTTATACCTTTAAATGGTATTAAAAATATACTTTGCGTTTATTTCAGTCAACTTTTGTTGAACGTTCTCAGGATAATCCTTAGGAATGTAGTTCTTTTTCCTTTAATTTAAAAAAATGAAGCACTTTACAGAATAAATCCATTCCAAAAATAGAAGTTCTTTTTCACCTAGAAGCTAAAAAAGACAAATTAAACCAAAACCCGGTAATAATGAAGACGATGTTCAAAGACCTAAAGCGAAAGACATGAAGCTCAGATGAATTTCTTTGAATCAAGTATACTTTGTGGTGGCGCTTCAATCCGTGACGGACCTGGGTCTAAACCAAAAGACATCTCTCCAGCGAACTCAGTCCCTAGCTAGCTGTCTCTAGTTTAAAACCGCCAAGTTGGATAAGGTCCTCTACCAACTGCGTGCTCCACCTGAGTCGCGTTTTTTCTCTAGTGCACAGTCCCTTGGGATTGGATTCAAGGCTCAACCGGGCTGGAGCGTTGATGTCCATTTGCTCTTCATGACCTAGCCATCTAAGTCGTTGGACTTTTATTCCTTTAACCGAGTCAATGTCGCTGTACAGCCAGTACAGTTCGCCGTTGTATCTCCGCCTCTACTCTCTATCTATGCAAAGGGAACCAAAAATCACCCGAAGAAAGTTTCTCTCGCAGAATGCTAAGACGCTCTCATCTTTCTTTGATATGGTCCAAGCCTCATCGCCATAAATGATAACCGGTATGATGAGCGTCTTATAGATGGTGACTTTATATGCTCAAGAGAGGATAATTGCCTTTTAAGTCTAAAGAAGCAGAGATTGGCAAGAGTTAGTCTTCGTTTGATTTCAGCGCTGGTATCGTTTTCTGAATTTATAGTGGTGTCTAGGTAGATAAAGCCTTTAACTACTTCAAAGTTATAGCCGTCAATGGTGACGTTTTGTCCAAGGCGTTGTCGTACAATGTCCTTTTTTAATGAGCATACATACTTGGTCTAATTGACCACTAAACTCATCTTCTCAAAAACGCGTGAAATCAAGCTTTGATCTTTCAATTTTGTCAGCATCGACTCCGTTTCTACTACGTTGTTCCAACTTTTCAGCATTCGGTTCGTGGCTGGTACCCTTGGGTTGTTTTTTTTTAACCTTTTGGTAAAACTTACAAACCTCATTCTTGTTGTGACGTCCCTCTAACTCTTCGATCGCGCTTTTCTCATGCTTCCTTTTTTCAATCTAAGAAGCCGGTATTCCACTTACCTTTTCTGTTCGTAGAGCTCGCGAGCAGCTCTGGTCCTTCTATGCAGCGCCGCCGCCGTTTTGCTGGCACTTTTTTTCTTTATTACAAAATATCCTTTAAATACAACAGCTAATATTTCCTAAATAAGCATTTTAAAATTTGATTAGATTCCACTTAAAACATGTTGTGGAATGTAAGATACCGAATTTATACAAAACTTACGTTCCACAACATGTATTTTGGAATTTAGCTCACTAAATAACAAATGTAAGCCTTGTTATCGGTTTTTGTATTGCTAAAGATGCAAAATTAAAAATTTCACTTTAGTCCTTTCATGGAATATGTTCATATTTCACTGTGGAACGCATTCACTTATTATTTTTCAAAAATTAAGTTTTTCTGTTTTAGTAATCAAATTTTGCAAATATGAAGTTTTGACTGTTATATGATGACAATATCTCACCTTTCTACATGAAAAAATTTGCTACACACGAGTTGAACAATTATTATAGGATGCGATGAAGAATTGGTTGGGTGGACTGACTTAGTGAGTGAATGAGTGAATGAAATATAGTATAGAATTTTTTTTTTTTGTTAGAAGTGTATGAGGCAAAACATTAAAACCCCTAGGACACAGTGCGACGAGCGACGATGAAACGAACTAAAGGCTGATGCTCGCTCACAGTAAGAGTGCGAGCTAGAGCCATTAGATTAACTGAGCCATTTTAAGAGCTCCTGAGTTTTCAATAGTAATCCGAGTTAGCAGAAGCAGTCCACAACTTGTGTGTGGGAATTGATATTCAGGTGTGTTTTTTTCCCTTTTTATTCTTCTACCCACCTTAACAACAGGGAAGATAATTTGTCTTACCCACCTCCCACACTCACTTACCATCTCCATTCACTACCCGCTCCTGATGATATGGTGGTTTATTTATGTGAGGGAGCTCTAAGGTTTTTCGACAGATTCACGTGAATACAAAGTGAATGCGAGTGGAAAAGGTGGTATGTATTTAGCATAAATGAAAGCTTGGAACAGCTAGACCAAAAAAAGGAAGGAAGGAAGAAAAAAAAAATGTCATATTCAGAGATGGAAAATAAGGGCATATACAGCATCATTTCTGGAATTGCTATGCTAAGCATTTAACTTTTTGAACTTTTTTGCGCATAACTTTTATTTTGTTCTTTTTTTAATGAAGAAGATTTGAGGAGGTAACAATGCCAATTTGTATTAAGGAAGCAAATTTATTTCCACGTACCTTTTGCATATGAGCAGATTTAGATAGGTTTTTATACTACTCATATATAGAGGATAGGTGAATGTTGATTTACCATAAGTACCTATGAGTATTATTTATAACATGCTGAGGAAAGTTTTTAAACTTATTCACATTAAAAAACAAACAATCAAAAACGTTATGAAAAAGGAACCCAAGTAAAAACCTTTGTTTTATTTGCCCAATATTTTTGTATAAAAAGAAGGTTTGCATGAGAAAACACATAGATTGAATAAATATGTAAATTGTATTATATTTAACATAAAATAAGGAGATTTCATACTACCTATACGAAAATCAGATTAAACCTTAAATAAAATTTAAAAACAAAACATAGGTATTAGAAAAGATTTTATAAAACAAATATGATGGGAAATAATGAGAAGAGGTAGCTGTTTTTAAGCTCTTTACAAATAGCAGCTTTTGTATTTTAAAATTAATTTATACCTTCTTTTAATTTTTGAGAATGAAATTTGAAAATAAGATTAACTGAATTAATTACTGATGCTTACATTGTAATAGCTTATAATGTTTATTTCTTAGAATAAATGAAAGCGTTTAAAAAACCAAATGCTCGCATGTAATATACCCATATATTAAGAGGAAGTTATGTTAAAAAGAAAGAAATTGCGCCGATTCTTTTATTTGTCCATTAGGCCTTTTCAAATACTCGTATTACTCCCTAATCTTATAAAGGAAACAATATAGTCGCAACTGTTTGAAGTTTTCAAAAACCTTAAAGGACACTATTTGAAATTTGAGAAAAAAGGTCAGAAACTTTTCTTTAAATATCAAGCTCATTTTCATTTTCCTTTTCTTAGTGTAAAAAAGCAAACATATCAATTTAGAACCTAGAAACATAAAAGTGAGACAAGATTTGAAAATGGTCATATCATTGAATTCATACGTAATTTTGTTTCTCTTATAGGTACTTGTATTGTTCACCTTAATTGAAACAACTCTTTCTCAACTCAGCTTTTTTCTAATAGATAGAGATAGTTCATTAGAATTTATAGGTACATTGGAAACTTTGAAATTGACGAGTGCATTCAGCAAACCAACACGTTTTTTGAACCACCTGCATTCATATAGGGAAAAATCCTGAATTCTTACACGTTCTCCAAGCATCAACATTGTTGGCATTTTTCAATCAAATTTAAAGTTTATCACAGATGGTTGACATACCATATGTTGAAATTCTGAAGTTCGTTTTAAATGTCAAGGCAATATTCTAAAATCATCCGTTTCTCTTGGAAAAAGAACTTAAACAGTTCCAATTTTCATAGAAATCTTTGTTTCTTTAGGGGATGTTTAATATGTCGACTTCGAAGCAAGTAATTGAAAGTTATAGTAAGTTTGTGGACAGATTTGTCAGAAACTATATTTTCCTGCGAAACTGCCGATACCGGTAAAACTTTTGGAATATCGGTTTTGTCTCAAATGTTTTGTAGTTATATATCATGCCAACATGTATGTATTTTCGGAGTTACACTCATGAGTGAGTACCTCCTTTCAACATTCTCAAGACATGAGGAGCTCTAGATTGTCAACCTTCACTTACTGTGTAGTGTGTATGTGCCAGCTAACCTTCGGTTGCGTTTAAATATTGTTATAGAATAAAATAACAGTGCTCAATATTGAACTCATCATTTTTATTTCAAACATCCTAAGTCTTTGTCGTCGTTCCGATTGATCTTTAACTTTTAGAGGGCTTTATTCTTTGGCGATAAGTTAAAAAATCTCAAAAATTGCATTCTATAGGTTTTTGATTTGGTATAACTACCTTTTTGTCTCTTTCGTTTAATACTAACAACTTGAGTCTAGAACAACTGATAAATATCGTATTGATTAAGTTTTTAGACAATAAGACAGACAAATTCCTATTTGTTTTGATATTAACACCTTAAGTTCATTGAGTCTGTTTGAGCAGTTTCTGAACTTAAGTCCTTTTGGCCTAATGTCAGAGAATTATTCAAAAGGAGACATTAGTCTATAATTCTCCATCATATTATATGTAAGGGAGCTATGAATCGATGTGATTTGTCAAAGTCCTTTTGAGTTTCATATAAGTCAGGCGTAAAATCGGACGGATTTGGTTGCTCTAATGGCAATATTGTTTTGAAAAAAACATAGTTTTACAAAAGTTTAAGGAAAGGTTGTTGTATAGAATCCAAATATTGTTTGTGGGTAACGAACCTTTCACTGGGTTTCCTTCAATAAAGTGCATTCCAAGAACTGAATGAAATTTAATTGAAATTGAGAGATTTGGGGAAGAAAAGTTTTCCCGATGCGGCCTCGGCTCTACGCATTCCAATACAAGGAAATGCTAAATTCTTGAGGGTGACATGGAATAAATTGCTTTGGATTATTCTGAATACTTTTCAGAAAAGGAGTTATTTATTTAGCAAAATCTGTGTTTTGTGAAGCACGAATAATAGCAGATTTTTAGCTGAACCACTTCAAAGTCACAATGGAAGAAATAAACAATATGCAAGACTGTTCGAATGATTTAGCTTCAACATTATTTTGCACCTAGTCTTCTCATCCACACGGAATTCAACTGACGTGTCAGTCTCTAAACGTGTTAATCAGGCTTTTGGAACGTTTCATTCTTTGTCAGGCAAATTTTTTAAATAATCGAACAAAATAAAGTTGGTAATAAGAAATTGTTTGCTGGATGCATTATAATCAAAATACATATTTGTAAGAACTGCAGTGAACGTACAGCGTTTTTCAACAAGGACGCTACAAAAGTAGAGCGACAGGGACAGACAACGACGACATATTTCTTGCCGCTCTTTTGATATTTCTCTTCAGTTAGGTTTGCCATTTCACGATGGAAGGATATACTAGCCAATAAAGAGTCGAAATTATTAAAATTTACTACCGAAATTTGGAGTCAGTGGCCTCAACGTTAAGAGCTCTACGTCCAATTTATGGTCATCATAATTGTCCTAGCAGATAAACAATTGAGTATCTAGTACAAAATTTTGAATCCACAGGCACAGTACAAAATATTCCCGTGCCAGTGAGGTAAAGAAGTGCCCGAAGTGTTTTGGATATTGCTGCCGCTGAGGCTTCAGTTGCAGAACGCCCAAATTTGTGTCTCCCACGACACGTTCTCAAGCGTTGGGCATCTCTGTGACGCCGTCGTTGTGGCGAAATTTGCGAAAAGATCTTGGCCTACATCCTTACATCCGCTTGACCACAAGAAGCGTCGTATGTTCGTGAATTGGGCTGAGCAACAACTTGAAAATGATTCGGATTTTTACCGAAAAATCATCTTTAGCGATGAGGCTCATGGCTTCGTCAATAAACAAAATATGCGGTATTGGTCAGCAATCCACGCGTACTCCATGAGGCAGAAATGGTTGAGAGTTGAAAGTCAACCAGGGGCCTGTTTCACCAAACACTTTTAACTTTGCAAAAAAATAATATATTGTAAAGAAAAAAGTGTTTCACAAAATTTGCAAAGTTTAAAGACTTTTCACTTTTTAATTTTTCAGGGGTGGAATCGGCTAAAGTGATAGTTGACTATCAAATTTTTGATAGTAAAATTGACTATCACCGACTTTCCTGTCTGTGTAAGCTGATTCAATTCAATTCAATTCGATTGAACAATTTCAGAATATAATTATTGTCACAATTCATTGTTGCTATGGTGAAATTTTAAAATGATTTCTATAAAATATCTAAATAAAAGTATCAAATTGGCTGTGTTTAAATAAAATTCTTACTTTTCTTATGTTTTTTCGAATAACGTAAGCTTTGTCGGTCAAAAGAATGTGTTTTTGTACCTAAAAAGGGTAACTGAAAAAAATGTCCATTCGTTTTTTGTAAGCGTCTGGTAGCTCTATTCAGAAACGACATATTTGTGGGAAAATGACTATCAAATTTTTCTAGTGACAGCTTTTTAGGTATCAATTTGACTATCATTTTGCACAGATCAAATTCGATTATTTTGACTGTCAACAATCAACAATCACCTTAGCCGATTCCACCCAAGACTTTATTTGAAAAGTGAAAAGTTAAAGTGTTTAACAAAATTAAAATACAACCTTGCAATAAATTTGTATTTTGAAAAATTGCAAAGTAAACCTTAGATTGTGCTTTGTAAGATCAAAAATGCATTAAAAAAACCTTGACAGTTCTATGCATCTTACTAGCGTAAATAAGGCAAAGTTAGACGTCTTACAGGTTTTAAAAAACAAAAAGGTAATTCATCAATGATAACATTGCACACTCGAGAAACATATTTCTTTGGCTATGTTTGATGTCAATTTAGTCAATCGATAAATCATTTGCGATATCGAAGTAGATTCTTTGTTTCACTTCTCTTTGGTCATTATTAACTAACTTCTTAGTATTTAAAATATTCTTCAAAACGATTCATTTTTGTATAAATTATTTTACAACAGCTTTTCAAAAGAAACGTTTTTTGGATATAATCTGTCGATGGCTTTAAAAACCTTTACCATATTTCGAGCACTTGAAAAATTAGTCCAATAAAAAAAAAAACTAATGGGATAGGTATTTGCAATTAAAATTGATTTATGAAATGAAAACAAATACTTTGTAGTGTCGGGCTTTTTTCTCAATAATCAGGATTTCTTTCACCTCTGATATGAGGCTTTTCTGATCTTAGAGTTGGTAACCCCAAACGCAACCATCCGTCAAAGTTCGGTTAAGTTAAGTCGTTCAGTTCGAACTAATTAATACCGACTATAAACACAAAAATTGTGTTGAACATGAACATGGGCTCACTTTTCGAAGTGAAACTAAACCAAACAAACTTAGAAAACAATGTCAAACTTTACACATTATCTGCTTCATTGACGAATAAACCCTTTTTTTCCTAATACCGTATGCAACAAACTTATAGACAGTAAAGGTTATCTTTAGTTTTAGTGAAATATTGTTGGGTATATTTAAAATGCGTAAAGTGGTATTTGACTATTAGATTCAATTTATGAAGATTGAAAAATCAAGAGTGAAAAAAAACAATCATACAAATATATTTCCTCACAGAATATAACTCAAGTTGGCCATTACACGACCGCTCTTAATTTTTATTCGAAACCAATTTATCTTTTTAGAAGGCAGCCATTTTTTCTCACACCTAATTCAAAACTAAATTTATCGTTTCACACCGAATCAAATCAAGTTCTCCAACTCAATATGATTCTATAAATCACATAGAAAACATGTTAATCAATATTTTGACTTTTCAAAAAAAGGGTCTTTCAAGATACTAATAATCCAATTCACAAATCCTCCTTTCCTTCTAATTTATTGGGATATGTAACTAAGCCTATTTATTTCCTTAGCAAAATCTAATCTGATGATACAATACTTTCTTATATGTATATCAAAAACCTCTTCACATCATTCTTGGATGATGGTTAATTTTATAAGACTTGAGGCATGGCATATCTCACTCCATTAACTCTCGATAAATATAAGCGAAGTAATCCATTTCGAAATGAAGATAAATTCGTATTTTTTCGATGTAAATTTTTCGGGGACGTTTTTCAATTTTTCTCTTTAATTCAACATACCCTGGCCCCTGGGGCTTATATAGCAGATTTAGAGTAGGCAACGATAACCTTGAAACTTTTCATATATCAAAATAGAAAAAAAAAGAGGAAAGAGAAAGAGAAATAGCTATAACTCCAGCCTATGAACTTGGTGGTAGCACACACAAGTTGTTGTTGTTTCATTCTAAATTTTCAGAAAGAAAGCCTTTTATTTAAAAGTCTTGTCTTTGGGGTTAGATTTCAGCTTCGTCTTCATGATGGCTATATACCCACAATATGTCTGCATATAACGGGTGTTTTTTGAAGAGGTATAGGACTTTAAGTTGCAAAACACTATTTGAACTAGCGGCCAATTTGACAGCTAACAAATGATTTATTTAAAGTTTGGTTAGGCATTTTAACATGAATAGACTGAATCCTCAAGTTTCTAAAATGTTGGACATTTACACTTTTTGTGGATTTTTTTGGTCGGATTCAATTCCAAAGTTGTATACCTCTAGAAAAAAACACCCTTTATATTATATATGTGTACAAAAAACCGATTTCTATTTTATGATTTTGAAAAGCTTTTTGAGACTTATTCCTTAGAAAGAGAGGGAGACAAATTGTTTAGTGATTCGTGTTGAGCGGTGAGAAATGAATACCATATCCAATCAAAACCACTATTTCAAGATTCAGGATAAACGAAAGCAATTGCAAAAGGACGCCGAGATTTATTGTTTCTTATCCTCTGTCGCGTCCTTCTCCTTGCCGTTGCCGTTCTTCGCGCAGCTTTCGGGGTCGCCTGGGCTATAACTAACTTTATTCCCAATTTCGCTCTTAACTGTTTTTCCTATGATCCTGATGGGTTGGTTTTCTGGCTGGTGTGGTTGAAATTTATTTTCAAGGCTTATATCCTGTTGCAGAAAATGGATGATGGGGAGAAACCTCCAACCTATACAAGGAGTAAACCTACCCATCCCGACACTTTAACAATCCAACAAATGATGGATGGGTGTAATGAGTAATGGGTTTTGTGTGGCAGTGCCATTGTTTTCTTGATGTGTTTTCTTCGTTCCCTCATTTGAGCTTCGTGCTTCCAATCTTCCCAGAGACAAAAAGGATATGCTCCTTATCCTTCTCTTTATCCTTGGCTTGACAATGAAAACGATATAATAGATTTCGTGCAACAGAATTTGGAAAGAAACATCATGAGATCTAAGACCTTGATTGGAAAAGCCTTTATACATTTAACAACAATTTCATGCGGTTGTTCTTTTTGGTAATTTTCACTTCTGCTATTAAGTGAATTTTTGCGATTTCATTCGAAATGATATTATCATCATCATTGAAAGAAAAGAACGAGAAAGAGGGAAGAAGTGTGAGATAAGTTGAAGTTAATCCTTGTGGCATTAATGTTTCTTTTTGACACAAAAGGACTAATCTTCGGAAACATTTTAACGCAGTTTTTATCTGACTTTTTCGGATATCAGAAGTAGATTAAGTATTAGATATTTTGTGTGCCATCAATCATTGCGGATGAATGGATATCTCGATTCGAGATATGGAAACAAATGAAAATGAACATACAAAACTATGTATGGGTAGATATATCTACAAAGAGCTGAAGTTGATGAGATTAAGCATTGATGTTAAGGTATTGTGCTTCGGTATTTAAAGGCTGATGTGGGCATTTTTAAATAGACTTGGACACTTCAACATCTTGAAAGTTTGGATAATTTATGTGGATAGGTAAAGTTTTAAACGTATATTTTCTTCCCTGGAAGCATCGAATGAGCTGATTCCTGAGAACTGTGAAAAACGTTGATGGAATTTCCAAAAACCTTCCAAATCAAAGCCATTATTATTGATACAATTTTTGAATGCAATCATTTTAAGTCAAGCACTGGTTTCCCTCTTAGATAACCCGCTGCTTTTATACTTCTTTGTATAGCGAAAAAGATTTTTGACTTAGATTGTTCAAATGATAGAGTGGGATGACATGGAAATTTGTGTAATATGTCAAAAGGTGACATCTTTTAAACATCGCGATCGCTTGGAATATTTACTAATTAAATGATTCAACGATAATCGAGGAGTACATGGCCGTAAAAGGTCTGGCTTTCAATTTCTGTGATGACTCTTTACCACTCAGAAAAGAGAAGATCTTAAAACCGGAAAATGAAGATTTCAGAAAATTTCCTTGCTTCACATTATCAAGCAAGACTTGCGAACTAGTGCCTGTAAGAGGCTAAAAATAAACTGATAAGAATATGTATCATTGTTAAAGTTTTTCTACTGAGGCAATAGATCCCAATATAGAATCTAAAGGGTGGTTAAATTTTAAGGGCCGATGTTGAATGTGAACCACACCAAAACGTCAAGTTTAATTCTGAATTTTATTTTAATTTCAATTTCAGACCAATTTAATTAAAACACTCTTGATTGACCCTGGTAAGAACACTATTAGTGTTCTATCTCGTCTAGCTGCATCTGACCATTGTGTCATATCAGCAAATTTCTCGTGTCAAAACTCTCCAGTTAAAGAAAGATCTCCTAAGAGAACCGTTTGACAATACGAGAAGCCAACTGGGACGGAATCAATAAATTGTTTTAGGATCTTTAACTGGTCAATATGCTTCCTCGATAGTGACGTTGACACCAGCGCTGATATGATCACAAGTTTGATTCTCTTGGGAATGAGAACTTTTCTCCCGAATAGGGTTAAAAGCATCAGACCTAAGGAAAACGCATGATTTGATACGAGCTGTAAAGAGGTTATTAGGGTCAAGAAGGTAAGTTTCCGTTGTTTCCAACTGAGGAAAACCGGAATAAGTTCAAGCAAGCCAGGAAGGCCTGCAACGCCCATTTGCGACGGACCAAATTTGTACATGACTAAAAATTACGACAAAAAATACTGCAAAGTCCCAAACATAGTAAACCTTTTTTGGTCATTCGTAAAAAAAAGAGGAATTTTTCCTCTTCCGAGGTTCCTATGCTCATTGTCAATGACAATTCATTTGTTAGCTCTTTAGAGAAAGCTAATCTCTTTGCTAGGCAGTTTACCACCAATTCAACGTTACCAGTGAGTGTTATGACTGCGCCTGTACTTGAGCGAGTTAGTGATTCTATGGGACCAATCTTTTTTCGCACTCATACTGTGGCAAGAGCCCTTAGAGATCTTAACACACAAAAATACGCTGTTCCGGATGGTATCCCCGCTATTGTTCTGAAGAGGTGTTTTTCAACGCTGGCAAAACCACTGCGTATAAGCCTTTTCATCTGTCCTACTCCTCAGGTCTCATTCCGAGAGGATGGAAAACTGCATTTGTCCAGCCCATCTCCAAAAAAGGCGAATCTTCCTTACCCTCTAATTACCGACCGATTGCACTTACGTCCCTTCTTACCAAGGTCATGGAAACGCTGATTAATTATCAGCTCAAGAAATATCTCGAAGATCGAAAGCTTCTTAATGACCGACAATCCGTCTTTCGTAGCAATAGGTCCACTGGTGATCTCATGGTTCATCTCACCGAAAAGTGGAGCAAGTCCTTACATCGCTTTGGAGAAAGTAAGATTATTGCACTTGATATTTCAAAAGCATTTGATAGGGTTTGGCGATGGATTCAAGGCTGAAAACCACAAAATAAATGCTGGTGTGCCCCAGGGCTCTGTTTTATCTCCAACACTCTTTCTCATTTTTATTAATGATCTCCTGTCTGCAACTTCTAATCCAATACACTGTTTCGCTGACGATAGTTCTATTAGCTTTTCATATTCGTTTTCAGAATCACATCCCTCTTCTTCGGATGTGGAACTGCAACAACAAAATATGATAAGCTCATCAAATTCCGACTTAAACAGCATTGTACAATGGGGATTAAAAAACCGCGTGGAATTTAATGCTTCGAAAACGCAATGCTGTCTTGTATCGTTAAAGCGAGATATACCCCCTTTGCCATTATCCATAGATGTCACTTGCATCGAAGAGACTGAACATCTCGATATTCTCGGTATGTGTATCACCAACCACCTTTTGTGGAACGATCACATGTCGCCAAAAATGCCGCAAGATGTTTGGGTTTTCTAAGGCAATGCAAGAAGTTTTTCTCCCCCTCTGATCTGGCTGTTATCTACAAGACTTATATACGTCCAAAGCTTGAGTATAACTCCCATATCTGGGCTGGTGCTCCTGCAACTTACTTAAGCCTCTTGAACAGTATTGAACGTAGAGCATTTAAATTGATAGGTGATAATATCATTATAAGATCATTTACGTCGCTTGATCATCGTCGAAATGTTTCTTGTCTCACCCTCTTTTACCGTTATTTTAAAGGTTTATGCTCAAGAGAAATAGCCACCTGCATTGCTCCCCTTAAACAGTTCAACCGTAATACTTGCGCTTCTAGGAATGCTCATCAATAAACCCTCGAGCTCAATTTCGGTCGTACTGTCAAGTACAGAGATTCGTTCTTTAGCCGTACTACGCGAATGTGGAATGTTTTGATACACTCTGTCTTTCCCAGCCATTGTAATATTCAGGAATTCAAAACCAATGTGCACCGACACCTCCTTTCAACCGCTCTCTCTCTTTCCTAGTGATCACAATGTATCTACATAATAAGGGTAGTATTATCATCTTGAGTGTGCGCTTATTATAAAAAAAATTGAACAATGGAAAGATACACAATCGTACTGCTGAAAATATTACTGCTGTTCGCGATCCTGAGGTATCCTGAGGTTATACCACACTTCTAATGGCCCGAATTAGAACATATGGATGTGCTTTGATAACATAAAAAATCTTTTTTTAAAAAACCTTCCAAGGTCAGGGATAAAATTTCTTTTAAATTTGTTCAATTCTTGTATCAAGTCAAGCTACTGTCAAGTGGTCAATGATTAAGTGAAGACTGAAGTGTACTTTTATTGAGTTGTCATAAAAGATAACCTAATACAAATGTATGATTATAAGTATGTTTATATAATGTAGGTTTAGGCAGGGGTGTCGAACCTATATGACATCTTCCCTTTTATAGAATTTAAAGTTAATATTTAATTCAGCAAAACTATTTAAATTCAATATGATATAAACATTAGTAAGTGATTTTATAGTTAAGTTAATTCAAAAAAAAGTAAATTAATAATGTTATGAAATGCTTTGTAATAAAAATTATTTAAAGCTTGTAGATGTGTAGCGATCGGGTTGTCTTAAGACACGTCCGTATCTTGTCGTCTTAGCTGGGGAATTGGTTGAATCTGGTGATTTGTTTATTTGTGTTGATGTAGTCGGATCTGGCGTGTTTGGTATTTTGCTACGGTTGTTGGTGTGTTTCAAAGAGTCTGAATTTGAAGGTGGTATATTTGCTGTTACTGACTTTGGTGCCTGGATGATCGATTTAGTAGGCTGAATGTGGATTGTGTTTCGTCGTAGAAGTTTGCCATCATCTGTTCGTATTACAAGCGACCTTGGTCCATGTTTTGGTAGATTACTTTTGGTGCGTACGGAAGCACGTAAAGGAGTATTTTTTGAAGCCGTGGTGAAGCTGAGCACAGTGGTTTTTTGAAGATCGTTTCCAACGGCTTATGGTCGGTCTCGATGGTGAGATTTTGTCCGTATACATACTCGTGGAACTTTTCGCAAGCAAAACGTATCGCTGTGGCCTCCTTTTCAATCTGAGCATAGCCTTTTTGAGTGCTCGTTAGCGCTCGGGAAGCGTAGGCTATCGGTTGATCGTTTTGAAGGAGGGCTGCTCCAAGGCTGTGTTGGCTAGCGTCCACTTGCAGCTTCACGTCAAGGTTGGAATCGTAATATCGGAGCAATGGAGTTGAAGAAAATGATTTTTTGAGAGCTTCAAATGACTCTTGTTGATTTTTAGACCAGGACCATGAAACTTCCTTTTTTAGAAGTTCTCGTAACGGATGGGTGATTTCAGATAAATTTGTGATGAATTTCGAAAGATATGTAGCCATACCTAGAATTCTTTGGAGTTCAGTTTTATTTGTCGGTACCTTTAGTTGCTCTATGGCGATCGTTTTTTCAGGATCAGCACGAACACCTGTTGACGTTAGTATATGGCCAAGATATTTTATTTTAGTAGCGTCAAAAACGCATTTATCCCTATTGAGTTTTAGGCCAGCATTAGAAAGTACTTTGATGACTTTACCTGTGAGTTGCTGCAGTTCCTCTTGAGTTTTCGCATGGATCAATATGTCATCAATAGCGACATCAGTGTTTTGGCATCCTTCGAGAATTGTTTGCATGTAGCTCTGGTAGACTTCTGGTGCGCACGCAAGTCCAAACGGTATTCGTGTAAATGAAAATAGTCCCCAAGGAGTTGACATCGTGAGGTATTGCTGTGTTCTCTTTGATACCTCGATTTGCCAAAAGCCCCTCGTACAATCTAATAGTGTAAAGAACTTAGATCCTTTAATATTTGCAGTTATTTGTTCAATGGTTAGTAAAGGATGATAACGCCTACGTATATTTTTATTAACGTCTGTGGGATCGATACATACCCTAATTTTGTCCTTCTTTCTTACCACTACCATCGGTGAAACTGCAGGGGGAAATCCGTCCGTTTTGATTAGAACACCGAGTCTGAGCATATTGTCAATTTCTTTTTTGACATCATCTCGAATGGAATGAGGAATTTTTCTTGGCGCATAATGTTCAAACTTTGGATTGTCGATTAGGTCAATATCATAGACAAAATCTTTGACCTTTCCAAGTCCTTGGAAAATCTCGTTATCCAAGTTTATTTCTTGCACACGCAGCACTAGAGAACACTTTTCACAGTCATCTTTGCCTAATATTGGCTCAAAATCTGGAAAATCTTTCACAATCAAGAACTTTATTTTTCGATTTTTATTGCGCACAACACAATCTAGGCTTAGTTCACCGCGCACGTCGATTTCTGTTCCACCGAAAGCTATAATCTTTTGTTTTGTTGGTTTTATTTTTTGTAAATTTGATTTCTTTATCAGACTGACTGGAAGCACGTTGCACTGCGCGGCGGTGTCGAGTTTAACTTTGATTGTTTTTTCCTCGATTTTTATTTCTTCGTACCAATTTTTTGTCTCATCCTTATTTGTTTCTGACACCATGTCAAGTGGTCAATGATTAAGTGAAGACTGAAGTGTACTTTTATTGAGTTGTCATAAAAGATAACCTAATACAAATGTATGATTATAAGTATGTTTATATAATGTAGGTTTAGGCAGGGGTGTCGAACCTATATGACACTACTTTCCAATAGATTGGAAAAAGGCTAAAATTATTCCAATTTTAAAACCTGGAAAAAATGTTAGCCATCCTGTTAGTTATCGTCCTATAAGTTTACTAAGTTCTGTGAGTAAGTGTTTCGAAAAAATAATTAAAAATAAACTAATGGCACACATTAATAATAATAATATTCTGCCTCCTGAGCAATTTGGATTTCGAGCGTACCATAGTACAGTCCACCAAATCGATCGAGTTACCAAAATCATTAAAACCAATTTTACCAATGGTAAAAGTACCGGTATGGTTTTACTTGACGTTGAAAAAGCATTTGATTCTGTTTGGCATGACGGGCTCTTACACAAACTTTTGATGCTCAACTTTCCAATGTATATTATAAAAATTGTGAAGTCCTTTTTGTCTTCAAGAACTTTAGTTGTTTCTGTTAACAAAAGTTTTTCGGAAATGTTTGAGTGCAGAGCGGGCGTGCCTCAAGGATCCGTTCTTGGCCCAATACTCTATACAGTTTTTACTGCTGATTTTCCTGTCTTGCAAAATTGCAACAAAGCTATTTTTGCAGATGACACCTGTGTATTTTCTTCTGATTCACTTGGTTCCGTTATTGAAACCAATTTGCAATCTTCGTTGAATGTACTTCAACAATATTTTAACGATTGGAAGATTAAGATAAATGCTTCGAAAACTCAGGCTATCTTTTTTACACGAAAAAGAAAAGCCTGTTTTTTGCCAAGTAATTCCCTCTTAATCAACGGCGTAGAAGCAAACTGGAAATCAAATGCTAAATACCTTGGCGTCCACTTGGACAGTAAACTAACTTTTGGAATTCATGTCCAAGAAATCATAAAAAAAGTAAACGTAACCATTAAAATTCTCTATCCTTTTATTAATCGTAAATCAAAGTTAAGTCATGAAAATAAACTTATAATTTTCAAAGTTATTTTTCAAGCAATCATTTTATACGGATCACCTGCTTGGGGTAACTGCGCAAAAAGCCATATCCGAAGGTTGCAAACTTCTCAAAACAAATTGTTAAAAATGATGTTAAACCTTCCTTGGCATTTTTCAACCAACGAATTACACATATGTTAGCTAATGTTGAACATATTTCTGATAGAATTGTAAAATTAAAAGAAAAATACAAAGTTTCTTGCGAAATATCTGACAATGTTTTAATTTCAAACTTAGCTTCATAGTTATAATACTCAAAAGACTGATTTTTGTTATTTATTTATATTTTTTGCTGTTGTTAATTTATAAACTTATTTATTTTTTTGTTGATTAATTTATTCATGTGTTATTTATTTATTTGTTTATTTGTTAACTTATTTATTTATTTATTTATTTTTAATAAACTTATTTATTTTGTATTTATTTATTAAATTCTTTTTATACATATCTATTTATTTATTTATTCACTTATTTATTACTTATTTATTTTTGTATATATTTGTTATTTATATATCTATTAATTTATTTATTTATTTAATTATTTATTTATTTATTTAATTATTTATTTATTTATTTATTTATTTATTTATTTACTTATTTATTTATTTATTTATTTATTTATTTATTTATTTATTTAGTTATTTATTTATTCATTCGTTTATTTATTAATTATTATTTATATAAACATTTCTAAATGCTTTTGATTTGTGTTCTTGGACACTTTATCTGCTATTTATCTTTTAATTTTTTTCAATTTGTATACTGATACAGGTTTGTTAAAGTTATAATTGAAATTTTGCATTGTTAGCTTTTGATTGCATTCCACCCCATCTCTCTGCTCTATATAATTATTGTATGTATTTATTTATATTCTTTTTTTTTGTCTTTAATGAAGGTTTTCAGTAGCTTTTCCTTCAACCAAAACTCTTAATCTTTCAATCTTGTGTTAAAAACTCATTTAAACTTGGCAGTAGTAAGGTAGATTATATACCAATCTCTGTAAATTGTGCAATATATATTTAAGATATAAAAATAATGTAATATTTTTAGCTACAATAAAAATCTAAATCTAAATCTAAAATGTGCACAACATGTGGCTTCAGCAGAATGCGGACGGTGCCACTTGCAACACAGCTAACGAAACAATGGCTTTTGAGCGACAAATTCAATGTCCGTGTTATCTCTCTGGGTGGCGATGTCAATTGGCCGCTAAGGTCACGTGATTTCACTCCGTTTGACTTCTATCTTTGGGGGAAAAGGTAAACGTCGATAAGCCAGCAACAATTCAAGAGTTAAAGGATAATTCAGTAACATTAACGACATGGAACCTCAATTATGCCTCAGCGTCATCGAAAATTTGGGGGTTATTTGGCCGATATTTTGTTAAATATGTACATAATTGAACCATACCAAAACTAAAATATCATATTTTATAAACTTGACCTTTAAGCAGTATACAATTAATTTAAATAAATTATGTCAGATAGTAAAAGCATTTTTTACAGCCAGGCCTCATTTGTATAAGATAACAAACTTTGAAGAGGTATCTGCCTTATGACAATTTAAAGTCTTATTACTCAAAAATATTTTTGCCTACAAAATGTTTACCTTTTCCCCAAAAACAAAAACATAATTTTTATTTTTAAACTTTAAATCCATTGATTTTTTCTTGTAACAAAAAGCTGCATCGTAAAAAAATAATTCAAAGTGGCGCCCAACGTTACACTTTTGATGAAAGTAAATTTAAAATCTTCATAAGTTTAAATTCAATTCACAATTTTATTTTGGCTAGGGGCTTTGATTAAGTACAAGTTGCTATTATACATTTCAAAGAAAAGAACAAACACAAATTCAAAATTTAATGTTAAAAGCAATTTCAACAGCTGTCATTTAACGAGCTTACGTACTTTAAACAGATCAAATTTACCCTCTGTCACTCTTACTTCGTCTTTGTTTTCTTTTCCTTTTATACCACTTGACTTGAATAGGACTGGTCTCTTAAGATATCAAAATTCGATGTAGCATTTTGAAATATTATCCCAAAAGAATCCAATCGAAAATCACTCAGTGTGCGGTCCTTTGCAGGCAACATAATTTCTGTATACCACATGAATTTCAAACATTATAGACACACAAAAACACAAAGAACACAAAAGTCAAAAGTTTAAAAAGCCAAAGTGCAAAATCTACTTTTCCCTCCCTTCTTAAATAAATGGTTGCAATTTTACCAATATAGAAATATGTGAAGGTACATAGTCAAATAAACCTTGCAAACAATTTAAGACTAAAATGCTTCTCTATTCTATATAAGTATAAAAAGAGGGGGAGAGAGAGGAATAAATTAAAAACTTTTTGATTTCGACACTAAAATTTACCAATAACCAAACAAATTCTGGCAAAAACATTATCGGAAGCAATTCAAATACTATGCGGGTCACTGGATTGTTTTAATTCATATATTTCTTTTTGCCTGGCACGTTCCACAGTGGTAATCGTTTGATTGGCAATTTTTAGTAAGAATATTAATGAGTTTTAAAATTATGAAGGGTTGAAAGGCCATTTTATGGCCTTGAATTACAGTTTTATAGGAACTGCAACGTTGTTTTCTGTTTTTCATTTAGATTGCGTCATTGTCAACCTCATATGGTAAAAATGATGAAGAAAATTATGTTGGTCAGGAATTCAACAGCTCTTAATTTGAGTTTCTCAGGAAAATATTTCTCTTTTGTACAAATTTTATTGAAAAAAAAATAACTTTAATCGAGCGACTCGTAGTGTAAGCTCTTTGGACTACTTTGGCTGGCTGTTGACCAGAAAGGAAATCCTCTCCAAATCACATGTCGATTTCAATCAACGAATTAGAACATGTTTGGGATTTCACATTTAAATTTCCTAGACATTTGCTGTTTTTCAGATGGTGTTTTCTTAAGGACTGTAAAGAGAAGGGGGGGGGGGGGGCAGATGTGTGTAGATACAGAGAACGAATTCGAAGAAAGTCAAAAATATGTAGGGCTCAGGCATCTACACGTGACGACACACTGTGTGTTGTGTCGTCTTACCGCTCTGGAACTGGAAAAACATTATCTTTTGGGAAGGACGAAAACACAGGCACGTTCGACGTTTGCGTATTCTTTGTGTAGTTCATTCATTCTCCTCATGGGTATTATTCGACATCCTCCTGCGCTTTCTGATGAAAAATCATCCAAGCATTCTAAATCGTATTCCGTTTTAGTTTCCTTCCCGTCGTCGTCGTCGTTGAAGTCATCGTTGTTTTGTGTGGCTGTATCAGGGGCTGATGCTGTCTTCATTGGATCAAACCTCCTTCCTCCATCACTTCCAGTTCCAGTTTCAGAGCGTCACATGGTGTCTGCAGTTTCCGGTGACTGTATATTTTGTTGTCTATTTTTGTCATTGTTGTTAAATTGTATAAGTGTGCTTTATCAGGAGAAGTACCTTGTAGCAAGTTGTTGTTGTAGCTGTTTCTAAAACTGCATCACTATCCAAACATCAGTATACTTCGTTTTACCCGTGAATAAGCAGAGAATTTTCAATTCAAAATGTATAGAGAAACGAAAATCTCGCTACTCCTCCGGCTTCTTGCGAATGCACAATTTTCCATCACCTCTTTGCCTGCATTCCGTGCTTCAGCCTCTGGCGTTTTAGAACGACGACGACGGTGTGTGCAATGTGCACTGTGCAGTGCAGAATGTGCACGCCAAGCAGCACTGAACACAAGCATGACTGAATCCTAAAGTGCAAGCAATGAATAGCTCGGAAGTGAGGTGGAGCTAGCAAGGGGAATGTATCCTATAAAGGTTGGATTATTTCATCCCATTGCACACTTTTGAACAACTAAAGACGCGATTCAGAACAATGGTTGATGCTTTCTCTTTTCCTAACATTACCCCCCCCCCCTTCGCGCCATCGTTATCGTGCCACCATCCATGTCGGTCGTCGTCCTTTCAAAGTCATTATATCCACGGTAGTTTGCCACAATAGTCTTTGTCGTTGTCGGTCGCTTATGGGCAACCCAGAGATCTCGTTCTCGGGCTTGGGTTCGGCTCGAAGGACCAAAAACAAGTACACAAAATAGAACCGCACTAATAAAGCACTTGCTGACATTTTAAGTTGTCGCTGCCGAATTCTTGCTCATTGTCCTTTCTCCAGTTTAAAAAGTCCTCCATATTTCCCCCAACCCCCTTTCTAGCACCAACAAAACCGCATTTCTCACTTTGTGAGACAATAATTGCTACACGGCTTCATTAAGCCTACCAAAACTATGATAGTGGCAAAGGAAGAGGCAGAGACAGAGGCAGCACAGAGCACCACAGTGGGACATCGTCCAATATAGATAAGGCCAAGTTTTTAGGTTAGTTCCTTTTTTGTATAAAGTCTTAGGAGACAACTTGGTGTTAATTTCAAATGTTCTATACACGGACCGGACGGTTTTTATGGTGATGCGGCCGTATACTATACAGTTAATGTCTAAATGAAATCTAAATAAATTATGCAATTGCTATTTCTCGCAAGATTACTTTGATGTCGTTCTCGTTCGCTATATCGCTGGTCTCACAATTGTTCCTTATTCTGGATGATGGTCTTTTTCGTTGTTCGTTGTTCACAGCATCTTCGCATCTTTATGACCCTCTCTCATTTGAGTTGATGACAAAGAAAGAACGAAGAAGGAAGAAAACATTATTAGTGGCACGACCACGACCAACATGCGGTGCGTGCTTTAAGGAGAATACCTAACCTACGGGATGAGAGTATTAAACAAATTAGGGGGGCGCGATAAAAAAGAAATATATTAAGGGAAGCTTGAAATGGAGTATAAAGTCTTTTTCTTAGCTTTAGCTGATGGTTGTGATGTGATGTGATGTGATCCTCCCTTTGGGAATATGGAATTGGAATTATTTTATGGCGACCGCACACTTTTAATTTGCCTGGCGGAACTAATTTTATGAAGTGCTTATGGCAAACTAGAAAGTCTTTTGCCCTTCTTATAAGTTATACGTCCTTTGCATCTCGTCGCGCGTCGTCGTCGCTCGGTTTCTGGCTAAGGAGGATTCAAGAAGAAGTACATAGTGTAGAGGTGCGGGCATATTGCTAATGAATTTCTCCATTTTATTATTTTCTAAATTGGTATACGTATGTATATAGATATTGAAAATGCGAAAGGAAAACGAATTATATGTCCTCAGGGTTGGATTAGTAGGTACTTAAAATTGAAATGCTTGCGATGATAAAAATAAGATTGGTTTTCACCTAATCCCAATCATAATCCTTGTTATCTGGCTATAAGATTACTACTGGGGTGGATTCGAGAAAGAATTTCGATTAGATTTTACCTTGGATGAGGGTGAATAAATAAATAGTCACTTTTGTTTAAATTAATAAGACATTTTAAATTTCTAATTTATAGAGATTGAAGGAAAAAAAGTTGTTTTCTGATTTGATTCAATTTTGTTATGGAACTTAAGCTAAAAACTATAACTAATCTTTTTTTTTTCCACAAGGTGCTAAGATTTTGTCTCTGTTTATATGAAAAATAAATAGAAGAGTTGGAACTTGCACTTCAATCACATGCAATTAAAATAAAATTAACTATCAAAAAAGCAGTAATGATTACTTTTTGCAGTAATCATTACAAAAAAAAAATAAATCAAATAATCAATTACATTTTACGCAATAATTTCCTAAAATGCTTAGTTTTGCATGTGTGTTGCTTTGAATTAACAATAACTAAGGAAATCAATTACATTTTCCTCAAGAACTGGAATAAACCCATTACAATTTTCAATTACACTTATTTAACCAGAACAGTTTTCTAATTACAATTACAAGTAATTACAGTGACGTGCAATTGTAATGGAAAAAAGTTAATTTCTCAATTATATTTGAAATAATGAAGTTGAAATTGATTACGAAATGTAATAATTACTTCCCAACAGTGGATCATAATGAGTGGGTTAATTTTAAGGCCTGATGTTGATTTTGAATAAACCACAAATTGTTTAGGAAATTATTGTCATTTCTTTTTATTATGATAATATTGGTATTATTATGGAACAAAACATCGGTCCAATGGCGGCCGAGACCTTAGCGGCGCACCTCCTCCATCCGATGGTCCAGATTTCCGATGGCGCTAAAGGTATACTTGAGGTTCGATGCTTGAGCTCTTGAATTGTTTCTGGCTTATCGACGTTTACTTTTTTTTCAAATAAAATCAAAGACAGAAGTCCAACGGTCACATGATTTTGGCGGCATTACCACCACGTGAGATAAAACGGGCATTCAATACGTCGCTTAAAAGAACCATTTGGTTCTATAGGTATGTGGCAAGTGGCACACACGCCCTTGTTGAAATCACAAATCGTGCACATCCATATCGTCCAATTCAGGCCATAAAAAGTTCGCTATCATCTCACGATAGCAAACACCATTCACAGGGCTGTTTTGGAAAAAATACGACCCGATGATGCACATAAACCAAACAGTCACTCTACGTGGGTGCATTGGTTTTTCGACAATCACGCTGTGATTATCCTTCGCAAAATGCGACAATTCTACTTATTGACGAATCGTGACGAAAATGAATCATCCATTGTTAACATTTCTTGCCACCAATGGCGGATCCAAGGGAGGGTCATGGGTGTCATGACCAAACCCCCCCCCTTGGGAGATAATTTTTTTGTATTTTTGTAGGAATTCCCTTCAATTCAAAACAAATCGTATTGAGTTAATGGATATGACCTCCATTATATTTTGAATTATTTATTTTTTTATACGAAAACAAAATTTTTATTTTACTTCCTAAAACTTTGTTGCCAAAAGCACCACTTTTAACAGAGGACTGGACCAAGAAAATAATATGAATCGGAAATTCAGCCCTATTCCAAAAACTTTACACAATTTCATCAAATTTTGACCAATGGTCGATCCAGGGGGGGGGGTCATATAAGCCATAAAGCTTATACAGTTAAGTTGTATTATAAGCAAAGATTTCATCTAAGGATTTGTTAGTAATTTAACGACAAAAAGTTGTTTGCTGTCAAAAACAACTAACATTTTTTTAACTTTAGAAGTGCTGTAAATTATTTTCATAAATTTTTTTTCTAAGAAAAAGAGAAAAGATATTCAGGTTTTTAAGAAGAAGCCTTGAATAAGAGATCGTCAATTTTATATTAAGTTGCCTATAAATTCCTGAAACTAGCCTTGAATTCCATCTTATTTTTTTTTGATGCACATAAATAGTGAACATTGAAGTGATTTTTACTTGCGACATACATGAACTATATAGCAAGTATTGTATTAGTAAAAAATTTCGAATCAAAAATGACATTACGATGGGTGAAAAGTCGAAAAAAGTGGATCCTGTCCCTTCAGCCTAAACCATTGTGCCCATTGAAATTAAGGTTTCCAGCCGATTAGCTTAAGGTGTTTTTTCATTTTTTTTTTAATACGAAAAATAACAGCAGTCCCATAAAATTTTTTTGGTTTAGAATTTTTAATTCTATTTTTTTCAAAAATGAACCAATAGATTTTTTTAAAACATTCTCAAATTTTTTTTTCTTAATTTGACTTCTTTCTACAAGAAAAACATATTTTGGTATTGCTCCAAAAGGGTACCACTCATAAAACCGTTATTTTATTTTTAAGTTTTCTTAAGAACAAATCGATCGATTTCAATAATCTACTCTTTCAGTGCAAGCTGTTTTTACAAAACTTGATATCTCGGAAAGGGGTGAACATTTTTAAACAAAATTTAAATGCAAAATGTATATTTATAAGCACTAAATAACTGCATACCAAATATTTTAAAGACAAAGTTTAAAAATTGTATATATAAAAATTACTTTAAAAAAAACCCGCTCTAATGATTTTCGAAAAAAAAATATGTTAATCTCGGTTTTTTTTAAATCTTAAAAAATAGGAAATATTTTTAAACAGACTTTTTTGAAGAAATTAGTTGTCATGCATTATATTTCTTTCAAAATGGATTTTTTGTTGAATACAAATTTTAAGACCATACAAAATTAAAGAAATCTATTTTTTGAAGTGAATTTGCTTAAGATGTTCTAGAACTCAGATTTAAACACGATTTTCAAGAATATAAATGTCCCAAAAACAGCAAAAATGACATTGTGTTAAACTAACTAACTAACATTTTTCTCTCCACAATTTTTAAGTTTTGTTTACTCATTTCTAGCACCAGCTCCAATCTACGAGTAGACAGACTGATAGCAATAGTAAAAACACACTCCCCAACAATTGAATCCGAAAAAAGTACGTCAAAAAAAGCCAGAAAATTCTTGATATCAAAGCGTTTTTCACATTAATAGAAATGCCAACAAAAAAAAATATATTATTTTTGGAAAAAAACCTACGTTTCAAAATAATTTCTTACATTTCTGCGTGAAACCAACAAAAAATTGTATTTGGCTCTTAAATATGGCATATTTAGAAAATTGTTGGAATCGTGGAATGCTTTCATATGTAGGGAGTCGACCAAATTAAATAGTTAGACTATATGTACCTTGCTGAACAACAGCGTTCCTAAATAATTTAAAAAACTAAAGTTGTCACTTTAGCCCTTGAAATGTGTACGTTTAAGTATACATTATGTTATTTAAATTTGTTAGCCTTCTTTACAGAGCATTAAAGAACATTTTTAAGCGGTGAGTAAAAACTCGTCTATATGTAAAGCGTCTGACCCTAATTAATTAATTAATTATTTGATAATCCGAAAGTTTATTTAATTTAATACTAAGAACAAATAAGGTAAAATATCTCTTTTGAAAAAAAGTCTGCACAAATTAAATTTTTTTAATTATGAGTGTAAATTTGACATGGAAACAGTTTTTTGTCATATTAAATGGGTTCTTAGCCCAAGAAAGAAAAATATCCCTTTTCTTTTTTTTTGCAACAATATAATCTTCAGGTCTTAAAACGTGACTTTCATCAACATTAATGGTAACTATTCTTTAAAAACAGCCCTGAAGTTATCGTAAAATAAATCATCCCTTGTCAATTGCCTTACGTTGGGCGCCAATTAAGATCATAAATATAAATTATACTATCTTCAATATACCTTTGGAAAACTACCTTTCATTTTCTTCATAAGAATAATCTTACTGTTTTGATCTTAAGTAAAACCAAAAAAGAAAAGTCCTTCCATTGGGCGCCATTCAATATTTTTATTACAAGAATTGATATAAAAAAAATAACTTTTCTCGTAAAACTCAACTCATTTAATACAAATATCTACCTTTCATAACATCATTCATAGATTTCTCCAGACAAAAGAATAAGTTCCATGACAAAATTATGAGTGATCTTCTATTGAATCCAATACTTCTATACGTTTTCTCCTTTCTTTCTTTATTTGTTTGCTTGTACAAAAAGTAATAATTTAATATAACCTTATCTTATAACCATATCACTTCAATATGAATTGAACATAATAAATATCTATCTTAACTACTTCCTATACATTGGCTCAGTTTAGATCAAATTAAGTATAAGGATATGGGCAAAATTTGCTACACTACGAAACTAACTCATCTTGAAAACGAAACTTTTTTGTCATTGTCAGCAGGCAACAGCAGCGCCAGCGCCAGCACGAACAACTTTCATAATCATTTCCAGAAGTTACGCTTTTATGTTTTTTGTTCTTTTGGAACATGTTGCCATTTGCAAAGTATTATAGAACTACCATTATAATATGTGCATCATATCACTTCCTGGCGTCTTACTAAATGTGTCAAATAGTTCATTTTCATATCAACAACAAGGAATAAGAATACGAAAACTACAAAATAAAAATCCTAGGAAATCAGAAAACTTTTCCCTGCAAAACCTCAAGACGCAGAGTGAATTTTAGTTACTCTTTATCTTTCTCTCCTTTCCTCTCTCGGTCGTCTCTGCCTGCCTTTCTTTCACTAAAAATGTCACATTAAGGATATGGTTATGGCCATGGCTATGCCAGTGTGTATTTATATTGAAAGCAACCGACCAAAAACCTCAAAAGAGGCAAAGCACTTTATGCATATACTATAGGTCCTATATAGTTTGTGCTGTGTATAGTTCTGTGTGACCAGTATTTTTCCTTTAGGCATTGTAACATATCTACAACATTTATATAAAATATATGTTCGAGCATATAAAGGCAATCCAACGCATATGCATCCTTTCGAAGGATCTTATACAAGCCCTGATGCTCGCAGATGGGTGGTGTATATGGCTGCTTCTGCTTTATGTGGGTAAAGCTATGGTGGTTAAGAAGGCATCGACAGCAACTAAAATTTCTGTCATAAAAATGAAAATGAAAACGAAAACATGCACAAGCACACTTACAAAATATGTACACACATACTCTTATATATACAAACACAAATACATATCCTTCTCATTCTTCAATCTTTACTCTGGGTTGTCGCACAAAACGGCAAGGCCAGCAAATGGGACTCCTTTTCATGAACGAAATGATATTTTTATTAAAGAATGCCATGTCCCATTTTTCAGTGAAAGGACCAAGTCAGCCATAAAAATTCTGCGAAAAAATGTACCTACATACATATACACAACAAGAGAAGGACGAAAACTACAACGATGACGACGACAACGATGACGATGATGAAGATGAAAAAAACACACAAATTCTCTTAAATTGTCAATTGAAGGCAGCAGCTATATAAGTCGCTTTATTTTGCATTGTTTTTTTTTTCAGAATATAAAAAAGGGTTATTCCCTACCTAGACCTAGGCTAAGATACTTCACAAAAAAGGTGGCAGTCTTAAGTAAGTGAAAATTCTGTGAAAGGCTGGGAATGACAGTAAACAGGACTTGAAAACAAAAACAAAATAGCCATAGTCTTCTACTTACGTTGGGCGCCATTTTAATAATTTTAATGGAAGCATTTTTTGTTCTGTGTGTTTCTGCCTTTTTTTTGTTTTGGTTGTAGTCATTAAAGATCGCTTATGGTTTTAGTGTCAAGAACACCAAATACCATAAATCATGAGGTTTCTTAAATAAGGTTAATTGGTTTTGATTCTTCTTCGGGACTAATTACTTTAAGTTAAACATTTTTGGATATTTTGTGTGAAAAATCAGACATAAGCCTTAAAAAAATTGTTTTTACAAGGAAAAGCTTCAGGGAACAAATTTATCAAATATGTTTTGATTTCGAACAGAGATTTTGTGTGTCGAAACAGTACCATACCATTCGTTGGGCGCCACTTTTTCTCTTTCAATGTAATCATTTATGTGGTCATATACGAGGATCATATAAAATGAGTTCACCTTTACAGGAAAAATAATAAGCCTAATGTAAGATAAATAAAAAGCTCGTTAAAATTTCAGTGGCAGTGGTGTAAAAAAAGGTTGTATAAAAATTATGATTTTTACACTCATAATAAATGAGAGTTTACAGCCCCCAAAAATAAAGACTTTTATACCCACATTAAGGAAGTAGCATTTTTTTTATGGATTGATCATTCTAATGCGTTAAGAATTTTCATATGTACATGCGAAATTTTTTTATTGCATTTATTGCAATCTTTCTATTTTCATCACTGGAAAAGACGTTTTTAGGGAATTGAAAATTGAATTGTTAATCCTTATAGAGAGATTGGCAAATATTGTAGAAAAGATGTCACAACTTAAAAACAAAATAAAACTACCAATTTTTTTCATTTATATTTAATGCTTTCTCTGTGAGGCGCCATTTAATATATTTTAAAGGATTGACATGTGAATGTTCATCGTTCCAACTATCTCAATGAAAATGGAAATCTTTTGTCTTGTGCCCGCATAGTTGTTTGATAGGAAACCATTTATTTTTAAATTGTTTATATTATTCGAGGGTTTGTGGACCATTCAAAACTTTTTTCAATTAATTTTAAAAAATGTTTGAATATAGTGTGCTTTGCTTATCTATACTTTAATAATACAAACGGGAAAGGTAGTTTGGTTGCGTGTTTGTTCGTTTGTTTATTTATTTGGATATGTTTTTTTGTTTGTCCGTCCTTTACGTCACAACAGAGTAATATTTTAACACGATTTTTTGTGTGGAGGTCACGAGGCTGGAGAGTGTTAAGGGCGTTAAAATATCTGCAGATTTACCATTCCAATTCAAAAGGTTTCAGCTCCCCATTAAACATAGTAGCGGGGGGGGGGGAACCTAAAAAAGCAGTGCTTCTCCAGTGCTATATATCGAGTATTCGCGGTTATCTAATGCCCAGAATCAGTTCATTCTCTCACCTTATAAAAATACATTTAAGATAGTGTACAAAACCATATTAAAACAAAAAGTTAAGTTGAGTAAATATTTAATCTAATGAAAATTATTTTATGAAATACATTTCACATTTATGACTTTAACAATTGACAATATTTATAAAAATCTCTGTTTTTAAAAACAGAACAAAATATGTAAGTTATGTTGCTGACAACCTTTTAACCTACAAGGACACAAAAGCTTTTTGGTCAAAGGTGAGACTGCTAGGTGGCTGTTAAACTTTATCATCTTCAGTAATTGAAGTTAAAAAAGCATACAGACTACTTTGAAGAGCTTCTGAACCATATTACAACTCATCTATCATTCCAGTATGCATTACCTCTGGTTTATGTCCCTGGACTTTAAAGCCCAATTATAGTAGGTGAATTACCAGTAACGCTTAAATTAATACACATACGCTACTTATCACCGATACTACTACTGCTATTTGGAATGGAATATAAAAGTCCGAATTTTGTAATACAAGAGCTGGTGTATTATTATTGATGATATTTCTAAAGATTTCCTGAGTGGAATTAAGCGAAATGAGACTTTAATTAAGATGCTTCTATATACGGACGATATTGTCATATTGACAGATAATTCCGTTACTCTGCAGCTTTAAATAAATACGCTCAAGTGATTTTGCGACTTATGGGGGTCTCAATTAATACTATGACTTAAAAAATAATGTTTTTTGAAAGCTTGCAGCGAAAATGACTTCCCCAAGAAAAGTGTTTCTTAGAGCGTAAACCATTAGAAATTGGAAGCTAGTATAATAACTTAGGTTTCTTGGTAACATACAACCTTAATCTTCGACCACATGTTAAAGAAAAATGTGTTGCGGCTAAAACAGCAATAAATCTTATGTGGACAAAATTTTTCTTCAACAAATATGTTGATGGATCTACCAAGTTAAAAGTGTTTAAGGCGACCATAAATACATGCTTTTGCTATGCAAGTCAGGTATTTGGATATGAAAACATTAATGGTTTTAAAATAGTTCAAGGTTTTTTTTTTCAAACGCATTTTTCAACTTGACGTCCGGTGTTCCACAAATATTTTTAAAGAACTTAAAACCTAAAAAATATAGAAGCAAGAACCGAAATGCTTAATTTAAATTGTAAGCCACACAGAGGTGACCTTAGACCGATTTGTAGTTTGTGCAACTTTATGGAAATTGAAAATACATCTTACTGTATGTCCAATATTACAGAGAATCCGCAGATTTTATTTTTCAAGAGCATTTTTACACTTGAGGATACGAAGCAGGTTTTGAACGAGTATTCAGATTGAAATATTCTCTTTTTATATATAAATCATGCCTTAGGTTACCTTAGAAGTTTTATAGACTGATTGATAAATTCAAAGTTCTAAAATTTGTATAATGAATTGAAAATTATTTTGTTCACTATATTTTTGTTATTTAAATGAATCAAATAAAAATGTATTGTGTTCTAATTTTTCTTAAAATATGTTTTGTTTAACTTTTTCCATTTTGAAACTCGAAATAAGTTAATCGAGGCAGACTGCAAATTTTGCCTTAACATATCAATAACTTCAATAAAGAATTTATAATAATAATGACAGCTACCTTTTTGCTTCTTTTAACTGTGGAAAGCTTACCAACACTCATGTATACTTGCCCCTAGGACAGGGGTGGCGAACCTTTTTAGAGCCCAGTGCCAATTTAAAAAAAAATTATTTGAAGTGCCTTTGGCGTGCCATACCTACAGTTTCGATCTAGTTTTTAAGTCACTACTAGAAACAAATATAAATTTTTTTAAAATACGCAGAATTTTATTTGTCAAAATATTAGTTTGTGTTTAAAAGTAACAGTTTATAATTCATTTTAATGAAATAACAAAATGTTAGATTAACAAAACAAAGAAACAAAAAATAAAAATAAAAAAAAACAGTTAATAATAAAACAGAAATATTTTAGTGTGACTTCTGTTGTTGTCAACTCGATGCCAAGTACATTATATCAGGGCTATATTTCGTCACTTTAAGCAAAATGCAGGCTGAACTAGATTCATCTGACAACCTGTTTCTAAGCGAATCTTTAATGTTATTTACTTCGGAAAATAAGGACTCACATGCATAGGCAGACAAAAATATTGTTAAAATAGCAAACGCCAAATTTTTCAAGCAGCTGTGTATATGTATCGGGAATTGAATTCCATGTTTCCATTAATTTGGAATTGGAATTCTTCGTCGTGTTGCCTTACAACCTCTCTAGTTCGATTGATTCCAACTCTTTCCTTGTTTCGACGAATTTTTGAGTCCATATCGAACTAGATTGGAATTCGTTCAGCTGCATTTCAAAGTGTTCAATTCCCAACCAATCAAATTTTGACAAGTTAAATTTATCAAAGGATGTCATATAAGGGTACATAAACTTAAGCGTTTCCGACAACTCTTTAAATTGTGAAAATTTTGACGAAAATTTTTTGAATGATAGTAACTGGTTTTCATGTAAATTCAATCCATTGTTAAATTTTTTCAGGTTTGGAAAATACTTGTAGTTTTTCAACATAATATTTTTACTAAAAATTTGCAGCTTACCCTAAAACGTACGAATGAGATCTATCATGACAACGACAGTTTTGTTTGCACCTTGAAGCTTAACATTCAAATCATTGAAATGTTGGCAAATATCAGTAAAAAACATTAATTCTGAGAGCCACATTACATCAACCAATTGAGAATAATAATCCATTTTTTCTTCATTTTGTAAAAACAATCTAATTTCTTCCAAACAATTAACAAATCTTTCAAGAACGTGACCGCGGCTTAACCAGCGAACATTGTCCTATCTTTTTTGGGAACAAATTGATAAATCCATTAGATTTTCCAACCATACTGTGAGCAGCATCAGTCGATATTGAAACAATTTTACTTAAATCTATTTCTTTTTCAATAAGTGATTTTTTAACACCAGTGCAAATATCAGAGCGTTTGGTAGTTGTGGACAACGATGGCATAGAAATTAACTCTTCCTTAACGTCGTTTACTACACAATATCGAGCAAAAATGGCTTAACGGGCAGATTTAGTCACATCTGTACTTTCGTCAAGAAATAGCGAAATAAAAGGAGTAGACTTGATGTCATTTATTTGTTGTTCTTTTACATTTTTCGCCAGTTTAAGGATTATATCTTTTACTGTAATCCTGGATAAAGGAGTATCTTTTAGGCCCTGAATTATCTTTTCTTTATTTGGAAAATCTTCAAAAAGTGAACGCGAAATAATTTCATTTTGTTCTTGTTGACTTTTTTTAATAAGAGATTTTTGTGATTTGTTTTATAATGCCGTTTGACAGATGATGTTCTACATACCACCGTCCAAGAACATAATATACACACAGCCTTATCACCTTTGTTAACCATGCCGTATTTCTGAGTCCAAAAATTTTGAAATAGATACTTTTTGATCTTTTTCTACCACTTTATGTTTTTTTGCTGAACTAGCCATCTTTTATAGTTTTGGCACTTGACGATATTAAATTATGAACGAACTCACGCTAAACTGAAATAAAGACAAGAAAAGCAACATACAACATAAAACACGATTACGCAATTCAAAGATATGTTACCGAAATTATTATTTTGAGATTTGTTTGAGGATGCAAATGCAAAACTCAATTAAAAAAAATTCTAATGTTTTCGAGTCGAAAAAAAATCTTTTGGAAATTTAACTGGCTTGTACACATGTCAACGTGTAGAACGTTTAATGTTCAGCAGAAATGGAATATGGAAGTTTTTTTTATTTACGTCTGCTACTGCTACACAAATGTGGTAGGAAACATAGCAAGCATAGCGAAATTCGAAATTCAAATTCAAAGTCATGGACTACTACATGAAGTAATGAAGTGAGAAGAAGAAAAGAGTTTTACAGTGTTACAAAATCTCTAGAAAACTCTTCGCTGGACAAATTTTCAATGTCGCTTAAATTTGCAGTTGGATAATTCAATTCGTGGCGTGCCATTGGTTCGCCATCCATGCCCTAGGATGTCTCTATGTGATATTTTGGTTTTCTTTTACAAACCGGGCAAAGCCGTGGGTAACAACTAGTTTAACACAAAATCAAAATATTCTATTTATGAAATGAATTTTTAAAAATAATAAAATAAACAAATCCGCTGATCCCAGAAAATTCAGGAAGTTCCTTGAAATGTACTTGAATTGTTACATTTCAAGAAATGTTTATAGTATTTTTATTGTGAGCAAAGTACCATTTTAAAGATAAAATCCACACATCACATTCATCTTAGTGTCAAAATTGTCAAGTGCAGATGCCATATTATGTAGTTTGTGCGTTGGGCGCCATTTTTTTAATTTAAAAGGAATATCTCTTTTATTTCTTCTTTTCATTTTAAATAAAACTGTCATAACCATGCGTTTATTTATTTTTTTCATTGTATATATATTTTTTGAGATTTCTCTTTTCGAATGACACGAGTTTATGCATTTTACGAAACATGATATTATTGTTTTTATATATCACTTAAATTGGAGTACAACGCAAACACGGTATTCTGCCTTGAGCGCCATTTTCATTTTTTTCAACTTGTGAAAATCAACTCAAGGTTATCAATTATATTCGTCAAGTTCTGTAGAAAAATAAAGAAGAAAAATAAATTCTTTGGGCTTTTGAAATCAAATTGCTCAATGGATGTCAAAGTTGTTATCGCAAGAAGTTGATTAAGGCAAAACCAATAAAAGTTCTTTGTTAATGCCTTTTTTATTACAACGAGGCATTAAAAGCCATTCAAAAACTTGAGTAGGTTCTGGCTAAATTGTTTATATGACATAACCTTTAAGAGTCAGAATTCTTGTGTTGGGCGCCATTTAAGGTAATTTGAGTGGAAGAGTCACTTTACCTATAGTTTAGCAGCACCGTTTAAGGAAATTATGTCAGGTCAAGATGTTAAGTTCTTTAGTGGTTTATTCACACAAACATATGGTATATGTAACGAAATAGGTAAGCTAAATGGTGAGAATTATAGATTGTTGCCGCATTAGACTTTGGAAACCCATTTATTTTTGTTTATTAAACTAGACGAGTATGTTTTCTGTTTTAGTTTATTTAATTTATTGAATGTACAAAGCCATTAATCATTTTGACAACACGTTTCGTGCACACACGTATATGCTTATATACTCACACAACTATGTACATAACACACATTGGGTCAACCACAAATCTGTCAACAAATAAACATCAAACTGAATGTTTATGATCTTTGACTTAAAGCCGAAGGGCATCTTATTTATTTAATAAGTAAATAGATGGAGGGATATATTTAAGGTACGTGTACAATAGACGAAGATATATTTGTGGACATTTTGACAAGAATTATGTAGTTTATAATTTGGGGGCAGGAATTCCACCCCAAAAAACAGGGAGTGAGAGAGAATGAGTTGTGGTTTATGACAGTTGGAAGCTATCTATAAAATACACCTTAACCTATTATAAATATTCAACAATCTGAAAAGTATCTATTTTCCGTAGATTTTCAAAATTACACATTTGTGAAGTGTATCAAATAATGCACATGAACGGTCACATTGTTGTAAGGATAATATAATAATGTAAATGATTTGTGACGACCCGGCAAGACAAGCGACGACGCGAGCGACACGTCTGATGATGACCCCGGATCCGAACCCGAAACCGAACCCAAATATATTGTGTTGATAATTTCGTGTTAAAATAATTGTGTGCGTATCAAAATTTATTTTTCGTGCTATGGAATTTGATGAGCAAGCAGGAGCAATTTGCTGAAGTTGGAGTAGCTGAGTTGTGTGTTGGCCAGCAACTGATATGCGGACATCATCAACATGGATGGCGAGAATCGGATTATCCTTAATGTTGGTGGAATAAGGTAAGTGTAGCTGTTGTTATGTGCAAAAGAGAATATATTTACATTTTATTATTACTTTTTTTTCCGTATCTTTATAATCTTAAATGAGTATGTAAAAGAATTTTGATGACCTGAATATGGTGTAATAAATGGAAATGCAAAGATAATGAAAAAAGGTTTTGTTGATATTGTGATTTTGTGTTGTTGTTATTTTTCTTTTTTTTTATGGATTTAAATATGAAATATTAATTATATGATTGTTTGTCTTGCACGTAAAATATCATCTGTTGGAATTATATTTAATATGCTGTACTTAAAAAAGACATTAAAATTCTATAAATGAGAAGAAGGAATGAGAAATAATGTTCTTATATTTTGTAAAAGTGGAAATTTTAAAATATTGAACCTACAAACATGTCAGCAAACAGTTTTTTCTCGCAACTTTGCAAAATAATAATATCCTGGAAAATAAAATTGCAAAGTAGTTCACAAAATTTGCAAAATTAACAGACTTTTCACTTTTCAATTGTTCACACTATTAAAACGCAACTTTGCAATTAATTCGTATTTTGCAAAGCTGAAAAGTGAAATGTTAACGAGAAATTCATCAAGGGCAATTTTCGACACTTGATGACATACTCTGCAGACGGTTTTTTCGTTTATTACGTGCATAGATACAACACCGTGATATTGGGCTCCATTTCCAGCCCAATGTAATGTACGGAAAATTTGTTGCAAGGGACTTAAAAACATATTCTTTTGGCTATTGAATTAAAGTTTAATAACAATTTTATACAACAAAAATTTGTTAATTTCTTTTGTTAATTGAAAAATCTCTTTTGTCGAAAAATCATAACCAACATCAAAGTTAGTTCTAAGCCTCACTACTCTTTGGTCACTATTTACTAACTTCTTCGTTTTCAAAACGATTCATTTTTCATTGTAATCGGTCCGATTTGTCAAATAAAAATGTTTGACATTTCTCGACGTTTCAAGGTCCCTAGATTCAAATTAAAAGATTTTTAGAAAGATGTTTGTGCGTGCGTGTATACGTACGATAGTACGTCCGTACGTCTGTATGTCCGTATGTCCGTACGTTCGGGAAGCTTTTTTCGTCGTTCATATCTCAACAACTAGTAGAGATATCGACTTCAAATAAATTTTCAATTCAAAAAAAATTGCGCGGGAGGTTCTTTTTACCATAGCAATTTAAAAAAAGGTGAACATTTGAATTAGATTTTATATTACATATTGTAACGCGATACCAAACAAATATATTTGTGGAAAAAATTCCAATCAACGGTTTTTTTTTATAAATCAAAAAAACTGAAAAAAAAATATTTGTCACCTCGAAAATTTTACGAATAAAAAATGATTTAATCTCCAAAACAATTTTGTGCAACGAAAAATAACGTTTTTGGCATTTGGTAAAATTTTGAGAAAAATCGAACTCACGGTTTTTCTTATAAGTAAAAAAACCTAAAAAAACATTACTAAAAATTGGTAAACATTGATTTTCGACTCAAATATCTTTTCAAAAAATTAAGATTATGGCTTCAAACTAATTTTGTTTTATAAGAAATATTGTTTTCAACATCCGGTAAAATTTTGATAAAAATCGAATTTACAGTTTTCTTACAAAAAAATAAAAACCTAAAAAAAATTAATAAAAGTTTGTAAAAATTGATTTTTGACTCAAATATCTTTTCAAAACTTTGAGACAAGTTTTCTTACAAAAAAATAAAAACCTAAAAAAAATTAATAAAAGTTTGTAAAAATTGATTTTTGACTCAAACATCTTTTCAAAACTTTGAGACATTGGCTTTAAACTAATTTTATCTTTTAAAAAATATTGTGCCAACATTCATTCAAATTTTGAGAAAAATCGAATTGACAATTTTTAACAAAAAAAAAATTAAAATTTAAAACAAAACTAACAAAAGTGGGTAAAATTTGATTTTCGACTCAAATATCTTTTCAAAAATTAAAAATATTGGCTCCAAACTAATTTTATCTTATTAGAAATATTGTTTTCAACATTCGGTATAATTTTAAGTAAAATCGAATTAACAGTTTTTTGACAAAAAATAAAAACCTAAAAAAAGCATTACTAAAAGTTGGTAAAAATTGATTTTCGAATCAAAAATCTTTTCAAAAATTTGAGATATAGGCTTCAAATTAATTTTATATTTTAAGAAATTTTGCTTTCAACATTCGGTAAAATTTTGAGAAAAACCAAAATACATTTTGAAATCAAACTCTTTTATCATATTCAAAATATTGTTGGTAATTTTCAAATTTTTTAGAATAAATCAACTGACAACTTTGTTTACAAAACAAAAACCTTAAAATCTTTTAAGCAAGTTAAATCGACAGACGGGATGGGAAGTTATCAGTGTGGGTCGCATCCCAACCTCTTTTTTAGTTTTTCATTTTCAAAGCGGTTAATTTATTTTCGACAAATTTTCAAAACAAACTCTTATTTGCAAATGAAAATTTCACTTTGCATATTACGGAAAAACTTTTCAAAGTTCTAATTATTATTGGCAAAGTTTATTGTTTGGTTAAATATAAAGAACAAATACTTTGTAAAATAATAAAGCTTTTCACTTTTCAGAAAAGTATTTGCACTTTGCAAATTTAAAAAATGATTTTTTAATTTGACGTGAAGTTTACTTTTTTTGAAAGATAATTTTTGAATTATAATTTAAACATAATTTTTGGCCGCCACCCCTGGCTCAGGCGCAGTCTTACCTAGAAGTACAATTTTAGATGAATTTTTTCAACATTTGTGGGGGTACATAGGCAAAGAAATAGTCAAGTAACGTTAGATGATTTTCAAAACAAATTTGCATAATTTGGAAGATTTATTCAGGCATCAGTTTATTTGTATTGGAAATGATAAATGAAACTGAAAATGGATCACCTGACAGTTGGCAAAATGGCCGACAGTTAAAATAGTAAGGCCATCTTAAACTTGCCTCTAAAAAAAGACCCTTTAATTTCTACTTTTGATTCAATGGAGGTGATCATACTTCAAGATTTAAATCCTCGTTGGTATAATAATTGTATTAGTTATAAATTGACATGAAATTTTGAGTTTTAAAATTCTTAAGTTGGACAACATTTAATTTAGTTTGATTAACAAAAGTACTTAATTCATATTTTATAAAATCACAATAAACATATAAAATTGGACGTTTTTTGAACAACAACAACAACTTAAAGGTGCTACCACTCATTGTTTTTGGCTGGAGATATAGCTATTTCGTGCTTTGCCACTTTTGCACTCATCAGTCTCCTTTGTTTGTGGTGCTGAGCTTTTAATCCAATTTTATTTGAAAAACTTTATACACAACATAGGATTCGAACCCACGCATATCAGATTTGCTCAGTCTTAGAAGTCGTGTGCACTACGCACTCCACTACTTTTGACCACTGACATCACAGGTCGAGATGTGCTAATTGTTTATCAAATGCATTTGAAGCATCAACATTTTTATAAGCTCCTTTAAGTATGCTGTTTTGTTCCGCCTCCATTTTTCTCCATACCTTATTTGATAGACTTACAATTCGTAGTACGTATCAAAGGGGGAGAGGTTGGAAGATCGGTAACGAACCAGACTATTAAGTTATTATTGTTATTATTTTTATTGTACTCTTCGTACTAGAATGTCAGCTTGTTAGACTTGACCATTCCTTTTAATTTCATTGAACGTTTTTTGAACAACAACAACAACTTAAAGGTGCTACCACTCATTGTTTTTGGCTGGAGATATAGCTATTTCGTGCTTTGCCACTTTTGCACTCATCAGTCTCCTTTGTTTGTGGTGCTGAGCTTTTAATCCAATTTTATTTGAAAAACTTTATACACAACATAGGATTCGAACCCACGCATATCAGATTTGCTCAGTCTTAGAAGTCGTGTGCACTACGCACTCCACTACTTTTGACCACTGACATCACAGGTCGAGATGTGCTAATTGTTTATCAAATGCATTTGAAGCATCAACATTTTTATAAGCTCCTTTAAGTATGCTGTTTTGTTCCGCCTCCATTTTTCTCCATACCTTATTTGATAGACTTACAATTCGTAGTACGTATCAAAGGGGGAGAGGTTGGAAGATCGGTAACGAACCAGACTATTAAGTTATTATTGTTATTATTTTTATTGTACTCTTCGTACTAGAATGTCAGCTTGTTAGACTTGACCATTCCTTTTAATTTCATTGAACGTTTTTTGAACAACAACAACAACTTAAAGGTGCTACCACTCATTGTTTTTGGCTGGAGATATAGCTATTTCGTGCTTTGCCACTTTTGCACTCATCAGTCTCCTTTGTTTGTGGTGCTGAGCTTTTAATCCAATTTTATTTGAAAAACTTTATACACAACATAGGATTCGAACCCACGCATATCAGATTTGCTCAGTCTTAGAAGTCGTGTGCACTACGCACTCCACTACTTTTGACCACTGACATCACAGGTCGAGATGTGCTAATTGTTTATCAAATGCATTTGAAGCATCAACATTTTTATAAGCTCCTTTAAGTATGCTGTTTTGTTCCGCCTCCATTTTTCTCCATACCTTATTTGATAGACTTACAATTCGTAGTACGTATCAAAGGGGGAGAGGTTGGAAGATCGGTAACGAACCAGACTATTAAGTTATTATTGTTATTATTTTTATTGTACTCTTCGTACTAGAATGTCAGCTTGTTAGACTTGACCATTCCTTTTAATTTCATTGAACGTTTTTTGAACAACAACAACAACTTAAAGGTGCTACCACTCATTGTTTTTGGCTGGAGATATAGCTATTTCGTGCTTTGCCACTTTTGCACTCATCAGTCTCCTTTGTTTGTGGTGCTGAGCTTTTAATCCAATTTTATTTGAAAAACTTTATACACAACATAGGATTCGAACCCACGCATATCAGATTTGCTCAGTCTTAGAAGTCGTGTGCACTACGCACTCCACTACTTTTGACCACTGACATCACAGGTCGAGATGTGCTAATTGTTTATCAAATGCATTTGAAGCATCAACATTTTTATAAGCTCCTTTAAGTATGCTGTTTTGTTCCGCCTCCATTTTTCTCCATACCTTATTTGATAGACTTACAATTCGTAGTACGTATCAAAGGGGGAGAGGTTTTAAGATCGGTAACGAACCAGACTATTAAGTTATTATTGTTATTATTTTTATTGTACTCTTCGTACTAGAATGTCAGCTTGTTAGACTTGACCATTCCTTTTAATTTCATTGAACTGATATGCGTGGGTTCGAATCCTATGTTGTGTATAAAGTTTTTCAAATAAAATTGGATTAAAAGCTCAGCACCACAAACAAAGGAGACTGATGAGTGCAAAAGTGGCAAAGCACGAAATAGCTATATCTCCAGCCAAAAACAATGAGTGGTAGCACCTTTAAGTTGTTGTTGTTGTTCAAAAAACGTTCAATGAAATTAAAAGGAATGGTCAAGTCTAACAAGCTGACATTCTAGTACGAAGAGTACAATAAACATAAAATTGGACTCCTATATTTTGTTGAAAGGAAAATTAAACTTTCAGTTTTTGAATAAAATGTGCAATTGTGCATATTTAAAAAATCAAAAACTTTTAAGAGAAATATATGGACGTTTATATTATTTCAAAGAGGAAGTTTTGTAATAGGCCATTAACAATTAAAAACGATATTAGCGCCACGGTTACGGTTGAAATTTTTTAACGCCTGTTGGTTTCGTCAGCTTCATGAATTTCATCCTAAGTCAAAAGGTATTAAATCAAGAAACTCTACTTTTGAAAATTGCTATAGTTTCGTTGCTTGTGTGGCACGTAGCGCTATCTGGTTGAAAATAAACCTTATCTACATCAACTGGTAGTCCAATCTATTCACCTTTAAGGAAGTAACAGCTTCATTTTCGAATGAATAAGGTCCAATCACACCGACATACAGCCAAAAAACATCACTAAAGTGTGACACGTTGAGAATGGAGATTCAACAATTCTTGATGCAACAATTCTGCTATCCTCCGAGGTGAAAATGGGAATGAATGAAGACTATATTTCGATAAAAATCTAGATAATTTTGATAGCTCTTTTTTTGGTGTCAACAGATTTTTAAACGCCTTAAACTATACATTTTAAGCAAAACTTTGGAAGTGTATTTTTCGTCACAACAGCCAACTACCATTTTTGTAGTGAATTTTTACAAAATGAATGGTCGAATGGACGCGTGTCGTTCAGCTTTTTGTAATGGAGTATTTTTTACTTGTCAAATGGTAAAATGTGACAGCTTCAAAAGTGACAACTGCCCAGAAAGTGCTCTGTACAAAATGAAACCTTTTATTAAAATACCATTTAGAATTCCAAATTCTCTGCATTGTTTATCTTTTATTACAAAAGTTAAAACCACAAAACGTCAAAAGGTGTTTTATTTGATATGATTTTTTTATATTTTGCCCCATAAGTGCATTAATTGGGCGCCATTTAAGTGCTTTGGTTATAAAAATCCTTCTATAGAACTTAAATTACTCATAATATTTTGAGCCAAACTCGCTCTCATAATTTTATCATTACAAAGAGTAAAAAGAAAAAGAAAACTTATGGGAAACCCTTATTTATAGGAAAAAAAGCAATATCGTTCCTTTTTCCCAATAACTAAATATAAACCGCCATAAGTCTAAATATTTTTAAAACAAATACAAAAAAAGAAAAGATAACACAACTGTCTGTTTTTCCTATCTAACAAAAATATAGTAGCAATTTTCTTCTCTCAAAGTATACGCTGACAGCACTTTGACCAATAATTTATATATGTATATCTCTTTTTCGATGATCAAAATTATACGTACGTAGTTGCCATAAAACTTAAATAAACCTTTCAGACATTGGAAAAACATGCAACTGTCTGTTTCTCAGATTTTATTCAAACGAGAAAAAAATAAGAAATAAAATAATATCATAAATTATTTATGAACTCTAAACGAAAGTTATATTCACTTTAAAAGTACATGAAACCATGTTTTATGCTTTTTTTGTTGTTGTTTCTATCTAAATCCGTGAAGTATACAAAGTCTCAAAACACAACAAATCTATGTACGGAACGAAAGTATCTACATGTGTTGATCAAAATCAAAACCCATTTTATCCACTTTTAGTGATTTCGAGTAAATCAAGAAAAACTTATATCTCCTAAACGAAAAATTTTTTATAACTTTTTTGTTTGCAGGACTGTTCGAATTGGGATCCTCCACAGTTAATGTTTAGAAATCGTGATCTGAGGGTTTTAGTTTTCGAGTGGTACCAAAAAGAAATATGGATAAAATGGGTTTTGAAAATTACCTCTGGATTTCAATCTAAAATAAAAAATTGTTGCAAATAAAAACTTAATTTTATGACGGTAAAACTTTATTTTTATTTTTTTTTTAAAGTACCAATACTAAAAATACTGGTGAGAGGCAATGTGGGTTGGAATGCAAATATTATTAAATTTTTCAAACACGAATTTCGTCGAAAACTGGTTGAGGCTCACATAAAGGGTAGTCATTGTCCACTATGAGCCCTAAATCATTAACGTCTTCTATATTTTTATAGAACTTAAGCTCTTCGATGGACCTTTAGTCTTCTCCATAGTGTTTAGTTAACAAATTGAAGACATCTTTCAACTTTTCCGCTTTAATATTTACTCCCTTTTCTATTATTATCGGTGGCTCCATCCTTGAAATCTGTTTTTGTTTCTTTAAAACAGATCTCGGAGCTCCTATGTCGGACAAGTAGTATGGTTCACCGCGGACTAAAATGGCCCCACTATTGCTTTTAGTTAAAATGAATCTCTTAGATTCATTGAACTTGAAGTGCCAGGTACCAGTTGGGCGAATATAGTCCATCGTAGAACCTTTCCAGTCGAATGCGGGACAGCTTTCATCTCCTAAATGAATAACCGCGGCGCACTCTTCATGAATTTTCCGGTATTCTTGTGGCGTAATGATTGTCTGCTTATGTTTGACCTTAAAAAATTTACCAATTTCAAAAAAATTTAAAAACAAAAAAAACAAGGGCAAAAGCCCGGTCAGGTAGAATACACGAATGTCCAGGTACAGGAAAAATTATTTCTAGGCTTTCTATATTTTGTGGAGCTTTTTTTACAAAGCCAATAAGAAGTCATACCAATCATGGTAGAGTTTTTGTTTTGGCCACCGCATCCATCACAGACTAAGCGCACTGTCTTAGCATGCCTCACATTAAGGCTGCACAAACGGTTGAACACAGCGGAAGCTATCTGATTAGATCCTTTTGCAAACTCATTTTCGGTCCATGTGATGAAAAACACATTTTTTTTACTCAAGAAAGCTTTGGAACTTCCGACAACAACACCAAAGTTGTAAATGTAAAATTGCCGAGAATAGTAAGCAGCTTGATCTGCTATCTTTGGCAAAACCATGTTTTTTTGGCAGTCAATTGAGATGGTAACAAGGTCATCCCTTTCTTCCTTTAATATAGTAAAGAAAGCTTTGGCTCTTCTCTTATGGATCAGCTTCTCAACCATGAGCTTTCTTTTTGTATTGTCATTCTTTTCGTGTTTGATTCGTTCTGTAAGCTCAATACATTTAAAAAAATTTAAGAAAGCCTATTTCGGAATAATTTTTCAATATTTCTTACAACTATTTGGATATTTCCATCTAACGTCATACCATGGATAAAAGGTTTTTTGAGTTGCTATCTGATAATTAAAAATATATTTTGAATGGATGTAATGGATTTTGATGCGAACAAAAAAATAAGATATAATGGATTTTGAAACAAAAACTCAAGTGGATAAAATGGGTTTTGAAATTAACTACAGATTTTGTGGTCTGATTTCTATGGCAAAAAATGGGATTTGGGATTCAAACTTTGGCCCATCGTATGTGTTTGAATGATAGCAACAAAACCTCATACCCAAGTCATTTTTTTTCAAAAGTGGATATAATGGGTTTTGATTTTGATCAACACACATGTCGATAACAGAAAACAAAACATTAAACTTTTCTTAGATTCTTTTTGTGTGTTTATTTCCTTTGCACATTGGCAATAAAAACAGAATGTTTGTTAGTGAGAGTGACATCGACTTGGATGCAATTTACATGGGATTTTTATTTTTTAAACTCACATTCCCATAGGGGTAAAGTATCTACCTACGGTGACCATATCTTTTTTTTTTTTAAACTAAAAGAAAGTTAAAAATGATTATGTTATCAAAACAGTTTTTTGTATCTAAAAAGTTTATTTTTACTCACGGAGTACTAACTTTTATAGGAAAAGGCTTTTTACTGTGAAAAAATAAGGGGTAGGAGGGTAAACGAGTATAGAATGTACAAGGTTTTATATGTTTTCTCATTACTGTGCATTTTTTCTAAGCTTTAGTTAATATTAAAAAGGTTTACTGTCGGCTTAATAAATAGTTTTAATACGCTCTAAAAAAGCAAACACTGTACCATTCATGTGTGTCCTTAAATAACCTAGACATTATAGGGATCTCACGTAGGCGATTCTGTAAATTTTAAGACTGTTAATCTAGGATTTTCAGTACTAAAGAAAGGGTGTTAAAAAGAAATGGTTGTGACTTGTGAATGATGCATTTAATGAGCCAATATGGTTTGTGGGGGTTTGCTGGTAAGAAAGGTCTTAAAAGCGCTCTGAGTTTCTTTTTAAAATAACTCATCTCTATAAAAACAACAAGAAAAATCTAGTAAAATGTTCGACAAGTTTTTATTCTTGGACTTGCTGCTCAATCAAATTGCACCTTATTTCAAATTCTGCCTTAATTCAAATCTAACTCCTAAATCAATCTATCACGTCAGATTTTTAAGGAATTATTCTTCAAAATTCCAATTCTTTTTCTTTTTCTTTAATAAAATTCGTGATGGTTTTGGAAACCTATAATTACTTTTTTAAAATTCAGTTGAATTATTAAAAAAAAAACCTAACAAGTCTTCATAAGTTGTTAGATTCACTTGCTTCACATAAATCTTAAAGAAACTGGCAGAACCATTTATGCTAAAACAATTTTGAACAGAAAAATGCAACACGGTTTGAAAGTTATTTCAGTTTTTGTAACAGTCTGTCCTCTTAACTAGGCTTTAATACAAAGTTTTTGAAAGGTCTATAAAATATAAAAACAGTATTAAAAACGAGTATTTTTTTTTTGTATTCGAGCAGATAGTTAAAATCAAAGTTTGAATTTGAAAAAATCACTTAAAATTAACTCTACAACGTATTTTTCAAAATCACATTTTCATTCAAGATTCCTCAAATCTTTATATAGAGCCAAATAAAAAATTATAACAAATGAGAATTTCCAGAAATTTAGTCTTAATACTTCGAATAGAAGACAGAGATTTGTACTTTGGAAGAACATTATATAATTTATACTCGTAGTTAAGGAATATGTTATGTAACAACTTATTTTTAAAATATCCGTTTTTAGTTAGCTTTAGCATTTCGAAAAACTTGATGTGATAGATAAAGATTCGAATTCAGGAGAACTTAGTGCTTAAAAAAGAGTTGTTTTGTTTCAGTGGCATAAAAAAAAGTAAATTTTGTCGAGAAGTGCTAACCTATAACCTTTTACAAAAATTTTAATAAATAAGCATTGCTTATTACACTTAAGAAACATTCAATTGACCAGAAGACCTGAAAGCCCAACCTAACATTAATATTTCTTGAATACGTTAAATGCTAACGTTAAGTTTACAATATTAACTAAAACTAAACTTAAAACTAACATAATTTCAACAGCTTATAGCAAAACACATAAATTTAAAGCTTGCAGATTTGAGATTGTAATTTGTAGAGTCAATGAGCGTAGAGAATTTGTTAAATGTTCTTATCAACTAACTATGAAGACTTTTAGTTCAACAGTTCGATCTGCTAAATATAGTTTTAAAGGGTAAATTTCTTCTTAAGCTAGCCTGACTTAGATTGAAAAACAATCTACAAGGAATAGATGGACATAAAATCGTGCCATTCAATAAACCAGATATTAAGCAGAACTGCAATTACTCCCTGTGACCCGATAGAGATGTGAGATTTAACAAGAGAAGCCTTTAAGTGTATGGAGGTAATAAAAGTGTTTCAGGCCAGGGGAAAAAACGAAGACAAGTTTTTAAAAATCTACAATCCATACAACGCAAGAGTATTCAAGAATACGTATTCATTAAGAAACATAATAAACAGCAATGGATCGCTTGAGGTACACCAAAATTGACTTTAAATTTAAATGAAGGGTTACTCCTAAACATGACGCTATAATATGCATCTTTAAGATATGACGAAATTTACATAACGAAACGGTCGTTAAGTCCAATTTCGATTAATTTAGTAAGTACATATATAATTTTATGACTTAACTTGTCAAAAGCCTTGATGAAGTCTGTAAGGATGCAATTGACTTGAGAGTGTTTTTCGAATGCATCCAAACAAAAAGTAAAGAATTGTAGCAAATCAGTAGTTGTAGATTTTTTTCACAAACTCATGATGATTTTCAAATATAGCAGAAGAACAATTAAAAGAAACTATTTCACAGACAAGGGATTCAAACAATTTAGGATTAGCAGACAATTTCGCTATAGGAAGATCATTCGTAACATTTTTTATAAACTGGTGTTAAATATGAATACTTTCAAGGATCTGGGAACTTTTCAGAGACTCGTTGAAAAGAAAAAACAATGGATAGGAAACATAAGACACATATTTTTTTTAACATAAATGATGGTTTTCCATCAGGACCAGGACTGAAACATTAATTTAGCTTTGAAATATTGTCAAGTATAGCGGCCACAGGAATTGAAAAAATGTATTGATGTAAGATGACTGTATTCTTGTGTTAGGAAAAATAAGAGAACAGGTGCTTGCAGAAGAAAAATGTTTAGAAGGCAGTCTTAAAATAATCTGCGAATATGTTCGAAATTGACTCTGGAATATGGCTTGATGAATTTTGAAAGGTCATACGGGGCGTGGTAAGGTGACTCTTTGAATTTCGCGAGCTCTTTACACTATAATTTAAATTTGGCACACATGTCACGATCATATGTTCACAGTTTTGACTATATAGCATGTGTTTTTTGTATGTAAAAGGCATAAAGGTTAGACTTATGTTTGCGTACTCGGTGATTTTTTCTTGTTGAAAATAAATTCGTTCCAAAATTGCTTAGTTTTGATCAGAAGCAGCACCACATGAACATTGCCCAAGCTATGTTAAACGACGTCAATGATGATCCTGATCTGCTCAAAAGGGGTATAACTGGTGACGAATCATGTATATATGGTTACGACGTCGAAATCAAAGCCCAATTATCCCAATGGAAGAGTTCAGGAGAGCCAAGACAGAAAAAGGCACGCCAAGTTCGTTCAAATGTAAAGGTTTCGATCACAGTTTTCTTTGATTACCATGACGTCCTTGAAGTTATGCGGCGTTTGCGTGAACCAATAAGAAAAAAAACGCCTGGAAATGTGGAAAGAAAATTCATGGATTTTGCACCATGATAATGCACCTGCGCACAAAACGTACTTCCATCATGCCTCAGCCACCGTATTAACCAGACTTGGCCCTTTGCGACTTTTCCCTCTTCCCGAAAAGGTCCATGAAATGACGAAGATTTGCCACGATTGAGGAGATTAAGGCTGCATCGCTGAAGGAGCTCAAGGCAATAACCAAAAGTTAATTTCAGAAGTGTTTTGATGACTGGAAAAAGCGCTGGCACAAGTGCATTGTATCAGAGGGGGATTATTTTGAAGGGGATAACATAATTTTGTATAAATAAATGAATATTTTTTTATAAAAATAAAAAGTCACCTTACTTTTTTATCACACCTCGTACTTGCTTAATACCAAAGATCAAAACGTTTTTTAAAAGCTATTAACTATCCGTTTTTTTTTTGGATATATAAAGGTTTGCCATTAATGGCGTATTCTTTTTTTTAGTGAAAGCGGGCTACGCAGTAGGAAATCTCTAATTGGAAATCCATGCATGATAAAAACCCTTAAATGGCAAAATGATACATAAATTGCACACTTTAAAGCGGATATTACCGACATTATGAGATCATGATGATTTATTGCAAAAATTTCCGAAAACTCAGAGGTATTTCAAAAGAGGTACCTACAATATTTTAAAACCTTTAATAGTTCTTCAATTAGGTTTGTTTGGAATAAGGATGTTTGGCTATCCTTTGCAGAAATTCGTGAATTTTGTTATTCTTTCTCTAAAACCCTCACTGGTCACCATGATGAGTGCATGAGACCGAGTTACATCAACCCTACAACCATTTGACATTCACTCTCGCATGTTTAGAAAATAAAATAATAAAAAAAAAAGTTTTATCTCTCTTAAAAGTTAACGATTGACTATTCAAGGACCAAAAAAATGAACAAAGTATCATCAACAAGAGTAGAGATTTATCTGAATCCTTTTTTTTGAAGAAGAAGAAGAATTTTCAAACTTTTATTTCTGGTTCCGTAAAAAAATGTTTTGTGTTTTTCTTTTGCTTTGTATATCAAATCTATCTCTATAATAAATAGGACGAGTGCAATAATAAACTCAACGCTCAATATCCGCAAAAGTATGTGAATAATTTACAAGCTAGCGCAATTGTGTATATGAGCTTGAGGAATGAGAAGCAGGGGGAGATCGAGGATGGGGGGTTAGGACAAATTAAAACCAGGAAACGGAAATAACCCCGAAATGAGAATATCCTATACAGCATCCAGCTACGTGTCGAGTACTTATATGAAAGCCCAGATAATATGGCATACGAAATACAACAACAGAAAATCAGAAAAGAAGAAAAATAAAAATATGTACACATTTATTGGAATATATATATCTTGATATCTTTTTAATGAATTTAACTTAAAAAGAATGTAGGCAGAGTGAAATGCGATTCCATATAATAAAGTCGATCCTGCATTAAAAATATGTATTCAAAAAATAAAGCACACAAAAAATGAGAAAACTTCTGTGTCACCATGGCGGCGACGATGAGGACGAACGACGACAACGAGGACGACTATGTGAATGGATAGGAATGTACACGTGGAGCTGGATGAACCTTTCTTCACATTCCGACCGATTGAACCTATATTCTCACATTCCAATGCAACTGCATCACCAGAACCGGCAGCTCAGCAGCTCACTTGTGTAGGTACATGGAAAAAGAGTAAAAACTGCACATAAAGTAGTTCCATAGATGAACTGACAAGGATATAACTTCCGCTATTGCTCCTTGGTGGCTATATATGCCATAGCGTGGCGTGGTGTGGCGTAAAGCAGCATGCGGCGTCGGCGGCAATGGTGGCGGCGCGGTGATAGGAATGACGCTGGCGGTGGCAATACATCCTTTCCGAACATGATGCACTGCACAGCTTCTAACGTAAACGAAACTAGCACAACAACTTACCTCCTTCTGCTTTCCTTTTTGTTCTTTCGTTTTTTTTTTTTTCATTTTTCAAAAATACCACCCTACTCGCATCACGCTACGCCACCACCACCACCGCCCACTATTTCACTTGCTGTGTGAAGTTTTGATCAAAAAGTCACGTAGTCGTGATAAATTCGATTTTATAGGAAAAGTCAAGACGAAAAAAAAATAATAAATAAATTCCTTACCTACTTTGTAAAGAAGTTTATACCTACTCGTAGAATAAGACGAGGGATAGAGAAAGATTGAAAAAAAAAATAGCGGTTTAAAAGAATAAGGAATCTTGGAGGCACATCAAACCCATCAACTAAACAAGTACCCCCAGGGACGGATTAAACACGAATGTATATATCATCCCTAGACAGTTTTTAAATTGTCGACCTAAGGCATTATTTTTGGAATAAAAAAAAAATGAAATAGGACAGCGGCGGCGTTGCGGTCCATTGTAATCATAGAAACAGCACCAGCGAGAGATTTACCCAAATTTCCCCAGGGATGGATTAATCAATATACTTTATTGAGGGCACAGATGATACATTGGTATAGGTTTATATATTATTCTTTTCCATTAAAGTTTCTAATACTCAGTTCAGTTTTTTGAAACGTGTATGTTTACCTAAAAAATGTCCAATATCACAACTTTTAAATACAGATTTTTGTGAGGCGTTGGGTCTTTTTGCCCAAAACAATTTTATTAACATTTTGTTGTTGAACGATTTGGGCAATATTACGTTCGGTTTGATTACCTAATAAAATAACGCCAAGATATTAAAAATGTCACATCGCCCAAAAACTTTTTCATAAAAAATTGCCACAAAGTCCAAAATCAATGTCATATTGCTCAAATCAATTTTAAAATATCATAACGCCCAAACTACTATTTGACATATCGCTCAAAAGATGTCATGTGTTTCCACATTTGGTTATTGTGACAAAATTTTTGTTTATTTTGGGCAGTACGACATTTTGAGTTTTAAATTTTATCGACCAAATTTAAACATTAAACGAACAAAATTTCCAATCGTAATTTGACTTTCAGAAAGTGCTATAAGGCCAATTTTCAAAGTGATATAAACAGTGAAATAGGTATACGGGGGGGGGGGAGTTATGCTGCCTCCTGCTGGGGCTCACTATATTATTTGTTGTAGGTGCATTGTTGTGTGTGCAAGTTTCTTTATATCAAGATTCTTCTCATGCAAAGAAACTTTCATACCAAGCTTCGCACATACCCGAAAACCCCATAGTGAGCCTAAGCAGAGGGGGGGTTGCAGGGGGCAACATGCCCTCCGATACATAAACCACTTTTTATACGCTTCTCAAAGCAAAACCATCCAAAATCTTCTAGGCGTTATGACATATCTTAATTTGGGCGATTCACAAAAAATTTAGAATTCTTTTGGGCAAAATTCTTTTATGCAAAACTTATTTGAGCGTTACGACATTCGTTTTGGGTTTTCTGGTGATTTTTTTTTACTTTTCGAGCTTTGTGACCAAATTTGGGTTGTATGACATTCTAGGATTTTGGAATTATGGTTTTGAGCGAAAAGACCTAGCGCCATTTTTATTTTATTGATTTTTTGCACAATGTTGGCTGATTTTCAAACTTAATTATTTGGTCAAAAGTTTAAAGAAAGACCTAAGATTTGGAACAAAATATTCTGTCAACATGTCATGATCCCCCAAAAAAGCTTTTTTAGGCTAACTTACGATAAAACTTGAAAGCATTTTAGTTTTTTACTTTGGAACAGGAAGGACTCAAGCTATCAGATAGCAATAAAATTACCGTCTAATTTCTTGTTCCAAATTTCATGATAAAGTAGATTCAGAATTAGGAATTGCAGAAACATTTATTTTTTTTTAATTTCATTTCTTTGGCGAATAGGATTCAAAGTTATAGAAAAAAGCAAAAATTAGAAGTTAAAATTTTGTTCAGACATGAGAGTCAAATCAGATTTGGGAATTAATAGATTTAATAAATGATAGAATTTCAAAATTAAAAATAAGAATACATAATTTTAACTCAAATTTTCGTGAGTCAAGATTAGAAGTTACAAAATGATTTATTTTTATTCATTATTTTATTAAAAATTGTATACACGAGATTCAAAATTTATAATATCCACCCAAAAATATCCAAAATTTTTGTATTTAAAAATTATCTAATTTAGAATTTAAAAACTGGAACAAAACTTTTTCCTCCTTAGGTAATGCGAATATTTGTTGGTAAACAATTTGGGACTTCAGAATACTCCAAATTCGGAATTTTCAAAAATAGAGAATAAACATTGTCGAATTAAAAGAAAAAGGAATTTTAGACAAACAAGAGCACTTTTTGATATTAAAGAGATCGATTACACATTTTGGAACTTGCAAACACTCAAAATTTCGAATGTTTAAGTAATAATTAATGAAATTCTTACTTAAGTTTTAGAGGCATAGGACTTAACATTGTTTGTATAATTTGAATTGTTCACAGATGCAAGAGTGAAATTTTCAAATACAAATTTGGAATTTACAAGAGTAAAAAAAAACAATATATATTCTTTTCATTTCGCCTTTTTGACCTCCACATTTCGCCTTTCTGGTTCACCGCCCCTTAATATATAACCCTTATCTTCAACTTCGACTTCTGAGAAAAAGTGATAATCTCTTTGTGCTTAAGAATTTAACCATTAAAAAAAAGTTTATTCCAAAAACAAATTAAAAAAATATAAAGGCAACGTCTTCTCTGATTGCTTTTGGTTTTTTTTGGCCTTATCCTAATATTGCTGTAAAACATTACCTAAGGAAATGCACATAATTTAATTCGCATTGGTTTTATCTTGAAAATTTAGTTCAAGTACCTGTAGGGTTTAAATAATAAGTATGTATATGGAAGAGTATACTTTTATTCATATAATGTATGTATGTACATACATCGTTATAAACAAAAATGAAATGTATTTGCAAAGGATGTCATTGAGTTCAATCGCATCAATTGACATCCTTATTAATGGATTTTCAAATGATATAGATATTCGTATAGGCACACACCTAAATGGGCTTACGGAAGAGGAAGCTTCTTTGAAGATGAAAGTTCAAATTTTGATTTTAATTTATTGATGATTGAGAAATAATTAAGATATTACTTGATATATTAAGGTATATATAATTTCATGATCTACTATTTATAGATAAAGGTCTATTTATGTTTATTAAAGATAATAATTATCATTCAGACCAATGAGTTCGATCTTACGATTATAAAAGGAGGAAGGAAAATCCATACATCTTAATTTGGATTGGAAAATTAGACTACTTTGCATAGAAATTTACATAATTTTACATAAAGTTGAATCATGAAAGATTTATTATAAACATCAGAAGATGAATGAATTAAATTTAACAACAAAATAAGAACCTAATAACCCAATAACAACAAGCTTTTGAACGTAGAGAAAGACTAATCTGCTTAAGGCATTAAATATGGCATACTTCAGTTGCAATGGTCTTTTTTTTACCACTTAGCCTATTAATAGAAGTTCTGGGTCAAAAAAAAATGTCTTAAAATGAAATATTTTTTTTCCGGAAAAAGACGGTTTGCTGGATACTCCAAAGCTTTCAAACTTCTTAGATGTGTTTAGTTTGAATAAGTTTTGTTCAATATTGTAAGTGTTAGTTTAGGGATTGAAATTAAAAAGTTTAGACGACTTCCAAGTTCACAAATTTGTCTAGGATGTATTTCACAAAGTATATACGGTTGCAGCGAGTAAAAACTCAACTTCCCTTTATGATATGGGCCTTGCAGTAATGCTACTTTTCTTTTTTCTTCCGAATTCATTCAACATATGTTCAAGTGAATGACGTCTTTTTATTTTAATTTCCCTAGAAATATACAACTTATGGCTAACATTCAATAACTAAAATGAAATAAAACAACAAAGTTGCATCTTAATCTTCTTTTATTAAAGAAAGTTCAGTAAATGGAAAGTTGATCATATTTATAATTTGATATTTTAGAATACTAAAAGTCAAGACAGTCAACCTTTAGTGAATAAACCGAGTTTTTCAACTTGAAAAAAAAAATATTGAAGATAACAAAAACACCCTTTAGGTCATTGGATGACGTTTTAAAAATAGAAACTCTAACTTTGGATTTATGCGGACAACATTTTGTGATCATTATATTTATAACAATTTTTTGAAAATTTACAAACTTTTTACGTAAGAGGCTTTTTTTTTTTTTTTAAACTTCCCATAGGAAGTTATTGTAATGGGTCCGATTTGTCAAATTGAAAATTTTGACATTTCTCGACGTTTCAAGGCCCCTATAGTCGAAATAAAAGATTTTTAGAAAGATGTCTGTGCGTGCGTGTGTACGTACGTTCCTACGTCCGTACGTCTGTACGTTCGCGACGTTTTTTTCGTCTTCCATAGCTCAAGAACCAGAAGAGATATCGACTTCAAATAAATGTTGTTATACAGATAATAAGGCAGAAAGATGCAGAAAGGGCTCTCAAGAAAATTGTGTGGGTGGTTTTTTTACCATAGCAGTTTAAAAAAAAGGTGAAAATTTTGGTTAACCCTAAATATCTCATGAACCAATGACGTTAGAGACTTGAATTAAATTTTATATTATATATTGTAAAGTAGTATACAAAACAAGTATATTTTTGGAAAAAAATCCAATTAACGGTTTTTCTTATAAATCAAAAAAACTGAAAAAAAAAATTTGTCACCTCGAAAATTTTACGACCAAAACATGATTTCATCTCCAAAACAATTTTGTGCAACGAAGAATAATGTTTTTGACATGTGGTAAAACTTTGAGAAAAATCGAATTGACAGTTTTTTTTTATAAAAAATAAAAACCTAAAAAAAACATTACTCAAAGTTGGGAAAAATTGAATTTCGACTCAAATATCTTTTCAAAAACTTGAGACTAAGGCTTCAAACTTATTTTATCTTATAAAAAATATTGTTTCCAACATTCAGTAAAATTTTGAAAAAAATCGAATTATTAGTTTTTGTACAAAAAATTAAAAACCTACAAAAAAATTAACAAAAGTTGGTAAAAATTGATTTTTGACTAAAATATCTTTTCAAAAATTTGAGATAATAGCTTTTAACTAATTTTTACTTATAAGAAATATTGTTTTCAACATTCGATAAAATTTTGAGAAAAATCGAATTGACAGTTTTTTTTTTACAAAAAATAAAAACCTAAAAAAAAAGCAATACTAAAACTTGGTAAAAATTTACTTTCGACTCCAAAGCTTTTCAAAAATTGAAAATATTGGCTTCAAACTTATTTTATTTCACAGAAAATATTGTTTTCGATATTCAGTAATTTTTTTTATAAAAATCCAAGTCCCTTTTTTTCATAAAAAAAATAAAATCTACAAAAAATAGTACGCAAATTTGGTAAAAATTGATACATATAGACAAATTTTTAAGCAAGACAAATCGACAGACGGGATGGGAAGTTATCAGTGTGGGTCGCATCCCAGACTCTTTTTTTTTTTTTTTTTAAATTCATTTTTATTACTTCAATCTTAAATCTATCTTAAAGCTAGACAAAAATTCATAAAACTAGCCTAATTAACCATAACTTACAACTAACTTACTGGTCACAAAGATCTATTTAACTTCAATTCATTTTATTTATTTTTGTATTCATTAGAAAATTTAGAAAAAACTAATGTCAATATCCTTTTTTATTTTTACTTAAGAAACTACTTAAAATAAGGTCCTTAATATAAAACTTAAAGCTAACTTAAACTACCTATTCTACCTATAAACTACTTAAAACTAGAACAACCTTAGCAGCAAATCTAACTATCTAACGTTTTGTTTTTCATATTTTGTTGTCTTTTTTTCTTTTTTTTTTATTTATTTATTTTTTTGTATTTTTTTTTTGTTCTTTTTTTTCGTTTTTCGTTTTTTTGTATTTTTTGTGTATATTTTGCTTGTATTTTTTTTCTTTTTTGTGCCACCATGCCTATTCTACTTAAAACTAAACCCTAAAACTATAAAACAACTATGTAAGCCGGCCAAGGCTTAAAACCCCATCCCGACTACCCACTATCAAGTGCCGATTGAAGCCACCAAAAGTGGTTCTCCTGCTTCACCCTATCAGTTCGGACCCGTTCGGACACAGCCCTGCTGAACCGAAGGAGCTCTGCTCCCCCTTGTGTCATGACGTCCCGATTGTACAGGAGTCGCCTTTCCACGGTTCTTCGTCTGACGTGGTAGATTAGCGGAACTGCCAATCTATCCTGTATCAGACGGCATCTATCTAAAAAGAGGAATGCTTCTGGTGGAATGAAGCCGCTCTAGCGTGCACTTTCGACGTTCGGATAGAACGCCCCGAAAATTAAATTGTTGGTCGAAGACATAGCTCTTGCAATGTGACCTCGTACGAGTTTTATCACGAAATTGTCAATTCTGTTGATTCGAGCCCCATTGTATAGGACCTCGTTGGAATAGTAATGCACGTAAGAAGATTTGGCTGTTCGATACAGCCGGTACAGCGTCGTAAACACTGCCGCTCGAACACCCGAAACTTCTTCATCGTAAGAGGCTTCTCAAAAATGACGTTTCGCAAATCACTTATTTCATTTGGGATTATAGGTCAACCTGGGCCTTTTTTAACAAACACTATTTACTTTTTAGTAGTACCCGTGGCATGATGGTTAGTGCGTTGGACTGGCATGCCAGAGTTCTTGGGTTCGATCCCTGCCTATGTCATCTAAAGTTTATTTCACGGGTACTGCCTCTTGCGAGGAATTGACAAATTCTCCAAGAGTAATTCTTGTCATGAAAAGTGCTTTCTCAAATTTGCCGTTCGGATTCGGCATATAAACTGTATCCTCCATCCCTGACAACATTACTCGCACACAGGAATGGTTGAGAGTTGTAAGTCACTAGGCCCTAGTTCTCCACGGACTGTTGCGCCACTCAATTTATTTATTTTATTTACTTTTTAATTTTGCACTTTTACTTTGCAAATTACGTTTTACCAAACTCAAATTTACAAAGTGCAAGGTCTTTTATGAAAAGTGAAAAGTTTTGATATTTTCCAAAGTATTTCTTCTTTTGGTTTCACCAAACAATAAACTTCGCAAATTGTATTTACAATTTTGTAATTTCAATATGAAAAGAAAAATTTTCATTTGCAAATAAGAGTTTATTTTGAACAGATTTCAAAAACTAACATAAAAATTAAAGAACTGCTTTCAAAACGAAGCAATAAACAAAAGTTAACAAGTCAATGGGCATAGGCTATTTTTTTTTATTTTGAAGAATTTACCAAAGAACATGAGTTTTGAATATAAAGGTGAACGAGTTGATTCATGTCAATTTCAAAAATGTCTGATTTTGAAGAGGTTTTTAATCCATCGACATCGTAGCCATCCTTCAATGGAATTTGCCAATTTATAGCAAAAAAAAACGTTTCTATACAAAAATGAAGCGTTTTAAAGAATATTTTGAAAACGAAGAAGTTAGTAAAAGTGAACAAAGAGTTAGAAAACTAAAATTTAACTTCGATTTTGGAAATGATTTTTTGACAAAAGAGAGTTATTGGTTAACGAAAATTACCATCGAATTTGTGTTGTCTAAAATAGGAAATAAACTACAATTTAATCGCCAAAGGAATATGTCTTTGAGTTCATTGCAAAAACTTTCGTGAACACTTTAGTGTTAACCATTCATTTTTTTCTTAAAACTATTTTTAGGATGTAGTTGTTTAGTGATTGTAAATAACGCTCTACATTTGAATTTCGTAAAAAAGTTTTGACCCGTTTTTGAGATATAGAATTTTGAAAAAAAATCAATATTTTTTTAAAAATCCAAACAAAAAAAATCGCACTTTTGATAATCAAATATTGTTATTGTTAAGGCAATATAAGAAATTAAGAGCTCGCTCAAAAAAAAATAATTATTGAAATCGGTTCATAAGTTGCTGAGAAAATTAAAAAACAAAATAACGGTTCTATGAGCGACACCTTTCCGGAGCAATACAAAAATATGTTTTTCTTACTATAAGAAGCCAAGTAAAAAAACACAATTTTGGAGAAAATTAAAAAAAAATCTATCGGTTTGTTTTTGAAAAAATTCGAATTTTCGTTTTTGACCAAAAAAATTGTATGGGGGCCACTGTTAGTTTTGATCTTAAAAAAAATGAAAAAAACGCATAACGCGAATCTGCTCAAAACCTTAACTTCCAAGTTTGAACTGAATCGACCCAATGGTTAAGGCTGTTGGAGCGTGGACAGACAGACCGGACGGAATCGGGGGACCCACTTTTTTCGACTTCTCTACCATCGTAATATCATGTTTGGTTAAAATCTCGAGTTAGAATTTTTTTACGAATGCAAAACTTACCACAAACATTTGTAGTTCCTATATTTCGCAAGTAAAAACATAAAAACGGTCATTCTTTAAGAAACATTATAAATACTTTGGGGCAAATTTTAAGTCAGCTCATATTTAATAGGTTACGTAGGTACTAACTAAAACCCACTTTAATTTTAAAAGCTGCTATCATTTTTCCATGAATTATAAACATTTTATAGCCTGCTTACAACTAGTATTACCTTTAAGTCGTATCCACAGTTAATTTTACTCGAATAACCCCTAAAATGGACAGATTGGGAAATCAAATTCAGTTTGAAGAAAATAAACAAACTTTAAGCTGGACATACACAACCGAGCCAATTGGCTCGATGCTATTTGCAACCGGCCTAATTGGACACGGTCCAAATTTGCTCGGTATACACGAACGAGCCACAGCCACTTTGAATAATTGATTATTTTTAAAAGAGCGAAAGAGAAACATAGATTTTTTTCTTTGAATTTTTGTAAGAGATAGACTGAGATAGGTAAATAGTTTTTAGAAAGCAAGCTGAAATTGTGTAAGCACGACAAAGCCGACCCTTGGTACGTTTGCTCCGGCACTATGGTTTGTGACTTGATACAAATCCAAATGGAGCCACATCGAACCAAGTCAAGTTCCTTACACACGGTCGATTTTACATCGGCTAGGGTCCAATCGAATCTTTGACAGTAAACAATCTTACGCTGCAGACGAATTTGTCCATGCAAGGCTTCTGAATTTGCTAAGTGAGTAATGAGGATTTGATTAATAAATAAATAAAATAAATAAGGTGGCGAAACAGTCCGTTGACTTACAACTCTCAATCATTCCTGTGTGCGCGTAATGTTGTCAGGAATGGAAGGGACGTACAGTTTTAAGCCGATTCCGAACGGCTAATTTCAGAAAGCATTTTTCATGACAAGAATTACTCTTGGAGGATTTGTCAATTCCTTGCAAGAAGCAGTACCCGTGAAAAAAAACTTTAGATGGCATAGACAGGGTTTGAAACCAAGACCTCTGGCATGACAGTCCAACGCACTAAACATCACGTCACGGGTACGGGATCTGATTAAGATTTACAAAATAATTTATCTACCAACATCAACTTGAAGAACATTGAAGGGTAAAGAGTACTATGTAGATATGGGAAGCCCACGTTTTATCAAAGGTTTTTCGAACTGAAGATTTTCAATCAAAAACAATAGTCTCGTGAAATCTGAATCAATAAAAGAATTCGTCTTTATCCAGTTTTTCAAAGGGATTCAACAGGTCTTTGTAAGTTGTTGGTTTGTAAAAAAAACTCAAAATTTTCAAAAGTATTTTAATCTTCAAAAATATTTCTTGAGGAAATTGTTCACACTATTGAAAGAAAGATAGTTTGATACAATTAAACCACATATTAAAATAAAAAAGGTTCTTAGGTCGGTACAAAACTTGTTACGAGCCGATAACTATAAAATGTGTTTCATTTCGACTTTAGTGTCTACTCAAATAATTTTAAATTGTACTTTCTATCTGACATTTTCTGACTTTCCAGTCGAGTGTTAAAAAAATTCTACTAAAATTGGTAAAAATAGGGTTTCGACTGGACATCTCGGGAACAAAAACAGAGATTGAAATCAATCTTATTTCATCATAGTATGCAAAATATTGTTGTTAAATTTTAGTTTGTTTCTGAGAAAAATCTTATGACAACTTTTTTACAAAAACAACTAAAAACTTATAAAAAATGGTTTTCGACTCAAGTATCTTTAAAACTTAGAAAAAAATTGACTTCAAACTTTTTTTTTAATTTGCATAAAATGTTGTTACTAATACTTTGTAAAGCTTTTCAAAACATCGACAGACGAGCACGAATAAGAAGTTTTTAGTGTGGGTCTTGTTCTAGCCTTTTTTTAACAAATTGTCAAAAAAATAACTGAAGTAATCGCTTTTATTTTACTTACAAAATTCTACAAATTCGAACCTTTATCGTAAAACCAATCGACAAAGGCTTTCGTTTCAAGCTGAAAGATATTGCGATCCTGCAGTGGCTTGTTTTTAGATTTTTCTCAAGCAATAGACAGATTTAAGTAACTATATAATTGTTATCCAAAGATTATTCAATTGTCTTTTTTTAAATTTGTTAATACGATCTTCGTTATCTAGAAATTACAAACGTCTCACTTTACAGTAATTTCCTAAAACGTCTTCACTTAAGTTCTTAAATACACACACAATTTTTAGAGATAGAAAAACCATCAATGTTCTATTTTAAGGGCGATCCTCTCATCACGAATTACTTCTATGAGTATCTATCTATTTATCTACTTAGTCGAGGTACCTCAAATCAACTTGTGTATGTGGTTTGAGTTTTCATAACTAATTAAATAAATTTCTTAACAGCAACCAATCTAACTATTTAACGAGAAACTATTTAACCAAAAGCTTAAATATTCATATTAGAAAAGTTTTTCGCCCTTAAATGTTCGTTATACATACGAGTATACTTATACGTTACGTTAGGTATTTCCTAGAGAAATTTAGTTATAGGAAATTACAAAATCCCTAGGTTCTTAATGGACATAAAGTTTAATAGACGAGGAGTAGAAGAGCAAGGACCAGAACAAGAAAAAAAAACAACAAAACTTGAAAATTGATTGTTAAGTGAAAAAGGGTGCAAATTTGAATTTCCCTAAATGTCAATACTGTGTTATGGTAGTTAAGAACCATAGGACGGGACTATGACCGGGTGAGGATGATGCCTTTGATATGGGGTTGGTGTTGTTTCAATTAATTTTACTAATTATTATTATTTGCGCTTTCATATAATGTTTATTTATTTAACAAAAATAGGAAAATTTAAGTTTTCGTAAATATACATACATAGGTATACGGAGGGTTATTTTTGCATTTCGTTTTGATATGACAAACCCTTTGTTCATATTTAATTTTAAACCGGATAGTAATTAGGTATAGGTATAGGTTCGTTAGCAACCGAAAATGGGATTGTTGGAAGGAAGGTTTAAGAGAGCTTTGTTGTTGATATGCCAATGTCAAAAAGGTCAATTACTAGATCAAAAAGTTTTTGAAACAAAATACCAAAAGTTGATAAAGAGGGTGACGATTTTAACAAGTTGCTATGAGAAGAAAAAAAACAACACAAAATTGGCAGAAATCAACAATAATTAGAAAGAGTAACGAGATCCTCTTTGTGTTTCATTTTCATGGCAAGGAATTCTCTTCGGTTGAAGTGTTGAAGATGATGTAGTGTAGTTTAGTTTTCATATTAAAAGTTTTCTTAAATATGAATTATTTAAATTACACAATAAAATTTCATCACTTGAAATGTCAAGAAAAGTAAAATTTCTTTGGGTTTTTCTAATATAGGGTTGCATATTGAATAGTCCGCTATTTGGGCAGCTGTCACCTTTAAAGTTGACATATTTTGACAATTGATAGTTAAAATTTACACCATTACTAAATATGGAACGATATGCCCATTTCGACAACGCATTAAGTTTATTTCATTAGAAAAATGATGTACATTTTCCAGTCACTGTTTGAAGTTCGCATTTTTTCCAATAAAAATTTCTTGACAGTTTTATTAACTTCCCATAGGAATTTATTGTACATTACATTACATTACATACTACTCAGCACATAAATGTACAGAGTAGAGACACAGCACCTTGAGCGACTAGACTTTATAAGGTGATAACAACACAAGACATTAATACAAGACAGAAGGACAGAGGAGAAAGAACAACAGACAGAAAGAAACACATGACAACAGCACGCGGTAAGTTTCGAGCCGGTCCCCCATCTTTCTACTAACCACGCTCACTGATGCTTGATTTCGGTGATCGATGGGAACCGAAGCGTTATCAGTGACTAGGCCGTTGCAGGAAGTTATTGTAATGGGTCCGATTTGTCGAATTGAAAATTTGGACATTTCTCGACGTTTCAAGGTCAATAGAGTCGAAATAAAAGATTTTTAGAGAGATGTCTGTGCGTGCGTGTGTACGTACGTTCGTACGTAAAATCACAAGAACCACCTCGAATATTATAAAACTTCATTTGTGTATACTAAAGTGAAACCAGCTGTGGGGCTCTTATTAATTTATCACTGTCATCACATTATTTACTTCATTTAAAAATACAACCAACCGAAATCCCACCCCAGATAAAATTTAAAACCTCAAAAAACCTCGTCAACAGTAATAATTGATCCCTTTGTACAATAAATCCCACAATTTCGTATGTCTGATGTATCGACCTATATTTTTCTTTTCATTTTTAACCTCTAATTATTGGAAGTATACCAATTCTAAAAATAAAGTAAAAAAAAAGAAATAAAATCTGGAAATTCAATACCTTGATAATTCCCCATCAGCTTATCTGTGTTTGCAGTGAAAAGCTTAGTCCATTATGTAAACATTACCGAAGTCACATCTTTATTACCTATACCTCGACCTTTCAGGGTGGGTATTTCAAAAAATATAAACAGTAAACCATGCCATCTTTAGGGGATGAAATTAAACATGATACTTTTCGCCATTTGCGTTTCCTCTTAATGGCCATAACGGGAGCAATGGTCAACATAAAAACATAGCAACAAATCCGTAGACAAAAACAAAAATTCAGCACTCTTCCGTTTTGTTTTTTTTTTTAGTGAAATTGAAGAAGCATTAGGATATTAATTTTGTTTGTGTAAAAATCCATACTTTGAGACTTTTATTTAAAATTCGGAAATTTGTATATACTGGTGAAAAAAAGGTTAGTAAAAAGTTTTAACGTTGGATAGCTATTAAAGTAGGGAAGACGTCAACTAATACAGCGTGTTAGTTTCAAAATTACAAGGTTTTGCCAATCCATCAATCCTTCAACTAATTATATATAAAAAAAAGAAATAATAGTTTGTTAAAGCATGAAGTGCGAATTCAACAATTTTGATATGATTTTGAAACAAAAAATATATCAACTTTTACATGATTTGAAACACAAAATAGTAATTATGAAACTTTGTTTGAACCTTCAATTGCAATAACAACCTTCAATTGCAATAACTGGTGGTAAACTTATGGAAAACTATTGCGGTATTTTAGAGCATGTTTGCAGTATCTATAGACAGTTGACCATCCAAAATCTCCATTAAGGATTTCATAGAGCCGAGTTGGGGGAAGAAAACTCAGTACGAAATACAGCCGTTGAATCTCTTGGAATAGAGGACACGATGCAAAGAAGTGTGCGATGTCTTCTGGTTCTCCGGTGTTACAAAGGCTACAGATTTGTGGAAGATCAGTTCGATGCTGCATAGAGTTAAGGTTCAGTATTTCGACTCGGGCTCTAAACATGTAACTAATAGCCTCAGAAGAAAACTCGTTACTGAAATAATTAGTCTGTAATGTTATTTGGTGGTTGAGGTTTCTATACACATTTCTTGATAATGTTGTTGAGGCTCTTGAAAGATGTTTACTGAAGATATGTTCATCAGTTCTGGCGATCAGATCAATGAACATGGTGTGCCATTGATTATAATTGGACTCCAAAAAGAATAGATTACTGCCATTTGGCAATCTGAACAAGCGTTTGAAGAAATACCTTTGCACGGCTTTAAAATCCTCCAGTTGTAAATATCCAAAAACTTGAAAACACGATATTTTGATATAAGATCGATTTTATGGTTAGACTTAAAACTTAGGCCACATCAAGTCTAGAGCTACTTTGGCTTCGTTGCTTTTTTCTTTCACGTGTTTCGAAACCTTAAGATTGTAAGACAGCAAAACTTTAAGATATTTGAAATAATGAATGACCTCAATAGGCGCGTTGTTAAGGGACCAGTTTTCTTATGCGAGTCTTCTTCTCTGACGCGGTTCAAAAATCATTATTTTTGTCTTGTTAGTTTTGACGCAGAGACTCCAGGATTCACAAAATATATTAAGTTTGTTGATTTGCAGCTGAAGGGTAGATGGATTTTCAGCCAGTAAAACTAAATCGTCGGCGTAGAGCAAAACTTTGATTTGTATACTGGCAAAGAGTGTTCCAGCCGGAAGTACATCACAAACGTCATCAATAAACAAGGCGAATAATATCGGGCTTAATATACACCCTTGGGGAACACCTGACGTTGTTTCAAACCATTCATCAGAGAATTTAGTTCCGTTCCACACTGATGCAGTAGATGAGGCAAGAAAGTTGAAATAAAACATTAACAGTCTTATTTAATAGAATTCGCTAAACAGGTGAATAGTTATACAGTGTATAAGGATTTATGTAGGCTCTATGTAACGTTGCGAAAATTCCCATTTATACAAAATTCTGCTATACATTTTAGTTATACAATGCTTACATCAAAAAAAGTACCAAAATGGAGCAATCTATTCCATTTATCTTTCTATCAAATCAGCTGTTTGTCATAACAACTAAAATATAAGTTTGTGTTGTCCGAACGGATAATTCCAATTATTTTTATGATATTTTCTTTCGAAAATCTATATTTTTCTTTCTTAGGCTCATTGGGTTGAACCGTCTTGGAGTCGGTAAAACTTGATTTAAATTCTTAAAAGCATTATTATTTTTATTTTAATTTCAAAAATGGAGAGACAAAATGACATTTACGAAATAATTAAAAGAATAACAATAATTTCCTTACGTAGGCTCTATTCAACCTCAAAACGCGTTTAGCTTATTATGGGACTATGCAACCTTGCATAAGTTTTATAAATAGCATTTTTGCGTTTAGAGGCATTATAGAGATTACATAACTTTCTGTAGGCTCTATACAACGTTTTTAAATAAGACCGTAAGAATTTACGTGAAATTCCTATGGATGAAAATTTGTACATCAAGGCATTTCTATTTACCTTGTCGAAGGCTGCTTTAAAATCCACAAAACAGCTCAATAGATCTCCTGGCAATATTCGTCAGAGCGAATATATGGTCTTGCATTGAGAATCCCGATCGAAATCCTGCCTGGAACATGGTGAGTCGGTTGTTGTTCTCAATTCATTCCGTCAACCTTTCATAAAGAATTGAAGTTAGAATATTTCTTGGCGAGTTGAGAATCGAGATTCTTCTATAGTTCTCTGGCTGATTGGTATCTTCTCTTTTGAAGATTGCGAATACAACCACTTTGTTGAAATTTTTTCGAACAAAAGAATTTTCTTAAAGTTTGTTGAAGTATGCCAGAAGATGATTTTTAAACAGTTCCGTACTATTCTTGTAGAATTCAATCCTGCCATCTATGCCAGGAGCCTTATTATTTTTCAATTTACTCAGAGTAGTTTCAAGCTCAGGTCGAGTAATAGGATTATCCAATTCGCAGATAGTGACATTGGGTTGTGCATAATGGAAAGCATGGTGATTCTCATCAGCCGACAAAAGAGTTTTAAAATGAGCTGCTAGTGTCTCAACTTCGAGCGTAGTCACCATACTTCTATCACGACCACCCAGCTCACGAACACTGTTCCAGAAAGCCTTCGAGTTCTTACGTAGTAAAATGTATGTTTCCTTTGGATATACAAACAATGACTGAAAACATGATCAGTGCTTTGCTTTTTTTCTATAAAATACACAATTAATTGTTCTCTCTTGAAAACGTTAATTTTTAAATTGCTTCTATTGATTTGACGCTATTAAAAATTTTGTATGTTTGACTTCATTCCTGTCAGTCCCTTCAAAAGTTTTAAAATCTTTTTTTCCTATTATTCACACGTAGTATTCAACATTAACCTTAAATTTTAATTTAAAATGAAAATATAAAACATTATATAAGATGTTGTTATATAAAAAATGCTTCAATAAGTTAAAAATAAATTCTTAAATTCGATTTAATTTTAAATCTTTCCCTATTTTTATAACGAAAATAATGGATATAATTCAAAGAAAACAAAAAAATGTAACCCAAAACATGTTTTGTTTTTTCTTTTTTGAACTTCTGGACAATCTTTTATTATCAGAGCTATCGATTTCTTATCCCCTGAGATATCCCTATAATACGTATATAAAAATATACGAAGGTAAGTAAGTACGCACAGCCGAACCTTATATATGTATAAACAATTTAGGAAATTTTAATTAAATTTTCCAAGTTCCCCTCGTCCTACTTGATTCTCAACGGAATTTGTATTCCTCTGAATCTCCAAATCGATTACTTCAATTTTGGAATGTAAATATTTTGCATAAAATTTAATTCAAGACCAAAAACTTCAAGAAAAAAATTAAAAACAAATTCTTGCTATTTAAAATTTTTGTTGGCCTCTTTTAGGTTTTTTAATTGTTTCCTTAAAATATTCAAAATTAAAACCTTCAATCAAAACCAAATGTTTCCTCAAGTTATATACCCAACTCATGTCATTATCATTTTCATTCTCATTCTCATTAGTAATTTGTGTAATTTTCCAAATAATTTCATAAGGTTAACAAAAGGTCTATGTACCCCCTCGATATCAATACCTAGACGTTCGTTGGGAACTTAACTAGATGAGTTGACAAGAAAAGCCACGAAAAAGACAGCAACTGTGGATGGAAGGGTTCAATTTAACAAAAATTCAACAGAGCTTAACTTCGATGGTTAGGTGAACTCATTAGGGAGTAATTTTTAATAGTTTTTACCACCGATAATGACTCACCACGCGCCGCAACCGTTCCCACAATTTCTAAAAATATAAAATCAAATTTGAACCCCTTCTATTTATATATGCAAGCACCTCCACCTACCTGAAATATTTCAATTCAACTCAACCGCACGTGCACTTTCAATGGCAAAAAGGTGACACGATCCAAACTTTAAAACCTCAGTTATTTTGTTTGTTAGTTTTCAACCTGCCAAAAGGCAGGATGCATTCTCGAAAACAATGACACAATGTCTGTCTATATATTCTGTTGTTTTAAACGACGACCTTTTTGTTTGCTATTTTTTCGCTTGATTCGTTGTTTTGTGTCCTTCTTTGTTTTATGAGCCTGACAGTCTGAGGAGGTGAGGAATGAAAAAGCTTCAGCATAGTGCACCCTTAAGTGAGCATCAACCACCCTTGAAGGTAATGGGTTGGCTGTAGGTGGGCTTGGGTTGTTCGTTCTTGTTTAGAAAGGTTAGGTTAGGTAAAGGTATAACCACTTTTTGAAATGTATCTCTTGTCTCGCTGTCTATATAAGACAGGGTAAAGATTGCTGCTGTTGTTGTTAAAGGGGGTGATGTTGTTGAAAGTAAAAGACAGTGGTGCCAAGGGACTATAAAGTGAAGTGTCAAAAGTTCTTTTGATTTGTCTTACTTTTTAATTTTTAATGAAGTTCGTAACAAGGTATTGATTTCTTTATTAAATAAAGTGTTTGAGGAGGTAAGGATTGTTATACGCCAATTAGACACAATTTTTGTACACAATATACGAATAATGTGTTTGATCTTTTGTGTCCCGAAAAAAATACAACAAATGATGTTATAATTGCAATATTTTTACAATTAGCCCCATCTTTATAAAAAAAAAACTAAGTACTTATAAACTTACAAAATTAACTTCTATGCATTAAGAAGTTTTTGGAAAAGATGGAAAAGATGGGAAGCTTGTCACATTATAATTGTTTTTTTTATTAACTTTCCATAGGAAGTTATTGTAATGGGTCCGATTTGTCGAATTGAAAATTTTGACTTTTTTAGATGTTTCAAGGTCCCTAGAGTCGAAATAAAAGATTTTTGGAAAGATGTCTGTGCGTGCGCGTGTATGTACGTTCGTACGTTCGTACGTCCGTACGTTAGCGACGTTTTTTTCGTTGTCCATAGCTCAAGAACCAGAAGAGATATCTACTTCAAATAAATTTTGTTATACAGATAATAAGGCAGAAAGATGCAGAAAGGGCTCTCAACAAAAGGGCTTAAAAAAAGGTGAAAATTTTGGTTAACCCTAAATATCTCATGAACCAATGACGCTAGAGACTTGAATTAAGTTTTAAATTATATATTTTAACGTGATACAAAACAAGTATATTTTTGGAAAAAAATCCAATTAACTTTTTTTTTATAAATCAAAAAAACTGAAAAAAAAAATTTGTCACCTTGAAAGTTTTACGACTAAAATATGATTTCATCTCCAAAACAATTTTGTGCAAAGAAGAATAATGTTTTTAACATCTGATCACATTTTGAGAAAAATCTAATTGACAAACGGGTTGGGGTCGAAATACTGTATGGATCAAAATACTGTATGGATCAAAATACTGTATTTCAAAATACTGTATGTACAAAATACTGCATGATCAAAATGCTATATCTCAAAATTCTGTATTTCAAAATGCTGTAAATAAGGCTTTTATTTATTTGCAGCATTTCGAAATACAAAATTTTGAAAACAAAATACTTTTTTTAAGAAAACATAATAATAATTTTTCATTAGCATAATGTTCTAATATATGTACTTCCCTTGAACAATAACATATGTATGTACATACCTATGATAATTCATGTCTCCGAAATAATAAAAAAAAAATATAAATGGTATCTTTTTTTTTATTTTCTCTTTCTCATTTTCTTCTTAGTTATTTGTATCTCTCTCACATTTTTACATAAATTGTTCCTATCATAATCAACAATTGCATAAACAATTGCACCAAACTAATTGATCTGTCAAAACTTCCAGTATTATTCAGTATTATGAGATACAGTATTTTGACAATACAGCATTTTGAGACACAGTATTTTAAATGTACAGTATTTTGAAATACAGAATATTAACCATACAGTATTATGACCATACAGTACCGTACAGTATCATACAGAATTTTGACCATACAGTATTTTGAAATACAGCATTTCGACCCGCTCCCAAAAAAAACATTACTCAAAGTTGGTAAAAATTTAATTTCGACTCAAATGTCTTTTCAAAAACTTGAGATTAAGGCTTCAAACTTATTTTATCTTATAAAAAATATTGTTTACAACATTCTAAAAAATGTTGAGAAAAATCGAATTGACAGTTTTTTTTACAAAAAATAAAAACCTAAAACAAAAATTAATAAAAGTTGGTAAAAATTGATTTGCGACTCAAATATCTTTTCAAAACTTTGAGATATTGGCTTTAAACTTCATTTATCTTTCAAAAAATATTGTTGTCAACATTCAGTAAAATTTTGAGAAAAATCGACTTGACATTTTTTTTATAAAAAATTAAAAACATAAACAAAATTTTACAAAAGTTGGTAAAAATTGATTTTCGACTCAAATATCTTTTCAAAAATTTGAGATATTGACTTCAAACTAATTTTATCTTATAAGAAATATTGTTTTCAACATTCAATAAAATTTTTAGAAAAATCGAATCGACAGTTTTTTTTACAAAAAAATAAAAACCTAAAAAAAAAACAATACTAAAACTTGGTAAAAATTTACTTTCGACTCAAATAGCTTTTCAAGAATTAAAAATATTGGCTTCAAACTTATTTTATTTCACAGAAAATATTGTTTTTGATATTCAATAATTTTTTTTATAAAAATCCAACAGTTCGTTTTTTTCAAATTTGGTAAAAATTAATACAAATAGGCAATTTTTTAAGCAAGACAAATCGACAGACAGTGTTAACACTTTCAACAGTTTTTCGTTGCTAAAATTGTTCCTGTGGGTAAAAACACATTTTTAGTACTAAGATTGGTAACCCATGCCTTATGAGACGCCTCACAAGTTGAAATTTATTCACATTTCACATCCACAAACCAAACTATTAAAATGTGTCCACTCTTCCATGCCTTTAATTTCATTCAATCAAGACTCCAAACCTTCTACTTTGGAATCTTAACCTAACCCAGAGCAGAAATTCAGGAACCATTCTCCAAAATTTCAAATGAACATCAAATTTATTCTCAAATGATAATTTTTGTTGACCCCTCTGTTATTTGTTTTAATTTTCTCAAACTTTTTAACTTCATGCACATCTAATGTAGTTTGCCATTTTAATCGAGAAAATAACCGGAAGGTTCCACTGTGCAAACAAATGGCGGCTGACAAATGTACGGGTTAGTAAGGACGGTTGCAGTGCGGCAGCGGATTATCCTAAAACCACTTTAAACACAAACAGTGTGTGCAGAAAGTATGCCCCCAGGTGTTTTTTTTTTGTTTGCTCAATTCTCTCTATTTCATTCTATTCGTCTACAATGTTGTTATTTTGTCATTCATACTTCATTTGGGTTGCGAATGCATGACAAATATTTGCCTCAAGCATTTTTCTTTTCCTTAGCGAGCTCTTTATACGTTAAAATGCCCTGCGTTGACTTTTCAATGTGGCCTCGACGTTGTGAGTTTTCTTCTTTTTTTTGTATGTTATAACATCATCAACAGGAAAACAGAGCTCTGTGAAAAAGTGGCATGCAACTTGGAAGAAGATAGGATTTTGTGGCTCTCGTCCTTGTCTTCTTCTACAAGGAGCCATACAATGTTGGTGAGGGTGGGGGTGCGAACAGGCGCCCTTCCGTTAGGCTAAAAAAAAGTATGGTGCGGTGGCATGTCCTATACATTCTTGTTTAGCATTTCCTTTGCCTAAGCACAAGCAACAAACTGAAGCCAAAAGCAAAAAGCAAAGAAAAAGAAGAAATAAATACAAATAAATAAATAAAATAAATAACTTCATCAAATTATATGCGCAACGAATGAAATGCTGATAAAAAGGGATTTATTCTTCTTTTCATCCTCAGCATTAACCAAAAAAAAAAAAACAACAGGAAATGATATTACAATACATACAAACATATACGAGTATATCATTACCCATACAAGTATGAAGAAGGAATATAAATTTCATTTGACTGCCAAAGTGAGTGAAAGTGTATAGAAATCAAAGATGATTTGCTTAAGCTAAATAAATCAGGATAAACTTGGGCAAAACTAAATGAAATGAAATTATGAAACAAATTAAAAGCTTATAATATATTTACTTGTAATATGTGTTTGAAGATGTTATTTAACGTGACGTTACGTGACGGGCTTGAGATTGTTGCTTCTTTTTATTGACGCCTATATAGAAAGAGGATGGATTATAGTGTTTCAACTTATTTTTGTCATTCTCTTCGGAATTGTCATTGAAAAGGAGTAAATTTTGATATTGGTTTTCCGTTTTTGGCTTAATAGAGTCTGTGCTCTTTTGTTTTAGATCAAAAACCATTAATGAGAACAATGACGAAAGTCTTGATGAAAATTTTATTTGGAGAATAGAATTGAAAGCACAAAGCAAGCTTTTGTGATTTTTCTATAAGAATACAATTCTATGCTAGGTATATGATGAATCGACGAAGTTTGAGAATTTTCAGTAAAAATTTATCTCGTAATTAAAGGTCTTTCGTAAACAGTGAGAAGGGGTAGACAACTTAATAAAAGGTGAAATAATCTTAAAACAAAGAAAGTTAAACATTAAAAGGAGCAAAAATAAGTTTTTGACAATAGATGGAAATGAAGTTTTAAGAGGCTTATGAACTTGTATTGACACTCTGCATCTTTTCTTTTGAAACTTTTGTATAGAATTCTTCTTTCGTATGAACAATGGGTTAAATTTGAATTCGGAATTTCATTTTCTTTATTTTGTAAGCTGATATTTTAAAAAAGTATGCATATTTTACTTTATGACGCCAAGAAAATATGAAAGGTTGTTTTTAAGAGACTTATTACTTCAAAATAGTAAAGTACAAAGATAATTTTTTTAATTGACATAAAATATACTTTATTCGAAAGATAATTTAAACATGATTTCCGGCATATCACTGCTATGACTGAGTTTGGACTTTAACGAGTTTTGACTTTAAAATTGCTTTTTTTGATTTGCCAATGATGTTTATTTTGTCCAAATTCAATTCACTCTTTGTATTTCAAAGTAAGATTGAAAATATTGCAAGAAAAAGGACATCTTCTCGTTGGAAACTCTATAAAGTTCTTACTCGAACAAAAACTCAAAAACTCCGTACATTTTTCAGCTCTATGACCTCAATAAATTTACGCCCAATTCCTTCGATTGTAGACAATTAGAATTGATCTTCTTCTTCACATGGCAAAAAAGAAAAAAATCTTAATACGTTAAATAACAACTTTTCGGCAGTCCATAACACAGACAGATTTGGACAGTAGCATTACAGACTTGATATTTAAAGGCAAAATCAAAATTTGGATTTGCGAAAAATTTCTACCACATCATGTTGATTGCCAATTGGCAGCGTCAGTGCTTTTTTCCTTTGAATGTTTGCCAAAGTTAAGGTTTGACAATAACAATACACCGAGGTATTTGAATTCGATCATCACATCTATCCGCTCATTTTTGAGTCGCCAAGTTTAGTCTTCCTTTCTGTCAATTCTCGAAAATCATGATTTTTGTTTTTAAAATGTTAATATGAAGGTCCCATGTCTTGCAGTACGTTTGTAATCGATTTATTTGTAGTTAAAGCGATGAGGCATTATCTGATAGCAGCACCAAGTCATCTGCATAGAAAAGCACTTTATGAGATCTCCCGCAAAGTCTCCGCCCCGTAAAATATCAGCTACATCATCAATGTTGAGGGTTTTTCAATAAGGGCGGGTAGATGTTGTCAATGTCAAACGTGGCGTTTGCTGTCTGGAACGTTACGCCGTCCTTCTGGAACAACATGTGGTATAGGTCCATATGGTTCAATTTGGGTCATAAGAAATTGGTTATCGTCGTTATGTGGCGCTCGCTGTTGAGGGTGAACGCCTCACTAACGTCGTTTTCAAAAAAGTACGGACCAACTACGCCGCCACCGCCGCCGGCCCAAAATCCACCCCAAACGGTAACTTTTTGAGGATGCATTATCACCTGGTGTCATCCCATATAGGGCTATTTTGCTTCGTAACACAGCCATTCATCCAAGAATGCGCCTCGTGACTGAAGATGATTTTTCGTCAAAATTGGGGTCCTCTTGCAAACGATTCGAAGCCCAGTCAGCGAACAAACGGTATTGCTTATGGTTATGAACTTTGAGCTCCTGGGTCAGTTGGATCTTGTACGGGTATGGGTCCAAGTCCCGAAACAAAATTCGACAAGTTGAAGTCTACGAAAAGCCGAGTTTTTGTTCACGGCGCGGCGGCGAGGAATAGACTGCCTCGGGTTCTGCTGTACACTTTCAAGGACCGCTGCGATGTTCTATGCAAATCTTGCGTTCCTTAAACGTACGGGTGTTGGCTGATTGTTTACTGAACCGGTCGTCTCAAATTTGGCCACCAAACTTAGAAGAGTCTTCTGTGAAGGGCCAATATGTCTACCGTAAAGAGGGCGTTAACGAACGCTCATTTTGATAATAAAGTTTTATCATTTGAACGTGCTGTTCAATCATGTAACTCGCCATAATAAACAAAATTTGAAAGATGTCATCAAAATAAAATGGCCGCCACGAAGCGCCAAAATCTACCCGCACCAGTTGAAAAACCCTTTAGAAGGCAATCAGAATAGGACGCAAAATGTGAAAGGTGTACATCTGGTCTGTAAAAAATTCTAAAAACTTTGAACCATCCCACACAGCTGCACTTGATGACGCCAGAAATTTCATGTACAATATTAAAAACTTTGTTGAAACTTCAGTTTATAAATCAAGGCCTACCTATTAACCATATCCAATGCAGCTTTAAAGTCTACAGAACATACTTCTTATTCTTCTCGATATATTTTATAGCAATACTAGTTATGGCAAAAATATGATCTGTGGTTGAAAATCCAGGGCGGAAACCAGCTTGAAATTTGCTGAGCTTGTTGTTGTTGTCAATCTAAGTTTTAAGTCTTCCATATAAAATTTTGGAGAAAATCTTTCTTACTGAATTAAGAATTGAAATTCCTTTATATTTTCAACTTGGCTTGCATCTCCTTTTTTTAAATATAGCAAATATAGAGGCTTTCGTAAAACTGTTGAAAAAATCCAAAATGTATTGCTTGAGTTGTACCTCATCTGGAATGCCTACTACACGCCTCGGAGCTTTGTTGACTGCTTACTATGACTGAAAGTTCCACTGTTTTTGTAGTAAGTTTTAAAAATTTCAATGAGTAGTATTTTTAGCATTTGCTTGTCAAATGTCAAAAAAAATGACAGCTTTAAAATAGAGGGTTATTTAAATTGAATAGGTTCGTCTTTAATGGAAAATTCCTTACATACATCAAACATCAAAGGTTACATTTTTTGATGATTTTTAAGCTTCATACCTTCCTAGGAAGGTTCTTAAGTTTAAGTTCTACTTAATAAATTTAGTTGAAATCATCAGTTAGTTATTGCATTAGTTCATAAAAGTTGAAGAAAGGTGTTTTTTTCATTCCATTTCATGTTTCCATTTTTATTCACTTTTATGTCAATCATTTTATTTTCAAGAAACCCGTCAGGTGAATACCATCTTCATTTATATAATGCAAATTTTAAATTTATCCTAAGAAAAAAGTGAAAATATTTCGAATTTTTTGTTGATATTCTCCTGCTTAAATTTCTTCTTCATAATTGTATATTGTTATTTCCAATTTGTGAAAAAAAAAACATTTTCTCAAGATAAAATGATAGCCATAATCTTTCACAACAATCCAAAAAAGAATTTACCTATTTTTAATAAGCCTCTTTACAACAGATTGAAGATTTAATTAAATTAAACCTCAATAAAAAAAAGAAAATCTCCTCTTATTTTCTTCCCTCTATAATAATTCTCCTCCTCAAAGCAAAAGATTTATTTAATTTCAAAAGATAGAAAAAAACACCAGAAAAGAAATTTTACAAACAAAACAATAGCCCCCCAAGTTCCATTGTATAGTTAAACTTTATCCCCGTATTTATACTTATTCTTTTTTGTATTGTAAAGTTAAACACCCTCTTTATTTTTGGATTACATTTTATTTTTCACAATTCATGTTAAACATGTATCTTTTGAAAGTACAAAGTGTTTTTACTTGGTCAACCATATCATGAGAAATCTATTATTTATTGCAAATAATGGAATCTTATTGTTCTTCTTCTATAGAACAAAAGAATGACAAAATGCAAATCAAAGGAGAATGACAGAGTTCCATCATTTTCCTCCTCTTTCTTGGATTTTCCCAGAAGAAATGAAGGCAATCAAAAAAAAAATTGAAGAAGAAAAAGTATCTGCAATCTTCCATTGACAAATTAGCAAATTTGTCCTCAGATTATTGAGCTTATCTAAAAGTGAAATCCATTAAACAGATAGAAGAAAAATTCTTAAACGAATTCTAGCTTTAAGAACTTTAAGACTGTGGGTGGGAATATCTATTTCTTTCTCTCTCTCTCTCTCTTGCTTTTATTAAAGCATTTGTTTTCTTTCTTTTTCCCAGTTGGTAAACCTCTTTCCCAATTAAAAGAATGGAATCAAAACAACAATAAAATAAACTGAAGGTATCAATTTAACAAAGTGTATAATAAATTCCACAACCCGGCTATATGAATCTTCTATTATGTAGGTATATCTTCCTTTCCTTTTGCAAGGCTATTAAAAGCCCAAAGAGCGTTTCATTACTTATCGCAATTAATTGGCCGATAAAGGATTCAACAAGCAACAAGTTTTTCTTTGGTGCTGAATACATTTAGTATGTATTCAGCGGGTATTCAGCGCATGTGATAAGAATTTTATTAGTTAGAACCTATACATAAGGAAGATGGCAATCGTTTACGTTTCATTCCGTTGGGTATATCTAACCACCATCAAAAGGTAGATATGTTACGTGGTTGGAATTGTGAGGCCTTGTCTCTATATAGCCCGTCTTTTCAAAGAACAACAAAAAGTTAATTCTAATATGTATGCAAAGAGATTAGGAAGAATGTTTAATGACTCCTACCTCCACGTTATCGGGTAAAGGTACCTTAGTTTGCGGAACTGACGAAACAGAAAACGCACACGCAAGGATGTTTGTTTATTATTTTACCTTATATAAGAAAAGTAAATTTTTCACATGACAGGTGTGTTCACACACATCAAACCATCAATAGAAAGATAAGCCTACAACCACAAGTTCAGAAAGGCAAGTCACTATATATATTTCCATGGGACTGATTTTAAGATTTTTGCTTGTCAAAGGTATGTTCAAAGGGTTTAATCAACTTTGTGATAATGATTAAGCCTCACAACATCATCATAACACAAAACTACCAGTTTTTGGAACAAGTTGATCCTTAGGTATATCTATTAATCTAACATCACCTTTCAATTTCTACTTAACTCAACGCAACTCAACTCAAATGGAAATGATGGGTAATGAATGAATTACGTCTATAGGTAGGTATATCCCTCGAAGCAAAGTCAAAAGCTTCAAAGTCAAATACAAATTGAATTATAATTCCAAAACAGCAATTAAGGATAATTTTTAATTAATAATTAATTTTCACGATATTAAAAAATGTATATCTAAGTAAATAAGGCTGAAGAAATCTTAAGAAAGATTACAAAAAGCATGAAGCTGAAGCTTAATTTTCAATTCTATTATATTTTCAACTTGACATAATTAAAGGGAAATACCTATACATATATACCTTAAAACTTGAGCTACCTACCTAATAACAATAATAAATTTCTTATAAAATGGAGAAAGTTGCTTTTAAAGTCAAATGCTGATACCGGATACAGGATACAGCTTTTGGGCTGATTGATAAATAAAATGTTGTTTGTGAGGACGCGGGTGTTTTTTTTTGTTATGCTGGGGTGCTGAATAGGTCTTCATTAAATTGGCTTTTGACAGAAGTTGTTTTTGTTTGGGACAAAAAAGAATAAATAATAATTCATTGTCTCGTAAATTAAATATGAGGCTTCCTTTTTGAGTTTTCAAAGTTGTGTTTTGTTAATTAGGTGACGATGGATTATTTTAATTTGTTTTTAATAAGGAATTTTAAAGGTTTGTGAGTTGTTTTTGATACAAATTTAATGCGTGATAGGTCATGGATTGAAAAATGACTTTTATAAATAAGGTAGAAAAGTAGGGGATACAAAAAGCATATAATTTTAAAATTCTAGAAGAAAAAACTATGGTCCGCAAATTCTGACATATGTACATAAGTTTCTTCAATGAATATACATACATACATTCATACATATACAAAATTATTTAATATAATATCACAAAACTTACCTTATTTGCCAGAGCAACTAGCTCCATTATCCATTTAAGTTATTTTGAGACTTGATTATACATTTTTCCTCAAATCATTGGAAATCGTTGATAGTGATATGGTAGTTTGGAAACCGTCCTCTGAAGGAACACAATAACACATCTTTGAAGCTTTGAACAGACTGAAAAAGAAATAAAACACAATTTTGAATTTGACAGTTCGAATTTTTTTCAGATCCTTACAAAATAAAAACGCTTGTTTAGATCTCATTTGAACCTTACAGTCGACTATAATATCTGTTCGAATAACTTTTCCGATTCTTTTTGGAGCCTTGCAAAACGGAGTGTGTCTCACAATTGTAAGGATAGCTAAAGGCTGAAAGAATAAACTCTTTTTCATGATTCGAGCACCTTAATGAAGCACGTTTACAGAAGTGGTACTGAAATATTTTGTTAGATGGCCTTTTAAAATCCAATATGTCTTCAAATCAAAGCAATGAGTTTGTTTATCGGACGCATTAAGTTAAGTTAAAGTTAAGTTAAAATTGACTTTTATTTGAACACAAAATATTATGTTATAAACTAAGCCATAAGGGGTTTGGCCTATGGACGTCTACCAAAGTTGACAAAATATAAACTGAAGTTCGGGATACCGACATAATGCCCAAGTGTATAAAATCTCCAAAAACAAAATCTCCACACTTTTAAAAATCCATAAAATCGTTCTCCAAAAGTACAAAATCTCCAAAAATAAAATCCCCAGGATCTAAATCCCCCATGCCGATAATCCACAAACGAAATCCCCAAATCTAATTTTTTCAAATTCCGTCAATACATGTTGGTTTGCATTATTTGAGTGTAATTTTCGGAGCTAAGCAAAAGTTCAGAAGATAACGACTTTTCAAAACTTTACTTCTGGTTCAAAACCAATTTTCTGGATGTATCAAAAAGAAAAGTTCCAGTTCCCGACTGTCTAAACAATAATTTTGCTCGGACACAAAATACAGTAGAAGCTTGGCATCGCCGCCTCGAGTGCATTGTAATAAGAAACTCTGGATTATATGTACTAATAAGAGATTTATCAATGGAAATGATCGTTGGGGTCAAGTTTCCCAAATCATGTTTCCAAAATCCATGGCTCCAAACGGGATATTTTTCCCAAAAAATTGGTGTCCCAATACAATTTTTGGCTAAACTTTCCATTAGCGCAGCACGAATTTCGACAAGCGTTTTTTTTTATTTGATAGATATGTATGTGCAAATAAATATTAATTATAGAAATTTTCGAGCGAGGAAACATTTATTTCTATTTTAATTTAATTTTCAAAGTTCACTTTTTCACACACAACACACGCAAAAATGGTTGATTTTGACATTTCTTCCCCGTTTTTTGTTCAGTGTTGCCATACTTGATTTTTTTTTGTTGGGTGCTTCCAAATCCAAATCCAAATCCTTAAGCACAGATTCACCATATTTCGAGTATATCTAAGAAATTATGTTCTGTGCTTAAGGATTTTTATTTTGGGAATTCTGGATTTGGGTATTTTGGTTTTGGGGATTTTAGTTTCGGAGATTTTAGATTTGGAGATTGTGTTTTGGGAATTTCGCAACCACGATTTTGTTGTGCTCCTTAAGTACATTACTAAAGGTTTAGTGAGAGGTACCTACTCTAGGAATGTTGGGAGTGATGGTGTTCTGCACTTTGGGCTTTTTAGGGAGACGGAAGTGGACTCCTCCAAAAACCTTTGTCGCTTTGACGTGGAGTCGCAGCTGGTCTTGGTTTTGGCTAGGATGGATTTAGCCCACTCAATCCTCTTGCTATGGATGGGATTACTTCCATCCCCCAATGTTGCACCAGGGGATTTAAGAACTCTCACCCATAACGACGTTGTTTGTATGAGATCCTAGGTTGGATGGCGGTCTTTGTAGTGGAGGCAGGGTCGTTATTCACTACGCTGCTAACACTACGGAGACTACCACTAGGGTTCATTGGGTTCCCACGAGTAGGCAAAGTAAAAGGGGGGGTCCGTCTGTGCAGAGATTCACTTACACAGATAAGTCTAGCTAATCTGGAGGTAGCCTGGTATCCGGATACTCCGTTAATGACTGAGCTATTTTTAAAAATTGAGCCCTCAGCCTGGCTGATCATCGGCACAGGTCGTATAACACCTTAGATCCAGCCCAATTGGAAAGTTGAAGGGATGGATATGTTTTGGAAAGGAGAGACGAACAGCAACTAAGCCATAAGCGTTCCAGGAAGGAAACTAGGTATTGACAGACAGTGATACACTATACAGTCAAGGGATAATTAGACATCAGCCACCATAATAGCACAGAGCCGACGGAGGAGGGGGTAAGGATTGGGAAGGGGAGTGGCGAGCGACCTTTGGTTTCATGACTCTTCTGGAGAAATAATTCCCGAGAATCATTGACCTTACTCAGCTTCTACAGCTCGACAAGTTCGACGCTCAGGTAGTCTAGTCTCTTTTAATAGTTTTAAAAACATTGTTCCCAGATTGCACTGATAGCTCCTTTAGCATCAGCTAATTTTTGAACAAAGTGCGGTCTTAGGTTTAATAAGGGCGATATCAGGAACAAAGTACGGTCTTAGGTTTAATGGTGGCGATATGAGGACACTTATGTATATTTAGACACAACTTTAATTTCTTCACCATCTAATATCGCAAAAGAAAATAATATCATCCGCGTACATCAATGCCGGGATTATTAAACCGTCAAGCTTTATTCCACCTTTGACATCATCAGTTATATCATTAATGTACAAAAAAAAAAGTAGTGTGCTTAAAATACAGCCTTGTGCAACGCCCATTGACGTTTTGAATTTCTCTGAGATTAAATATCAATTCCATGCGTATCGCGTATGCAACGTTGGTTAGGCAAAATATCTGATTGTAGAATATCCTTTTCGAAACCCAGCTTAAAATTCTTTAACAATGTTATTTTCTTGAACCCATTCATATGTATAATCTTTTGTATATCAAGGCAGAAAAAAGTTGGTTGAAATGTTCAAAAAGGTGATACCTATGTAGTTCATCGGGTCTTTGTAATCGCCCTTTTTATGAAGAGGGAAAATTATCGCTTTTCTGAATCAAAGATTCGATTATATTCAAAGGTAAGATAAGATAGTATATACTCGTTCTTGTAATTCTTATAAAATTCAAACGGGATGCGATCAATACCTGGTACCTTTTTAGATTTTGAGTTGTTTATAACTTCTTCGACTTCGTCCAGAGTAAAGACAGTGTCTAGATTTTCATCAATGATCATAGGGGATGTGTAGTGAAAAACCTCTGAGGTAAGAGGGCGCAAGTTCTTAGTTGCGAGGATTTAATGGACAAAGAGATGTTTGACTCGTACCCGTTTATATAATTGGTAGCTTTCCAAAATTGTGCCGGGACTTTACAGTTTTCATGATCGAGATATTTTGCTGTTAAAGTGCTACTTTTGACAGGATCGATTGTATTCTGTGTTGTCATCTTGTGATTTCAAGAATTTGGATTTATTGTAAGACGAACTACATTTTTTTAAATTAAACGTTAAACAAGTCTTTATATAATTTTTTAATAATTTCACTAATGAAGTGCGAATTCTATTCTGAGGAACATGTCAGTATAATACATTTGAGGTATAGCAAATATAAAGGTTTTAAGTCATAGGATATCAGTGGACAATTGTGATCAATTTTTCTTCTCAATTCCGGTCACAGAAATCATTAGTGATAGCTTGATATAGATTTATTATGTCAAGCGTCTTATACATACATACATCAGCAAAAAGTTGCAAATGAGAAAATGTTTCAAGCTTTTTCTGTAGACTTAATGGATGCAGAAATTGTTTGTCTATAAAATCAGTCAGAAAATTCATCAAAAGTTTTAAAATATTAATCCTCGGTCCTGATGTATGTTCCTGGAGTGCTTGAGTGGGTTTTAAAAAATGTCCATTTCAATTACTCACTCCTAGAAATTCTTGCCGAAGAAATGAAAATCAATCCATAAACCTTTCAATGAATTGAAAATCATTTCATTCCTGTGCTGTTTTTTTTCCCTCTCTTCTATATCACTGTTAGGTACTTTGCAGATTTACGTGATGCATAACGAAAACAAACTGTTCTCTTCCATCGTCATCACCATCACCATCACCATCACCATCATCATATCCAGTGATGTGTTAATTTGAATAATGCAAATTTTTCTACAATTTCTATATCTACCCATATCACAAGTTACTCGTAAATACCTTCCTACTAAATATATTTAGGTATGTAAAATAAAGACTGTTCTTTTGCTTCACTACCGCACCGACAAGCTTCATTCACCACCATTTACCATTTGCACCATTATCTACATCAAATCAACCATCTACACCTCTAGTTACATATATACTATACATCTATATTTAGTTACACAAAATGGAACTAAGTCCTGACAAGGATTTATGTTAGAATTTTGGCCTCGAAACATCATGTTATCGCGATAAAAACGATAAAAGATTTTTCGCTCCATTAAAATATATAGCCCCGCTCTCTATGCCATAATGGCATAGCCTGGTGGTTCTGGCTAGAGCTACATGATTTGTGGCAAAACCAAATATCTACACACACAAAAAAAAAAACAGAAGTTCCCAAAGCAAACCTAAAACACACCTACATTTATACAAAATTACACACACACACAAAGCAAAGCTCCACATTAAACAAAATTACTATAACCATAAGCATCGTTGCGGAACAGTGTAAGTATGTCCCTCTAGGCTTCAAGCTCCAAGCTCCAGGGTTAAAGATTTATAAAAATGAAATGGTTGAATTTTGGTTAATGCTACAGACGTTTTCAAATATAACATTTCATCTCTTTTTCTCTCTTTTCATTTCATTTCATCTCACATCTCATTTCATTTGTATTGAATTTCTGATCAATAAAATTCCGAAAGCTTAATTCTACCCCCAATTTTGGCAAAAATTCGTAAAACCTACAAATACCCAGTTCTAGACTTTCCATCAATCACCAATTATTCACCACGGCCGTTACCGCTGGCCATGGCCACTGTCGAGCCGATCAGTCCTTCCACTCACGCTCACGCCTGGCGCTGGATGCTGCTGGCTTCAAATATTTCAAATCTACGCCAATTTCCTATTTTTAGCCACACACATCCATCTAATAACTCAAGGCTATAATATGTACATACAATGTATGTACGCATCTGTCGATTGAATCCTGTCAGCCAGAGGTGCTCTGGATGAGTATTGAGCAGGGTAGTGGAAGGCTCTGGGGTTAGTGGCTGCGTGGCGTGGCGGTGCGGTGATGAGGTGGTGAAGCGTATAATGTTTGCTGCGTGCCATTTTGTGGAGAAATTACCCACAATTACATTCTTCGTGTTCGTTATTTGCTCTGCTCTGCTCTGGATCTGCTCCGCCCTGCACTCGCTCCAACACGACTTATTTATTTGAACGAAATACTTTTGGTTAAATGTCAAAAAATGAGGAGGGCTATAACGCTTTGTAAGAGGATTGCTGTGAATATTATATGAACGTTGTCTGTCTACCTTCTAACTTACTAATAAATTCATTGACTGATGGCCACAAACACCATCAGTTCTGAGGCTTAGGTTATAAAAAATACATGGAGTCAAAAGGAGGACCATGATGATAAATTTTGCGGGAAAAATGCCCAAGGTGGCCGGTGGCGGCGGCAACGCACGGAGCGGTGATGGTGCTAAAGTGTTGGTAGGTGGACAGGACAAATGGTGGCTAGATAATCACTACATAGTATAAAACAAAGTCGCTTTTTCTGTCATGTGTCATGTTGTATGTCCCTATGAACGCTTAAATCTTTAAAACTACGCAACGGATTTTGATGCGGTTTTTTTTAATAGATAGAGTAACTCATGAGGAAGGTTTTTATGCATAATATCATCCATTAAATAGTGGACAAATACTGTTATTTTTGAGGTTTCTAATGTGATGTCGCAAATAATTACATTTTTTCCGCTTACATTGCAAACGCAGGCTGAATCCTACGAGATTTATCAAAATAACAAGAAAGCTGTGAACGTTGTATATAAAGATATTCTGTAATATATTAATTATTGTTGTAAAATAAATAGGTAAAAATGTAAAAAAAAGTAAAAATGTAAAAAAAAGTAAAAATGTTAAAAAATTGTAAAAATGTAAAAAAAAAGTAAAAATGTAAAAAAAAGTGAAAATATTGTGTATAAAAGATATTCCAAAGATAAGGAAAGGGGAATTGTTTTAAGTACTCCAAAAACGCGTGCGGGCTACGGCCAGTAAATGAATAAATCAAATCTACTGGATTGATTTTATCATTTTTTCAGTGAGTTACATATTTTAAACCCGTGCAAAGCCGGAGCGGGCCGCTATGTTTTTTTATAAACAACGTTCACAGTTTTTCTGTAGCGTATTTAGTATATCAGCATTGCACCCGTGCGAAGCCGGGGCGGGTCGCTAGTTTCATTATATTTTGACTTCCTTCGGTCGTAGTCACTGTCTGTGATGTTAACTTTTCTCTGATGTAATAGGGACTGACAAAATATGAGGAAAATAAAAGCATTTTAATAGTGTAAAAATCTATATCTATATCTATACTAATATTATAAATGCGAAAGTAACTCTGTCTGTCTGTCTGTTACTCAATCACGCCTAAACTACTGAACTAATTTACATGAAATTTGGTACGGAGGTATTTTGATACCCGAGAAAGGACAAAGGCTACTTTTTACCCCGGAAAAATGACGCATTCCTATGGAAAAATTCAGGTGGGCCGATTGCTTTAGCACCTAAACTACTGGACAGATTTAAATGAAATTTGGTAAGGAGACAGTTTGAGATTTAAGAAAGGACATGAGTTACTTTTGACTTCGGGAAAACAACGCATTCCCATGGAAAAAATTACTTTCCGAGGAATCTGATCGCTTTCACTCCTAAATTACCAAAGATTTGAATAATATTTGGATAAAATTACGGGAAAATAACGCATTCCCAACCCTTATGAAATAAGTTGTCGAACATGTTAAACTTATCATACACATATATTATCGCGAGCTTTGCGCACCACGTGCCTCAAGCCCTCAACGTTAGACGCAATCATTACTGGAATAGCAAGAGGAAAAAATGTTTTAATTCCCCGCATTCCGATAATTCTAACCGATTTGCCGTTTCAGTTTAAAAGAGTGCAGTTTCCTCTGAAAGCAGCATTTGCAATAACAATATATAAAGCTCAGGGGCAAACGCTGAAAGTTGCAGGTGTAAATTTGGAAAAAAAAAACTGTTTTTCGCATGGACAATTATATGTAGCGTGAATTGCAGTAACCTATCTTCTTCTTAAAATGTATTAACCTAACCTAATCTAACCTATGACAATCACACTTAGTATGGCCTCATCCCATCTCGGCACAATTCAAACATACGTACAAAAAAGTACAATTCAGGTTTTTTCATACTACTATCCAAAAAAACTATCTAATGCGGACGAAGTCGCGGGTAAAAGCTAGTCAATTATAATTATTCCACTTTTTAAGCTGATTTCTCTTACTTTATAGAAGAATTTTGTATAAATATTTGTATTAGTTTTTTGTTTAAGTTTATTTCATTAACAATGTTGTTAAACAAAATAAAAAAGTATATACTCTATTTGTGTGACTTTTGGAGAAAGCTTTTAGCATCTTGCAATTTAGACACATACATGAATGTTCTCTAAACGCTAAAAACAATTTTACAACTCAGCAGATAAGTTGGTTGGTTGGTCAACAAAAAGCTTAGAATAGTAGTACTTGTGGCTTGATGGTAAGTGCGTACTCCGGACTCCGTTGGCTAGGGCCACGAGGAATACGTGCAAGAATTGGCGCAAGATGGTCATCGTTGATCTTCAAGGGCAGCGATTAGCGAGCAAAAGTGAAGTGAAGTACCTCAGTATCTGGTTAGATCAGTATTTATATTTCGACAGACATATAAATGCTGCTCTGACCAGGGCCAGAGGAGCCTTCGCTCTGACGGAACGGGTGTTTTACAGCAGTCGGCTTGACCCCAGAGTGAAGGTAATTTGCTACATGGCCCTCATACGGCCGATGATCGTTTATGGTTGTCCTGTGTGGTTCAACGTTGCCCCTTCCGAGATGGAGAAGTTTCGGGTGTTCGAGCGGCAGTGTTTACGTCGCTGTACCGGCTTATGTCGAACAGCCGAATCTTCTTACGGGGCTCGAATCAACAGAATTGACAATTTCGTGACAAAACTCGTTCGAGGTCACATTGCAAGAGCTATGTCTTCAACCAACAATTTAATTTTCGGGGCGTTCTATCCGAACGACGAGTATTTTGAAAGTGCACGCTTGAGCGGCTTCATTTCACCAGAGGCATTCCCCTATTTAGATAGATGCGGTCTGATACAGGATGGATTGGCAATTCCCCTAATCTACCACGTCAGACGAAGGACCATGGATAGACGACTCCTCTACAAACGGGACGTCATGGCACACGACGGAGCAGAGCTCCTTCGATTCAGTAGGGCTGTCCCCAAAACGGGACCGAACTAATAGGGTGAAGCAGGAGCACCAGTTTTGGTGGCTTCAATCGGCACTTGATAGTGGGTAGTCGGGATGGGGTTTTAAGCCTTGGCCTGCTTACATACTTGTTTTATAGTTTTAGGATTTAGTTTTAAATAGAATAGGTATGGTTGCACAAAAAAAAGGGAAAAAAAAAAGGGAAAATTAAAAACAAAAACTGTTAGATAGTTAGATTTGCTGCTGTGGTTGTTTTAGTTTTAAGTAGTTTATAGGTAGGATAGGTTGTTTAAGTTAATTATAAGTTTTATTTTAAGGACCTAATTTTAAGTAGTCTTTAAGTTTTTTTTTTTTCTAATTTTCTAATAAATAAAAACATAAATAAAATTGAATTGAAGTAAAATAAATCTTAGGGCCTAAAGGCATTCGTATTAAGTATTATAGTTTAAGTAAATAAAGTGCACGACTGGGTCGCACGAACTTGCTTCTGTATGCAAAGAGTCTGTTTAAAAAAGTATCTATATAATATTTAAAAATATACCTGTAAAATAAGTTTGTCTTCAAAGACATATATGCCATTTGATTTGTCGAAAAAACCTCCATTTTTCAATTTTTTGGGAGGGGGTTACATTTAATACAGTTAAAATAATTTAAAAAAAACTAATTTAAGATTGAAAATTTTCCCTGAAAAATAAGTTTTTCTTCAAAAATTTAAATGCCATTTTATAAATCAAAAAACCCTTGATTTTTCAATTTTTTTTTTTGAAAATCGTTAGAGCGGTTTTTTTTTAAATTAATTTTTTATATATAAAATTTTTCAATTTTGTTCTAAAAATATTTTTGGTATGCAGTTGTTTAGTGATTGTAAATATACGCTCTATATTTCAATTTCGTAAAAAAATGTTGACCCGTTTTTGAGATCTAGAATTTTGAAAAAAAAAATGTAAATATTTTTTTAAAAATCCAAACAATAAAAAATTGCACTTTTAATAATCAAATATTGTTAAGGCAATATAAGAGCTCGTTCAGAAAAAAATTATTGAAATCGGTTCAAAAGTTGCTGAGAAAATTAAAAACCAAAAAAACGGTTCTATGAGCGGTACCTTTCCTGAGCAATACAAAAATATGTTTTTCTTATTAAAAGAAACCAAGTTAAAAAATAAAATTTTAGAGAAAATTTAAAAAAAATCTATCGGTTTGTTTTTGAGAAAATTCGAATTTTCGTTTTTTGACCAAAAAAATTGTATGGGGGCCACTGTTAGTTTTGATCTTAAAAAAAAAATGAAAAAAACGCCTAACGCAAATCTGCTCAAAACCTTACCTTCCAAGTTTGAACTCAATCGACCCAATGGTTTAGGCTGTAGGAGCGTGGACAGACAGACAAAATTGACCGGACGGAATCGCGGGACCCACTTTTTTCGACTTCTCTACCATCGTAATATCATGTTTGATTAAAATCTCGAGTTCGAAATTTTGCACGAATGCAAAACTTGCCATATAGTTCCTATATGTCGCAAGTAAAAAGTCCAAATGGGACCAGTAAGTTGTAAGTAATTGTTAATTAGGCTAGTTTTATGAATTTTTGTCTAGCTTTAAGATAGTCTTAAGAATTAATTAATAAAAACGAATTTAAAAAAAACAACAAAACAAAAAGTGCGTACGACTCTAATGCCAAAGGTCTTGGGTTTGATCCCTTCCTGTACCATTACCATCTTATGTTTTTTCTTTCACGGATACTGACTCTTGCGAGCATTTGACAAATCCTTCAAGAGTGATTCTTGTCATTAAAAGTGTTTTCTCAAACTACCGGTTCGGATTCAGCTTAAAACTGTAGGTCCCCTCCATTCCTAAGAACTTTACTTGCACACACTTGTAAGTCACTAGGCTCTAGTTCTCAACGGACTGTTGCGCCACTTAATGTATTTATTTTTATAGCTTGAAATATAAAAGCCATAGATAGTTATTCCGGCAAGTCAATGCCAACAACTTATTGAAAATTAAGTAGGTGAAACATTTCACCAAATAACACACTTAGTTCATCATTATGATTTGTTGTATTGACCAATTTTAGTTTTATATTAAGGGTGGAAAATTAAGTTTTCCGTCGGCTATTTGGTCACTTTATTTTGGTAAAGAAAACAAATTCTTTAACTTGTCCCGACGTTTCGGCAAGGATTGTTGCCTTCTTCAGGGGAATTTCAAGTTTGAAGTTATGTCATTAAATCTAAATAGGATATAATTACAATTATAAAAACTGTAGCAACTTCGTATGAAGATTTGTCTTAATTTGTAATACATACAAATTTTGTATTTACAAATTAAGACAAATCTTCATACGAAGTTGCTACAGTTTTTATAATTGTAATTATATCCTATTTAGATTTAATGACATAACTTCAAACTTGAAATTCCCCTGAAGAAGGCAACAATCCTTGCCGAAACGTCGGGACAAGTTAAAGAATTTGTTTTCTTTACCAAAATAAAGTGACCAAATAGCCGACGGAAAACTTAATTTCCCACCCTTAATTTAGTTCATCATTCACTATTATTTTGAACACTCCAAACCGAAAAAAAAAAAAAAAGAAATCACGCATTTCAATAAGAGAGCTTGATGCCAAACTCTATCAAATGCCTTTGAAATATCAAGTGCAATAATCTTAGTTTCTCCAAAATGATGCAAAGATTTGTTCAACTGTTCGGTTAGATAAACCATGAGATCACCAGTGGACCTATTGCAACAAAAGCCATACTGCCGGTCATTAAAAAGCTTCCGTTCTTCAAGATATTTCTTAAGCTGAAAATTGATCAGAGTTTCCATGACCATGGAAAGAAGGGACGTAAGTGCAATGGGACGATAGTTAGAGGGGGAGAAAGAATCGCATTTCTTGGGGACAGGCTGAACAAATGCAGTTTTCCATCCACTCGAAAAGAGACCAGTAGAATAGGACAGATGGAAAAGCTTACGCAGTGGTTTTGCTAGCGTTGAAGAGCACCTCTTCAGAACGATAGCGGGGATTCTATCCGGGCCAGCGGATTTGTGAATGTCAAGATCTTTTAGTACTCTAGCAATTGTACGAGTGCCAAAGAAGATTTGTCCTATAGAAACCTTTCAAGTACAGGCGGAGTCATGTCACTCATTGGCAGCATTGAATTAACAGCAAACTGTTCTGCAAGCAAATTTGCTTTATCAATAGAGCTTACAAAAAGAGTGCCATTGGAAACGAACGTAGGAACTGACGATGACGTAGTGTTGCGAACATTTCTTACAAATGATTGCATTCATAATACAATTTTATTCCTTGTATTGGATTTTCAGAACAAAATATCTATTTGGCTCTCAACAATCTTAGTCTTTAAGCTTATGCACTGTTAAATCAATATCCCACGTTTGAGAGAAAAGTCTGTTTTTTAACAAATTAATTTTCCTTAATGGATTTTCCTCTATCAATTCCCTAAAGATGTTCCTAGTTTTTTACTTTAATCTTATCCAAAGTTACTATCTTATTCAAAAGCAGAGAAAAATATATATTTTAATTAAAACCCTATACAGATATTTGTTTTAATAAAAACGAAAAAAGCTCTTTCCTTTGCCAAAAAAATAAAAATATCCACAGAAGCAATTCAATTTTACTTCATTCAAACCTTATGGACTTTTTTCTCTCTTTCGCTCTCTCTCTACGGAAATGAAAGATGATTTTAAAAAATAAAAAATAAAAATACAGAAAAAAGTAAACAATCTCTCGCATTTCTTCGACAACGGTTCTTACACAATAAAGTGCCACATTTGTTATGATTATGCCATAAAATTTCAAACCCAACATACGTTTTAAGCATAAGCAATTTTTATTGCCAAATTTTACCATTACAACAGAACAATAATTGATTTTTTATTTTTATTTTTATTTTTTGTCGTTGAAATAAAAGAACACAAACAAAACTAAATAAAATCCAACAGAAATCATCTTGTGCACAAATCTGTGTTATTTTTGTGTCTTAAATCCCTGAAGCATACGAAATACATTTGTATTCAAAAAAAAAAAAAAAAAAAAAACGTACTCCTTTTTACAACGGATATTGGGATAAAATATTTGGTGTTTTCCTTTTTTTGTTTTTGAAGAAACATATATTTTTATTTTAACATCAAAACCTATGCTAACCTTCTTCCATCATTCGCGTCCTCAATATTGGATACAATAATGTTTTTTGTACACTTACAACCATAAAGCAAGTATACGCCACCGAGACCCAATCGAGCAAGCTAGTGAATAAGAGTTAAAGGAGAAGTCTCATTTTGGCAGGATAACAAGAAATCTAACCCACTTTATTCATGCAACGTATTTAAGCGGTAGGAAGAAAGTATAACACAAGAAGAAACTACACACACGAATGTGGGTAAAGGGGGGGTTCGTTTTCAATGAGATTCTTCTCTCTATACCAACATACGTCTATGTCTCCACACAGGATAATCAGGAAATTAATAACAGAACAGAGATTTGTTCAGGAAATTGCACTGGAATTGGATACAAGATCCGATAATTTGCCAAAAAAGTCCTATATACTCATCTTTGTTTTTTTGTTTGCTCTTGTTTACCTGCAACGTGAATGGATTAAAGGATAACATCGCACATGCATCACATGTCCTTATACTTAAATTATACAGGACAAAATAAATGAATATATGTATCTACTCCAAAAAAAAAGAAAAAAAAATTGCAATAAAACTTATATACGGAATATAAACATTCAATCGTGAAGCATCCTTCCTTCCACTTCCAATTGAGAGAGAGATAGGAAATGAAAATTTTATTGAATGCAAATAAATTTTATGACAACACCAGGACTCTTGAGAAAATTATACACGTGTACAATGCACATGTATTAAATTGGCTGTAAATTGGCTGTCATCATCGTCATCTATATTGGCAATCAGTCTTAAAGGCCTTATATGCAAATCAAATATCCTTATTTTCGTTATGTTTTATTTTAATCAACATCACTTGGCTTTTCATCTTAGCTTTGTGAGCGTCAAGTTAGGGAACGGAATAATATAAATAGATTGAAAAGTTGTTAAGCTGATAATTTGATATTAATTGGTCGTTAGTTAGTAGTTGTCTCAATTTAAATTTTGTTTTTCTAGGTGGTTTATATTTCGGTTGCTACTCCTTAATTTGCTTACATAGTGAAAGCAATAAACCATAACTGATTTTTTAATATTTTAGAAATCTATACGAATGAATAGCGACATTTTATTTTTTTTTTAAATAAACTGTAAAATTTTCGATTTGATTTTGCATATTTTTGTAAAATAATTTATTTTCTTTGACCAATTTTTTTTTTCTTTTTCTTTGACGACCAACTTTATATGAGATTATCTCGAAAATTGTAAAATAGGTTGGGACAGTTTGCAGCTTCAGAGACCAGTGTAATGTGTGTCTAATGTGCAAAGTCTAATCTGGGGATACAATTTTTAATGACGGTGCGTCAACATTCACTTAAGGATTATCATCACTCCAATTACTTCAGTTTTGTTTATTGACAAATCCATTCAACCAAAAGTGAGCTTTTTCGCTAAAGCGGTCCTTAGACGCTCAATATTATTGTGCAAAAATTGATATTGCACAATATTATTGAGCGTCTAGGCATAATGTTGCAAGATTGTGCAATATTATTGAAGAAAATCAAAACCCTTTTGATTTTATTCCACAATATAAAATATTGTATCGTCTGTGGGTACAATTGCACAGTATTTGTTCATTTAGTTTTGAAATTTTGAAGAGAAAAGTCCTCCGCGAGTGAAACTGAGGTTGAAAGAAAAGAACATTTATTTTAGAATGTATCGACGTGTTTTTGCGACTTTGCCGGCTTTGTGGAATATAAAGACTAAAAACTATATATCGAATTTCGAAAAATTTTAAATCAAAAATAAAAACAATGACATTTTTGATCATCAAATATTACTGAGACAGTATAAGAGTTTGTGCAGAAAAAATCATTGTTAAAATCGGTTCATTAGTTTTTGAAAAAAACTTAAAACAGAACGGTTCTATGGGGGTACCCTAAAAGAAGCCAAATTAAGAATAAAAATGCTAGTGAAAATTTTTAAAATCTATCGGTTTGTTTTTGAGAAGGTTCGAAAAAACCATAATATTTGTATGGGAACTGCTGTCTAACGTCTAACGCGAATCGGCTCAAAACCTTAATTTCCAAATTTGAAGTCAATGGTTTGGGCAGTAGGGGCGAGGTCAAATAGATAGACAGATGGACGGAATCGGGGCACCCACTTTCTTCGACTTCTCTACCATCGTAATGTCACGTTCGATTAAAATCGCCAGTTCGAAATTTTGTACAGATGCTTACAAACTTGGAAGAACCATTCACGTTGCAAAGCAGCTTCCATAAAGATAGCATCACTCAGCATGTTGTCTACACTACACAAGTATCAGAAGCGTTGTTCAGGCGTCAGTTGGAATACCAATCCAAACTTAATAAAGGGTGGTTAGATTTGAGGGGCCGATGTTGAATGTGAACCACACCACAACGTCAAGTTTTTTTCTGTATTTCATTCGACATTTCCCAATTTCAGGCAAACTCAATATGAACCATGAGAAAAGATTAATCAAGCAACGCGTTAAAGTTTTTCAGGCGTGAAAATGAGCGTTCAAATCAAAATTCATATTGTGCACTTCGTGATTTAGTTAAAAGAAAATCATCTTCAGTGATGAGGCAAATTTTCAACTCAGTAAATAAGTAGAATTGCCAAATGATAATGCAAAGGTGATTTTCGAAAAACCAATGCAACCACAAAGAGTTAGTTACTGTTTAGTGCGACTTATGGGCTGGTAGCATCATCGGACCGTATGATGAGATAACGAACTTTCTATGGCCCGAATTGGAAGATATGGATGTGGACGAAATGTGGTTTCAACAGGATGGTGACACTTCCAACACATCTAACGAAACAATGGCTCTTTTGCACTCGACAAATTCAATAACCGCGTTATCTCACGTGGTGGCGATGTCAATTGGCCGCCAAGATCATGTGATTTGGCACCGTTGTACTTCGTTCTTCGGGATTTATTGAAAGAAAAGGTGTACGTTGATAAGCCAGCAACAATTCAAGAGCTAATGGATGAGTTAATTTGGCACATTAAATTCATTGAACCTCAATTATTATTATCAGCATCAGCGTCATTGAAAATTTGGACCATTAGTTGGAGCTGTGCCACCGAAGTCGACAAGACCATTTGGCCGATATTTTGTTTCATACATAATTGAACCATACCAACATTATTAATTTGTGTTTTATTCAAAATCGCTAACAATGTTTTTTATTTCTGTACTACAAATTTAAAGTTATTTCAAAACTAATTCGCTATAATTATCAAGATATTTCAAAAAACATATATACTATTTTTAGCCCGTATGCGCTGGATTTCTTATCCAATTTTATGTTTTCAAGGGAACCAGAACACCAGATTCTGGGACTAAGGTCTGCTAAAAGTAGTGCATCAAAATTACTATAAAAAGCAACTTCAAATAGTCGTCCAAAAAATCTTTTCGATCTACGGGTTTTCACTTGAAACCTATAAATTTAATTTCGCACAAAACCAATTATTACTCTCCCACAGTTTTAAAGGTCTATTTGACTCCTGACTTTAAAGAAAAAAAAACCTTAAAAATGTTTGTTTATTTCATTGTTCAAGTTCATCATCGTCGTTAAAAAAAAGAAGACATTTGAGCTAAGAAAAAACAAACACCTCTATTACAGTTCAGAAGTGGGATATATTCAACCCTTATAATAAGAATACATTGTTCGTATCTAAAAACCAACAACAACGACAAACAAACGAAAAATCTACCCAAAACACAAAAGTTAAAAAAATGAGCTTTATAAAAATAAACGAATGACTATAAAAATATAAGAGCCTTCAAAGATTTAGAAAGATTCGTATTTTATCCCAAAAGTAAACATTAAGGCACACTTCTTGTTCTTTGTTGACTATGATGGTGAGTCCATTTTTATAGGAAACGTTTTCATGTTTTTCTTCATTTTTTTTTTTGAAACTCTTGTTCTATCTTCATTTGTAGAACGATGGAATCTCTACTATGCTATGGTAAGGTCATTTTGGTCCTTTATTCTTTTTTTTTTACAGAATTAATATCTGTAACAGAGATAGAGAATGAGTACTTCTTTACGTGTGTATAAATTTCATTCAACAAAGTTGAAAAGTGTTAAAAAGTCCTCTGAAAATAAGAAAAAAAAGTGAAGAAGTTAGTGTGTAGAGAACGGAAGAAAGATTCTTTTCATAGGTTCACCTACCGTGTGTAAATTGTAAGTTTATATTTTTCTAAAAAATATAAGGAAGACAAAAATATTTAATTTAATTTTAGAAATAAATTGAATATGGTATGAGGGAGGAAGAGAGACAGAAAATGAAACTTTATTATCACGTACACATTTTTCCAAGTTTAAGACTGTTAAGATGAAAAAAAAAAATGAAAATATATTTTCACAACAAACACCTTTTCTTCTTTCCTAACTTTGGGTTTCAGGATTTTGTGTCGAAAAAAAAAGTAAATAAATTGATGGCAACTGGTGGATGAAAATATATAGCTTAAATTTTTGTTCGCAAGTAATAAACAACAAAATCAAATAAAAGAAAAAAGCATCGAAAAAAATTTGGAATGGAAACCCTTAAATTTTGTATACCGACTCTTATATCCATTTTTGTTCGATGAATTGTAATATTTCTCAAGATCAAGAGATTTACTCGTAAAATATACCTAATCTTAATCTACCTAATAAACCTGCCTTGTATCTACGAAGACGTACCCTAAATAAATAACAAACAAAAACACACAAAATAAAATAAATAAAAGAAAAGAAAAGAACGGAAAAAAATATTGTTTACTCTCCCAAAAAATGTTACTTTTTTTGCAGGGTTAAAATGGGATAAAATAAAGACGGTAGGTTAATCATGACCAAAATTGAGTCTTTTTTCGCACAAATTTATTATTTATGAAGAAGAAAATATTTAGTAGGTAAGATACACAAAGTGAGACAGAGAGAGAATGAAGTGCTACTAATTTAAAATACTGTAGGCAATCTTCATTTTTTCTTATTAAAGTTAATGGAAGTTAACGATTTACCATTAACTTAACTTAGAACACGTGTTGAAATTGGTATAAAATAATTGAATTGAGCTTATTTGCTTAAATTGATTTATTGTAAAATTGAAATATTGTGAAAATTTATTGTAAAATGATAGTAAGCTAAGCCAAACCAATAACTGTCACATTCGTAACAAAACTCATTAATAAGTTTATAAAAAAATAGTATAACATAACTTTTCCCAAGTAGAAGCTCAATTTTCCAATAAGATTGAAAAATAGAGGTTCAGAAGCGGCCCACGTTGATAACTTCGCATTCGAGAATGTCTGTCGAAATTTCTAAAAGTTTTAAATTTTGTGTAAGATAAAAAAGATTTAAAGTCTTTATTCTCATGAAACTTTAGTCAAAAACCATTCTTTATTAGTTTTTGAAAGTTTTCTTTTTTTTTTTAAAAAAAAGGTTGTAAAGTTGGATTTTTCTAAAAAATTAATTAACATTTAACAACAGTTTTTTGGATGTGATAAAATAAATTTGATTTCAATATCAATTTTTACCACTTTGTTTTAGATTCTAGAAAATACCCATTGGATTTATATAAGAAAATTACCTCATGTTACAAAAACAATACTTTTTATAGAATAAAATAATTTTTAAGTCAATACCTTCATTTGTATACTCAAAAGAATTGATTCCAAAATCAATTTTAAACAAATTTCAGTAGTATTTTTTTTAGATTTTATTTTTTATAAAAAAAAAACAGTGAGTTCGATTGTACCAGAAGTCAAAAACGTTATATTTTGATGCATACTATTATTTTTTTTTCGTAAGATATTTAAGGTGCCACATATTTTTGCTCAGATTTTTTTTTATAAAAAATCGGTTAGTTAATTGTTTGTGGAAATTATATCAATTTGGTATCACGTTACAACGTATAGAATACAATTCGGTCTTATTGCCCAATAAAATAACGCCAAGATATTAAAAGTATCATGTCACCCAAAAACGTTTTTTTAAAGAAAATCATATTGCCCAAATAAATTCTAAAGTATCATAAGATGTCTTGTGTTTCAACATTTGGGCATTCTGACAAAATTTTTTTGATTTTTAAATTTTATCGCCCAAACGCAAACAGTCAACAAAAAAAAGTCAGATTGCTAAAAAACTCGGAAAGTCAAGAAATCGTAAAAAATATGTTTGGCTTTATTTCACTTTCACAAAGCGAAATAATGCCAATTTTCAAAGTGAAATAAAACGAAATGGTTTACTTGCTCACAGTTTGGACAAACAGTTTAATATGTATGGGGGACATGCTGCCCATGGTGCGAGGTTGTGTATACGCAAAGTTTCCTTAAATCAATTTCTTATTTGCAAAGAATCTTTGCGTACGCCCAACTGCACACCTACCCCAAATCTTATAGTGAGCCCAAAAATAGGGACACCATGCCCCCTTATACAAACCCACTGTTTATACGCGTCTTAAAGCCTAACAAATAACAACAAATCTTTTTAGCGATCTGACATTTCTAAATTTGGGCGTTAAGAAACTGAAAGTTGATTTGGATGATATGACATTTTATTTGGGATTTGTGACGTTTTCTAAGTGATATTTTTTACGACGTTTCCATCTATTTGGGCTTTATGTCATTTCATGATTTGGGTTATATGTCGTTTCTTAATAAGGCATAAGAAACCATAGATAACATAACCGTCGTAATGCCCAAAATAAATGCCACACAGCAAAACTTCTATGTCATAAAACATAAATTCAAAATTTAAAATTCTGCAAAATGACAACTTAAAATTTGGACGTTCTTTTATTTTAAATTTATTTGGACGTTACGACATTAGCTTTGAGTTTCTTTTCAATTTTTCAATCAGTTTAAAAATATATTTAGTATGTAGTTATTTATAACTTATTAGTATACATTTTACACTTGATTGTCGTTTGAAAAATGATAACCCATTTTCGAGATATCGAATTTTGAAAAAAAAATGTTTTATTTTTTTTTATAAATCCAAAAAAACAAATGCAATGATATTTTTGATCATCAATTATTATTAAGACAGTTTAAGAGCTTGTGCAGAAAAAACGCATTGAAATCGGTGCATAGGTTCTTAAGAAAACTTAAAAATAAAATAATGGTTCTATTGGGGTACCCTTCTGGAACAAAAATATTTTGTTTTAGTAAGAGAATACAAGTTAAGAAAATATTTTTAAAACAAAATTTAATAAAAATCTTCGTTTTTAAGAAAGTTTGAATTTTCGACCAAAAAATTTGTGAAGGGACTACTGTTATTTTTAGTCTTAAAAAATACCTTATGCATATCTATTTAAATCCCTAATTTCAAGTTTGAACTCAATCGACAATATAGTTTGGGATGTAGGGACGAGGACAGACAGACGGACGGAATCGGGGGATCCACTTTTTTCAACTTCCCAACCCTCGTAATATTTTGTTTGTTTGAAATCTCGAATTCGAGCAATACTTGCCACATAGTTTCTATAGGTCGAAATAACACAATTGTAAGTTAAAAGCCAAGTCATTGTAATTAAAAGACGACAGTTTCTTAACGTTAATTTTAAAACTTTAAGAGTGGATTTCTTTTCAAAAAATAATACAAAGTAATGTACAAAATCAATTTATCATACATTATGGCATCATTAATAAGAGCAAACATTTTTACCTTTAATTATGGAACACAACCTCGTTGAAGTGGCTGACTTGGCTGGATTCACAGTATCACATTCTGTCACTCCAACTTTTCAAGACCCTCTTAAAAATAAAGGGTTGTAAGTACGAATTTCTTTCATTCGCCTTAAGTATTTGAATGGTTTCTAGATTTCTGTTCTCCCCAAAAAAGAAATCCAGGGATCGTAATTTAACCATTTAACATTGTTTTAAAAAAATTGTGCAAAATTGTATTACAATTTCCTTATTATTAAGAAATTTATTCCAAAATGTTAAAAATTGGATAACAAGAAACTACATAGTTCTCTTTTCATACAAACGATGTATCTGAACAAGTCCAATCAATGACAGTTTAGTGATAAAGAAAAACTTATTAAACAAACCAAAACCTGGAAAACGGACCCATTCATTTTTAAATATCAGAACCTGTATACTGTTTTTGATTTTAAATTCAGTACCAGGTGTTAAAACATAGCTGGATGTTACAACCGTTTAAAATAAGCAAATTCATCTGTTTGACTAAGTAACTCACTAAAATATTGTACTAAATCATGCTAATATTCTTGAGGAAGAAAATAAATTTTATAAGAAATCTGACTCAAGCTTGATTTTAATTAAATGAATTTTAACTAATTGTTCAATTCGTTTATGTTTTTTTTTTGTTACAAAACAACATTAAACTATAGAAAATTTAATTGAGTTTCTTTTTCATTCAAAATTGTTTCACATATATTCAATATTCATACAAAAAAATAACAAAATATCAGAAAATGGTTGTTCTTGTATTTTTTTGAAAAAAGTAAAGAACTTGTTTGCTCACACATAACTTACTTCCCATCCTACAACCTACCTACATACATATATCGCAACATGAATTATTCAAGAAGCATTAAGGATTCTTCTTTATTCCTGTGAATTGCTGCTGGTCACCATCGACCAACCGATATGGCAATGACGATGACAACGAGCTAGCCGGTCCGGCTGAACTATATTCTATACCTTCCATCAGTTATAGACCATCCGGATATTTTGTATTGGGATAAATCTATATGTATATAAACATTTATCTATGAAAAAAGGCTATTGACATGGTCTTTTATTGGTCAAAAACAACCCTCATCCGCCTTAGTGAATCCATTTTTATGTGATACCCGACACACACAAAAAATTGGATACATGAAGAAAGGGGTGGATTTTGAAAATTAGCTTTGTAGGGCGAATATAACAAGAGGGGCGTCAAAATACAAAGGATGCGTTTTTTGTTTTTTAATCTTGTGCCTCTCCTTATTTCATCTCAACTTCTATTTTGATTCTCCTTCCCTAAATATATTTATATCCTTTTGCCAATCACCCTTTTGAAAAACTAACATCCCTTAGGGCTCTTTGAATGTATTAGCACGTCCCTGTACCTATATTGGCTCCAAAGGTATGAACGATAGGTATTTTTGTACGTTAAATTGAATAACTTTTGAAGAGGATTCCATTTGCTTCCTGTTGAACAGGGTTAAGGACGACATAGGAAAGTATGTGGGTTCCTGCCAATCCCATACTCATCCATACCATAGCCTATACCTACATGGTACCTCTGATATGGAAATCGAATCGAGAGGCATTCATTTTTTTGAGAGGCATATATATTTTTAGTCGGAGTTGATGATGATGATGATGGGGTTTTTTTGAAAACCTAGAATGAATATTATGTTTTTTTATGTTTTTGAATAAAAATACTTCAAACAATTGGGTGTTTCATTTCACTGGAAAAATAATAACAAATATTTAAATAAACAACATCATAGATAGAGAGTGTTCAGCTCATGAGAGTTTGTAAATAAATTATTGTATGGATGGATTTATTGCCATTTGCCAAATCAATTCAGGGCGAATTTTTAGGGTTTAAAATCACAATGGAAAATATTGTCGAAAGTCAATTGCGGTTGTTTGTTTTTGAAACGAAAAAAAAAGAAGGAACTTCGTCATTTGCTTTTACTTTTATCTATCTACCAAAAACAAAAATAAACACAAATTTGGGGGATGAAAATGAAAAGAAAGAAAACAAGAGAAAATGTGAAAACAAAAAACTTGGGTAGCTATTAAGGCCGGAAGTAAGGGTCTGCAAAAGCAAACAAAATTGACAGGAAGTGTCTAATGCGTCCATACCATATATTTTCGTTACTTAACGTTTCTTATGTCCAATCTAAAACATGCTTAATGCGAGGAAGAGGAGGTCAAGCTGTATATATGCTGTCTAATAAACCTTCCGTCTTTATAGATTAACAACAACAACAATGACATATTATTGACCTTTGGACTGTGTATTAAGTTATAAAGACGAGTTTTGGGAGTTAGGGTATTCATTTTGGTGTATAGTTTTGTAGTGTTTTCAATGTCATGTAAGAAGTCAACCTATTCTAGGATGAATATTGATGGTATGACTATGTGTAGGTTTCTCAGGGGATCGGTGACTTTATTTGAAATTTCCGTCATTTGAATGGTTTATTTTGTGTATAAATGAGAATAGTGATTTATAGGTAATATACGCTACGTTAAGACAAAAGGGGGTGTTTTATTTGTTTGGTTTATAGGGTAATATTTGATCTTGTATTATTTTAATAAATTCTTGTTAGTAATATTGATGGTTTTAAATATATTATTTAATCAAATGTTAGTCTTTAGTTTGAGGTATTATCTCATCTTCTTCTGAATTAAAAAAAAAAAAACATTAAAAAAAAAAAAAACTGTCCCAAAAATGTTACAATCATGAGAACTTAGAATAAAATATTAGAAAAAAAAAGATTTGAATATAATATACATGTAAGTAAACAATTTCATTACTGCTTTTCTTTTATCCTGCATGATTCGCCAAACGGCCGATGGAATATCCAACATTTAAATTTGAAGCCAAACGTAAAACTAGGTTGAAAATGACTTTTGGAGCTACAGTGGGTCTTTTAACTCATGTATTATTTTGACACGGAAAGCTATTTCACACTCTAAATATTGACAGAAATTAAGTATCAGTATCTGATTTCTTTATCTCTTTAATTTCGGACAAAGTTGGAAAATATTGAAAACTACGTGCACGCTGACAGCTGAAAACGAACAAAATTGCCGCAGTTGGTGTTTTTTCAAGGCAGACACTTGGTTCACCCTCTGTTCCTGTTGTTGATAAGTGACATATACCAAATTTTATTAACAATGCTATGCTCTCGGCTTACATAATGTTTGCGAATTTCCATTGTATCAAATCTTTGGACGATTTACTTTTACTTAATCTTGAGAATTTACCTGAATGCTGTATGCCTTCCAGGGACCTGTTTCACCAAACACTTTTCACCTTGCAACTTTGCACTTTTACTTTAAAAACTACGTTTCACCAAGCGCAAAATTTGGAAAGAGAAAATTATTGAATTGAAAAGTTTTATTTTTTTTTTCTAAATACGTTTCACCGAACACAAAGTGCAAAGTCTTTTTTTGGAAAAGTGAAAAGTTTTGTTATTTTGCAAAGTATTTGCTCTTTTTGTTTCAATAAACAATAAGCTTTTCAAATTATGTATATTTAGAACTTTGAACAGCTTTTCAGTAATATGCAAATGGAAATGTTCATTTGGAAATAAGAGGTTTTTTTGAAAAGTTGTTGAAAACTAATAAAATAAGATGCACGACTGGGTCGTACGAACTAGCTCATATAATCAAAGCGTCCGTTAAAAAATATGTCCTGCATTTTAAGATGAAATGTACTTGCAAAAAAAGTTTATTTCAAAAACTTTAAATGCTATTTGATTTCTCAAAAAATCTTAATTTTTCAAAATTTGTATTAGAAAATCGCTTGAGCGGTTTTTTTTAAATTAATTTTTGTTAATATAAGAATTTCCAATTTCAGTTTCAAAAGATTTTTGGTAAGCATTTAATATTAATTTCGTAAAATGATGATCCACTTTCAAAATATCGAATTTCAAAAACAAATTTGCAATATTTAAAAAAAAAAACAGTTACTTTTACTATCATCAAACATTGTTGAGACAGTATAAGAGCTTGTGCAGAAAAATTATTGATATTGGTTGATTAGTTGTTGAGAAAACTTAAAAACAAAATAACGGTTCTTTGGGGGGTACCCTTCTGGGGCAATACAAAAATATTTGTATTATATTGAAAGAAGCCAAATTAAGAAAACAATGTTTTGCTAAAATTAAAAAAAAATTATCAAATTGTTTTTGAGAAAATTCGAATTTTCTATTTTTGAACAAAAAATTTGTATGGGGACTACTGTTATTTTTAGTTTAAAAAAGAAACAGAAAAACACCTAACGCAAATCGGCTGAAAACCTTAATTTCCAAATTTGAAGACAATCGACCCAATGATCTCTACCATCGTAATGTCATGCTTAATTAAAACCTTGAGTTCCAAAATTTTACCGAAGCAAAATTTGACAGTTTTACCAAAAACACGTTTCTTTTCAAAATCTATTGTAAAATAATTTATTAAAAAAATGAATCGTTTTAAAGAATATTTTGAAATAGAAAAAGTTAATGATAGTGACGAAGGAGTAGTATAACTAAGACGATAATCGATATCGGAAATAATTTTTGGACAAAAGAGAGATTTCGATTAACGAAAAGTACCATTGAATTAGTGTTGTCTAAAATTGGAAATTAACTAAAATTCAATAGCCAAAAGAATACGTGTTTAAGTCCCTTGCAACAACTTTAATGTATGTATATTACATTGGGCTGGGAATGGAGCCCAATATCAAAGTGTTGCATCTATGCACGTAATTAGCGAAGAAACCGTCTGCAGAGTAGTTCATCGTGTGTCGAATGTTATCATTGATGAATTTCTTCCTATCATTTTACTTTTTAGCTTTGCAAAAGGCGAATTAATTGCAAAGTTGAATTTTAAATTGTTGAAAGACCTTTACTTTTTGCTTTTTAAATAAAGTTTGACAACCATTTCTGAAACACTCTTCACCTTTACTTTTACTTTATTTCATTTATATAAAAGTGAAAAATGTTTGGTAAAACAGGCCTCAGCTCTTTTTGAATGTCTTCACTCTTTATTTATCTTGTGTACGAAATTGACTGGGAATATTAAATTGACAAAACAAAGCCTAATAAAACTAGAGAAAAAAAATTAGCTTGATGTATTTTTTGATTGCAAACAAAATTTCGCGTCTCAGATTGGATTTTGTGGTTGCGAAGGCAAATAATATGATCGCGTTTCTTTAAAAAGTTTAAAGATCCATTTACCCTCGAAACTACTGCCTTATTATATAACTTACTGTATAAAGATTGAAAAGATCCAGAAAACCTATTTCAATTAGTCTGAAGGATTTAATTTTATTTCTAAATAATATTATATCTATCAACTTAATGTATTCATAAATAAATAAAATATTGCCGGGAAGTTAGTACATCCACAGAGAATGACAGTCTGCTGCGGATTGTAGAATAGTGGCATCATTGGAGTATTTTTGTTTTGAAAAGGAAGCTGGGAATAATGTTGCAGTTCATAGCCTATTTCTGGTCCATGCGGAATGCTACACAGCCAATGTCACGCTGATTGTTTGGGCTTTAAATTCTTAACTGGTATGATTTATCACTTTTGGCAATGGCGATTGGCCGCCTCTGAGGTTTGAAATCATTGGGACTATTTTTGTTGGAAAATTATACCAACAATCAGAAAACGATTTAAGCACTCATGGCCTATTAAATCTATACAATTCGTGAGCTATAGCTTGGAAAAAGCGTTATTGCCAAGCTAGACTCAAGTTCTTAAGTTGGTTTATTTTTATAACATAACAATATCCCACTTCTTCTGGAACAGATTGCAAGTTCTTGGCCATCGAAGTCATTAAATAAATTGTTTATAGTAGGTAACTACTAAAAAGCGTAAAATGTAATGGTATTTAAAATTGTTATGTAAGCTTGAAAATTCTCAAAAAAAAGCTAAGCTATTGTTTTTACAAAGTATTGCTTAATATAATTAATTCGTCAGGTATAATTGAATAATTAAAAGATATTGATATAAGTTCATTGTTTTCGAATACTTTGGACAATCTAAATATGAGTATCTAAAAGTGTCATGATGAAATATATGTATGTGAATGAAAAGCTTGGCATGTCTAATTTAAGGGGTCGTCTACCTTCATGCTTAAATTTCGGGCCTATTATTCAAGGAGGGATTGCAAAAAACTACACATGGTATTTGAACAAATTTTTTTTTATTAATTTTTGTAAAGTACATATTCAAAAAGCTAGTCGAGGTTTATTGAAACAATAAGGAAAGTTGAAAAAGGGTATTTTTGTTTGTATGGAGTCTTATTACTATTATGTATTTTGTTATTGATATTTATTGCAAGACCGACATAATCTATTAAAAATTATTTAAAAAAAAGTGCGTATACGCAAAAGTGTACATCTTGTGTATTTAACCGTAGCGTCGTCCTTGTTTTCGAGTTACAATAAAACTACGGAATATTTACGACGATGGTACATTTTTATTGTGTACTTAAGATGAAGTTATCATAACCACCGTTGCAACTTATAATTTCATTTTGTTAATTTATTAACTATATTAATGTTGCAACTTAGATTTATGGACTCTTAGCGATAATGAGGTGCTTATTTCCATTCCATAGCTTAACTGCACCCCTAAAATCAAGGTAGATTTTACATGAACTTGCATATTTGCAATATTGCGAGTCTCACGTTTGGAGTATTTAAAATGTTGGCCTTCATATAAAAACCTTTGTGACAAAAATTAATTGCTTTATTAAAAATAAATAGTGTTTTTGGGGTTGATTTTTAGTTTTCCGTAAGTTAGAAACTGAGTAACTTTAATAAAATAAATAAATAAATTAGGTGGCGCAACAGTCCGTAGAGAACCAGGGCCTAGTGACTTACAACTCTCAATCATTCCTGTGTGCGAGTACTGTTGTCAGGGATGGAGGGGACCTACAGTTTTATGCCGAATCCGAACGGCTAATTTGAGAAAGCACTTTTTCATGACAAGCATTACTCTTGGAGAATTTGTCAATTCCTCGCAAGAGGCAGTACCCGTTTTTACTTGCGACATATAGGAACTTTATGGCAAGTTTTGCATTCGTGCAAAATTTCGAACTCGAGATTTTAATCAAACATGATATTACGATATTAGAGAAGTCGAAAAAAGTGGGTCCCGCGATTCCGTCCGGTCAATTTTGTCTGTCTGTCCACGCTCCTACAGCCTAAACCATTGGGTCGATTGAGTTCAAACTTGGAAGTTAAGGTTTTGAGCAGATTTGCGTTAGGCGTTTTTTTCATTTTTTTTTTAAGATCAAAACTAACAGTGGCCCCCATACAATTTTTTGGTCAAAAAACGAAAATTCGAATTTTCTCAAAAACAAACCGATAGATTTTTTTTAAATTTTCTCTAAAATTTTATTTTTTAACTTGGTTTCTTTTAATAAGAAAAACATATTTTTGTATTGCTCAGGAAAGGTACCGCTCATAGAACCGTTTTTTTGGTTTTTAATTTTCTCAGCAACTTTTGAACCGATTTCAATAATTTTTTTTATGAACGAGCTCTTATATTGCCTTAACAATAGTTGATTATCAAAAGTGCAATTTTTTATTGTTTGGATTTTTAAAAAAATATTGAAATTTTTTTTTTCAAAATTCTATATCTCAAAAACGGGTGAACATTTTTTTACGAAATTGAAATATAGAGCGTTTATTTACAATTACTAAAAAACTGCATACCAAAAATAATTTTAGAACAAAATTGAAAAATTTTATATATAACAAATTAATTTAAAAAAAAACCGCTCTAACGATTTTCAAAAAAAAAATTTGAAAAATCAAGGGTTTTTTGATTTATAAAATGGCATTTAAATTTTTGAAGACAAACTTATTTTTCAGGTAAAATTTTGAATCTTAAATTAGTTTTTTTTAAATTATTTTAACTGTATTAAATGCAACCCCCTCCCAAAAAATTGAAAAATGTAGGTTTTTTCGACAACTCAAATGGCCTATATATCTTTGAAGACAAACTTATTTTACAGGTATATTTTTAAATATTATATAGATACTTTTTTAAACAGACTATTTGCATACAGGAGCAAGTTCGTGCGACCCAGTCGTGCACTTTATTTTTTTTAAATTAAGGTGGCACAGGCAGGGATCGAACCCAAGACCTCTCGCATGACAGTCCAACGCACTAACCATCATGCCACGGGTACTACAACTGAGTAACTTTCCTATTTTATAATTAAAGGTTCATAGGTCTAGAAAATCTATTTTTTTTTCCAAAAACTGTATTTATTTAATATTATACAATAATAAATTAAAAATGTTTATTTGAAATTTTGTACGTCTAGCATATATTAAATGGTCTACTGCGATACAGTTCCATATATGCTATCGCCCAATTTAACGACATTTGTTGTTATTCATATTTAATGGAAATGTTTGATATTAATAATAAAGCCATTATAGAAACATGGAAAGATTAACTGATTACTCTAAACCAAACTATATTTGTCCAAGGAGAAGGAGGTGCAAAATAAAACTAAATTTAAAAAGAAAAATCGAGGCTAAATTGTATTTAGTTCAAAATCTTTCGGTAAAAGCAAACCATTAAAAACAGACAACAAAAAAGAAGGATTCAAAAAAAATGCTTAAGTACAAATAGTAGTTGTTTTTTCGAACTTCAATAATGTCTTGATCTCTTACTTTCAACAGTATTTTTCTGAACCTATGCCTCAAAATTGGCGTACATAAGTATCCAGCATTGAAGTCTAAAGTCTAGCTTTCCACTGAACTTAACAAAACATTGTTGAACAGTTCCCAATTTGTTCATAGAACTTTTGAATAATAATCATCATCATCAATTGGATAGGTTTAAGTAATACGTTTAGAGTTCATTTTCCCAAAAATATAAAGTCATAAAAAAACATAGAAATATCAGGGGGAAACCAAACAAATTTCAAAAGATCAAATAAAACACCGGTACTCAAAAATTATCACTCACTAATGTAAACATCTTCAGTAAAAGCTCAACCTTTATCCTTTCATAAACCACCCTCATTTATGTGAATGATAAAAATAAAATTATTTGATGAACTACACAAAAGTCGGTATAAATATTTTAAAATTCAAAATTCTGACTTTCAGAGTGACATTTTGATAAGTCATAAAGTGTTTCTTTTATATATAGTACTCATAACCCTTATTTAAAATCATCACGCATTCAAAACTCTTTTCTAAAGTTAAAAGTGAGTGAAGTGTAAACTTTTTAAAACGCAGCAGGAGGCTTTTGACACACACACAAAAAAAAGATTTCAAAAAAACACAACCCCAGTATGAAAGTTCAGACTAAAAAGTTACATCCTATACCGGATATAAAAGAAGAAGAAAGAAAACCCACATTTCTTTCTCTAACAACAGTCACATATAGCAGAGACAGTATTTTCAGAACTTTCACATTGAAAGTCATGAAGAATGCACCATCATAAAAGTTTACCCAAACTCGTCTTCATCTTTGTCTCAAATCGACTTGACTGCTCTCATGATATACCTAAACCTGCAGCTTCCCCCTTAAAATGTCTTCATTTTCATTTTCATTTCACATCTTTCAGGAATATAATTTCTTATATAAATTTTATCTTAGTTGGCGGCATCAACATCAACATCAGCATCAAACCATCAACATCAAATTATTTTAACTCTGCCGCATTTTCTTCATCATTCCCATGGGCCATGACTACGAGCGACGCGACGACGAACGCGATGACGATAACGATAACGCGATGACGATGACGCGACGCACAAAAGCATTATGAAGCATAATGTGGTGCTTAATAAATTATAAAACATATCTTTTTTGACTCTCATATAAAAGTGCGTGTTTATTATTTTGACAGGAGGCAGGCAGGTATAGGGTAATAATTTTTGTACTTGCACTCAACTCTCAAAAAGTTAATATTTTCACATCAAACATTTTGTGGAAAATCTTTTCCTTTTTTCGAAATGTATAATAAATGTCTTAGTAATTAACACCATAATTATCAGCTATTAGCAAAAGGGAACACAAAGATAAAAGAAAGAAAACAAGACAAAACTTTTAAAAGCTCTTCCTTTTACCAACGACGATTCTGCACTTAGTTAAGATAGGCACACCTACCTTACCTACCCTACATCACCTCAAGAACTCTCACACTCAATCTTCAGTCATAAGACTCAAGTCTTCTTGAATTTATTAAACTACACACAACACATGTGGTACAATACCTACTCACACCCCCATTTTCATGTATTGTTCTTATGACTGCGTGTGCCTCTTATAATGACTCCTTTTCTTGTGCTAAATTTCATGTCCTTTTTTTTCATTTTTCTTTTTTCAGATATGAAACGTACAAAGCAACTCTCAAGAAAATTCCTGCCACCCGACTTTCCAGACTAACAGAGGCTCTGGCCAATTACGATCCGGTGTTAAATGAGTACTTCTTTGACAGGCATCCGGGTGTATTTACGCAAATCCTCAACTACTACAGGTGAGTTTTGAAATATTTTATTTTTCTATTTTATTCGTATAGCCTTATTTGATTGTGTAGCAACATTCTCTGCAAAATTTATTGCTTAGACAATAAGGCAGCATCTTGAGTTTATTTGGTCGATTTTTATCGTGTCAAACCGTAACCGTTTTTCTGATGTGACACCAGTGTCACTGCCACCTTTATCAGCTGTCCTCTCTATATTTTGAAAATCACTGCTGTGTCCCAGAAAGTCCTTAAGACTAATTAAAGTTAAGAAAGTGATACGATACAAAAAGAAAAGATCCAACTAATTACTTAAATTGATTACATAGTGTTGGTGTTGTTTTCACCTTCTTTAAAGACTATAGAACGAAAAAAGGATAAATATTCTAGTAGATCCTGCGAGAAAAGGAAAACCTTCATAGAAAAAATTGTATGTATTGCTTTCACGGAATCAACATTTAAGTCATTCGCAGAAAAGTAAAATAAAAGTATGATAAAATTAAATGTTTGCGTCCTTTTCGTCCTTTTTTGGTTTTTCTTCATCTCTTTGTCCTTTATCGCATCATTATTTTTGTTGACTAACAAAAAAAAAAAAAAACAAGAAACAAAATAAATTAATGAGCGGTTTTAATTTAATTTTAATCGTGACAGTGTCCTTTTTTCTCCCGTGACATCCATTTCCATATCCTTACAGATCCACTGGATATGCTGCGTGATGAAAATCATTTTGATAAATTTGTTGTTGTTTTGTTTGAAAAGAAATTCAGTTGATTGATGAATGGCTCTTGAAATCCATTCAAGCATAATGATTGAACTCCACTTTAAACCTTTTTTTACATCTATAAGCCTCCACCACAACCTTACATCCCCCTCTCTACCCCCTCCTCATCACAACAAAATAAATATCTCACTCTCACTCTGTGAATGATCTGACAAAATTTTATTTTTGCCATAAGGGAAAATGTCCTTTAAGAGATTCTTATATAAGTTGTAGGTAGGTACTTAAACGGTCTTCTCAATTCATATACACTTAGTATAAGGTAGGTATATAGGTATGTAGGTACATAAGTGGTATGAATGTATAAACTTATATGGAGTAGGGCCAGGTGTGTGATGTGATGGTGTATGGCATATGATGGGTCTTTTTGAAATGGTGGTGAATGAATTTTGTTTTCATATTTCTCAAATAATCTCATTTCTTTTTTTTTTGAAAACGAGGTGATAAGTGTAGCCGAAGGCATCAAGAGTGTTGATGTGGTCGTTCAGAGGACTCAGAAAACAGGAGTGATGGGTGAAAAGAGTAGCTTTATAGCTGGTAGATATACTTATACTTCTACTACCACCCCTACCCACACCTCAGACCTCAGGCCTAGCCACACACAATCATCAGGTACACAGAGAAATGAAAAGGACAAAGATATTTTATTATTTAAAAGGGAAATAACGGCAGAGAATTGAAAAACGTAATTGGTTTTGAAAGAGAAAAAAAAAATTTCGATATCAATTTCAATGAAATTGTTTTGATAGTGTATTTTTTTTTTGTTTTGCGTGAAAGGTTAAAATAAATGAAAGTTTGGCTATTTGGTTGTTGGTATTCGAAGAAGACGTAGATTAATTATAAAACAATTTCCTTTTATGTTATAGAAAAAAAGAATTACTCACCAATGTTTGATTAATTGTCAAAGACAGCTATAACGAAAAAAACAGATAGAAAAGTTGTTATTCATAAGTATTTAAGAGATAGTTTTAATTTAATATAAAATAAAATATAGTAAAATATGGTAGACATTTTCTTGTTTGGACATTCAAATGGAAAAAGTTTAGAGCTTTCCAGTAATTTGACAACACTTGCAAAGAATTTTATAAAATTTAGTTTTTTAATAAATTTATCAAAACGGCGCACTACAGCGCTAATTGGATCTCAGGCTAGGTCTGCCCTGAGATCGCCATTTCTATGGTAGACATTTTCTTGTTTGGACATTCAAATGGAAAAAGTTTAGAGCTTTCCAGTAATTTGACAACACTTGCAAAGAATTTTATAAAATTTAGTTTTTTAAAGCATGTCGTGAAATTAATGTGCTGTTGTTATAATATTTGTTCAGATTCAACTCAAAATTCAGTGTAATTATCTATATACCTCTAATTATTAAGGATTTTTCGTTTTTGAGTTTTTTTTTAATAACTTTAGACTAGCTGGCTGAACAATTCTATTAAATCTATATTTTGTAAAATATTAAAAAATATAAAAATAATATTGAAAATGGGTATTGCTTAAACATGAGCGAATAGATAAAATTAATATTTGGATTCGAAATCAGTACTTAAAATTAACACCAAAAGATATTTTCCAAAACTATGAAAGCATTAAATTCAAGGTTCCAAAAATAAAAAAAAAAATGTCGATTGTAATTCTCCTTGGCTATTCCCGAATGAATCCATCAACACTGCAATCGCTCGATTTATACAAGATTCAACTACGAAAGAGATAAATCTTCAGCATTTGCACGAATTAATGAATCTTTTCATCAGTAACAATTGGAATATCCTCTTTACCGATGATTCTAAGTGTGGCGAAGGTGCCTCTTTCGCAATCGTTGACTCAAACAACAATCTAATTTCTTCATAAAAGCTAAGAAAACGTCAACAATCCATCATCCTAAATTGGCATTGGGTGCCAGGCCAGGAGTAAATGGCAATGAACACGTAAACCATGAAGCCAAAATAACCGCTAGGAACACCAACTTAACAATATCAAAATACCAACCTAAGAAAACTGATATTTTAAAATTGACTTGCTCTAATTTGCATATTTAAAAAATAATAGAATGGTCTCATTATTATCACCACTATTCTTCCATCAACCAAAATCGCTGCCCAGTTATCTATCCCACCTCTAAGCTTGCAATCATGAACAAATGCTTCACCAGGTTGAGGATTGGACACACCCAGCTCACCCACAGTCACCTACTTAATAAAGACCCCCCGCCCATTTTCCACCTCTGCCAACTCAATATCCAGCTCACCATCAACCATTTAACTACAGAATGCCCGATAATCATTGAAATTTGTAATAAACTTTTTAACAATAATCTTAATAAATCCCCTTTTGGTTTCTTCTGAACAAACATAACAAATGTTTTCAAAATTTTAAAAGTATTAAATATATATTAGACTATTTAACCCTTATTTATTTAAAACCTCTGCGGGGGCGGTCGAAGTAGGTCACACCGTCGCCGGCCGCCGGCCGCCGCCCCCTTGCAGCTGGCAACCTAAAACATCATAACATTTATTTATTTTATTTTATTTACATATTTATTTTATTTAAAATGCCTTATGAGACGAAATCTGGTAATAGGCTGTATGTTAATAAAAAAATTTTACAGAAATGTTAATTTTTATGACTAAAAAAGTAGATATTAAAATGTTTGTACAATATATACATTGGCAAGTACAACTCTAACGAGAATACAAAAATGTTAAAAAAAAAAGTAAAATTACGCATTATAACAATGAAAGAATCACAACAATGAAACTCAAACAAGTACAAGATAAATCATTTAGTATTGAACATTACACATATATAAAAAGAGAAATGAGCACAAAAGATAAAAAATGATTTGCATTAGACACATTTAACATTGCTTATTGTTGTATACGCAGTTTGGCAACTCTGTTATTTCCCTAAAATTACATTTATTTATATTATATTATATTATTTTATATAGAAAGTTCATAAAGTAAATAAGGTTACTTGGTGAACAAAATAACAGGTGTTGATCATTCGATTGAGATCCAGTTGCATAACCAGTTGTTCATTTGTAAAATCTAGAATATTATTTGCCAGATTGTTAACTTAAGACTAAAATAAATAACACTGAATTAAATAACTTAAAGAATACTAAAGTACAGTCTTTGTTTTCTATTGTTGTTTCGGACCTTTTCTTTAAATACACAACACTTATATTCTGATTTGTATTTGCTAAGAAGCTTTCTTTTAACCTGGGCTTTAAATTTTACATTATCACTATTTTGTTTGATTTCGTAAGGATATCTATTGTAATACTGGATCGACTGATATTGTGTAGATCTAATTCCGAAATTTGTCGTGTGGGTTGTGGCTTGATGGATGTTGTTTCGACTTCTCACTTGGTGGTTATGATAGCTACTTCTTGAAGATAATTCGGTGTTAGAGAATACTGTCGAATGTTCAATTTTGTGAATGTGGATGTGGTTATAAATCCAACCAGTGTTTGTATACCATCCAAATCCGAATAAATTTTTTAATGCTTTATTTTGTGTAACTTGTAAACTGAAGACGATATATTTGGTTTTTTTGGCTTTAACACATAATTTTTGGGCATTCATTCAAAATTGAATCTTATCAAGATCATTATTCATCTGTTCTTCGAGTTCAGTAGCAGTTCGTGCAGAATACATAAGACTGATGTCATCTGCAAATAATACTGGATGTCCATTTGGAATCAAGTTTGTAAGATCTTGTATACATATATAGACAAAAAAGTGTCGGTCCAAGTACACTACCTTGTGGTACCCCCATCTCAACTGGTTGCTTATGGCTTGTACATCCATCCAAACTTATGTACTGATATCGATTTTCGAGGTAAGATTTGAACCATGTAAAATACTACTTGTATCATTTCAGCTGGTAGCTATTAGCTTTTAAGTATTGTTTTGTACATTTATGTATAGTTCAAGTTTTTCAAAAAAAAAAACACATACAATTCAGAAAAATGCAAATCTTTATTTGAATCGATAGTACGTTCCATATAATTTAATGTTTGAAGATTATTTCATGCAAATGTTGACCTTGTTACGTTAAAAATGGTCCACCCGCTTAGTCCAATTTTGGCATACTGTTTCCACATTTCGGCCGGTATCTCACGAATAATTGCTTCAATGTTTTCTTCCAATGCGTCAATTGAAGCGGGCTTGTCTGTATAGACATGAGCTTTAACATAGCCCTACACAAAATAGTCTAAAGGCGTTAAATCGCACGATCTAGGCGCCCAATTGACCGGTCCCGAACGTGAAATAAAATGTTCACCGAACTCGCCTCTCAATAAGTCCATTGTTGCGCGAGCTGTGTGACATGTGTCACCGTCTTGTTGAAACTACATGTCATGCAAGTCAAGCTCTTGCATATTGGGCAAAAAAAGTTGGATATCATCTCACGGTAGCGCAGCGCTCACCATTCACAGTTATGTTACGATTCGCATCATCTTTGAAGAAGTACGCTCCAATGATGCTACCAGGCCATAAACCGCACCAAACTGTGACTATTTCTGGATGCATTGGTAGCACTTGCAATGCTTCTGGCTGATATTCACTCCAAAATCTACAATTTTGCTTATAAACGTACCCATTTAGCCAAAAATGAGCTTCGTCGCTCGCTGGAAGAAGCGCGCGATCAACTTTCTTAACAGAGCACGCATTTTGATAATAAAATTCAATAATTTGCAAGCCTTGTTCGTTTGTAAGGCGATTCATGGTTAAATTATAGACCAAACTGAAGATGTTTGACAGTGAAACAAAACACGAAACGTGCGTCAGCTGTTTAAACCAGTGTTGCCAAAAAGATAATAGCTAACAAATCACCCTTTATATACATTTTAGTTTTTTTTTTAAAGTAATAACACATAATCATCTAAAACTCGAGAAGTCTCGAAACTTTTTATTTATTTGCATTTTGAAACTAAAAATGTCTCATCTTGAATAAAAACATTTTTTCGACAGTTCAGGAAACTGAAGTATTTTTTCACGAACACACTTTCTGCATAAATCGCTTAAGGAAATATTTTATAAAAATATATATTATGAAAAATTGTTCAAGCAATTTTTTAAGATTTATCTTGTCTTACTTTTTTCATATATTACTCCCTATGTCGAAGGTGCTTATCCGATTACCATTTCATCTACTTTGGTCTAACAATATACATACATACCTATGTGGGACTGTTATAAATTAGGTCCGGCGAAAGGTTCATAAATTTTGCTCTCGAGCTTTTATTTTTTTTGACGAATTCGTTACTCGTCATTCAGAATCTTTTAACGCAAAAATAATTCCCAAGACCTTCTCTCATCCTCCATTATCACCAGACCCAATTTCAATAATAAATTGCCATACATATGCCTACCAGTGCACTAGAAAGATGACAAACAGTATACAGGGGGTATAAAGTTAAGAAATATTTTTATTGCTCAATCTCAAAAACACAAGAAGACAACTTTTATAACTCCCGAACAAAAAATGGGCATAAATTGGCGTAAATAAGTTGCGTTAAGACACAATTTTCTTACCCTCATTTTTGTGTGAAATTGCCTGGTTTTGTACGTTTGTTTGTTTTTGTGGTGTTTACTTTAATATATTGCATCTCATTTCTGAGTCCAACTGACTGACAACACACTAAGACCATCATCAGAATAAATTCAAGTAAAAATTATCACAATTGATTGCCCGCCATATATCTTTATCAATTTATTAATAGCTATGAAAATCTAGATTCCAGAATAACAAAGTCATAAGAATAATTTATAAATAATAATCATCTGATGGAATTTTACTTCAAAACAAATGCTTTGAAAAAAATCGAAAAAAAACAAAAATAAGTGTGCGACGAAAATTGAAAATCCTTCAACCTGAAAATGAAATGAAGTGTGAGAAACTCACCTCCTTCCACGTTTTACCATCCCTTTTGTATAAGGCTTTTGAGGTTGGTATAGACGTACGTAGATACTCGTAAATGTTGACAGGTAAAATCTCATTTGGTTTAACCTCATAGTAAATTACTGCACTTATTTGACTCGCATAAGTGCTTTTGCTATGTCAGTTTTTGATGTCGCCGTCGTCGTCGTCGTTGAAGTCGACGATGGAAGCAATGATGGTGCGGTATTTTCAAAGCAGAAATTCAAATGAGATGCCAAATTGCTTCTGCTCGTGCTCCTTGCATGAGTTGACATCGAAAAATCTGCTTTAAAATTAGTTGTTTTTTTTTCTCTTGACTCTTCTTCGTCATCGTCTTTTTCTTGGTGTGACTTCCTTAGTATACAGTGGGTCGTCTGTCTGACTTTACTTTTTCCTAAACTCCAAAGCGAATCAAAATAAGAAATAAAAAAAACAAAAATTCTGCTCTACGTGCGAGGGGGGAAGGACGGAAAAAAATGTCCTTAAAATAAAAAAGCCATAGTCAAAGCAGAGAGCATATGTATACATTCTCGTGAACATAAATAGCACATAAAAGCCAAGTCCTTGAATTAAAATACACAAGAAAAAAAAAAGAACTGTACCAGTGTCCCTATAAATATAAAGAAAATAAAATATGAAGGACTAAAGGAAAAAATACGTATAAGCAAAGCATCCGGCCCGCCGCGCCGCCATCAAAAGTATAGTTGTTATAAAGCTTTCAACACTTCATGGTATTTACCATTTTTACAGGTTTTAAAATGGAAGATATTTACACTATACACACATTGTATAATGTGGAACGAGAAGGGAAGTAAAAGAAATATCACTGCGAAATGTCCTGTGCCATCAGTGATGTCCTTCCTCATACTCGTGTTTTGCCTCCATGCCTTGGAGCAGCAGTGTCCTCATTGCTTTACGACTATTTATATCGGTTCACAATCATCGTTATGATTATTGATATTTGTATTACACATTTTCCTGTTTGCATAAGCGTAAAATATAATTCAAAAATTTCTGATAGTCGAAAAATTGCGGATGAAATGTATGTGTGGACAGACAGTGGTATATTCAGGGGCAACATATTTAAGGGGGCTCATTAAAGAATTTTTGTGATGAAATAAAATAAAAAATGTTTTTTTTTTTAATAGATATCAGCAACTTTAACCAATATTCAGAAATGAAAAGTACCAACTATTTTTCAAACAGAAACGTCAAACAGAATGTCAATGTTACGGATTTTATTAAAAACCATTATAAATGTAAAATATTTGCCCTGGACTTAAGCTGAAGGATCTACAACATGAATCTCAGTGATTTTCCAGTTCTTCGAACCTACCTTCTCACCAAATGCGTCAATATGACCAAAAAAGGAACCCAACCTTCGATTTCTAATTCTAACTTTCTTACTTAAAGTGGTACTATAGTCCGTGACGGACCAGGGCCTCAACCAACATGCGTTTCCAGCCAGCTCGGTCCCTTCCACCTGCGGTATTCCTCTACTGCGCAGTTTCTCGGGATTGGATTCGAAGACCTTCCAAGCTGGACCGTTGATGTCCATTCGCTCTACATTTCCCAGCCACTTAATTCGTTGGACTTTAATTCTGTTAACTAGGTCAGTGTCGCTGTACAGCCCGTACAGTTCGTCGTTATATCTTCTCCTCCATTGTTCTTCTATGCAGACGGGACCAAAAATCGCTCGAAGAATTTTTCTCTCGAAGCATCCTAAGACGCTCTCATCTTTCTTTGACATGGTTCAAGCCTCAGCGCCATAAATGAGAAACGGGATGATGAGTGTCTTATAGACGGTGATTTAAGATGCTCGAGGGAGGACTTTACTACTCAATTGCCTTCTAAGTCCAAAGAAGCAGCGATTTGCAAGAGTTATTCTTCGTTTGATTTCAGCGCTGGTGTCGTTGTCTGTGTTTATAGCGGTGCCTAGGTAGACAAAATCGTCAACTACTTCAAAGTTATAGCTGTCCATGGTGACGTTTTGTCCAAGACGTCGTTGTTCAATGTCCTTTTTTGATGACAGCATATACTTGGTCTTGCCCTCATTGACCACTAAACCCATCTTCTTCGCTTCCGTCGCAATGCATATCTAACGTCGTCGAGGTCGGGTAGGCGGAATTGTTGTTCAGCGCCACCTAGGTTAAGTGGTGCTATCTCTCTAACAGCGGAATTCGGTTCGTCATAGACGTTATTAAATTTAGAGTAGTAGTCTTTCCATGTTCTCAAATTGCTTTTAAAGGTAATTTTTTCACCATGCATGGTGAGTTGACTTCAGTTTAGCGAAACATATGTTTTTAATGGGTTTTTCCTGGAGCTTGTTTGACTTTTCTAATGCTGGTTCTAAAGCAAGTTTTGTCTGTACTTTTTGTTCTTAAAGTAACGGCTGATCCCGCAGGCAGATACATAGATACTGACATAAAACTCAACGAATGAGGTGAAAAGTGTGACAGCTTTGTAAAAGATATTTTCAAAACTGAGAATTTTGACATTAATTGCCAATGCCAAATAACTTCATATTATGAACAGATATTATTTTTCATTATCTCGTGTATTTCATTCTATTTTATTATAACTTTTGTTTTTAAGAGGATTAAAGAAAATTCCTTAAGGGCCTTAAATCCCAACTTATTCTAGCCCTGATGTACAAAAAAGCTTTCGTAACCGTTAAGCAGATGACTCTCTTTTTCCCCACGATGATTCTGAGTGTAGAATAAAATTATTTCATGCAAAAAAGGAAATGGAAATGACTTCTTATATTCCATTCCAACCAGCTGTCTCATATAATTTAGGAGAGGACTTTCGTCCTTATGGGTACTTTTATATGTGTATAGGTAGGTATTCTATGAATTGTGTCTGTATATGAGCAATTTTTCTGCTATCACAAGTCTCACATAAACAATTTGTTACAAATTCAAGAGATTTAATGTTGCCATTGGAATGTTTGAATGAATCTATAAGTAATATTTTTGTATGTATGTAGGTACATAAAAGTTATTGTTTCGTCTATTTTGAAAATCAGTTTTACAACACATGGGAAATAATAATATAATTGGCATTTTCTTCCACAAAAGACCAATCAATCATTAAACTCATTAATTTGATGTGGAATTTTATGAAAGATTGAGTGTTTATTGTACAGGGTGGGCCAAAAGTGTCTTAATAATTTAAAGTGATAATAATTTCTACAGATTTAAGTTTTTATTCATAATTTATTTTAGAATCAAAAGTTGGGGTTTATTTTTAGGCTTGTCACTCAAATGAGCACCAGTTTCATGCACAGAGACTTAGTGTCTCGAGAGCGTTTGCATCAGCTGTAGCCCATCAGTTCTTAGAACCCTTCTCAATGGACTGCTGGATACACCGAATTGACCAGATTGCCTTCGTGTCGATATCTCTGGGCTCTCTATAACACATATAGGAATGCGTTCCACATTTGCCTTAGCTCGGGCAGTGTGAGGTCTTCTAATTCGAAGAGGATCATTTATGGTTCCTGTACACGCAGGGGGTTGATTTTGAACAGTAAAATGACATCGATTGTTCCTTTGAGTTAAAATAATCGAGTGATTATTTTAATGATAAAATTCGATTAGTTAGGTCCAATCTAAAGCACTTGTAGCCCGTTGTAATAAATCTCACAAGTTTGTTTCATGAGTACTTTAAAAAAAAAAACTAAACACAGAAGAGTTACAATTTTTTCAAATTATGTAGAAACTTTTGACCACCCTGTACACATAAATTGTTTTATTATATGGATTAATGGTGATGCCCGTGGTAGTGCGCTACGCTGATATCAAAGTGTTTCCAAATCCTTCCATTTTCTCGGATTTAATATTCTGTGTTTTCAGATTATAGACAGGTTGTTCGTCTCTATGAGAGCCTCGGCTCAGCTTTTATACAGGAACTGATAAATGTCCTTACTGAAGAGATACCTACCTTTTAACAACAAAACAAAAAAGATGATGACAGAGATTTATTTCAAAAAAATATATATATAATCGAGGAATGTGTCAACGGAGCATTAAAGTCACGACTAATTGAAATTCACTGTAGTGCTGTCGACAGCGGCGGCGGCGGCGGCGGCAACGTCGACGTAGACGTAGACGGCGAATGGGATAACTTTTTTATGTTCCTCATTCTGCATAGAATCAGAACTGTGTAGCAGCACTATATAACAGTTAACGAGGATGAAGAGACTAAAGGGGCCTATACTTGAAAGAGGCTTAAGTAGATTTTGGCAGACAGTGTTTATGTGGCTTCCAGGAATCACAATATACATATAACTATGGGCTATGGAGGTATATATGTATGTATGTTATAATAGGTGTATAAATATGAATGGCGTGTTTAAGCTTTTCCTAGAAATTTAAGTACAATAGAATAGAAATATAATAAATATTCAGTACATTTATCTGCATCTTTATTCAGCTACACAAAAATGGGCCTACACAATGCTTTAAATAAGTTGAAATGTGAATTTTAGATTAGTTGTCTGTCATTGTTAAAGTTTATAATGGAATAATTTAAGTCCAACAGTGTTGCACTCAAATTTATCAACAAGCAATCATATTTGACATTTGTTTGAAAATAAAATGTACCCATTACAGAAATAAAAGAAAAACATAGGTAGTTTACTTTTATTCATTTACCAATAAGATAATTATACATTTATTTTGACAGAAATGCTGTCCTTACTTAAGTTAACTTGTGTGGAGATTTAAAATGTAAAGTAATATTGTAGTAGTCCTGGCATAGCGACAAAACTTTTCCTAGTCTCTTTTTCATAAAAATCGTCACTTGTCAGTCTTGTTTTGGTATCACTCTTAGGGCCCCCGCAGACTGCAGACTTTTTATTGGCCGATAGTTTAGTCGGGTTGGGCTGAAAGTGCGCACACCGAGCCAACTGAACAGTTTGGTTGGTGAACAGGGCGCAGACTATCCAACAGCCGACCGACTATTCTCTACAATCAACAATTGTGATTTGGCCGACCCCATATTCAAAATACACGCACACGACGCCAAATCACAGAGCGAACTGAACTTTCGGCCGACTAAACAATCGTCACGTATGCGCAGGCGTGTATGCGCCAATACTGATTAAACAGTCGGCCGATAGTTGGCCGACAGATTAGTTTGAATGTAATCGGGTAGCCCATCAAACTTTTTTATCGACCGATACTGAATCGCTGTAGTGTGCGCATATGCATTCCTCTCCATACTGATTAAGAAGCCGACCAAACTATCGGCCGATAAAAAGTCTGCAGTCTGCGGGGGCCCTTAATCTCGTATAACTGGGTCTCGTATTTTTCTTCGTGAATAGGTTAATTTGTAGTTTAATTTTTGCTTTCTAAATTTTTGTTTAAGTTTTTAAGCTTTGACTTTTATAAAACAGTAAACAATATTATAATCTAGGTTTTTTCATAAAGAAGCTGTATGCTTCTTATCCGCTGTATTTCACAGTGTATTTCTTGAAATATCAAAAACACACCAAATTTTGACATTCGTATAATTTTTCATTTCTAGAAATAGCATGGTCGGTTATAATGGTCCACCTGAGTTGGGATTCTGATTTTGATAGCATCAAGAGGAATGTTCATCCGTTTCGCAAATAAGCCTTGAAAAGTTGATCCTTGCCAGGCCAATTCGCTAGCTCATTTACCTCAATACTGCTTTGGATTGGAAACCAAATAAGAATCATGTTATTATTCGACCGACACAGAGGATGATGTAGCCGTATTTATAGCCTTAAAATCTGTCTGACTATCTGGGAAAACAACAATGTTTTTTTTTTATTTGAGCCCGATTTGAGAAATTCGCATGCTTTTCTAAGCAGCATGACTTTCTTATGAATTTGTGTCTTTCATTCTCTCTGCCTTAGAAAAAGATTACGAAGTCGATGTTATTTCAACAGATTTCAGTAAGGCATTTGACAAAATCTCGCATAAATTTATATTGTTCAAACTAACCATTCTTGGCTTTAAACCTTCTTTCATAAAATGGATTTTCCTTACATTGAAAACCGATTTTACAGCGTTCGTTTCAGATCTGTCACCTCATACCCTTTCTAAGCTACCTCTGGTGTTCCTCAAGGCAGCCACCTAGGCCCTCTTTTATTTATTCTAACGATCTTGAAAGGGTCATAGGGCATTCTTTTATCTCACTATGTGCTGACGATATGTACGACATCTTTATCGATACATGATTCTTCTCTTGATTATTTTTCAGCTTGGTGTCTTTTAAACTGCTTATTGCCAAGTGCCTATCAATCACTTTTTCACGGAAATGCTTAAAGGCTCCTTCCCGTCTCTACCTTTTGCACAATCAACTCACCCGTACTGTGAATTTCATTAGGGACCTTGGCAATTCATGTGACCAATAGATTAATTTCCTCTTCCATATATAGACGATATCATTCTCAAAACCACTTGGTTTAATTATACTTTGGTCCAAAGAATTGACTAAACCCTTTTTAACACGTTCCCAATACATATCTTATGTTTGCCCAATCTTCGTATACGGGTCTCAAGTTTAATCCGCTTTCCAAAATATTTATATTTCCAGAATCGAGAACACCCAACGTCGTTTCCTTCGCTTTACACTTCGTCGTTTACCTTGAAATAATCATCTTATTCTTTCTCCCTATGTTGACCGCCTTAAACTTCTTAACTGGAACTCTTTGCACTTCTTTCTGGTTTCATTGATTGCATTTCCTTCTAGCTCTATCTGTTTTAAAACTAGCCTTCATAACACTCGTAATCCTCGACTCTTTTATGTTCTTACCCACCGAACTTTCTATGCCTCCAACGAACCTACAATATCCCGTACTTTGTGTAAAGTCGCTTTGGACTTTTTTTAATTTTAACCTCAGTCTTCTGAATCACCCTTCCTTTTCATAATCTTAGGTTAAGTTCTAAATTTGTTTAAGATATATTAAGAATAAGTTTAGGGTTTCGCTCCCACCGAAATTAAAAAATGTATTGCTAGTAGTTGAGCTTGAAATACACTGGCAATTTTGATCAACCAAAAATACTTGCAGATATTCCAAGACTTGACAAAAAAATTAACTTTCAAATCCTTACTTAGGCTCTTGGAAGTTGCAGTAGTCAGAGCTTGTCGAAAAAATATCCAATGGAATCAGTTTGGTGATATTTTTAACACCGTAAGGTTTCGAATATCAACTATTAAATTCCTAGTCCTATAGTGCCCTACACGGTAATAAATATTTGTCAGGTATTTTCATATACATTTTGAAGTTTAATTTATGGTTAAGAATAACTCTTAGATACTTTCCACTGGGGTAGATTGATGGAACATAAGTATGTTTTATGGCAACGATTATTCGTTTGATATTGCTCTAATTGACTCCTAGTCCATTACTAGTGGTTAAGTTCTTAATAGCCATCTCCTAGATTTCACTAATCACGGGGTTAAACATTTTCGATATCAATACTCAACCAAATCATCTGCATAATATTTGCCTTAGAAGGACGAAATAATATAAAAATACTTTGTTTTTGATATCAATAGGAAGTTATGAGCTGATCCGAAAGTTTCCTTAAAACTTAACAAGTTATGTAAATTGTTTACTTAATTAAAACCATCCAAATGGAGGTTCTGAATATTTTAATATTCCGATATGAAAAACTCCCGTTTCTTGTTCAAGTTTAAAAATAAATATAATCTGCATTTTAAATACAAGAGTAGTCTCATGACTATCAAAATTCTTCGTTCATTTGTAATCCAACAGACTTTTGATGTCAATTATATTCTTAAAACGTCGCTTGTTCCATTTCAAGGCAGAAGAGAGCAAAATCCTTTAGCAGACAAACAAGGAAGCAAGGAACAAACTGTCTAACTAAAGATATGTTCGAGATATTATGTTCTCTACCTCGTCGTCGTCGTCGACGTAGTTGGTATACTTTGCAATTCCTATACAACTACATGACCTAATGTAAGCTGCTTATATCACGCTCTTTGACCTCAGAAAATTACCCTGCATGTCGATGTTAATTATACTTCGTTTGGTTGCATCATGCAATTGTGTGAGCAGCATTCTCCAGTGTCATGTTCTAATTTGCATACACTAATGCCACACAGTCTACACATTTTCTGCCATTTGCACACATATAATCTCTCCTACATAGTTTTTATGCATCCCAACATCAAACCAACAACAACCACAACACATCCACCCACCAACCCCCACACGCAGTGGCGTCTTTAGGCATGGGCCCGGTGGGCCAGGGCCCAGGGCCCCGCAATTATTTGGCCCCCAAATCCACCAACTCAAAATGAATGAATCTATACAAAAATTATATAGAAAACGAAAAAAGGTAAGTAGACAGTAACAGAAAAACAAATTTAATTGTACTCTCCGTTCCGTTGAAATTCTCCTTTTCAACATCTTAAACTTCTGGCAACATGAATCTTTAATCATAGGTACACCTGCACACGCTGTTAACATTATTTTAATTTTATCCTATTTTATTTTATCCTATTTATCAGCAACGAATTCATTGATATAATGGGAAAACAAGTCCTAATAAAAATTTTAGGTGAAATTAGATCGGCAAAATATTTTTCCCTAAGTGTTGACAGTACACCCTACCTTTCTCATATCGACCAGTTGACTTTTGTAATTCGGTATGTTAAAAATTGTGTTCCCATTGAAAGGTTCTTAAAATGTATGCCTATTCAAGAGCATAAATCTGAATATTTAGCTGACACAATCTTGACATTTCTGCAAAATCATGATATTTCAATAGAGAATTGGCGAGGATAAAGCTATGATAATGCGTCTAATATGTCGGGAAAATATTCTGGTTTACAAGCAAGATTAAGGAGAAGTCCGAATTTGCTACCTTTGTACCTTGTGCAGCACATTCTCTAAACTTAGTAGGCCTTCATGCGGCTGGTTGTGTGCAAGAGCAAGAGGCAACAAGTTTCTTTCAAGTGGTTCAAAAAATATATGTACAACTTTTTTTCTGCTTCTACCCATATCGCTGGAATAAATTGAATGAATGTTTATGTTCACATAGAGTTCTTAAAAGCCTCTCTGAAACAAGATGGTCTGCACGAGCTGATGCAGTTAACGCGCTCCATCATGGTTATAAGCAAATTACTGAAGCCTTGACATCTATCTCTAGAGATCCAGACAAAGCTCCAGACACAAAAAGCGAAGCGCTAAGCCTGTCTAAGAAAATGTCAAAACTGGAGTTCCTCATTTTAACAGGAATTTAGAGCACAATATTAAAAAGAATTCATAAAACCAGCAAGAGCCTTCAAAAAGAAACAATAACGATTGACGTTGCTGCCAATTTGTTTTGTTCACTATGTTCTTTCATAAATGATCTAAGGGAGAATTTTGATAAATTTGAAGCGTGTGCCAAAATTCAGAATCCGGATGCTAATTATAAAGACTTAGGTTGGAGTGGCTGTCTAGATGTCATTGACTCACTTAGACCTCAAGGGTCCATTGTGATACCACTAATAAGGTTACTCATGGGAGAGTAATGAAAATTAAACAAACCATTTTGTGCTTTTAATAAAGCTAGAGAGACACTTTGTGTCTGTCATTGCCAGTTCACTGGTATTGTCGAAGAAGGGATTACCGAGAAAGTTATTCCTTCTAATGGAGAGTGCTGGACATGTACATAGCAGGTGTTGGACTGTTTCCTCTTCCTCCTCGTCCATGCAGCTTCTACAGAAGTCATTTGTGTAGACCCCTAGCCTCAGAGCATGTCTTCCTATGAGGCAGTGTCCTGTTATTACTCCAATTGTAGAGCTTATATTTTGTCTGCTCAAGGATATCAAGCCTTTTGACCGATTTAAGTCTATGCTTGGCCATATTTGCTTGGTTGTTAGGCAGGTGGTGCTCTGTGACCATCTAGCATTTGTTGCTTCTAGAGCATATTGTTTGAGAAGATATTTGCATGTAGCAAGTGGTGTTCCTATGTTATGTTTTTGTCTAACATTAGGCAGAAGTGTTCCGTTTTTGGCGAGCTCATCGGCTTTGCAATTTCCCGGAATGTCTCTGTGGCCCGGCACCCAAATGAGGTGAATATTAAACTGTTCTGTCATCTCATTCAGAGATGATCGACAGTCGTGGACTAATTGAGAGTTTGTAGAGACAGACGCGAGAGATTTAAGAGCGGCTTGGCTGTCCGAGAAAATTCGTATATCCTTGCAAGATATAACGTTTTCTTTGAGCCAGGATAGTGCCTCTTTAATCGCCATTACTTCTGCCTGGAATACACTACATTGATTGGGAAGTCTGTATGATAGACTGAGATTAAGTTGTTCTGAATAGATACCACTTCCAACTCCGTAATCGGTCTTTGAACCGTCTGTATAGAAGTGTACCGCATTGTCTTCCAGGGGTCCCTCTTCTTCCCAGGAGGATCTTGAAGGGATGGACACATGGAAGCTTTTACCGAATACCATTTTAGGGGTGGTATAGTCTAGGCGATCTGGGATAGATCTGAAATTGTCTAGGATAGTAGTATGTCCAGTATTGTTACTGTTCCATTGAGAGGTGGCTCTAAGCCTCACACATGAGTTGGCTGCCACCATTTTGGAGAAGATGTCAAGAGGTGTTAGGTTTAAAAGCACATCCAGGGCTGCAGTTGGTGTTGAGCGAAGTGCTCCTGTGATGCACATACCTGCTGACCGCTGGACCTTGATGAACTTATTTAGATTTACCATCTTGTCCAGTGCGGTCCACCATACGACAACTCCATAAGTGAGTATCGGTCTAATTACCGAAGTGTATAGCCAGTGAGTTATTTTTGGGGAAAAGCCCCATTTTGATCCTATGGCCTTTTTGCAAGTAAAAAGCGCTACAGTGGCCTTTTTTACTCTTTCATCGATATTTGCCTTCCAATTTAGTTTTTTGTCTAAAATGAGGCCTAAATATTTAGCTTGGTCGGAAAACCTTAATGGTATTCCTTTAATCTTGGGTGGGCTGAGCTGAGGAATTTTGTACCTTCTTGAAAAGAGTACTAGTTCTGTTTTATGTGGATTGACGTCCAGGCCACATTGCTTAGCCCATTTTGTTAGCTTATTCAAGGCATTTTGTAGGAGTTCCGAGAGAACTTGGGAGTGTTTTCCAGATACTGATATTGCAACATCGTCAGCATAGGCAATCACCCTGAAACCCTCTGCTTCCAATGATGTTAGAAGGTCGTTTACTACCATGTTCCATAAGAGAGGCGAAAGGACCCCTCCTTGGGGGGTACCTCGATTCACCGATCTGGTGGTAGTAAAACTTCTCATGCTTGAAGTTATTGTCCTGCTTTTGAGCATGAGACTAATAAAATCTATGAGTGGTTTCTTTAATTGCAGCTTTTCCATTGCTGTCGTGATCGCCTGGTAACTGACGTTGTTGAAAGCTCCTTCAATATCTAGGAAAGCTACTAGGTTATATTCTTTGTATTCGAGGGAATATTCAATACTGCGTACCAGCGAATGAAGTGCTGTTTCTACTGATTTTCCCTTAGAGTAAGCATGTTGAGCTGTAGAAATGAGACATGGTTTTATGTTATGTCTGATGTAAATTTCAATCAATCTTTCCAAGGTTTTAAGAAGGAAGGATGATAGGCTGATTGGTCGTAGATCTTTAGGGTTAACGTGGGAGGGTTTCCCTGCTTTAGGAATGAAGACTACTTTTGCCATTCTCCAGGCTTTGGGAATATATCTCAGCCTTAAACAGCTTGTCAGAATGATTTCCAATGGTGGAATGATCATGTCTGAGCATTTTTGTAGTTCGGCCGGAATGATTCCGTCTGGTCCTGGAGATTTATATGGATCAAAGCTGTCTATGGCCCATTGCAGTTTTTCCCGCGTTATTAGATCAACTAAATCGCTTGTAGAAGCTTGAGACTCTGATGTTAAGTCGTTAAGTATGTTAGAGCTACCTGGAAAGTGGGTGTCTAATAGCAGATTAAGAGATTCTTCATCTGTGATAGTCCATGTGCCTGAATCTGTCTTTAAAGCACTGGGTATTGTTGGACTTTTTGAGAGAATTTTCCTGAGTCGTGAGGCTTCTGAAGTATTTTCTATTTTGCCACAGAAGTTTCTCCAAGAAGACCTCTTACTCTTCCTTAATTCTTTTTTGTATTGCTTTAGAGCTTGTTTGTATAAGTCCCAGTCAGAAGGAGATCTAGTGTACTTAGATCTATTGAAGAGTTTGCGACAACTCTTTCTGAATGGTTCTAGTTCTTTACGCCACCAATGAGGTTTCTTTTTTCCCTTTAAAATGGTTACAGGGCATGAAATTCTCATTGATTCATTGAAGGCTTCAGTGAGATGATTCACAGAAAGGTCTAGTTCATCTTTACTGGAGGAGCTTTTAAGAAGGTTGTAATCAAGTAATTGTGTTAGTACCTCCCTATATCGTTCCCAGTTTGTGTTACGGTAATTGCGAAAACCCGTAGATATGTTTGCCACATCTCTGAGCTCAAACTGAATGTATTTGTGGTCAGAGAAGGAATTCTCTTTTGAGACATGCCAGTTTGAAATCAGATTGTGGATCGAGTCAGAGGTAAGTGTAATATCAAGTACCTCTTTCCTATTCTTGGTTACAAAAGTGGGTTCATTACCAATATTACTTATGAGTAGGTTAGTGCTTAGTAAGTAATCAAATAAGGACTCACCTCTCTCATTTATGTCCGAGCTACCCCATACCGTGTGATGAGCGTTAGCGTCCGATCCAATTAGGAGACCAACTTTTTTCGACTGCGCGTCCGCAATTGCCTTCCTCAAGGTGTCACCTGGAATTGGGCTGTCGTGGCCAAGATAGGAGGATATGAGCCAGTAGGTGGCTTTATCCGTTGTTAAGACAGCGGTGGTTGTGTCCTTGTCGCTGTAATTGGGGAGTAAAAATACATTTAAGTCATTTTTTACTAACATACATGACCTTGGTTCACCTTTCTCCGATGCATGCAGTAACTTATAACCAGGAGTCCGGAGGCCTCTGATGATGGAGTTTGAGACCCACGGCTCCTGTATCAAGACGATGTCATCCTTGTTCGCGTGCAGTCGGAGTATGAGGTTATTTGCGGCCATGATGGCATGATGGAGATTAATCTGTACTAATCGCAGCATTGCTACTATTAGTCAGATTAACCTCCACCACTGTATTATCGGCGTTTTCATCGTCTGAGGAGGAATGAAGTAGGTCTTCCTCACTCAGAGTGATGCCTAAGGTGGCGTCTTCAGTCTCCATGTTGGAGTTACTATCGACTGTAAGTTTTGCCTCCACGTCGGATGGCTTGTTTGGGGCTGTGGAGGTCGATGGTTCCACTTGTGGTATTGCATCGACCTCCATTATTGGTGGTAGTGAAGCGTTTCCTTCCGCTGAAGGGGCTTCTGTGGGGGGCGTGCTAAGCGAATCTTCGTCTTTTTTATAGATACGGATCACGATTTCATCGAAACCATACCTAATCACGCCTTTGGTCGCGGCCAGTGGAGCCAGTGATTCCCTATTGATCAACACGAGAGCTGATCTATAGTGACCCACCGTCTCCTTCTCAACCTTTGGGACTTTCCAGTCGTGCGTAGGCAGGTTCGGATTACTTGTTTTGATCAATTTCATGATCATATCCGGGCAGTTGTGTAGAGCCGGGACCATTATGCGTGCTCTTGGCCGGCAAGGAATATTCTCCCTTGTAACAACCTCGAGCTTGGCACCCGGCCAGACTTCTGGCAAGCCATTGACAGCAGCCCTGTATAGATCGAAAGATCTCTGATCTCCACAGGCGATGAGTTTGATACGATTTTGGTACCATCCTGCATCGGCTGTGTCTGGGAGAGGTCCCGGATTCTCCTCGATGACAGATAAAAATCTGAAACCGAGGTGAGCCTTGACGTCTGCCCATTGATCATGAGAGATGTTACCATCCACATGACCCCTGTCAATGACCGCTGCTATGATCTTACCTTTTAGCGCGTCGCTAAAGGAAAGATCCTTATTGAGGGCTGATGTGCTGTTCGTATGCACCTTCTGCCTTTTTGGTTCGGGCTTGTCGCCCTCGAAGGACCTATTGCGCTTTGACGTTGAGTCGCTGCAGGTCGGTTTGGTGTTGTTGCTAAGAAAGCCACTGGCCCACTCAAGTTTTCGCGTTTGCTCCGGGGTTCTCTCCGCCGCCGGTATGACACCGACTGCGGCTAGAATCCTCTCAGCATTGCGTTGGTCTCGTTTGGCCAGTGACTTCTTGGACTTCTTGCTGGCGGGCCCAGAGCTATGTCCGTGTGACACAGGTGTGGGTCCACCATCAGAATTCGTCGCCACCGATACCAATCGGGGTGCGCCCTCACCTTTCGAGTCAATTCCACATGTCGCAGATTTTGTCTCTCCGGATGGGGTGTCCCTTCTTGGGGTCGCTTGCGACGTCCTAGCAGGAGCGGGGAGGGGTTGGGGTGTGGAATTGCCGCCCTTGGAACAGCCGAGCGTCACAGCTGTTCCACTGACGGGTGGTTCCTTTAAGTATAGGTTGCGGCTAGTAGAGGGAGAAGGACTCCCGCTACTAGTGGCAACCACAGGGTTGACAGCACGTTCACACCTCTGAGTAGGCTCGACAGCCTTTTCAGTAGATGTGACCGCATTGGCAGCCATGATTCGATTTTTGTTTTTGTTTTTTATAATTTTTTTGTTTGACATTTTCATTTTGTTCCCACGAGTAATGCGGAAAAACGGTCAGCCCCGGCAGAGCCGCTTGCCGGGGTAAGGCAGAAATATGACGGACCTTGCCACAGCATCCGAAAGAGCTCGTTAATGACTGGTTTATCCCCCAGCCTTTCATTCTTCGGCACGGTTTTCGTACAAGTACGCTCACACCACCACTGAAATTAGGAACCTCTAGTATTCCACTCACACACCACACGCCTCAACTTTCAAAATGGAACTCAATTATAATTATAAAGACTTAATGCAACGAAAAATAGTACGAAGTTATTTTGATGGTCCTGCATCATCCTAAGTTTCTAATTTGGAAAGAAAAGTTTAAAATATCAACTTTTTTTCCAATTATTGACACTATTACTTTGCAATTAAAAATACGATCCGATTGCTATCAAGAAATGAATGCATTGTTTGCCTTTTTTTGTCGATTGCAATATTTGACTTCAGTGAACTTGCAAAATTCTTCCGAACAATTTTCAAAAAACCATAGAGATGTTAATGCAGAAGAACTTGAGGTAGAATGCTTGCACCTCGTACAGTATTTAAAAGAATTCAATAAAGATGTAAATGAAGATCTTATTACAATATCAAAATTGTGCAGTCTAATTACAGTGGATGAAATTGGGAACACATTTCCAAATGTAGAAACTGCCTGTAGAATTTTTTATCTTTGATGGTTTCAAACTGCAGTGGAGAGCGTTCATTTTCGAATTTGAACCGGATTAAAAATGAACTTCGAAGCACAATGCTACAAGATAGACTAAACAGCTTGTCAATTTTATCAATTGGAAATTAATTACTGTAGGAAATTGAATTTGATGACTTAATTCATGATTTTGCAACTGACAAAGTCAGAAAAGTATACACTTACATATTCGTACATATATCTAAAAAAAAATCCAAATCAAAACAAATACAAAGAAATAAACTTACATACAATTAAAAAACAAAATATGAAAACATTAGAAATCATCCAAAAAAACAATAAAAATTATCAAAAATCAACTACAAAGAAAAATGTTGAACTATTGAAGGTAAATTTAAAAAAATTATAAAAGTAGAGATAATATCTGATTTATGTTTTTTTGTTTAGTTCTTTTTAAAGAGTAAAAATATTTTAAAAAAATACAAATTAATTTTAAAATAACCTAAAGAATTAAAAAAAATATATTATACCCACTTTTTTTGGCCCCCAAATCCTATTGGGCCCAGGGCCCCCAAAAGTCTAAAGACGCCCCTGCCCACACGACCAACAACCCTCGTACCGATGATGCTGTGTCAACCCCTCGAGCAAACAATGTAGAAAAAATCACAACAACAACAAACTAAGAAGACATGTTGTCCAACTGAGGTAAAGACTTTTATCCTCTGTATTTATTGGTAGCAAGGAAGCAAAGCAAGAAAAAAGGATATAATTTCTAAAAAGGATAAAAGGCGGACATTCTACGGGGGCTATTTTTAGTCTCACTCACCTCCATCCCTAAAGTCCCAACCCCACCAACAACATCCTCACATTTGTCGGTCGAGAAATAAAATTAAAATTAAATTATTTGTAACTTTGCTGCAAGGCAAATACGTAGTGTAAGAAAAAGGAAAAAGGAGCAAAATAATTAGTTTTTATGCGTTATCCTTCTATCTTTGTAAAGCTATGTGTGTGTCTGTGTGTGTGTTTGGATAGTTTTCTTTTTTTTACTTTCTAAGTTTGTTGTTTTTTTATTTTGCGTTTTACTTTTTACTTTATACTTTTTTACTTTTTTTTTCAGAACAGGGAAGCTTCACTATCCAACAGATGTTTGTGGACCATTATTCGAAGAGGAGTTGGAATTCTGGGGACTGGATTCAAATCAGGTAGAACCATGCTGTTGGTCAACATATAGTATACATCGAGATACACAAGTAAGTATTTAAAAACCAAAAAAAAAAAAGAAGAACAAACAGAAATTGAACCTTGGATAATTCAATTTGTACGCCTTGAGGTTTAAATATGTATCTACTTACATTTTATTTGTATGTTTTCTTCCTACCTTTGTTTATTTATTCTCTCTCTGTAGAATACTTTAGCAATTTTAGATAAATTAGATATTGAAAATGAAAAACCATCAGAGGAACAAATTGCACGATTATTTGGTTTCGAAGAAGCCCTTAGTAATGGTGAATTAAATTGTTGGCAACGAATTAAGCCGAAAGTATGGGCTCTGTTCGATGAGCCATCAAGTTCGACAGCAGCAAAGGTAAGTTTTGAGAGACGAGATTAATTTATTTATAAAAAATTATTTTATTTAGCCCCTTAAAACTTGTTTTTCTGTTACAATAATCTGAGACCGAGTTAATTTTAAAACTTTGTAATATGTTCCAAACTTCTTTGTATTGAAATCTTAAGTATTGAGGAACTTGAGCAAGACTTCTTGTACTTCAAGTACTTGAAATACATAATAAATTATTTTATACGAGCAGAGTGACGTTTCAATTAGAACAAAAATGGGGGGAAAATACTAGGAGACCTATAATTAAGCTAATAAAAACCTTGATACTTCTTGTTCCTTAAATTCACATACTTGACTTTTTCAAACGAAGTATTAATGAAAAGTCTTCAAACAAGGACTTTCGAACTTAAAAACATAAATTAAATTTTTTTTTACAAAAATTGTATATGTGTATACTACCACAAGAACTGTTCCAACAAAAATTGAAAAATACAACTGGTCACCGTATTTACGGAAAGAAAAATTTTCCAAGGTGGCCAACAATTTTTGATTAGCAGATTATTAAATACGTTTAATGCTTACGTTATTTTACAATATTTATTTTAATCTAAACTTAAAACTAACAGAAATACAACTACTTTTAGAAAAAATAAATAATTTTAAGGCTTGGTGATTTGAGATTGTCATTTGTAGAGCCAAAGAGTATAGACAAATTGTTAAATTTACAATGAAATGAATTGATTTAGAGGGCTATTAGCTCCATAGTTCGATCTGCTAAAAATAGTTATAAGGGGTAAGTTCCTTCTAAAGCTATCTTGATGCAGGTTGAAATACAATCCACACAGCATAGAAGGACATATAATCGTTTCATTCAATACAAAAAGAGATGGAAGATTTTTCAAGGGAAGCCTTTGAGTGTATGGAGGTAATAAGAGTCTATCAGGGCAGGGGAAACAACGAAGACAAAATCCATCAATATGAACGGAATAGTATGGCGCCCATACAACTCAAGCGTATGTATTTGTCAAGAATTTGGCTGACAAAAGAAACACACAGAATTTTAACAACATATGGATGACAGATCTCTCGGGAAAGTCTTTTGACGAAACCAAGTTTTTTGTTAGTTTTTTTTATAACATAATTATAATGACCAGTAAAAGTTAATTTTCAGTCTAGTACAACACCAATTCAAATATTGTCATAATTTATAAAATTATGTTTGCGTGTAAGACACATTGTCCTTACATTTGTCAATATTTAAAATCAAACGATTTTTACTGCACCATTCCCTTGATCAAATTAATAATTCAAACAATTTTATCATCATTTGCATAAATTACCGATATAGAATATTTAGAACAGAAGGCAAATAATCAATAAATAAAATAAACAGCAATAGACTAAGATGACTCCCTTGAGGTACACCAGAATTGACTTTAAATTGACTTGACGGCTTACTCTTCAACATGATGCTATAATATTTATCTTTAAGATATGACGAAATACACATAACAAAACGTTCGTTAAGTTTAATATTACTTAATTTATTAAAAAGAAGTCTATAAAGATGCCTTGAGATGACTTGAGAGTGTTTTCAATGCATTCAAACAAAAAGTAGAGAATTTTAATAAATTAGTAATTGTGGATTTCTGTTTTCAATAACTCATGTCACACACAAGGAATTCAAATAATTTAGGAAAAGCAGACAATTTCGTTATTTTTTTGCGAATATATTCGAAATTGACTAAAAGATGGTTTGAAGAATTTTGAAAGGTCTACTTGCTAAACATGCCTTAAATTTACGTTTACTAATAACGTATCTACAAAAAATTTGTGAGTTCATTTTTAGATCACAATCAATTCGAAATGAATTGAGAGTACAAAAAGTTTGAATAAGTCACAAAGTCGTATTGCAGTTCTGAGTAAACTGTTTTCAGCGTGTCATCGCTTTTTGATGGGTTGAACTACAAGTAGGCCTTATTTCTTTTATTTTTCAAAGCTTTTAAATGCGAACCAAGCAATGGCGGGTTAATATTAAACATTTGTAATACACACAGTTGAAAAGTATCTAAAAAATAATCAAATAAGATTTGAAAAAATCGTTTCATCTAAACACAATTTTGAAAATAATGCATCCCAGTTAATTTCGAGTAATAAGTTAAATAGCTGAGTAAAGTTAAATTTCTTAAAGTCAAACTTGATATAATTTGTATGTAAGTTAAAAACATTGCATACAAATAAATTTAATGAAATAGAAAGGGCGAAATTGGGGCGATATTCATATACAAGTCTGAATCGCTCGGCATAACAGCAGCATCAGAGAAGTAGACAAGATCCAATATTCTTACAACTTCATTTTTAACACAGCATTCAGCTGAAAATGCCATTCCTTCTATTAAGCAGAATTCATTTGTTTTCGAAACATTAGCAGACAAGTTAAAAACATCATTATTTTATCGGCACCATTCCAGGTAGGGATGATTCAAGTCACCAATAATAATGATTTTATCAGTTGGCTCAAATATTGTTTTTAAGGAACCATTAAAGTCACAACCTCTGAATGCAATATTATAATGAAGTCATAAAATATTGCATTCTTTTACATGCATAACGCCTAGAGTTATAAAATTGATTCACAAATGAGTATTCTGTTGGGATCGTTTCACTCCTTTTAATCCATTTATACCACAAAATTAAATTAATAACGTTATTAATTAAACAAACATATAATTGAATAACTTTTATTACATTTACTTTTTTCATTAGATTGTTGCTAGCATGTCGGTGTTCTTCATATTCGTTTCTGTGATATCATTCTGCTTGAAAACACATCCGGGGTTTCGGGTCGATTTCCCCGATGGGTCGTCTCTATCATCGACCTCATCAATACCTCTATCGGGCACATCTTCTAATAATAATAATTCACCATCATCGGTATTCAATATGACATATATCAATCAAGGTATAACCAACACTTTGAACAACAACAACAACATAACTAGAAAAGCAGAATTTACTGCCGGCAATTTAAGCAGCATATTATTCGATTCGTCCAATCTCACGTATAAAAGTTCCAATCGAAAACGTTTAAAACGTTCGATATTCAATGGCAGTGAATTAAATCAATTTTTTGAACAAAAAATTCTCGGCGGAACACCACATCATCATGGATGGCATGAATCTTATGGCCATCCGCATGGAGCCTTTTTTTACGTGGAATTGGTGTGTAACGTTTGGTTTTTCATTGAAGTTATAATAAGGCTAATTGTAAGTTTTCCATTTAGACTTTTAAGATAGTTTGAGCATTTTAAAGTGTCTTCTATTTTATTTCTAATTGAAAAATAAGGTTTCTCCAAATATCTGGCAATTTATCAAATCACCAGTAAATATTATCGATTTCACAGCCACTTTGAGTTTCTATACAGACGTTATGCAGAGAATGGGTGAACACACAGGACTATTGGAAGCATTTTCAATAGTTCGAATTATGAGACTTTTCAAGCTAACCAGACACTCGCCGGGATTGAGAATATTAATTCATACTTTCAAGGCTTCGGCAAAAGAATTAACACTGCTAGTATTCTTTTTGGTGCTTGGTATTGTCTTCTTCGCTAGCTTAGCTTACTACGCGGAGAAGTTGCAGGTAAGTACTTAGTTTTTTTTTATATTTATTCAAAATGACGACAAGGAAATGAAAAAATGAGAACTATCTCATTCCACATTTGTATAAAGTGACAGAAGTAATGTCATTCTTTACATACTCTTTTTCAAAAAATAGGATTTTTAAAACCAATTGGTATAAAATAACGAAAGTAGTTACTATTTGTACCAACTATTTTTTAAGAAGATGGGATTTCTCAAATATTTGGTATAAAATGACGGAAATATTTACAGGCAGAAGTGATATATTTACAATAACAGAAATAATGCCCGTCAAAAAATAAATTTTTACTAAACATTTGTAATAAAATGACGGAAATATTCATTTTATTTCGAGTTACATAACTTTACATAGACTACATTTAAATCAAAATACTAACAAGATTTATAATGCTTACATTTAAATAACTAACTTAAAAAACACAGTAATTTTAATAAATCTTTCTTTATATCTAACCTACTTTTATTAAAATCAATTAAAAAATCAAATTTATTAAAAGCAAAACAAAAATCAATAATTGGATTGTGTTTGGCGTAATTCGTAACAATGAAAAAGAAACGTATAGAAAATTTCAGTCTCTACGTCGAAAACTACGAGAAGGTACATAAATATTAAAAATTGACAGTAAAATAGAAAATCTATGTTAGAATCCAGAACATCGAAAGGCAATTATACCGAATATATTTTTAATCTCAATAATAAAGGTTTTTGGAAGATGGAATATTTTTGCAAAGAAAATTTGGTAAATTTTTTCTGAACCTTGAGTAAAAGGATTTCTAGAAATAAAACAAGCTCTAGAAATAACAGGGCCAATTTGAAGCGAAAAATTCATTTTAGAGTCAAAGATAACTCCAAGATCTTTTTGACTCGTTAGTCTTTCTAATGAAAGATTTTTAATTCTTTATACGTAAACGATTGGATCTAGTATCTTAAAAAATGTTGTACTCCAGTTAATAATGTAGTCAGAAAATAAAATTTAATTTAACAAATCATCAATAAAAAGAATGAAGAGGAGTGGTCCAAAATGGGTGCCTTGTGGTACACCAGAAAAAAATTTGTATTTCACTTGGTAATACATCACCAATTTTACTTCAATGGTAACACTTAGCTCATGTCTGATTTGACAGATAATTAGTTTTATCCTTCCGCTGAACGAATATGGTTGTGTATACGCTTGAACAACGCTGGGAACAACGCTTAAGTAGCATTCACATGAGCGCGACCAACGAACGACGAATGAATTACAAAATGTGAGTTTATATACACAAATTCTTAACAAAACGATAGCAATATAGTTTCTATTTGATTTATGATGCATACTTTTACTTTTCAATATCATATATTAATAAATTTAAGAAAACAACTTTATTCGTCGCGATTAAAATTGTAGTTGATACGAACTGTCAAACTTTATTCGCGTTCCACATTATCCACACTCGCAACGAATAAAAAAATCGCGCGTACTTAACCTAAAAAAATCATTCTTGTTTTGGTTTCGGTGGTGCATGTCAAACTTCATTCGCAACGAATTAAAAACTCTCATGTGAAAGAAATGTCAAAATCGACGAATATTCGTCCATTCGTTGGTCGTTGGTCGTGCTCATGTGAATAATGCTTTAGAGAAGATGCCGATTTTGACAAAAAAAATCATCTTTTCAAATGAAGCTCATTTTGATCTTGGCGGGTATGTAAACAAGCAAAATTGTCGCATTTGGGGCACAGAAAACCCGCACGCATACATTGAAAAGCCGATACCCCCAAAACGAGTCACTGTTTGTTACAGTCAATGGCGATCGTTATCGGGCCATGTTAAACGAATTTTTGTTTACAAAAGGAGGAGGAGGATATTGGCAACATTTGGTTTCAACAGGACGGTGGCACTACGTGCCACACAGCCGAAGTTTCACTCGATGTTTTAATAGCATTTTATTATTATAATATTATTGTAAGAAGCACCAATAGAAGTTTTGTGTATGTCAGAGCATTTTGTTGAATTGGGTGCAATTTAGCATCACCTGTGAATATTTAAGTTTTTTGATATCAACATGGGAAAATTTAATTAATTTATCCAAACCATCGTAAATATAAAAGGAATCCAAAAAGGAACAGCTGTTGGCTTTGACAACTTATAAGCAATATGAGAAAAACCAGGGACATCAAAATTGTTGCCAGCAGCAGCAACATTTTGGGCATCAACAGAAACACCATAAGCACTTGCAGCAATAGCTGCAACGACATTTCTTTCACTTGAATTAGCCTCAAAGTCATTTCAGCATCCATTCGAAAAGAATAAAGAAGACACAATGCTCATCTTATTGGGAGCATCGCGATTACCTTCACCTCTGATAGAAGAAGACACTCTTCTCTGTTTCAAAGAGACTCGATCAGGAGGAGTTGATAAACTTTTCAATGCAACTCTTCTTTCAACGGGAGAAGAAAGTCATATATCATTTTTAACTATTGGTATTCTCTGAGAGCGAGTAAATAAATATAAATAACGTGGCGCAACAATTCGATGAGAACTAGGGCCTAAAGCCTTACAACTCTTAACCATTCCTGTGTTGGAGTAATATTGTCAGTTATGAAGGGGACCTACAGTTTTAAGCCGAATCCATCAAAGAAGACTTCAATAATAATTAACCAAGAGAACAAGCTGGATTTAGAGAAAGATATTCAACAACAGACCACTTGCAGACAATGAATCAGCTAATACAAAAATGCAATAAATTTAGACTACTGCTTTATGTTCTATTTATTGACTTTAGTAAAGCACTTGACTCCGTTGAAAACGAAATGATATGGTTCTCCCTGAAAAAGCAAAACATAAACCCAAATATAGTAGAGACGATTAGAGACGTGAGTTTAATAAAGGGTGATTTTTTAGTTATTATCTTTTTGGTGACACTAGTTTAAACAGCTGACAAATGTTTCGTGTTTTGTTTCACTGTCAAACATCTTCAGTTTGGTCTATAATTAAACCATGAATCGTCTTACAAGCGAACAAGGCTTGCAAATTATTGAATTTTATTATCAAAATGCGTGCTCTGTTAAGAAAGTTCATCGCGCGCTTCTTCCATTTTATGGGCGAAGCTTTCTTTTGTCTCAATGAGTACGTAAATAAGCAGAAATGTCGATTTCGGAGTGAATATCAGTCAGAAGCATTGCAAGAGCTACCAATGCATCCAGAAAAAGTCACAGTTTGGTGCGGTTTATGGGCTGGTGGCATCATTGGAGCGTACTTCTTCAAAGATGATGCGAATCGTAACATAACTGTGAATGGTGAGCTCTACCGTGAGATGATATCCAACTTTTTTTGCCCAAAATGCAAGAGCTTGACTTGCATGACATGTGGTTTCAACAAGACGGTGCCACATGCCACACATCACGCGCAACAATGGACTTATTGAGAGGCGAGTTCGGTGAACATTTTATTTCACGTTCGGGACC